>OZ004705.1:2889199-3549721 GCA_963924515.1 Vespertilio murinus
ATGAAACTCCTCTGTCCTAAGATGTGTTCTATAACCATTATCTTTATGAATGTTTTACAAGTGCTACCAGTATCGTCAAAATTACTTATTCCTGATAATAAATATGAAAATAAATTTGAGGGCTGAACTAAGGAATGTAACTTGTCAGCAATATTCCTTTTTTTTTTTCAACTTTTCAAACTCATTTGGAAAAATCAGAAGGAGAATAGAATACTACTAGTAGAATACTGTTATTTTTTTCTAATTGTAATGGACTCATGACTAGCTTTTAAATGTCCAAAGAGAATTAATGTTCTGCTAAAATCTTCCTGGCTTAAAAAAACAACAACAAAACCCCACAAGCAAACCGTAGGAAGTCTTTCTAATTTCTTTTTACTGAAACACTACTTGCCAGCTTACCAGAATAAGTCACTGCCGTGGTACTGTAAGTAGCACTCTGGGTGTAGGATGGCACCACAGTAGCTGCAGCCGCTACTGGCTGTACGGTGGAAGATACAGGGTAAATGGAGAAAGTAGTGGTGGCTGGACTCGGTGTCGCTGGCTTTATGGCTGTCACTTGTCGAGTTTGCTGGGCTTGTGTATACTGAGTTGCACCTTGGCTATAACCTGCTTTGGGGGCTAAATTGAAAAAGAGATATCAGAAAATTAGAAGGGTAAACCACTTATAATACTCACCTTACTGTGGTGGTCTGGAGCCAAACCCACAATATCGCCAAGGTATGCCTGTAGTTATTATACCAACATCTTGGAAAACTAGAAAAAGTAGGTTAAATGTTAACTGTAAATTAGATGCCAGTAATTTTTTTCTTGGCAAAAGGAGTGAAATTCTTATACCAACAGAACAAAATATAACAGCTATATAAATTACTATCCCATCCCAGCTGTTTTCCATATATTTCCAAATAATAATTTGTAAAAATTTACAACTAACTGAAATAGCAGTACTACTTAAAACAGGTATTAATAAATAAAGTTCTTGAAAAATGTGTGTGTGTATATTTAGGCTAGCCTACTTGAAAGTTATGCTTAATACTGGAACAGGAGAGGTCCTCAAAGCACATATTTTAATTCACAGTAAATTGCGATGTTTAATTATATGGAACTTGTTTCTATAGCAGCCATCACATTTTACTGACTTATCCACAATTCCAACTCACAAGGTGCTGACCATTCCTCCAATGCAGTATCTTGAGGGCAGCTATTCTTTTCTTCTTTTTTTTAAATTTATGTTTATTGATTTCAGAGAGAAAGGGAGGAGGAGGAGAAAGAAAGAAGAAAGAAAGAGAAAGAGAGAGAGCGAGCGCACATCGACTGGCTGCTTCCCACATGCACCCCCGACTAGAGATGGGACCCTGACCGGGAATCAAATCCACCATCTTTGGTGTGAGGACGACGCTCCAACCAAATGAGCCATACCATCCAGGGCAAGTTTAGAAAACTAAGCTGTGTAGTTAATGTCAGAATTTACACAAAATCAAGGATTTTGACTCTCAGATAACAATACTTTTAAGCACAATCTAATTTTGATAATTAACCAGGAAATTCACAATAGACTGCTATACCTGCAAATCAGAGATGAGACTATAAGAAAATTTTAATTCAAAATCTTTAAACCACTTTTAAAAACACATAATATTTTAGAATTAAAAGTGCCCTAGAGAGACACAGGCCCAGTACTCATGTACACGTGAGAGAACATACAGTGTAAGCCAATCCTACTCTTTCCTACCCAAGGCTCTACGCACACGTTCATGCTCCTTCAAAAATAATGAAACCAAAGGAGCTGCCTACTTTCCAAAGTGCAGAGGGCTTTGTGTTAAAAGCTGTCAAATCTCGCCCTGGCCAGGTGGCTCGGTTGGTTGGAGTATTGTCCTGTACAGCTCACTGGTGACGGGATCGATCCCCGGGCAGGCACATGCGGAAGTGGCTAACCAATGTTTCTCTCTCTAAAAAAATCAATAAAAACCTATCTTTGGGTAATAATTAAAAAAAAAAAGAAAATTGTGAAACCTCTATGAAAAAAAAAATCCATCTTTTAAAGCCTCCTAGTATACAGGGTTCTTTGCAAACGAAATGCCGCCTGCATTTGAGCCCTCTGTAATATCCGTGGCTGGTTACAGAATCAGGGAAAGAGGATTTAAAGATACGGGCCCACAAGGAGTCTCTACTGGTTCAAAGGCAGCCAGCAGCATGCCCTGGGCATTTCTGGCAAAGATAAGAAGGTGGCCAAGAGTTACCACCACAACTCCTTTTGTAAAGCTCACTTCAGCAGGCAGTGACCTGTAAGCTAGAGACCAGAAATGAAATGCATTTCCAGGAGGGAAGGGCATGATTCTGAATTGCTCCCATGGCCTTCTCTTCGGGGCTCAAAGGCAATCAGGCAGAAGAAGAGAAAGACATGGCTAGAACCTGTTATATTGTGCAATATAACACAATGAGTTCAGATAGACTCAAAAGCATACCTTCATTAAAAAGACTCTAAGTAATATATTTCGATAGTTTAGAGTGAAGCCCACCTGTCTGGTAGTAGGTCTCAGCCACAGAAGGCTGAGGCTG
Source organism: Vespertilio murinus (assembly GCA_963924515.1). Taxonomy (NCBI): domain Eukaryota; kingdom Metazoa; phylum Chordata; class Mammalia; order Chiroptera; family Vespertilionidae; genus Vespertilio; species Vespertilio murinus. The sequence goes on from OZ004705.1 coordinate 2,891,756, forward strand.
GGCAGCAGCGGCTACGGCGGCAGCGGTCGCTGTTGGCTGTTGGTAGTACTGCTTACTGTCGTAAGCTACAGCAGGAGCGGTGGATCTTACATATGAGTATGAGTCCTAAGGGAAAAGGAGGAAAGAAAACCTTGCTATGAAGAAGAGGCAGTAAATGCTCCTCATCTTTACTATATGCAAGTATAATAAAGAAAATTAAAAAATTAAACATATACTTAAACCTAGACATGCATCAAATCCAATCACAAAGGGGATACATTTTGACTTCATTAAATAAGGTCAAAACCATTTCAAGCATCATGTTTAACTTTTAAAATCAGAAAAATTAGCTATGCTTATTTTTTTAAATTAATTTTATTAAAAAACTAATGGCAGTTTTTCCTTTAATGGGTCCCATAGTAAAGAATGCCCGTGTGAACTAAATTTTGCATCTGCTCCAACTTTTTCAATCTTCTTTATGTACTACTAGCATTAACATAGTAATGAATAGGAGCTTCCAGCTGGAGGAGAGAGGAACGGAGGTGCCAGGGAGAAGACACATCTACACCAATAAAAGAGAAACATGCTAACTGGCTGTACCTTAGGACGCCCACCAGCCAATCAGGAATATGCAAATTAGCCTAACAGAGATGATGGGTTAATTTGTATACAGGAGGTGAGCGCCTTCCCATGCTGCCCACAGGCGTCCACCACCCCAGCCGCTCGGGGCCTGTGGGCAGCATGGGAAGGCAGATAGGCGGCTCCGGCCAGAGCAAAGGCAGTGTCGGCAGTCAGTGGAAGGAAGGTCCACCCTTGCACAAATCTTTGTGCATTGGGCCTCTCGTTCCATGTAATAAAAGGATAATATGCAAATTGACCCTAACAGCAGAACGACCAGACGACCGCTGGACCAGTCACTATGAGGCGCACTGACCAGCTCTTGGTCCCTTTCCTGGCGGCAGGCACCGATCACCCGATGGTGAACAGGGCAGTGGGGGTGGGTGGTGGTGGAGGGCAGAGCTGGCTGCGGGCAGCTGGGGAAGATGGCCCTGATGGCAGGCCAGGCCTCGGGACCAGACCTGCACACGAATTTCACGTACCGGGCCTCTAGTTATATATAAATCTCTTAGGCAATGCAGATCAAGGTGAACTACGTGAATTCCGGGGCTGCATAAAGTGAGGGGGGAAAAGGCATACAGATAGAAAAGCTGAAGAAGTAGGCAGGGTGTGCAAAAAAATGGGCTTCATACACCCTATTTAAAAAATGGAATTTATTATATTCTGTCTCTGAACATAATGAAGACTATTGCAAAAGTCAAAAAGAATTCTATGTTAATGACTTGCCATATATTATAGCAAATACTAATACTGTTAATTCATATGTCAATTTCTTTTTTTTCTTTTTTAAAAAAAATATTTTATTGATATTTTACAGAGAGGAAGGGAGAGAGATAGAGAGCCAGAAATGTTGATGAGAGAGAAACATTAACCAGCCGCCTCTTGCACACACCCCCCCCCAACCGGGGATGTGGCCGCAACCAATGTACATGCCCTTGACTGGAATCGAACCCAGGACCTTTCAGTCCGCAGGCTGACGCTCTACCACTGAGCCAAACCGGTTTCGGCCATATGTCAATTTCCTAATTCAAATTCCTATAGTTAAAAAGAATATAGCCAAACAGGTTTGGCTCAGTGGATAGAGCGTCGGCCTGCGGACTGAAAGGTCCCAGGTTCCATTCCAGTCAAGGGCATTTACCTTGGTTGAAGGTACATCCCCAGTAGAGGGTGTGCAAGAGGCAGCTGATCGATGATTCTCATCGATGTTTCTAACTCTCTATCCCTCTCTCTTCCTCTCTGTAAAAAAAAATCAATAAGATATATTTTTTAAAAAAGAATATAGAAAAACCAGGCCAAGTCCAAAAGGATCAAAGTTTAAAAAACAGATCCTAAAAGAAAACAACCCAAAAAATGGGTTAATTTGCACAGCAAAGGAAACCCATCCACAAAATGAAAAGAAAACCCACTAATGGGAGAACACATTCGTGATGATACATAATTTGGGCTCCTAGTTCTCAAAGTAGGAGGCACAGCTGTGTTCCAAGTGGACAAATGATGCCACAATACAAACAAGGGGCTTTCCCCTATTACCTTAATTTTTCTTAAAAACTAGAGATAAAATAAAAATATTTAGTCAATGTTTTAAAAAATTAAAGCAAACAGTTATAGTGGAATAGACTAGGGGAGATTATTTATATAAAATGCACAGCCCAGCCAGTGTGGCTCAATCGATAAGCATCAATGTATGAACCAGGAGGCCATGGTTGAATTACTGGTCAGGGCACATGCCCAGGCTGTAGGCTTGATCCCCAGTAGAAGGCATGTAGGAGGCAGCCAATCAATGATTCTCTCTCTTCACTAATGTTTCTCTCTCTCTCCCTCTCATCCTCTTTGAAATCAATAAAAATATATTAAAAAAAAAAACTTACAGCAAGGAAATGTAATGATTGGACTATGCCCCTAAATTACCTACAAATACACATTTACTTTTTCCTACCATTACAGGTACATTTTGAGAAATCCAAGCTTGAGAAGCACTGGCTTGGATGGCTACCATACATTGAGGATACTGCAGCCTGTAGTTAAGGCTACTGGAACTAGTAGTTTTCTTACCTGGTAGTTTTGAGTAGTAGCTGGAGGTGGTGGGGGCGGTGCTTCTTGTTGTCTCTGGGTATAACCATAGTCCGTTGCGGTGTGTGCAGTGGGGTAGCCTCCATAAGCAGCAGCTGTTGCAGCAGCTGCAACAGCTACAGGAGCAGGCCTGGCAACCGCCACTGTAGCAGCTGCTGGCGCATAGGCAGCAGTAACTGTGTGAGCAGCTACCGGAGCCTGATGGACAGTGTAGCTAGCGACTGTAGTTGGATGAGAGTAGGCTACACCCGAAGCTGGCTGCTGGCTATATTGTGGAGTAGAAGAATAAACATAATGCAATTTATTAAAAACCTAGGAGCTTAATCAACTTAAAAAAAAAAGTGCGTTTTCAAGAAATTTACTCATGGACTGCAAAAACCCCAGTCTTTTGTTATACGTTTTTCATTGCTTAACCTCAATACATTAGATAATCACACATTATGTTTCAGATGACAAAGCAGGGATGACAAACTGGGATAAGAAGCAGTATTAGGAAGAAATGAAGTTGATCAAACTTGAAATTAAAAAAAATATATATTTGTTGTACCTAAAGTTCTTTGTTATGTTCTACAGTTGTTTTTTTAAGTCTCTACAAAGAGATGTTAAGAAAAATATTGTATTCGAACTCTAGTTATGGAAAACATGTGAGGTAAAAACTATCACCCAGCTGACTTCAGAAGTACTTCTCCTGCTTCATTTAGGGCAGTGGTTCTCAACTGGGGGAGATTTTGCCGCAGAACCCTCTAGCCCTCCACCCCGGACATGTGGCCATGGCTGACGGTATTTCTGATGGTCAAACTGCAGGGAAGATGGAGTGGGTGATGAATGCTACTGACATCTAGTGGGTGGAGGCCAGTGATGCTGTTACACATCCTACATTGCACAGGACAGCTACTCACAGCAGAGAATTATGCAAAGAGGGTCAATAGTGCTGAGGTTGAGAAATACTGCTCTAGTGTACCAAATCTGCAATTCGGAATCTATTATAGATAAAATTTTCTAGATTATAGACATAATTTCATTATACAACTTATTTTTCTCTTTAAAATGTAGATGTTGCAAAAGAAGATCTAAGTCAGATGTTTTGCAATCATAACCGGTTAAACCTCAAAGAGGCAAAATTTTTCCAAAATCTTAAATCAAAACATTTACATCCAAAATTCTTTAAATAATTTTTACTTTAACCTTTACATTGAAAGCCTATGTCACATACTAGTAAACTAAGGCCTAAAGACGTTGGCATATTAATAAGTTTATTTGTTGTCCTATGATCTCTGAATAATACACTCACAATTACATGCTAAAGCTTTATTACCAAGACAGAACTGCCTTCTTAAAAAAATGAGAGCTCCAAGAGTTATGTTGCTGACCGAATTTAGCTGACCATAGCTATGATGAGTCCAGAATAAAACACAGAATTCTTCACGCATGCGCACAATACCATAGAAACATGGCATAGAATTAAATTTCGAGACCATCATATTTTAACTGATATTATGGAATCACTGATAATTAGGAATTATTAAAAGGTAATCAATATGAAGCGTACAGGTGTGGATATTCAATCTAGAAAAGATTATATGATTAGCTGCCTTCTAATATATGAAACTTACTCCATGCTGCTCCAGAGAACAGAACTAGAACCAATGGATGGAAGGGTGGCAGAATTCAGCCCAATATGAAACACACACACACACACACACACACACACACACACACACACTTAGAACAGAGTTCAAAGAAACTCTTACAATTTCTATTTGGATGAGGTTTTCCATTTTTTATGTTAAAATTAGCTAACATTTTCTATATATATGCCAATTATAAGACAGGCAAAGGAAGTTTCCATTGTAATAGTGGGAAATTGGTTTGGGATTGACATTTTCTATGGATAATTCCACATCCTTAAGAAAAATGCCAGCAACAGCTTCTTCAAAACTCCTAGAACTATGAAAAAGAATTATATTTAAAATATAAATACACCAGTTCTGTGAAGCTTGTATTTAACATTTACTAATAAGAGTGGAGGACTGAGAAGGTGGGGCAGTTCTGTACCGTGCTGCCTTCCACTGGTTAAGACCTCCAAGAGCAAAGGCCTACCGAGGTGAGGATGCCCCTACTGTCACCTGTAGAGGGGCAGCACTGAGCTGGCCAATATTTGTGGTGGTGGTGCTGCTTGTCCTGGCTCAGGGGAAGCGTTCCACTAAGTCTGAAAGACTAAGACATCGCGGGGACTCTCCGCCACCGCCCTTGGCCTGCTCTGCCAGGCCTTCGCGCGCCCTGTGCTGGCGCTGCGCCTTCCATTGGCAGACCTGGAGAATCCTCTCTCCGCTGCCACATGGCCAGGCCAAAGCATCAGACACTACCACCACGCGGATTTTAAAACTACAGGGGAAATTGAGCCACAGGAGCTACCATCGCTGCCGCACCCACCGCTGCCCACAAGATTGGGAATCCACCGAAATCAGAGCTCACTGCACACTGGGCTCATAGAGAGTGTGGCTTCAGAAATTAGCCTCTGCATCCAAAGAAGCTCCACATCCGCAACAAAGAGGACACCATTGAGGGCGGACTCTCCCCATGCAGCCATCACAGCCCGCCCACAATCTTCCCAGCACACCCACCATGCTGGGAGGGAAATGGAGCGCGCTGGTGAGGAAATGGCACGGTGCCTTCCATTAGCCACCCAGGCGAGCCCATCCTCCGATACCACATGGCCAAGCCGAAGCTCTCACCACCACCACCATGTGAACTTTAAAACTACAGTGGTAATTGAACCACAGGAGCGACCATCAATATTGCACCTGGCACCGCCACCCGCCACTGCCGCCGAGAATAAAGGAAATCCACCAAGAACAGAGCTCACCACGCCTTGGGCTCAGGGAGTGGGCGACCTCAGAACTTAGCCTCCATGTCTGCAGCTGCTCCGCTCCCACACCAAACGAGACACCTTTGAAGGTGGTCCCCCCGCCTGCAACCATCTCAGCCCAACTGCAGCTGTCCCAGCCTACCCCCCATGCTAGCAAGGAGCTAGCGCGGCGCTTCCAATATGCGACCCCAACACCCTAGAGGGGCCGAGTGCCCCGGGTGAGCCGAGTGTCCCAGGGGGCCAAGTGCCCCGGGTGAGCCGAGTGTCCCAGGGGGCCAAGTGCCCCGGGTGAGCCGAGTGTCCCAGGGGGCCAAGTGCCCCGGGTGAGCCGAGTGTCCCATGGGGCCTAGTGCCCCGGGTGAGCCGAGTGTCCCAGGGGGCCGAGTGCCCCGGGTAAGCCGTACCCCCCAAAGGGGAAGGGTGTCCCGGGTGAGACGTGTGTCCCAGGGGGCCGAGTGCCCCGGGCGAGCCGAGTGTCCCAGGGGGCCGAGTGCCCCGGGTGAGCCGAGTGTCCCAGGGGGCCATGTGCCCCGGGTAAGCCGTACCCCCCAAAGGGGAAGGGTGTCCCGGGTGAGACGTGTGTCCCAGGGGGCCGAGTGCCCCGGGTGAGCCGAGTGTCCCATGGGGCCGAGTGCCCCGGGTGAGCCGATTGTCCCAGGGGGCCGAGTGCCCCGGGTGAGCCGAGTGTCCCAGGGGGCCGAGTGCCCCGGGTGAGCCGAGTGTCCCAGGGGGCCGAGTGCCCCGGGTGAGCCGAGTGTCCCAGGGGGCCGAGTGCCCCGGGTGAGCCGAGTGTCCCAGGGGGCCGAGTGCCCCGGGTGAGCCGAGTGTCCCAGGGGAAGCAGTGGGACCCAGGGGAAGGGGCGGTGAAAACCAGAGGAGGAGCGGACTCTATTCATTTGGTCCTGAGATAGTCACCATAAAACAAGCAGATTGCCAAATTACAGTGGGGAGGGGAAGGAGACCTGGGGGGAGATAGAAGAACAACTGAGGGACTGGTATGCATGAACATAAGTACAACCAATGAACACAGAACTCTGGGGAGGGAGGGCATAAATGGGAAGGAAGGGGGGGCAATGATAAACTATGTACACAGAAAATACCTTAATAAAATAAAATTTAAATTAAAAAAAAAAAAAGAAATCCAAAAAAAAAAAAACAAAAAACAAAAAACATTTACTAATAAGATTTTACACATCCAGACTACACTGCAGACATAAAAGGGGTTTTGATTACATAAAAATTCAGATAATCTTGGATTCCTATATTATTTCCAATCATCCTACTATTCTTTAGCAAACATCTGTTCATATTTCTCCCTATATTTGTCCTATTGAATAAAAAGCAGGGTGGGGATGGAATAGAAATGTCAAGTCAACTAGGCAGGCCATTTTCTTATCCTGTCTCTTATATAAGTAAGAGTCCCTGTGACTCAGGATGCGATGACCATATGCTCTGTCCCAGCATAATTATTAGTAGTACTCTCATTCTCCTGTATGAACAAGAGATTTTACAAGAAACCATATAAGAAGATGCCAGTGCACTTAGCTATTACCATATACATCTCTAAGGCTGCTTTACCCTACTCTACTCTGGACAGCCAGGTCCCCCCCCATCATCTGGACTGACCATCGCCTCCACCAGAAGCATCACGAGCAATGACAATCCGATCCCAGTCCCAGGGGAGTCAAGGCTAGGGCAGCTGACTGCTTGCCGTTCAGAATAAAGATCCTCTGGGCTGTTGTCTTAGACCCACCCGGGAACTTCTCTTTCAGTTTCAATATCCTTAGAAAATCTGTCCTTTACATGACGTAGATGACCAGACTGGACTCTACCAATTCAATTAAGTATCCAGTGATAAGTTTAAATAAACAAGTTAATTAAAATAAAAACCCCAGGCCAAATCAATTTCAAATTCATTTAAATTTTGTCTAAGTAGAAATAGTTTAAATCAACGGTGTGTTTTTTTGCCTAGCTTTGGATAGAAGAAAAGGTGTTAAATTATATCCCTACATAAAATGTAAGACTTACTATTTTTAAATTATTTCTTAAATAAAGCAGAATATAAAGTAAATAACCCAAATCTTGTGCCATAAAAATACATTCATGGCCCTGGCTCACTGGCTATAATACTGGCCTGTGCACCAAAAGGTCTCAGGTCCGATTCTCAGCCAAGGGCTCGTATGTAGGCTGCAGGTTCAATGCCCAGTCGGGTCACATGCAGGAGGCATTCAATCAATGTGTCTCTCCCACATTGGTGTTTTCTCTCTCTGCCTCACCTTCCCCCTCCTTCCCATTCTATGAAAATCAATGGGGGAAAATACATTTGTGAAATATGGGAAGACCTTCATTTACTAACCATCCCGTATAGTGGAAGCTTCTATTTGGATAATTATATCCTTTGTTATTAAGTTAAATCTAATCAGCCTCAGTCAGTTTTTAACCAGAACAAATAAGTTAATGAATGAAGAAACAAACATAAAAAAGCGGGTGAAAACAGTTAAGAAGACCTGGGGTTGGGGTGCGGGTCCCTGCGTGTGCCCAACATGCATCAGAGAAGTGCCATTTCTCCTCCGGCCCATGTCCCCGGCCACTGCATGACGTTCATCCACAAATGCGCGGTGTTCAGGTTTTGTAAATCCAAATGTCATAGAAACTTTAAAAGAAAGTGCAATCCTCCCGAGGTCAGGTAGACTAAAACATCCCATAAAGCAGCCAGTAAAGAGCGTACAGTGGATAATTCATTTGAATTTTTTTTAAAAATGTAGAAATGAATCTGTCAAATGCCAGAGAATGCTGTGAATACATGATGCAATGAAGAGCTGAAGAGATTAAACAGCAACATCAAGCTAAATTTATAATGAACAAGTTTAAAAAAAAAAAAAGAACTACAGAAAGCTCAATGCATCAAAGAAGCCAACAAAACATTCCTCTCATCCGGGTCCTTTTGCATGCAAAGGAAAGCAGCTAGAAGACAAAATGATAAACTACAACAGGATGTGGACATGGAAGTTATTTCTGATAATCTCACTGTTTAACAATTTCTATGAGCACATTGGGAAATCTCCTTTAGAGACTTAGGTGCTCTTAAGTTATTGACTTATTTTCTACATAAGGTGACTCGAATAAAAGGGATTAAAAATACATCTACATTGCTATCTTCAGATCATATGGATGTTAGTTACACTGCGTATCAATGTAAAACATTCATTGATACACTATGTAAATAATGAGTATTCTGTAGATACTGAGTGAACTGTGGACATAAAATGATTATGCCACTTAGATAATAGCATCAGACACATTTATGTAATAACTAATGACAAACGTTCATGGCTAGTGATATGTAAAATAAAATTTTCTTTGCAGTTAAAAAATGTTAAGAAATAACTGAGGAAATGGGGGGAAAGGAGATATATGTACTACTTACTACATGTAATACTTTAAACAAAAAATTTTAAATAAAATAAAGTAAAAATTTAAAAAAATAAAAAAAATGTGACACCTTGAAGAGAAAAAAAGAAACAACTGAGGAATCAGACATAAAATGAAGGGTGTTTCTCTTGAAAAGAAAAAGAGAAAAAGAATTAAGGGAATTATTAATATTAAAGAATAAAACCATTTTATATTCTTGGATTTAACCTGGTGGTTAATTAAATCCATCTGCTTACCAAAAAGTAAAGCCAACCAGAGGGCTTAACAAAATGGTTAGCCAACCAATCTGCCCTCGCCGGTTTGGCTCAGTGGATAGAGCGTCAGCCTGCAGACTTAAGGGTACTGGGTTCGATTCCAGTCAAGGGCACGTGCGGGCTCAATTCCCAGTAGGGGGCATACAGGAGGCAGCCAATCAATGATTCCCTCTCATCACTGATGTTTCTATCTCTTTCTCCCTCTCCCTTCCTCTCTAAAATCAAGTAAAATACATTAAAGAAAAAAAAAAAAAAAAGAATGACCCTGGGGAAATAAGACTATTTCAAGGCAACAGACAATTTTCATAAACTCTAATGTGCATCCTTAAAACAAGACCTTTATAATAGAAAATAAAGTTGAGGGATACAGACAAGATAAAGATGAAAACTATAAAAGGAGAGAAATCTAAGAGGTCTGATATTCAACTAGAAGGAATTCTGGAGAAAAAAAGCAAAAAGCAAATGAAAGAAATAAAATTTCCCTCAAAGAAAGGCACAAATTTTCAAATTCAAAGAGCCTGCACAGTGCAAAGCAGAATGAAAGAACCACACTAAGGGACATACAGCATTTCACATCTCACAACAACAAAATCCTTCAAGTCTCCAGAGAGAAGAAAAACAGGTCACCTACACACACCTAAAAGTAAATCAGTCTCTCATTAAAGCTAATAGCTAGAAGACAATAGGATGTGTTTAAATTTCAAGTGAAAATTAACTAGAGGCCTGGTGCATGAAATTCGTGCATGGGGTGGGGGTTTTTGACCCTCAGCCCAGCCTGCATCCACTCCAATCTGGGATCCCTCTCATAATCCAGGACTGCTGGTTCCCAACTCCTCACCTGCCTGCCTTCCTGATTGCCCTTAACTGCTTCTACCTGCCAGCCTGATTACCCCCTAACCACTCCTCTGCCAGCCTGGTCACTCCTAACTGCCCTCCCCTGCAGGTTTGATGGCCTCCAACTGCCCTCCCTTGTAGGTCTAGACCCTCCCAACTGCTCTACCCTGCTGGCCATCTTGTGATGGTCATCTTATGTCCACATGAGGACAGCCATATTTTACCACATGGGGGCAGCAATCTTGTGTGTTGGAGTGATCAATTTGCATATTACTCTTTTATTAAGATACTATAGAGGCCTGGTGCCCGGGTGGGGCCAGCTGGTTTGCCCTGAAGGGTGTCCTGGATCAGGGTGGGGGTTCCCTTGGGGCATGGGATGGCCTGGGCAAGGGGCCTATTGTGGTTTGCAGGCCAGCCATGCCCGCCCGTGACCCAAGCAGAGGTCCTGGTATCTGGAATTTATTTATCTTCAATAATTGAAACTTTGTAGCCAAACCTCCTGTTTGCTCCATGGCTGCATTTTTGTTGGGATTTATTTATCTTCTATAATTGAAACTTTGTAGCTGTGAGTGGAGACCTAGGCTGGCCAGGGTGTGCAGAAGCTTGGCTTCCTCCATTACTAGGGAAACCCAAGCCTCCTCCGTTGCTGTAGCCATCTTGGTTGGGTTAATTTGCATACTTGCTCCTTATTGGTTTGTGGGTGTGGCTTGTGGATATAGCAGAAGTAAAGTAAATTTGCATATTACTCTTTTATTAGATAGAATGAAAAATTCTGTACCCAGATAAATTAAGGAAGAATACATATTTTTCTTGGCATTCAAGGACTGAAGGAGTTTACCATCTCTATACCTTTTAGGGCACTAGATGATGATGTATTTTTTAAAATATATTTTATTGATTTTTTACAGAGAGGAAGAGAGAGGGATAGAGAGTTAGAAACATCAATGAGAAAGAATCATCGATCAGCTGCCTCTTGCACACCCCCCACTGGGGATGTGCCCACAACCAAAGTACCCTGTTTACCCGAAAATAAGACAGTGTCTTATATTAATTTTTGCTTCCAAAGATGCGCTAGGTCTTATTTTCAGAGGATATATTATGTTTCCATGAAGTAGGTCTTATTTTTGGGGGAACACGGTACATGCCCTTGACCGGAATCGAACCCGGGACATTTCAGTCCACAGGCCGACACTCTATCCACTGAACCAAACTGGTTTCAGCAATTATGTATTTTTTTTAATCAATTGATTAATCAAGAAAAAGGCTGTAGAATCCTGCAAACATGGATCCAGGAGCGAGATGAAAGCCAGGTCAGCAGTAGTGTAGCAGCCCAGAGAGGCAATGAGCTTTAGAGTGGAATCAAAGAAAGGACAGCGCCTCCAGGAGCAAGGCATTTAAGAAAGAGGACTGGACAGTAGACTGGGAGACTGGAAATATCTTAAAATATAATCAAGGCACCAAAAGATCTTTTTTTTTGGGGGGGGGGGTGTAGAGAAGTAAGAAAACAGTGCATGAGTGACTAGAGCCCCAAGTCTGTCACCTGCAGCTGCAATATCTTTATCCAGGGCTCCGATCTCCCCATTACCCAGTATTGCTGCTGTACAAGTATCATTCAAATCTCTACTTCATAGAAAACCAGCAGTGGTAAAATGTCTTCTGAAAACCAGGCAATAGGCTAGTAAGTTTTCTATTTAAATCTTCACCAACTGAGCCTTAGAAAGGTTAAGTGACTGGAGGGATAGAGCTGGGATTCAAATCCCAAATCCAGCTACAAATCCCTTTCATTCTAGTAACTGGTAAGGTAGTTTACAAAAGCACAGTAAAGCACGCACCTTAAACAACATTCTGTACAGGGGTACTCTGGCTCACCCTACTCTTAAAATTATTAATAATATTAAAAAGGAAATATAGTCAACATTAACAGCAACAATCTTTACAATCTTTTTGGAAAGAAAATCTATGAATCCTAAGATCTCTGATTCAACAATGAAAAAAAGCTGATATAATTAGCAGTTGCAGTAATTTTTTTTTTCCTCGTAGAGCCAGTAAATTTCCATCACCAGGATTGGTTTCAAAAACCTGTTCACCTGGTTTTTGCAGCTTCTCAGTTAGTGGTTATTCCTTTTTTTTTTTTTTACCTTACTAGTGTTACTTTTATTCTTTCCTTCAAGACACAATATTCACAACACTACATTCAAATAAAAAGTTAAAAAGAAAGAGAAGGGAAAATTCCCCCTGCTTACCCAATCATCCTACCCAAGTTATCTTAGTGATGTGAGATAATTATAATTTAGGACCAGACTGTCCTAAAGACATCTCAAGAATCATTAGATGATATGCCTTCTTTGGACTAGCAGATACTTAAACTAATGTCCAGAAAACAGTCAAAATCCACTTAAACATTTATCCCTTAGCACTTGCTAAGACTCTAATTACAACCTTTATGCAATCTCTAAAGTCTTCAAGTTCAATAAACAGTGGATATAAAAAGTGTAAAAAATGTTGCCAACTGATTATTTTAAACAGGTAACATTCAGATATCAATGATGCACTAATAATTATATATAGGACAAAGAAAATTAGTTTAATTAAAAACACGCTAAAGATTTAGGCTATCCAGCTAAAAGACTAGTATCTTGACCAGCTAGAAAGATGACAAGGAACTGACACATCCAAAACTGTTCTAAAGCATAAGGGAAACTACTGGTTTAAAGGTCTCAAAAAAGTGATTGTCTTAATAGTGGTATTTACCAATGATTATTTTATATTAAATATACATATATATATCACAAATCAACTTCTGTATCAATAAAAAACTGCTAATGGTTTTTATCCTATGAAACTATTAATTAGAAAGTTTTTCCTTCCTCACATTTTTTAAAAAAATATATTTTTTTTAATTTCAGAGAGGAAGAGAGAGGGAGGGATAGAAATATCAATGATGAGAGAGAATCACCAATCAGCTGCCTCCTGCACACCCCACACTGGGATTCAGCCCACAACCCAGGCATGTGCCCTGCGGGAACTGAACCATAACCTCCTGGTTATGTGCCCTGCGGGAACTGAACCATACCAGCTGAGCCTCCCTCACTTTCTTTGCTAACCTAAGTCCTTATAACTATTAAAATAGTTTCCAAGATTTGTTACAAGTTAGATTTGTCTGTTTAAAAGGAAGTCTACCTTCTCAAACCAAAAAGGTCTCCTCTACAGATCGAAGCAGGTTACCTACCCAACCAAGTTCCCTTTCTGCCAGGAAGTCATCTCTTTTTCTTCTCTGCGCTTGAGGTCTGCCTTGTCCTACACACCCCAAATTAACCTTCTATCAAGAATACATGCATCTACATACACAAATACCGTACTTTCTTAAAATGTTTTTGATTTCTTCATTTCCAAGGGGGGAGGAACAAATTAAAGGTCAGAAATGAAAAAATTTCATCTGCAAGAGTGGCAAATAGCATAAATTTATTTACTTGTCTCAAAAAAATAACACAAAGCAGGAAGAAAAACACTCAGCAGCTGATGGCACATGTAGCACAAGAACTGAACAAATGCCTATCACAAATGTTTCATATGCATATATAAATGAAAACCTTGGTTTATCCTGAAGTTATTAGTAGCAAAACTTATGAGATTTTTATAAAATATTTTTAAAACCTTGATTTTTAGAATGCCATTATGAATCTCAAATATTAACAAGCAATAGTCTAAACTCCAAATAAATTTAATCAAATACCTTCCATAGCTATAACAAAAATAGCTTAGAACCAGAATTAAATCTAGACTTGAGTTGCTTTCATTTATCCTAATTCAATGACAGATGAAGCAACTATCCACAGCATCCACATATAACCATTTAAGATTAATGAGTTTAAGATTTCTGAGTTCGCATCCTTCAAATTAAAAAAAAAACAGGGGAAAAAAAACAAGTAATGTTTACAAAGTAGGGCTTAGTCTTCCATGTTTAAGTTACATTGTAATGATTTCTAGACAAGAAGAAAAAGAGCATTCTTACTGCATTTTTTTTTTTTGCATATGCTTTTATTATTGATGCTACAATAAGACCTCAATATAACAGACTAACTCGGGTGAGGGCATATCTGTTAAAGCCATAAGTCCAGCCCTGCCCCAGCCGGTGTGTGGCTCCATTGTTGAGCATGGAGCAAGAACCAGGAGGTTATGGTTTGATTCCCAATCAGGGCACAGACCAGGGTTGTGGGCTCCATCCCCAGTAGGAAGTGTGCAAGGCGCAACCCGATTGATGATTCTCTCATCGCTGATATTTCTATCCCTCTCTACCTCTCCCTTCCTCTTTCTGAAATCAATAAAAACATTAAAATAAAAGGCAAGCCCTAGCTGGTTTGACTCGGTGGATAGAGGATTGGCCTGCGGACTGAAGGGCCCTGGATTCAATTCCAGTCAAGGGCACATGCCCAGGTTGTGGGCTCGATCCCCAGTAGGGGGTGTGCAGGAGGCAGCCAATCAATGATTCTCTCATCACTGATGTTCTTCTATCTCTCTTGCTCTCTCTCCCTTCCTCTCTGAAATCAATTATCAATGTATTTTTTTAAAAAGGGCTGATATAGGTTTTCCAAATGTGTATGTTAAAAAATTGACAAATCAGTTCACCTGTAATTTATAGATACATCTGTGTAATTAAAATTAAGTATGTGTGAGAAGTTCACTTTGACAGAAATTTTCGATATTACTGTAATTTTAAATGTATACTGAATATTTCTAGTAAATTCACCAGTCACCACTAGTAAACAAAAAGCATTATCATTGCTTTTCTACAATAAATATTTTTTTCATATAAAAAATGCACATGGCTGCGGCTGGCTTAGCACACATGGAACACTGTTAAAACTGCTGCAGAAAGTCATGTAAAGCACAATAAAGCCAATCACTGTGAGTGATACAAAATGATCAAGTGATACAGTGTGACTGTGCTGATCATTCTCCAAACATTGTTTACCAGCAGTGATTCTGGGATTTAAATATGTAACTACTAGAGGCCAGTGCACTGGGCGGGAGGGGATGTCTCCTAGGCCTGGCCTGCGCCCTCTCTCAGGCTGGGACCCTTGGGGGATGTCCGCCTGCTGGCTTAGGCCAGGTCTCCTCTGGCACCTGGGAGCCCTCGCTCCTTCCCTGCTCACGGCTCACTGCTCCTTACCGCTCAGCTCCTTAGCGCTGCTGCAGAGGCGGAAGAGGCTCCTGCCACTGCCCCTGCGCCCCCCAGCTGTGAGCCCCGCTTCAGGCTGAACAGCGCTCCCTGTGGGAGAGCACTGACCACCAGGGGGCAGCTCCTGCATTGAGCATCTGCCCCTTGGTGGTCAGTATGCATCACAGCGACCAGTCATTCTGGTAGTTCGGCCATAACTGTCTCTTAGGCTTTTATTATATAGAGGCCCAGTGCACAGAATTGTGCACTCAGGGGGGTGGGGGTGTCCCTCAGCCCAGCCTGTACCCTTTTGCAGTCCGAAAGCCCCCAGAGGATCTGAATGCTGCGCCCACCAGGGGGCAGCTCCTGTATTGACCATCTGCCCCCTGGTGGTCAGTGCATGTCACAGTGACCGGTCATCCGCCATTAGGTCAATTTGCCTATTACCCTTTTATTATATAGGACCAGAGGCCTGTGCAAAAAATTCATGGGGTAAGGGGAGGCCCTCAGGCCAGCCTGCACCCTCTCGCAATCCCGGACCCCTAGGGTGATGTCCGACTGCCAGTTCAGCCCGGATTGGACATCCCTCTTGCAATCCGGGACTGCTGGCTCCTAACCACTCACCTGCCTGTCTGCGTGATCACCTCTGCCTCTGCCCTGTCCCCCCACACACAGCTTCCTTTGGAAGGACATCCGACGTTAATTTCCACATGCCATACGGACTTGAAATTTTGTCCATTAAATCTGAAGTCCGTTACATTGAGGTCTGCAAAATCGGGAGTTTACTGTACTTATTCATTTTTGTTAAGCCAAAGCATTAGCTTTATTGGGCCTCATTTATTCCTATCAAAAGCAAACAATTTCCATGTACTATATTTATATGAGGACAGAGCATCTTAATTAATTTTGCCAATATATGCACAAATAACATTTCTAAAAGTATTCTCACTAGACATATATATATAGCAATAATTAGATTGTTGTTAGTTTAGAGAAAGTATGAGATTCAAAGCCAAAGAAAAAATAGGTACATATATTATTTAATAGTTTCCTATATTGGGATAAAAATCATACATGCAACTATTTTATTTTTAAAAATAATTACTTTAAATTGGCATTTGCTCCCCTCCTTTCTATCTGTAGGTTCGCATTAGAAAAACACTTCAAAACTGCCACAAACAACAAAGACAATACATTTTCAGTAAATAAACAGTAAATAAATCAAAAAGCTATCACTCTGCCCATTTTAACAGAAAAATACTGGGTAAAACAAGTAAAATTTCTAATGGTTAAATACAGACTTGTCTAGAACACTAAGTACTTAGTAACAGTGGATTTATGGCACAGATGCTAATTAGCTATCTTGTTTCCCAGAAAAAGAAAATAGCTATTTTTTCTCTCTCCACAAGTATTAGCCCTAAAAGCTTTTAACAATGTATCTGAGACTTCACTAGTAGTTTACAACTTGTAAGCAGAGGATTTGTTAATTTGCCCCAGTAACCTGTCATCTCAGCCTTTATTTAGGTATTTATTTGGAACATAGGTGTCCAGATAAAAGAGTTGTAAAAAAGAAGGAAAAAAAAAAACTCCAAAGGCATTCAATAATTAGTAAAATACCAACTTCATCAATAAATGGCACATTTATACATGTTAACATCGCCTAAAATCAGTGGGTAGGTAAGCGCTGCCATGTCTAATTGGTAGCACATTTTTAGTGATATAGAACATGATACCCCTTACAATAAATGACACCTTAGAGATTCCATGGCACAAGGCAACTTTCTCAACATTGCAAACTTTAACCCCTAACGATGACCGAGAACCTCATTTTTTTTAACATGAGGGGAAAAAGAAAGCCCAGGTCAAGTGATGACCCCGACGTCCTAAAACCAAGAGCCAACAAGACCAGCGCCCAGGTCTTCTGGTTCCCCGCGAGGCCCTTGGATGGTGCCCTTTGCACTCCGCCCCCGCCTGCCGCGATGAGGGGAGAGGGCCCGAGGTTAGCGTGCCTGCTGGCACAGACACATGGTGCTGGCCTGACTCTGAACCCTGCACGGTCCTGGCCCGGATCTCCAGGCCGACCCGAAAGTGACAGTGACAGCGACAACAACAGCATCAACAACCACAGCAGCACACCCGGCCCGCTCAGTTACTGACACCCCGAGGGCCAGGCCCCGGAGGTGGGAGTTTCTCAGGGCGCGTGGCCGGCGCTCAGGGCGACCTCACCGCACCCCTTCCCGGGGCAGGGCCCGCAGGAGCCCGCACTCGAACCGGGCCGAGGCCGCGGCCCCCCCGATGGGCACGGAGAACCGGCCGCCCGCTCCACCCCTCACAGGGGGCCGGAGTGCGGGCTCCCTCCGGGGGGAACCCGGGGGAGCGGCGCCCGCAGCTGGCTCGGGTGCGGGCCCGGGGAAGGCAGGGCCGGAGGGAACGCGCCCGAGAACCCGGCGCGGCATCCGCCTGGCCCGGGGCCGGGCGAGCACCGGTGCACGCAGGCGTCGCGGGCCGGGCCCGGCACCCCCGGCGGGCAAGGGGCGGGCGCCGGGCCTCGGTCCCCCCGCGGCGGGCACGGGGCGGGCACGGGGGGCGGGCGCCGGGCCTCGATCCCCCGCGGCGGGCACGGGGCGGGCCCGGGGGGCGGGCGCCGGGCCTCGGTCCCCCCGCGGCGGGCACGGGGCGGGCCCGGGGGGCGGGCGCCGGGCCTCGGTCCCCCCGCGGCGGGCACGGGGCGGGCACGGGGGGCGGGGGCGGCGGCCCGGCTCGCAGGCCGCCGCGGGAGGCCATCTTAGCTGCGGGGCCGCCGAGGGCGCCCAGCGGCCCTCCACGTCCCCAACCCGCGCCGGCCCGCCCCCGGGCCGCTCCCCTCGCGGGCCGGGAGGGGAGGGGAGGGAGGGGCGGGGGCGGGGGGCGCCGGGACGGCGGAGGGGTGAGGGCGGGCGGGGTGCGGGCGGAGGGGGGAGAGGGCGGGGGCCGTTACCTGTACTGGGCCGCGGCCGCCGCCGCCGCCGCCCCGCTGTGGGTGAATCCAAAGTAGTTGCCGGTCGCCATTTTGGCATCTTCCCCCAGCCGGCTGGGCACTGCGGCGGGCGCCGGGCCGAGGGTCCATGGCGGCCGCGGGGCGCACGGGCGCCGCGGGAGGGGCCGGGCAGGGGGGAGAGAGGGGGAGAGAGAGACAGAGAGAGAGAGAGAGAGGGAGAGAGAGAGAGGCGCCGTGAGAAGCCGCCCGGCCGGCCGGCCGCCCCCGCCCGCCGCGCACTCCCTCGCTCCCTCGCACGCCCGGCCGCCGCCGCCGCCGCCTCCCCGCGGCCGCCGGGCCCCGCGCCTCCCCGGCGCCCCGGGCCGGGCGGGGGCGCCGCCGGGGCACATTATACTCACCATAGGTGAAGGAAACTACAGGGCATATGGGAATCATGGGCTCGGGCTGCTGCTGCTGAACTCTGAACTCTCACCCGCTGCCTCCCTCCTCGCCCCGCTCCTCCTCAGCGGAGAACAGGCCGCCGCCGCCGCCGCGCTGCGCACGCGCCGCCGCGCTCGGCACGCCGGGAGTTGTAGTCCCGCCGCCGCCGCCCGCGCCGCGGCTCCCCGGGGCGCGCGCCCGCCCTCCGCCGGGGCTGACTCGGGGGGCGGGGAGGGGGCGGGAGGGGGCGCCCCCGCGCGGGAGGGCCGGCACACGGGAAGGTCTCCTCCTGCGAGGGGGCCGGGCCGCGAGCCGCAGTCCGGGGGCGGAGGAGCGCCCGGCCGGGCCGCGGGGCAGCCGGGGAGAGGGGCCGGGCAGTGACGTCGGCCACCCGCTCGCCCATCCCACCCCGGCGGGGGCGTCTGTCCTCTACCTTCCGGCCCTTCCGGCCCGGGCATTCTCCATCGGAATGTGAGCTGGGTCAGTTTGGGTTCGGCATCCTGTCCCGCGTCCCCGTTTCTTGGCCCTGGCCTCTGGATTCAGGGAGGGCCAGACGGAGGGGAGAGAGGGAGAGAGAGAGAGAGAGAGAGAGAGAGAGAGAGAGAGAGAGAGAGAGAGAAGAAGAAGAAGGGCAAAGTGTGCTCTCCTGTTGAACTGGAAGCACACCCCCAAACAGCCCCCCTCGAACCCGCCTCCGCGGCTACTCTCTCCCACTTGCAGCCACGCCCTGGCTCATTCAGCGTATATTGAGCCCCCCTAACCCCCTCCAAAAAGAAAGAAAGAAAAGAAAAGAAAAGAAAAGAAAGAAAGAAAGAAAGAAAGAAAGAAAGAAAGAAAGAAAGAAAGAAAAGAAAAGTGTCAGGCTAGGCACTGGAGATCTGTCCACGTGGGATCTAGGGCCTGGGGGAGTGGGAGGGCGGGAGACAACAGCCACCTAAGCGCAGTGTGTGGGTGTGAAGCCGCTTTAAGAATAAAGCCGGGTGGGAAGACGGAGAGCAGCGGGGGCTGCGGTGGGAAGGAGGGCGTGGAGGGGGCGTTAGGGACTAGCGAGGTAGATACCCGGGGAGCTAGAGCAGGATGCCCAGGAGCAGCAGGGACCCCTGGCTGGTGTGGCTCAGTGGATAGAGCCTGGGCCTGTGGCCTGGAGGGTCCCGGGTTCCATTCTGGTCGGGGCACATGCCTGGATTGCAGGCTTACTCCTCGGTGGGAGGGGCAGGCGATAGGTGATTCTCTCGCATCATTGCTGTTTCTCTCTCCCTCTCCCTCTCCCTCTCCCTTCTTCTCCGAAACTAGTCAGTCTCACGGGAGGTGCGGGCAGGGAGACAGGCTGGGAGGGGCCTGGGTAAAGGCGCCAGGCCTCTCGTGGTAAGGACAGAACTTCACCGGCCCCATGCAAGTATTTCATTCTTCCCTCTGCTTTCTCCCCGTTTTCTCTTTATTTCCCCCCCCCCAGTCCTTTCCAACCACTCTCTTTCCTCCTGCAGCCCCCCTTCTGATGGACTCGTTCCTCCCACCTCACCTCTCCCGCCTCCCTTCTTTGCACCAGCTCTCCATTTCCCTCACTTTCTCCGTGGCCTTTCCCCAGGCCCTGCCACTGGTTCCTCTTCAGTGGTAGGTACAAGCGTCGAAGAGAAGGCCAGGGCGGATCAGAGCGCACTCGGAAGTTAGGGCCTTGTCCCAGCCCTCCTACCGGAGCAGAACCGATACCTCACCTATCAGTGCCACCCCCCCCCCCCAACTCCTGTAAAGGTGCTGGTTCTGAGAACCTGTCTGATTTACCTGCTTATTCATTAGAGAGAGAGAGAGAGAGAGAGAGAGAGAGAGAGAGAAGAGAGGATGTAAAATGTTTGAGAAAAATCAGCATCATTGTCTGTGGGAGTGCGATGTTTCCCTAGGGCCTAGGGCTAAGGTCATCTGCGCTCCAGGCGTGTTGCTGGGGAAAGACACCTTCAGCACATGGGCTATTAGAATGGAACTTTAATTTGCCTTGAACTTCTTGGGGCGATCAGGCCTTCACAGCACCTACTGTTCGGTGCTTTGATGGGTCGCACTATCGCACTATGGTCACCAGGCTATTTGAATAAAACCGAGGACAAAGACAGGTGTGAGTCACCTGCCCAGAAGCCTCCTTTTCAGCTAGTGTTTTGCTTGTTAGCTTGGCCGGCCCTGAGGACGGAGGAGGGCAGCTGGCCGGTGACTGGAGAGAGGGAGGCTCTGGCCTCGGCGCTGTTCTCAGAGGCCGGCGGGGCGGGCGGCTCCGGAGTGCGCTCGGCAGAGGCACCGGTGGGAAGGGCCCGCCAGGGGCTTGTCCGAAGGAGGGTCTGGGAAGGAATTTGGAGCGAAGCCCTTGGGTCCTTTTCCTGGGCATTTCGTAGTGGAATGACGTCATTTAACCTCTTCAAACCTGAGTGACAGGACTAACACCCCCTCTCCCAGGGCTGTGGTGGGACCGAATGAGACAGCATTTCTGTCTAGCAGGACCAAGCACAAGGCGTTTATGCAGAAAGAACCAGGCTGGGTGGTGGCAAGTCTTTTTAAAATGTACCTTCGGGTAAGTGAGGCTGCCTAAACCAGAAAGTGAGGCTGCCTAAGCCGGAAGGGTTCATGCCCAGAGAGTCCCCGGTCCCCGGGGCGGCAGAGGCAGCGGGCAGTCCCCCGCCCGCACGGGAAGGAAGGCGGGAGGCCGACTGGAGGCAGCCAGGGGGGATACCTGTCCTCCCCGGGCCAGAAGTGGCCGGCACAGGGCACAGAGTCAGACAGTCACACTGAGCAGTCTCCTTTGCACTTGGGCCGGAGCCCTGGGTTCTGATCTGACCCAGCCTCCGTGCTGCCCGCCCCGGAGGGTACAGCCCGCTGAGCCCAGTGGCCTGGCCGCCTGCCTCAGCCCGCTGCCCGCTCTCCATCCCGGCCTCCTGGCCCGCTTCCTCCCTGCTGGTCACCCAGGGGGCCTCGCACTTCAGGGTCCCCCTCCGGGCCCGCAGCGCCCTCGCCCCTCGCCTGGCCCCTGCGTTCCGCTCTCACACCGGGCCCCGCGCCTTCGTGGCCTGAGTCACAGATGCGGCCCTTTGCTCTGTGCGGTCACGTGGTGGAGACGTCTATGTGAAGAAATCAAAAAGGCCCAGCCAGAGTCCCTGCTGCTGAGCCACACCGCCCAGCAATGCTTACGGAGCCGAACTGCAGCTGCGGCCTCTTCCCGGGGCAGTGTTACCAATCGGAGGACGCCTGGTCCGCACGCGGCGGTGATCTGCCCGAGACGCTGCTGCCCTCGAAGGCGGCGAAGTTCAGCCTTCAAAGAGGAAAACCTCCCGGCGCACAGAAGCTACTCAAATTCTGCGGCGCACCAAAAATAGTTTTATTTATTAATTTATTTATTATTATTTTTTTGCTGATCTGACAAAAATTTAGGTATAATTTTGATGCATTCACACTGGTTGGTGATTGTTGTGTTGGTTGCTGTCATTTTTTTTAAATTGACCATCTAAAGCGTGGTTCTCACCCTTCCTAACACTGAGGCCCTTTAATACAGCTCCTCATGGTGTGGTGACCCCCAACTGTAACATTATCTTCGTTGCTACTTCATAACTGGAATGTTGTTGCTGTTGTGAATCGTAATGTAAATATCTGTGTTTTCCGATGGTCTTGGGCCAGTGGTCAGCAAACTGCGGCTCTCGAGCCACATGCGGCTCTCTGGCCCCCTGAGTGTGGCTCTTCCACAAAACACCACGTGCGGGCGCGCACATGCAGTGCGATTGAAACTTCGTGGCCCACGCGCAGAAGTCGGTTTTTGGCTCTCAGATTTCAGTCGTTTTACTGTCGATATTTGGCTCTGTTGACTAATGAGTTTGCCGACCACTGTCTTAGGTGACCCTGCTGGCAGTTCTCAACCTGTGGGTTGCAATCCACAGGTCGAGAACCGCTGCTGTGGAGCCTTAAACCATCGGAAAACACAGACATTTACAGTTCAATTCATTAACAGCAGCAACATTCCAGTTACGAAGTAGCAACGAAGGTAATGTTATGGTTGGGGGTCACCACGCCATGAGGAGCTGTATTAAAGGGTCTCGGCGTTAGGAAGGTGAGAACCACTGCTCTAAGGGAAAAGAGGCCAGTGTCCTGGCTAAATAGGCAGGCATCGCATGTTTAAAAAACTCTTGCAGCTCCCCAGTTGAAATCCAGCACTCTAAGGGGATGTGTCCTTGTTGGAAACAATTCGCTCTTTCATCGTCTTTAGCCCAGCCTCCTTCGGCCTGAGAAAGCCTTCCACTTTGTACAGCTCCTGGGAGGGCCTTCCAGTTGCCGTATGAGTTGCTGCTGATTCATGAGCCACTTAATAAAGCCAATTAGACCTTCCAGTTTCCTGGGTTGAACGTTGTTCTTCGGCATTTCTTCCCCCACCACGCTGCCGCTGGAGGAAGGCGGGGTGGGTGCCTGGCCATAGGCCCCGGAAGGGCCAGCTAGTGGTGAACCGGGCTGTGCGCAGCGCCATCTCTCCGAAGGCAGGCTGGAGCTCAGGGCCTGGGCCACCTGTGGAACCACAACCGCCCCCAGGGCAAACGAGGACAGGCTCATTGGCTGACCAGGAACCGCGGGGCGGAGCGAGCCTGGGAAAGCCTGCCCCGAACTCCAGGGAAAGTGCATTGACTGGCCTTTAGTCACACCTCTGAGTGAAGGCCTGGTACCCCAAAGGCCTTGTTAAGACACAAGCATGTCAGCCAGAAAGGGTAAGGTACAAGCTATTCGGTACCAAGAGGGGCATGGCATGCTGAATAAATATGGACTCTTGCCTGGCTGGTATGGCTCAGTGGTTGAGCGTTGCCACATGAACCAGGAGGTCACGGTTTGATTCCAGTCAGGGAACATGCCCAGGTTGTAGGCTCAGTCTCCAGTAGGGGGCATGCAAGAGGTAGCCGATCAATGATTTTCTCTCATCATTGATGTTTCTCTCTCTCTCTCTCTCTCTTTTCCTTCCTCTCTGAAATCAATAAAAGATGTATATTTTTAAAAAGAGTATACACCGCTGAAACCGGTTTGGCTCAGTGGTAGAGTGTCGGTCTGCAGACTGGAAGGTCCCAGGTTCGATTCCAGTTAGGGGCATGTACATTGGTTGCGGGCACATCCCCAATGGGGGGTGTGCA
The DNA here is from genome assembly GCA_963924515.1 of Vespertilio murinus. Classification (NCBI taxonomy): domain Eukaryota; kingdom Metazoa; phylum Chordata; class Mammalia; order Chiroptera; family Vespertilionidae; genus Vespertilio; species Vespertilio murinus. The sequence goes on from OZ004705.1 coordinate 2,915,502, forward strand.
GGAGGTGGCTGATGGATGTTTCTCTCTCATTGACATTTCTAGCTCTCTCTCTCCCTTCCTCTCTGTAAAAAAATCAATAAAATATATTTTTTTAAGAAGAGTATGCACTCAGCCATGACCCCCCTGTGCCTCATCGTCCTCCTCTGAAAACAGGGTTGATAAAGTAGCATCTGTAGAGGCAGGGGGTGTTGGCAGGGCCGAACAACCCCCAATGCCAAGTTTCTGGACCAGTGCTGGGCCTTTGCAAGCACTTCTGGGAGTGCTGTTCTTTATTCCAACCACCACCTGGTTTTTAAAATGGTGGCTGGGAAGAGAAGGTTTACCATATAACACACAAATGTTTCAGTTAAAACCCAATTCTGGGTGCATCTGATTTGCATACATCCTGGAAACATCGTCATCTGTACCCCAGCTGCCCCCACTCCCGCCCACCCTGAGTCAGCTTTCCAGCTGCCAGTCAGCCCCCGCACTTCCCGTTCCTCTGCCCACTCCAGGCCCCTCCCCCATGCAGCTCAGCCAGCCTGAGGCCAGGAGCCCTAGAACAACCCCTTCTCTGCCAGGAGGGCCTTGGCGTTGAGTCACCCACCCCTGAGATGCCACGGGAGCCCCGAGACTGCCGGGTGTGGATGTGACAGCCACGCTTTCTCCTAGCCCGGCCAGCCACACGCCTAAGCCGCGCTCAGCCTTGAGTACTCTCAGAAAGTCTCTGCTGAGCTGCCCGTTCCCGCCTTCCTAGTGTCTCATAGGCACGTCTTAAAGCCACACAAGCAGGATGCTGTGCAAGGTGGGGCTGGAAGAATACATTTAAACAGCTGAACAGGAGAGTGTGGAACAAGTAGAACTATCATAACTGCAGTGAGCATGCCAATGGTTTCAACCACTTTGGAGAACTGTTAAAGTTCAACAAATGCATACGTATCCAATAATACTACTCCTGGTATACTACAGAAGTTATATAAACATTATATATATATACACACACACACACACACACATACACACACACACACACACACACACACACACACACATATATATATGTGTGTGTGTGTGTGTGTGTGTGTGTGTGTGTGTGTGTTTACTAAAATATAAGTGTCAGAATATTTGGAGGAACAACCATTATTTCCAAAATTGGAAACCACCCAAATATTCACCAGAAGTCACATGGGTAAAATAAATTCTGTTATATTCATGCAATAGAATATTATCGGTAATGAGAATGAATGAATTATTGATACACGAAGCAGTGCAGATGGTTCTTACAATATAACACCAAGAAAAAAAAAAGCCAGACATAAATAAATTTATATGTCATTTATATCAAGTCTTTTTACTTCTTTACAACTTTATTGAGGAACAAGAGGCCCAGTGCATGAAATTTGTGCATGGTGTGGGGTGTTCCTCAGCCCAGCCTGCACCCTCTTCAATCTGGGACCCTTTGAGGGATGTTCGACTGCCTGTTTAGGTCCAATCCCACTGGCAGTCGGACATCTCTCTCACAATCCAGGACTGCTGGCTCCCAACCACTTGCCTGCCTGCCAGTCTGATCACCCCCTAACCACTCCCCTGCCAGACTGATCGATGCCTAACTGCTCCCCTGCTGGCCTGATTGCCCCTAACTGCCCTCCCCTGCTGGCCTGGTCACCCCCAACTGCCCTCCTCTGCAGGCCTGGTCCCCCCCCCAACTGTCCTCCTCTGCCAGCCCAGTCACCTCCAACTGCCCTCCTCTGCCACCTGGTCACCCACAACTGCCCTCCCCTGCCAGCCATCTTGTGGCAGCTATCTTGTGTACACTTGGGGGCAGCCATCTTTGACCACATGGGCGCAGCCATCTTGTGTGTTGGAGTGATGGTCAATTTGCATATTACCTCTTTATTATATAGGATAACAGACATATTATGTTGTGTAACTTTAAGGTAAATGACATGTTGATTTGCATGTATATATTGAAAAATATTTATCACAATAAAGTTAGTTAATAGATCCATGACCTCACATAATTATAATTTTTTACATGAAGTTTTAATTAAAACCTGGCAAAATTAAACTCTGCTGTAGTAAGTCAGGACAGTGGGTGGGAAGTGAGGGGTGAGAATATGAGGGAGAGGCTAATATTAGGGTCCATCAGAAGAGACGGGTAACCTGTAATTTATAAGTACAAATTGGATCACAAATGGGTAATTTATAAAAATCCACTGAGGGACCCACCCATGTTTTATACATTTTTCTGCATATATGTTCATTTCCATGTAAAGTTTACTCAAAAGTCAGTCCCCATGAGCAGTGGTTCCCCACTTTACCCCAGACACCCCTCTTTTATAACAATGTTTTATAACACTTTCCACACGCTCCTGAAATGAAAGTTGGAGACATATGGTATATGCAGGCATAAATAAAATATTTTCTTTTAAAAATAAAATGCTAATTTTATTACTTAAGAAATCATTGTAATGCCTTAGTTGAACCCTAGAGAACAAAGGAGAGGGGAAAGACTTCGTAATAAAATAATGCGCATTTCAGTATATTAACGTTCAGTGCATGCTCTGGAAGACACTGAGAACCTCAGGTGGTTGCACCTAGGACGACAATCCCCAGCGAGGCCGAGGTTGCAAGGACGTTCTAGCTGATGCCCAGGACACTGGTGATATGATTCTCTGAAATGGTAAACAATCTGCATTCAAGCCTTTTTAAAAAATATGTATATTTTTTTATTGATTTCAGAGAGAGAAAGAGAGAGAGAGAGAGAGAGAGAGAGAGAGAGAGAGAGAGAGAAACATCAATGATGAGGTAGAATCACTGATTGGCTGCCCCCGGCACACCCCCTTACTGGATGTGCCCTTACTGGGAATCGACCTATGTTCGACCTCCTGGTTCATAGGTCGACACTCGACAACTGAGCCACACCGGCTTGGCTGTGCCAAAGTCTTAAACAGGACACAGCACAATCATTCTTCTATTTGTGCAATAATGGCATTCCTTTCAAGTCTAGAGCATGTTAAGACTATGAAAACATACTTTGTGTTCATATGTCAAAGTCAACATAGATGCTAGGCTCAGATAATTATAAACAGGCTTTGCATGTACATGGATGTCTAGTTTGATATTATAAAATCATGAGCAAGATGGCAGATATCTCCAAATAGAAAGAGGATTAGCACCAGAGAGACAGGGAGAGGAAAAAAAGAGAGAGAGAGAGGGAGAGAGAGAGAGAGAGAGAGAGAGAGAGAGAGAGAGTTCTTCATGAAGCAAGTTAGTCTTTTTTACCTTGGTATCTCTAGCGATCCGCAGAGTCGTTGAATAAACACTTGCGGAAGGAGTGGAAGGATGGATCTTCCAGGGCTAGTCTGACAGGGACTATTTTCTCTAGAGCATGGGAAAGTGACAGTACCGTTTGTCAGCCACTCTGTCCTCAGAACCGCAGAGAGCAGCAGGCATGAGCTGTGGAGTTGGAGTGCATGTCCCCACGGGCCACCGGAACTACTCCCTCCAAAGAGCCTGGCGCAGGGCGCCGGGACTGCCAGCTGGCCGGGGCGGTAGGCACCTCCAAGGAGAGAGCATCCACTTGGCCTTGGCCTTGACCTATACAGCCGAGTGCTAAAGGGAAAGTGACTCGTCCCACCAGAGCACCCTGCGTGGCCGGGAGCTCGGTTTAGGTTGGCCGGGAGAGAGGGTCTGAGTGCAGCCCCGAGTAGAGGTTCAAAGGATCTTGAGGCCCAGCTGTGATGTGTCAGGGCGAGGAATCAGGTACCAAAATGAAAGACGCAGCCCTGGCCGGCGTGGCTCTGTGGGTAGAGCAGCGGCCTGTGGACTGAAGGGTTCCGGGTTTGACTCTGATCCTCTGATCGAGGACACATGCCTGGCCTGCGAGCGCGTGCGGGAGGCAGCTGCTCAGTGACTCTCTCTCATCGCCGATGTTTCTGTCTCTCTTTCCCTCTCCCTTCCTCTCTTAAAATCAATAAAGATACATATTTTTTAAAACGTACGAGCTGCAGACAGCAGCACAGGATGGCTGGCTTATGGCCTCAAAGGGGTTAACCCAGGTTGGAAGAGAGTGTGTCCCTTCAGCAGCAACTGGGGGAGCTGTGCGTGGCCTCTGACCCCACAGACATGGGAGGTGTTACCGGGGCAGGGGGGGAGGGGACCAGCCACCGCGGGGAGCGTGGCCCACCCAGCAGGTCACCGCGCTGGTCTGGTGGCCAGTGCCTGAGGACCGACCGGGAGCTGCAGGGCAGCCCTGTGTGCCACGGAAGGCGCTGGGTCGGCCAGCGCTCCTGCAGTGATTTTGGGGAAACAAACAGTCTGATTTCCGTGGCTCACAGCGTGGAAGCCACGTCTCTGCTTCTCCCTGTAGCCTTCAGTCCCCGGGGCCGGGCTCAGGCCGGCCCCACCCACATGCCTCTCACAGGGGACTAGCATCTTCTCCTGGCAGGGGACACGCTCAGGAAGCCAAGACCAGCCATGCAGGGACGTTGAAAGCCCCGGCTCCGGTGACAGACACACATTCCGCTGACAACAGATCACACAGCCAAGCCCAACCAGGGGGCCACGGACATGACCTGCAGTGGGAGCTGCGAGCCCCTTCCACAGAGAGAGGGAGGGAGGGAGGAGGGAGGAGGGAGAGAGGGAGAGAGGGGAGAGGGAGAGAGGGGGGAGGGAAGGAGGGAGAGAGGGAGCCGCAGCTCCATCTCCCACAGGGCCACAGAGGCTGTTTGGAAGCGCCAGTGAGTTGCCATGGAGACACCTTGTGTGAGAAGAGTGAAATCGCAGTGGGAAAGGCACGCTGGGGGAAGATGGCTCCTTTAGTGCTGGCACTGTGACACAGAACCCTTGATTTTGAGCCTCCAGGGGAAAATTTGAGCCTCTTCTACTCTGATCCCCGGGCTAAACAGGAGACTGCGGAAGCTCACATGACAGGGGCCTGTGTGGCTCAGCGGATCCCAGCGGTGTCCTGCCCAACAAAAGGTGGCAGGTTCCATTCCTGGCCGGGGCACATACCCTGGTGTCCAGTTCCATCCCAGGTAGGGGCAGGTGGGGGAGGCAACCGATCCATGTTTCTCTCTCACACCCATGCTTCTCTCTCTTCATCTCTCCCTTCCTCCCTCAAAAATAAAGTAAGCAAACAAACAAATCCCCAAACCTGGGTGGAAGCAATCAAGCTGAGGAGCGCACAGTGCCCGCAACTTGTAACGTAAGGGACTGCACACCCACGCAGTACAATGCAGCAGCCAGGCCTGGCCAGGGCTGGGGAAAGCTTGGCTTCCTCCATCACCGGGAGCAACTCAAGCCTCCCGCTCTCTCCAGCTCCGTGGCTGCGGCATTTTTATTGGGATTTATTTATCTTCTATAATTGAAACTTTGTAGCTGTGATTGGAGGCCTGGGTCCCACCAGGGTGTGGGGAAAGCTTGGCTTCCTCCATTGCCAGGGAAACCCAAGCCTCCTGCTTACTCTGTGGCTGCAGTCATCTTAGTTGGGTTAATTTGCATACTTGCTCCTGATTGGCTGTTGGTCAGGCTTGTGGGTTTAGTAGAGGTAAAGTAAATTTGCATATTACTCTTTTACTAGATAGGATTTTTAAAATATATATATTTTTTATTGATTTCAAGAGGAAGGGTGAGGAAAAGAGAGACAAAAACATCAATGTGAGAGAGACTCATTGATCTGTTGCTTCCTGCCAACGGCCAGGGGATTGAGCCTGCAATCCAGGCATGTGTCCTTGTCTGAAATTGAACCTGCGACCCTTCAGTCCACAGGCCAAAGCTCTATCCACTGAGCTTTTTATTTTTAAAAAAGATATTTTATTGATTTTTTACAGAGTCTAATAGAGAGTTAGAAACATCGATGAGAGAGAATCATCGATCAGCTGCCTCTTGCATACCCCCCACTGGGGATGTGCCCGCAACCAAGGTACATGCCCCTGACTGGAATCCAACCCGGGACCTTTCAGTCCTCAGGCCAACACTCTATCCACTGAGCAAAACTGTTTCCAGCTCCACTGAGATTTTTAAATCAGTAGGGAACAAATGGAGAATTAGCTATCCATTTGGGAAAAAATAAATAAAATAACTTCCTTAATTCCATTGTAAGTTCCAGACAAATTTTTACATTTATTTCAAAAACAAAAGAACAAAAGCATTTGAATAAAATGTCGAAGCATAAAACATGGAAGAAACTTGAAATGGTGCAAACCTTTTTATTTTTATTTTTTAACCTTTGTTTTGAGTTTATTCTCACAAGTTATTCTTTTTTTTATTGTCTAAAATTTTACATATTAAGTGACAACCCTCCATCAGCCATTCCCACCCCTGAGGGCAAGCCCCCACCCCCCAGCGTCTGTGTCTGTTGGCCATGCTAATGTGCATGCAGACAGGTCCTTTGGCTGCTCTCTAACCCTCCTCCCCTGTTATTTGTCTCTGGATCTATTCTTGTTCATCAAATTATATTGATTAATATATTCCACATATGAGTGAGATCATGTGATATTTATCTTTCTCCTTCTGGTTTATTTTGCTTAGCATAATGGTCTCCAGTTCCATCCATGCTATTGCAAATGGTAAAAGTTCCTTCTTTTTTATAGCAGCGTAGTATTCCATTGTGTAGATGTACCACAGTTGTTTTTTTAAAATATATTTTATTGATTTTTACAGAGAGGAAGAGAGAGGATAGAGAATTAGAAACATCGATGAGAGAGAAACATTGGTCAGCTGCCTCCTGCATACTCCATACTGGGGATGTGCCCGCAACCAAGGTACATGCCCTTGACCGGAATCGAACCCGGGACCTTTCAGTCTGCAGGCCAACGCTCTCTCCATTGAGCTAAACTGGTGTAGGCTGTACCACAGTGTTTTTAGTCCACTCATCTGCTGACGGGCACCTAGGCTTTTTATGGTGATGACATGTTTAATCAAAGAAACACAATGCAGAAGCAAGGAGGTAAAAATGAATAAATTCCGACGCTCTCATAAAAATAAAACTCTCTACACTGCCAAAGACACACATTCGACCTAATAAGCAAGTAGAGGGCTGGAGAGAATAACGGTCACCTGACTGACAGGTAAGCTTTTTCTCGCTCAGGGGGAGTACGCCAAGTCCTTCTGGACGAACCGAACGCCATGCTGCCGACCAGCTGGCTAACGGCACAGGCCTGTGCACTTCTGTCCGTTTCCATTTATACCTGTCGGCCTCTGTGGTCTTCTTTCCCCATGAATTCCAGACTCCCAACACCGTGGAACAGTATGCAGCAGTTAAAAAGAACTAAACGTCTCCATAACTATGCACCGGGAAAGATTTATTGATAAATGAAGTCTTATCCATAATTTTTTTTAAAAAAATCAAGCTGTGAAAGAAGATAGGTATTTGTTTTTCAAAAAAAAAAAAATCTCCACAGGTTCACAAAACTCTCTATGTACATTTATATAAGTAAATATATAGAGAAAGTTCTGGAAGGACATGATCCAAACTGATATCAATGGCTTCTGTATGTTGTATTTGATATTTCTAAACAATAGAATGTATCTGTATTAAAAAAAAATCTTATGTATGAGTCAAGTATCTGGCTAAAGGCCCCCCCCCCCCCCGCTTTTTAAAAAATTCTCTCCCGAGGATATGCTTAGAGAGAGGAAAGGGGAGGGAGAGGGAGAGGGACAGGAAGAAGGGGAGACATCAGGATCTGAGAGAGAAACATCCATTGTTTGCCTTCCATATGTGCCCAGACCCGGGATTCAACCTGAAACCCAGGGGCACAGGACAACCCTCACCAACTGAGCCACCGCAGCCACGCCGGGGCCCCCTTCGGGGGGTGCAGAGCCTTCCCCCGTCCCTCTCTGGTGAGGGGCTGGAGGCTTTCCTTAACCCGGGTGGTGGGGCTGGACTGAGCATGTGAGCCAGCTGGAGGGCAAGGTAAATGCAGGCTCTGTCCTGGGCCACATTCTGGGTCCATAGGAGGGGGAGTGTGGGGTTGGGAAAACAGACCCGGAAGCTGGGCAGGTGGGCTGGGAATTGGAGCATGGGTGTGTGTGTTTGGGGGGCTTGGTTTTTGTCGAGTGCTTCTGTGACATGCACCGTGGGCCTGATGCGGTGTGTAGAGTTGGGCCCAGCTTGTAAGGTTTGCTACATGTCTGCACATGTCACATATGAAAGTGCCGAGTGTTGAAGGTATGTAGGATGCAGTGTGAGGATGCCACCAGAGCTCTGATGCACCTTTCTATCAAACCGACCTGAGCATCTTTGCAGAGGACTGTACCTTCAGCTGACCCTGGAAAAGTAAATTGTAGTGTACCTGGTTGATCACCAGGGGGCACACGCATTGCGGGCAGAGAACTGGCTTGAGGCTGGGCTGGAGCCAGGAGGGGATAATTCCTTCCAGGTGTGGGAGACTCTGCTTCCTCCCCCACTTTCCCTCCCCCCATGCCCCGCTCCCCACCCTCCCTCCCAAGGCCATAGAAACAAATGAACCCTTCCGTTGGCCAGTTGGAGTTTATCTTCTTGACATTTGGTCCTGCCCTGAGGCTTTTGGCTCTAGACAGGTTTATGAAGACACGGCATGAATTACGTTTAACTCTTGGTCATCCCACTTTGATCCGAGAACTCCTCCAGCGGGTGCTTCTTTCTCACGTGTTTACTGCTCCGTCCTAAGTAAGTGTGGCACACACTGAGGGGGAGAGGAGATCATTTGTCCTCGTTTCTGTCATTAAAGACACACACACACACACACACACACACACACACACAATCCCCTGGTAATCAGAAGCAGCAGAGACGTCCCTGCAAGCAACAATCTGTCTTTCTGGTGTCTGCTTTGTCTTGAGGGTGTGAGCAGATGGCCCAGCTGCATCAGTAAGACGTCAGCGCACACCGGAGAAGAGTTAGCTGGAGGTTGGGGGGGGGGCTGCGAGCAGCTCACCCCATCTCCAGGCCGGCCGCCACGGGAACCTGCGTCCCCCCCCCCCCCAGGCGGCTTGTGGGAAGGCAGCTTTCTTGGCTGCAGCCCAATGTCCTCGCTGGAATCTGTCTCCCAATCTGCCTTTGGCCCCTCGGTGACCTCTTCTGAATATGCATTACATGGGAGGTTAGAGGCCAGCCTCCTAGGAGGAAGAGGGGAGATGGGGGGGCGGGGGGGGGGAGGACGCATTTCTGTGTCAGGTTTCAAGGACGTTACCCTGAGGTAAAGGCCGCACGCCCAGTGGGAAACCAAGTGGCTGGCGGGCTGGGCCAGGATGGACAGGAAGGGCTGGGGCCGTGGCTCGTGGCTCTGGCCGCCATCTGGAAGGAGAATGTGGATTTATTGGACGACGCAGGAAGTGGCTCGGACGCTTTCCTGAGGACCTCCCCTCCCTCCCCCATTGTCTGCCACTCAGAAACACCCAGAAATTCAAAACCCAGCACCCCCAGGACGGGCCCCATCTGCAGAGCACCTGTGAAACAGTCCCCCCTCCCCGCCCCCTAGTCTCCCTCCCTCAGGAAACCTCCCCACTTGATTGCGCCTCCTGGAATGTGACCAACTGCAGCTTCCTTTGTGTGGGGTTTTGTCTTGTTTGGAAATCTTTTCAAATGGGAAGCCCTTTGGGAAAGTAGCTGCCATTCGGACACTGGCAGGAATTCGCTTATTACCGCTGGTCGCACAGTTGTGAGCTCTTATATGCGGAAGGAAAGAAACATAGGAATCCAGGGGGGGGGGGTGGGAATTCCAAGCGCGGAGAGCTGGAATGAAGGAACAGACATGGCTCCCGGGGACACTGTGAGCGGGAGACGCCGAGGAGGCTCCGGGGCGGCAGGCTAGGAAACCATATCTACTTCACCTCCCTGGGCCCATTGATAAACACACACCCCAAACCACACGGAGGGCAGAGGGCTGGGCTGGGTCCTGCCACCCAGGAGCCCAGGCCGGGCCTCATGGCCACACGCCCAGGCCACGCGGCGGGGAAAGCAGAAAACATGGTGAATCGCACAGAGGCTCTGCATTGGTCATGGTTCTCCAGAGAACAAAACCAGAGAACATGTGCGTGTGGAGAGAGAGAGAGAGAGAGAGGTTTATCTTAAAGATTTGGCCCACACGATTGCAGGGGCTGGAAAAACCCAAAATCTGCAGGGCCGGCTGGAGGCCAGGGAAGGGTTAAAGCTGCAGCTGAAGCCAAAGGCAGTCTGGAGCAGAATTCCTTTTTACCCGGGAGACTGTCTGTCCTCTTAAAGCCCTTACCTGATTGGATGAGGCTCCCCGCCCGCCCCCATTGGGAACAGGAGGCTTTACTCAGAGTAACTCCTGTCACAGCGGTCCAGCTCACCCTCAGGGGGGAACGTAGCACAGGTGACGGGTCCCTCAGCCAGAGAACCGGACTTATACGGGGCGCCCACAGTACTTAATGAAAATGGACCGAGCATAAACCAAACACAGAAACAAGAGTTAGAGTGCAGGAATCCCAAGGTTTATTTACCAGGATCCTGGTGGTTTCCAGAAGCCTAGGCAGGTCACCTGGAGATCCGCGCCGACACACACACACACACACACACACACACACACACACACAGGAACACGCCGTGGCAGCGTCTCTCTCGGTCAGGAACGAGGCCTCAGAGGTTCGGCTCACAGGCAGAGTGACCGCTCACTCAGGCAGAGCTTCATGCAGAATCTCACACAGGGAGAAGGGAGCGGAGACATCACGTCGGGTGGAGGGCCCCTACGTGGTCTCTGCCCAGTGCCTCTAGGTCCCTTCTTTTATGGCCCATTCTGGGCAGTCCCTCGTGCCATCTGGGTGCCAGCAATGGTCTTCAGTGTGTGTTATCGGGGGTCTCCAGGCACCTTTCGCCTCAGTTTCCAGCTTTACAGACAGACACTTGTCAGGGCGTCCACACCGTTACATCGTTCCATATAGGCACATGTCCGGGCGTTCACACAGTTAGGGGCTCAAAGCCACTCTTAAAACTCAAGTTTTACCAAATGGATTCAAGTCACACTAAATGGAGTTACTTATACTAAGCCTAAAACACACTTCAAATAATTTCTTTTATTTAAAATAAAATCAGAATAAGATCAGACATACAATTCACACTTAAACTATAAGTCACTCATAAAAGTAAATGCTTTCACTTCTATTTCAAATCACACAAGTAATTATTCTCACACTGTTTTAAATCCTTAAAACATACATCAAACATCACACCAGTATACCTGTAACACACAGGTTAGGCACACCTAACACACACGTTCACAGCAGCGTCTGGGCTGGTGGTTGGCCCCAGCCTGGGTGCCACGGCCTCGCCGGGTGGACGCAACCTTCAGCTCGCGCGGGATGCGGCTCACTTGTGCTCGGTGCCATTGGCCAGAGTACACCACGTGACCTCGGCTGCCTGCAGTCACTCTGGAACCTGCCCTGCATTTGATGCAATGACCTGGTGCCTTTGTTTGGGCCCCCCCCAGAAGGACCCCCAAATGAAGAACTGAGTGCCAGTGGCCTCCTCAGGAGGCAACGCCAGGAAACTCCAACAGGGGGATGGAAGACTGAGGTGGGCAGGGGAGGGGGCCAATCAAGCGTGTGCCGGCCAGCGAGTGTCCACCGTGGGGCCGTGGGCGCCCTCCGGAGGGGGCGCTGAGCATCATCGCAAGTGTCCCTGGCCCAGAAGGGTGCGGAGGTGAGGAACGTCCATGAAATCTCTGGTCCTCATTGGCGGCAGGCATGCCCTCTCGGGCCCTCAGGATTGGCCACGGGCAGGCCAAGCAGCCCCCTGCGCCAGGAAGGGGTCTTCAGGCGGAGGCAGGGGGCCGGTATGTAGGGACCTGGGCACCTGACCGCAGTGGATGCGGTGGCCACTGCCAGGGAGCTGGGCCCACGCTCCTGTCTGCAGTGGCTCCTCCAGTGCATGCCCCTCGGTGACTCCAGCTCAGCAGGAGGAGCAGAAAGAAGCGTCCCGTTAGGACAGGAGCCAGCTTGCTCCCCTCACAGCCAGGCGCTCTCCTCTGAGCTCTCCCGGCGTGAGGGACCCAGGACAGAGCCGCTCAGATCGCCTGGTGCTCAGGTTCCACACAGTCAGCCGCCGGTGCTCAGGACAAGAGAATAACACACGAGGACTCATGGAAAGTAAAAATGCGGGGGCCTCTGCTTACAAATAACTAAGAATGTCTAGGCCTGGCTGGCGTGGCTGGAGTGTCGGCCCATAAATTTGAAGGTCAGGGTTCGATTCCCGGTCAGGGCACAGGCCCGGGTTGTGGGCTCCATCCCCAGCGGGGAGTGTGCAGGGGGCAGCCGATCCGTGATCCCCTCTCATCTCTGATGTTTCTGTCTCTCTCTTTCTGTCTCTGACATCAATTTCTTTTTTTAAACGAAAACGTTCTAGGTGGTGGCCGCTGAGCATCACTGAGCATTGGACCCTTCTGTGTGAGGGCCCGCGGGGAGAGGCCCCCGGGGGTCCCCGACATTTGGTAAGTTGGAGGGCTCCTTGGCAGGCTTGTCAGCCAAGCTCCAAGTTTCCAACTGAGATTGGGTTTTTCTGCCCTCACCCCAAACCGCCCCTCCCACCTGCTCTGGGCTTTCCCTTCCCTCTGGTTCCCGGCACTGAAGGCCCGAGACCACGAGAGCCCTCTCCCTCACAGGTGCCTCCTCTCTGTTCCGGTTTTGACATGAGTCAGCCCATTCTGGATTCCCCAGAGGGCCGTGGGGAGGCGGCGGCATGGTGAGAGAGAGAGAGACAGGGTATCTCTTCGCTGTCTCGCCCTCCGAGGTTCTCCCTTCTCAGTGTCCCGGGTCTCCCCCCTCCGCCCCCCCCCCCCCCCGTGAGTCTGGGGGGTGGGGCAGCTGTTCTTTTTTATCCTTCTTTTTAAAAAAATATATTTTATTGATTTTTTCACAGAGAGGAAGAGAGAGGGATAGAGAGTTAGAAACATCGATGAGAGAGAATCATCGATCAGCTGCCTCTTGCACACCCCCTACTGGGGATGTGCCTGCAACCAAAGTACATGCCCTTGACCGGAATCGAACCTGGGACCCTTCAGTCCACAGGCCGACGCTCTATCCACTGAGCCACACCGGTTTTGGCAGGACAGCTGCTCTCATTAGGTCCGAGCAACCCCGGCCACCTATTCCCAGCGAGGGAAGAAACGTGAACGCGACGGGACCTCACGCGGGTGGGCCTTGGTTTTGCAAACAGAAACAGAGCTACATCAGGGAGACCAGGGTGCCTGTACTTCCTGGGAGGCTCCCAAGTCTCCGGCGTGAACAGACGCGGTTCCTCTTGTGGGGAGGGGACATTCCCCTGTCCTCGGCTCTCCGGGCTGCTCCAGTGATGGAACTACACAGACAGGTGGACAGAGAGAGGAAACACACATTTAATTGGCGGGTCCAGGGGCCTCGGAGATGCAGGACCTAAAGAAGGACTGAGGAGGGCAGCTTCTGTGCTTGTCAGAGAGGAACAGCCCAGCCCATCGGAGAAGAGCGGACAGGACAGACAGACGGCGGCGTGGCGCTGGCCCCGGGAGCAGTGTCAGAGGGTGTGGCCGTGGGGTCAGACATTGGGGAAGGAGTAGCCAGGCTTGTTTGTACAGGCTTCTGGGGCCTGTAATTTTCTGTCTCGATGATAAAGACAGGACCCCCTCTCCCCAGGAAAGGAGGGTCACTCTCCCCCGTGCTTCGGGGCACAGGGAGGGGTCAGGGGGTCCTTCCTGCCCGGGCTGGTTCTCAGGTAACTTTCTTTCTGAATAACCGACATGCCAGAGTGAACCCCCTCGGGGCGGCCTGCCCTGGCCCCCACCCTGTCCCTCACACACTGGTTCGATAGGGGATGAATTCCTCCAAGGTGCCAGGCACTGTTAGAACGTTCAGACACTTTGCTCCTTCCCCTTCTCATTTATTGGGCCAACGTCACATCCAGTCATTCCTTATAAGTTCCATCCTAAATCTTTTTTTTTTTTTTTAATATTTTTTATTGATTTCAGAGAGGAAGAAAGAGGGAGAGAGAGATAGAAACATCAATGGTGAGAAATAATCACTGGTGGGCTACTTCCTGCACACCCCACACTGGGGATTGAGCCTGCAACCCGGCATGTGCCCTGACCGGGAATCGAACCGTGACCTCCTGGTTCATAGGTCGAAGCTCAACCACTGAGCCACGCCGGCCGGGCCTAAATCTTATTTTCCTCTCGTGGAGCACAGCTCTTCCTGACGAACAGGGCCAATGTCCAAACCTAACATGATCAATGGGAACCTAAGCGCTGAGGCTTCCTTATCTGCTAGTTGCCGGATGCACACAAATGGAAGTGCTAGGAACGCATCGACTAGTCGACTTAAAAAGAGAAATTTAGCCAAAACCGGTTTGGCTCAGTGGATAGAGCATCAGTCTGCGGACTGAAAGGTCCCAGGTTCGATTCCGGTTGAGGTCATGTACCTTGGTTGCAGGCACATCCCCAGTAGGGAATATACAAGAGGCAGCTGATGGATGATTCTCTCTCATCGATGATTCTCTCTCATCGATGTTTCTATTTCTCTATCTCTCTTCCTCTCTGTAAAAAATCAATAAAATATATTTTTTTAAAAAAAGAGAGAAATTTAAGGGTATGTAAGTTACAGCTCCATAAAGACATCCAACCGCTGGCAACATTCTGGTGCCGTCCCACAGCCGCCAGGCCCGGGGCTGTGGGCGGGGAGCGTGCTGGAAAGGAGGGCAGGGGGGCCTTGGCAAGAGCCTGCCCTCGGGGAGGGGCTGAGGGAAGTGTGCAGACCATGGAGCTCCCAGCTGAACGGACCTGCAGGCTCTGCTGTCAGGGAGCACGGCTGCCTCATCTGGCCATTCTCATCTACTTTGTATTCAACCCCAAGAGGAAGGAGGCGAAAGGAGGGGAAAATCCTTCCTGCCACACACAAAATATGGCAGATGTTAGGGGATGATTGCAAAAGACAGGCAAGCAGCCAAGAAACGGTTGGAGGAGAGGGGGCTGTTCTCAGAGCTGACTGTGGGGGCAGATGCTCCGGGGATTGAGTTACAGAGAATGAGGTGGCAGTTGCCCCTCCTCCTGGGCTCTCCCTGAGCACCCTCCTCCCCACAGCTCCTCCCCCCAGCTCCGTAGGGCAGGAGCTCTTTCAGACCAGTGGGGAAGGGTCTGCCCTGCACCCCTTCAGCTGGCCCTTTGTTTTCCCCCTGGTTTTGGAAAATTATTCCCAGCTCTGCATGCATGTGTGTATGTGTAGACTTCTGTGACGTGTTACTCAGAGACTCAGCCTCAGGCCGGGCACGTGTGGATTCCGCCTCCTCTGTCTGCGGCCATTTCCTGCTCCTCTGTGTGAGAACAAACAAATCATCTTTTCCGTCAAAGCACAGTTTAGACAGCCGCCACTTGGGATTGTGTGACTTGACAGCCGCCATGTTGGCCGCATGGCTTGCAGCTCCCCTGAGGGCCGCCATCTTGAAACAGTAAAGGCCAACCCTTCCCTTTTATTTATTTATTTATTTATTTATTTATTTTTAAAATATATTTTATTGATTTTTTTTTTTACAGAGAGGAAGAGAGAGGGAGAGAGAGTTAGAAACATCGATGAGAGAGAATCATCCATCAGCTGCGTCTTGCACACTCCCTACTGGGGATGTGCCGGCAACCAAGGTGCATGCCCTTGACTGGAGTTGAATCTGGGATCCTTCAGTCAGCAGGCCTACGCTCTATCCACTGAGCCAAACCGGTTTCGGCCAACCCTTCCCTTTTAAATAGCCAGTCATGAAAGACTATGCGCCTGGGCTCCAAACAAGAGCAAAGGACAGGTCACGTGCATCAGAGATTATAACCCTGAGCAGCCCACCTGCTTGGTGTGCATGCTTCCAGACCATGTGTGTGCACCCTTCTATGTAGAATAAGATGACTAGACGTCCCGCTTTTGGCAGGACAGTCCCGATTTTTAACAATTTGCCCCATGTCCTGCAGCGTTTTAAAAAAGTTCCGATTTTTGGAAAGAATGCACGACAAGCTAGGGAACAGCGGGAGAACGGGAAGGGAATATTCGGTTTTCGGCAGCCATGTGGCTATTTAGCGAGGATATGGGTTTTGTATTATTTTTGTTAATCTCATAATGTTAAACTTTAATAATAACAAATAATTGTTGAGAACTGATTATTGAGAACTGCGAAAACATTTTGTAACTGTCTCTTAGACGACGCACACCGTACTGCAGGAGATCACAGAGCCCCTCGCTGTCACTGCTATCGTGTTAAGTGTTGACTGTGAACTACCCTGCACCCGCCTATGGAAAGAAGTGTCTGTTTGCTTTGCTTTTTATCC
Source organism: Vespertilio murinus (assembly GCA_963924515.1). Classification (NCBI taxonomy): domain Eukaryota; kingdom Metazoa; phylum Chordata; class Mammalia; order Chiroptera; family Vespertilionidae; genus Vespertilio; species Vespertilio murinus. The sequence continues at coordinate 2,931,749 of OZ004705.1, forward strand.
AGTCCCAGAGATTTCTCCCACTCCCTAGTCTACCACCAATGGACTTCATGTAACCCCAGTTCTTCCCCCCCTGGATTCTGATGAATAAAATAAGTGGTAAAACAACCACTTTCCAGAGCATTTTCTCAATTCATTGCAATCTTGCCTCCTAGCCACGGTCACCAGCGTGGCTCCAATAAACGCATAAAAATTCTCACAGGGCTGGACGTTTTTTTTTTTTTTTTTACGTTGACACACCCCAGGGCTTTTAAAATATAAGAGCCTAGCCGAAACCGGTGTGGCTCAGTGGATAGAGCGTCGGCCTGCGGATTGAAGGGTCCCGGGTTCGATTCCGGTCAAGGGCATGTACATTGGTTGCGGGCACATCCCCAGTAGGGGGTGTGCAAGAGGCAGCTGGTTGATGTTTCTCATGGACGTTTCTAGCTCTCTATCTCTCTCCCTTCCTCTCTGTAAAAAAAAAATCAATAAAATATATTTTAAAAAAATAAAAATAAAATAAAATATATGAGCCTAAAGGTCTACTCCCCTCCCTTCTGTTTTCACCCTTTTCCATTTGGGGTTCAGTCACTTACAACCCAAAGGGTCCCGCCTGGCCCCCGAGGCTGCAGGAAGCCCGGAGGCGTGCCCAGGCCCTGTGCCCGCAGCAGTGAGCGCAGTGCTTGGCGGTGCCCAGTGCTCTCCTGTGGACAAAGCTCGCTGCCTGGTTCCAGGTCATGTCCGACGGGGGTTGGGGTGGGGGGCCAGCACCCGCTGAGCTGTCAGCACGCTCACTTCTGTGCTGTGTGTGGCAGGACTCCCCGGGACACCCCGAACACAGTGCACGTGTGACAAGTCCCACACACGTTCCCAAAGCCAGGGCTTCCCCTTGCACCGCGTGTAAAGGCGTGACTGTCCTCAGACCCCCCGGAGGAGGCAGCTCCGGGCTCGCTGACACGGGAATGCTCCTGAGCGAAGGCAGCAGGAGCCGCCGGGGAGGGCGTGGGCCAGCGGGGAGGAGTGGCCACGTTCCTATGAGTGCACTCGCCCCGCCAGAAGGACTGCGGCCTCCTATTGTACCAGGGATGGAAATGCGGATGAACAGCATGTGCGCTCTGGCAAGGAGACCCTTCAGATGCCCCCGTGAAGCCACAGCGGGCCGAGGGGAGAAGAGACAGGGAGGCTAACCAGAGAACAGCTGCCCGGCAGAGCCAACAGGCATTTGACATGAACCCCAGGTAGCCATGGGCAGGAACATCTGAAGAGAGCAGCCAGGAGCCGCGGTCCGGCAGGCACCGTTCCTTTGGGCCCAGCACTGACTCTCTGGACCCAGGGTCTGCAAACTGCGGCTCACGAGCCACTTAAGGCTCTTTGGCCCCTTGAGGGTGGCTCTTCTACAAAATATCTCGGCCTGTCTATGTTGAAGTGAGTCTATGTTGAAGAAGTGGCGTTAGAAGAAGTTTAAGTTTAAAAAATGTGGCTCTCCAAAGAAATTTCAATCGTTGTGCTGTTGATACTTGGTTCTGTGGACGAATGTGCTTGCTGACCGCTGTAATCTGGACTATTGTGCACCGCCAATCCGAAGAAACACACACTTCCTCCCTACACGCCTGCACCTCTGGCAGCACTGGCCCGCCTCCCCCTCCCCCGCCCCGTCACCTATAGCCAACGGGAATTCTTTCCAACAACCTCCCTCCGCCCCCTCCGCTGTGTGCACACAGAGCCCTCAGCTCCAGGGCGGCCTAATTCCCCGGAGGTGGGCCTTTTCTGGCCAGTGATTGGCTCCGTAAAACCCTCCTTTGAGAAAAGCTTTTGGCCGTGAAAGTTTCTTGTTTAATATTCTCAGGAAGCTTGTAGGTGGGTCAGAGAGTCGGGCAGGAACATGGATGGAGAAATAATACAGTCAGTGCTACTTTAAATGGAAATAATCGACGTGTGGTGCCTCCCCAACAGCATCCCTCTCTTCTTCCTTAGTTCGAGGAATCCTGACTTTATTCAAGGAGGCGAGATGCCCAGGGCTTGCACGGGCTCCGGACGAGCACGGGAGACCTCGGCCAGTGCCCTGCAGGTGTCAGCACGCGTTAGAATCACCTGGAGGGCTTTTAGAACCCAGAACCCAGCCTCGCCCTCAGCGTTGCCGATTCCACAGGTCCGGGCGAGGCCCAGGAAGTCGCTCTCCTAACCAGTTGCCAGGCCTGCTGCTGCCGCCGGCCAGAGGGTCCCTGACCCACGTCTAGCACGGCCACCTGGGCCGCCTGGTCCGCCTGCTCTGGCATGTGGTTTAGGAGTGGGCACATGGCCACGTGCTGGCCAGTGAGGCGAAAAGGAGAGCCCCTGGAGCAGGGGTGGGCAAACTTTCTGACTCGAGGGCCACCATGGGTTCTTACACTGGACCGGAGGGCCGGAACAAAAGCAGCCTGACCATGCTGGCACTCTCCTCTTGGGCTGCTGGTGAAGGAGCGGAGGGGAGAGCAAGAGAACCCTCCGCTCTTCCGGCTCCGTGGGCCGGAGAGAACAGCCGAACGGGCTGTAGTTTGCCCACCCCTGCCCTGGAGGAACTTCAGGAGGAAAGTCTGCTTCCCGGGGAAACGTGAGTAGAGCTGTGTGAGTAGAACGTGAGTAGAGCAGCTCTTTGGAGCTGCTCTCGTGGTGTTGTGTCTACGTGGACATGGTGTGTCCTGCAAACACCTGGACCCAGAGCCTGGACCGTGTGGAGGAGCTCAGCGAACCCCTGGAGCTCTCTGAGAGACAGTGACACGCTGGCGTCCCCATCTGCAGGGAGAGGTGTGCGTGTGCCCGCGGCTCCGGGGCCGCCAGTCTGAGGGTGAGTGGGTGGATGTTAGGAAAGGCTGCCCAGAGGAGGCGGTTCTGGCTTCACCTCCTCAGGGAGGAGGTGTCCATCGGGGCCTTGGCAAATGGCAAACGATGACCCTTTACAGACTCACTTTACGAGGTGCCCTTAGAACTGGCTCGGCTGGAAATGTGGGCTGTATGAATGCCGAGGGTTTATTTCCTGTATGCAGACTGTGTGGGAGCACAGAGTAAGGAAACTGTTGAATCTACCTGCTGTGGAGACAAGGAATAATTAATTGTGTGGAGGTGACATTTGGGCCAGGCCGCTGAGCGCTGGAGTGGGTGGCGGGAAGGTATCATGCGTGAAGGCCCGTTATGTGGTAAGTGCCCGTATGTTTGTGGGACTTAACTGATCTTAAGAACACATTATCCAGAGGAAGTGGCACGGACAGCGGTCCGGAGGCATGACCGAGCTTGGCATCTCGGTAAGAGCACACACTTCGGTGGGATGACTTAGAGGCAGTAGGGGTTACCAGCCATGGGCAAACTATCCGGCTGTTCTATCCAGCCTGTGGAGCCGAAAGTGCGGAGGGATCTCTTGCTCTCCCCTCCGCGCCTTCACCAGCAGCCCAAGAGGAGAGTGCCAGCATGGTCAGGCTGCTTTTGTTCCGGCCTTCCGGTCCAGTTTAAGAACCCACTGTGGCCCTCGCGTCAAAAAGTTTGCCCACCCCTGGGTTAGACCAAGCATGTCAGACTCTCGGCCCACAATGAATATTTTTGCTGCCCAGCCAATAGTATGTAAGAAACATTTTAATAAATATTTTGTAACTTAATTTTTATAATATCCTTATATACATAATTATTAATAACAAACTACAACATTTGCTAATGACTGATTCTATAATCGTGTTGCATTCATTTCACTTATTCGCAGACACACCATTTCTCTCCACTAATGAATATTAGTGATGAATATTTTAGCAGCCGATGGCCACGTCATTAGTCTTGGATTGATTTGTTTGGTGTGCACAACAGGAAATATTTCGCTTTCGGAGAACAAGAAAAATAGGGTTAGCTCTGGCTGGTTTGGCTCAATGGATAAAGCATTGGACTTCAGACAGAAGGGTTCCAGGTTTGATTCTAGTCAAGGGCACAGGCCTGGGTTGTGGGCTGGATCCCCAGTAGGGGGCATGCAGGAGGCAGCTGATCAAGGATTCTCTCTCATCATTGATGTTTCTATCTCTCTCTTCTCCCTTCCTTTCTCTGACATCAATAAAAAATATATTTAAAAAAGAAAAATAGGTTTGTTTGCATTACGCTTATTAATCGGTGCAGTTATTCAGTGTCTGGTAAGTTAATATTCAAGAAAACATATTAATTTAAAAAACAAAACAAAACAATCTTTTAAAATATATATATATATATATATATATATATATATATATATATATATATTTTATTGATTTTTTACAGAGAGGAAGAGAGAGGGATAGAGAGTTAGAAACATCAATGAGAGAGAATCATCGATCAGCTGCCTCTTGAACACCTCCCACTGGGGAATGTGCCCGCACCAAGGTATATGCCCTTGACCGGAATCGAACCCGGGACCTTTCAGTCTGCAGGCCGACGCTCTATCCACTGAGCCAAACTGGTTTCGGCAAAACATATTAATTTTTATTAAAATGTTCTATTTTATGTTAATGATTACTCACTTATTTCAGCCCTTTGTCTCTACCAAAATAAACCTATACTTCTATGAAAAGCTTTTTTTTTTTTTTTTTTTTTGCGGCCTACACACACTGAAACCTTGTTTATTCGGCCCATGTTAGCCTTTGAGTTTGCATGCTTGGGTTAGTTAGACTGTGCCATGATATGGGGAAAAAAAAGTTGGGGAGCATTAAATTAGAAAGCAAAATCAAGGAGATCAATTAGTCCAACAACAATAACTACAAATGGAATATCCCAACATCAACAGCTTCTGAACCCCAACTTCCTCAGCTTTTCTGCCTCAGGAGGGGTCCCGCCTTTGCCTGAAGGAGGCAGTTGTCCCCCAACCCTCCCTGCCCCCCACCCCCATCTTGGAGGAGGAATTGATCCAGGCCCTACTTGTCATTTCACTGTTCCCCAGCAACCAAACCCTAGACGCACCGCAGAGCAGGCTGTGAAATGAGCCAGAACGTGACCGTAGGAAATGATCCGTGTGCGGCAGGCTGGGTTAGCCGGGCGTGATTGCTCACAGCTGGGGGGCTGCTCACAGCTGGGGGACCAGTCCAGGGGCTCCGTCTCCCAGCCCCACCCAGCCCCCGCCGCCGCCGGAGGGGACCAGTAACCCCACATCTGTAACTCATTGGCTGCGCACATTTTAAAAAGTCCCCAGGATGTACTGAGAATGGATTTGGGGGATGCTTAAACAAGAATGGCGGGACGTGGTTTCATTTGGGCTGGATTTAGAGCCGTTTGGTGCTCTGTGTTATATGCTAGCGTGGACGTCTTTTCTCTTTCCACAGTGAGAGATCGCTTTCAAAAGGATCCAAGATAATGGCGTTACCACACACACAAAAAGCTCAGCATCTGCAAATCAGGTTTCATGTCTGTTCCCAGGATATAGGCCACCTCAGACCCGCTGCCTGGGGGAAGTGGCTATTCTTTTTGTTCCTTATTTTACTTTTTTAATCCTCACCCAAGGATATTTTTTTTCCATTGATTTTTAGAGAGAGTGGAAGGGAGAGGGAGAGACAGAGAGAAACACGGGCGTGAGAGAGACACATTGGTTGGTTGGTTGTCTGCCGCTTGCCCCCAGCCAGGACCGGCACCCTGCAACCGAGGTACGTGCCCTTGACCAGAATCGAACCCAGGACCCTTCAGCCCGCAGACTGATGCTCTATCCACTGAGCCACGCCAGGTGGGGACCTTTTGTTCTTTAAATAACAGCTTTATGGAGATATAACGCACATGTCGTAAAGGCCACCCTTTTGAAGTGTGCAGTTCAGTGGTTTCAGTAGAGTCACAAGATCCTGCAGCCCTCCCCTCTCTCCAGGAGGGCTGCTTGAGTGTCTGATGCCGCCCGGGAGGGTCAGCGTGACTCTGCAAGGACAGGCACTGGACTTTGTGCCTTAGTCCTGAGTTTGGACAATTTATAAAAACCAGAAGGGATGAACAAAGGTTCCAGTAGAAAGGGGGCCAGTTAGTTGGTTAGTTGGTTAGTTAGTTAGTTGGTTAGTTGGTTAGTTAGTTAGGGAGAAGGACCCCACGTCTGCTTTATCATGTCTCCTCAGAGAGCGTCCTCGTGTGATCTATCATCCCCTCTTAAGAGGGATGCCAGAGTTCCGCGTCCTCTGCAAAGTCTACACAGAGAGTTCTCTGCCCTCTTCTCCCCACCCCGACCCCAGCAGGCTGAGGTGCTGGGTCCTGGCTGCTGAGACGGTGACTGTTGTCCAGGGCCTGCACCTCTCTCCTATGACGCGGGTAGCTCTGGTTTACGACAAGACATAAACCTTCGCTGTAACCTCCGCCTCCCAGGCCGTGCTTTTGTTCTGTGGCTGTGCGCGAGACACTCAGAAATAACTGAGGGTGGGGGGAGGAGACATTAGTGTGTATTGATTTCAGAGAAAGGAAGGGAGAGGGAGAGAGGATAGAAACATCAGTGGTGAGAGAGGATGATCAGTCAGCTGCCTCCTGTACACCCCACCCTGGGGATAGAGCCCGCCACCTGGGCATGTGCCCTGAGCGGGAATCGAGCTGTGACCTTCTGGTTCATAGGTCGTCGCTCAACCACTGAGCCATGCTGGCCAGGCTGGGGGGAGCCCTGTGCCTGCTGTCAGCAGGTGAGGGGTCAGGACGCCGGAGGCAGACATGTAGAGACGACCTCGTCTGCGTGCTGCCTCGTGGACCCGGCTGCACCCGGCTAGACCAGCACGAGAGCCCTCCCTCACGGCTCTCCCCACCCCGGGGCCAGCCGCACAGTGTATCTTCCTCTCATTTTGTGATAAACTTCATTTAAGGGGTGACAGTCTTTGGGGACCCCCCCTGGGTCCTGAGCCCCAGGGGCTCCCCCAGGAAGAAATCGTTTCCAGCGCAAAGAACGGCTCAGCCCGGTGCACAGCTGTTCCCCTGAGCACTTCCGAAGGGGAGTGGCAAGTGGCACCCTGCCAGGGCCTTGACTCAAAACAAACCTTGAGGGACCCAGAGGAGCTGGTGGCAGGGGGTGGTGGGGGCTGCAGAGGCAGTCGGAGGGCGAGGGCTGTGCCGGAGCTTACAGGAATGGCCTCCCTCGCTCGGACTGCGATGCACACTCCACACGGCTCTGCTCACCCTCCGCTTCGAACCAGCACCAGGAACAGGGCCCCTAACGCCAGGAGCTCTGGAGACCTTGGGCAGTTCTCCCCATCTCTGTCAGGGCCCGGGGCCGGGACTCGGCACAGAGATGAAAGCCTTCGCCCAAAGCCACCAGCGGGATCTCATTTCCTGGTTCCGTTATTTCCAACGCCTGCCTGGTTGGTGCCTGGCATAGCAGCCAGGCCGAGGTGTGGCAGCGGCACAGAACTGCTCTCCTCTCCTGCACAGAACTGCCCTCCTCTCCATGCCTGGTGCAGAGCTCAAGCGTCAATCCAGACGTGGCAGGGAGAGGGCGCTGTGGCCCCCGTGTGCGGGGGCGGCGTGTGACAGTGTGTGGGCACACACAGGATTGAAAGCTGTGCCATGGCAACCGGCGTTCACTCACCGTGAGCCAGAGCGTAATTGAAAACAGCCTCTCACCTGCTGAGGGGAGTGCTCAAGCCTCTGTTTCCCCCACAGCCACCGACTCCAAAAGGTGCCAAGCCCCGAGCGCCGGGAGCCAGGCCCAGCAGGTCACAATTGCAAGCGTTTCATCGAGAGGCTGATGGAGCCGGAACCGGTTTGGCTCAGTGGTAGAGCGTCGGTCTGTGGACTGAAAGGTCCCGGGTTCGATTCTGGTCAAGGGCATGTACATTGGTTGCGGGCACATCCCCAGTGGGGGGTGTGCAGGAGGCGGCTGGTCAATGTCTCTCTCTCATCGACGTTTCTAGCTCTCTGTCCATCTCACTTCCTCTCCGTGGAAAATTAATAAAATATATTTTTTTAAAAAAGAAGAAAAAAAAAGAAAGGCTGATGGGACTTGGGGACTCAACCAGGGCTGAGGCACATATGCTATCGCTGCTGGAATGGCTAGAGTCATTGCCCCAAACCTGAAAGGGATGATTATTTGCTGCCAGACAGCTCAGGGCATCTTCATCTACATGGTATTGCCTCCTACTGGCCAAACACCTGAGCAGCCGTAGGCAATTCCCCATTCTGAGGATGGACTCTGTAGATGAAACCCACCCTTTGAAGTGTACATCTCCGCCTTGCCTTGGGACAAATTGTGCTAATAAAAAGCAAGGGTCCCGAGACAAGGAGAACTTGGTTCCTTCAGCTAGGCTCCTCTGACCCCCAATGCCTTCCAAAACTATCTTTCGTCACTGGACTCTCACTGAAGTTACACACAGCCTTTCTCCAGGTTGCTGAGCCCTTCTTCATGCCGGAACAAGAACCCGGGCACCTGAGTGCAGCAACAAGGCTAGTCCAGCCACTCTTTTGTTTTGTTAATCCTCACCTGAGGATATTTTCCCATGGGTTGCCTCCTGCTTGAGCCCTGACCAGGGCCCAGGCTGGGGGAGGAGCCTGCATCCCGAGTTCCGTGCCCTTGAGGGGCATTGAACCCAGGACCCTTTGGGCTGCTGACGCTCTTATCTACTGAGCCAAACCGGCTCGGGCGAGTCCAGCTTCTTTACCCAGGGTTAGGGAGTTTTCTCACGGGAGAAATAAACTTGGCGGAGTTGGGAATTCCCGAGCACTGCTGTCTGGATGGCACGGTTTTGCTTCCTCATAGAGCAACGCACGGTTCCAGGGTGTGTTCCCCGAACATGGATGTTCCGAGCAGGTGCCCTAGGCCATCTGCTGTCCCCCGGCACGCGCTTTCCCCTCCGCTTCCTGAGTTTCTTAGTGGGCCCCTGGGAATAAAGACTCCCAGATCCCTGACTTGGAGGCATGGCTCTGGGACCAAGTGCTGACCACTGCCCCATGCACGTGAGCGCGTAGTGCTGTAAGTGACAAACCTTGCTGGACGTGGCTTAACAAACGTAGGCGTCAACAGAACAGGATGTTCAGAGAATCCAGAGGTGGGAGGTTGGCTCACTGTTGACAAATTCCCAGCAACTGGGTGGCTTCGGTCGGCCATCTGAGTTCCCTCCCGGCTCCGGAGGTCAGAGGTCCCCGTCAGTCTCACTGGACAGAAGTCACTTGGCAGGACTGGGTGAGGGGGTGTTTGTTTGTTTTGTTTTTTTGAGGCGCTAGGAAGAATCTGTTTCTTTGGCTTTTTTTTTTTTTTTTTTTTTTTAAGCTTCTGGAGACTTCTGCATTTCTTGGCTCACGATCCTCCTCAAATGCCTCCAACCCTCTTGCTTCCGCCAACTCTCGCTCTGCCTGCCTCCTGTGGGGACACCTGTGGTTAAGGGCTGGGACCGCCTGCATAGTCCAAGAGAATCCTTTCAACTCAAAGGCTTTAGCTTAGTCCCCTCTGTACGGCCCCTTTGGTTAGATAAGGTAAGACCTCAGGCTCCACGGACTGGAACCATCACTATAAGGAGCTATTACAATGTTATTGACTGTATCCCCTATGCCGTGCCTTCCACCCCTTGACCGTGGTTATAGCTGGAAGTTCGCCCTTCTTTTAAAGTTGGCACCTCTTCGTTTCCTTGCCTCTTTTTCCCCCACCGCCTTCTTCCCTCTGGCAACTTTCAGTTTGTTCTCTGTATTTATGAGATTGTTCCTGTTTTGTTTTTCATTATTATTTTAAATATATTTTTATTGATTTGAGAGAGGAAGGGGAAGGGAGAGAGAGATAGGAACATCCATGATGAGAGAGACTCATGGATCGGCCTCCTCTTGCCAGTCCTCCACTGGAGATCGAGCCTGCAACCCAGGCATGTGCCCTATGACCCGAATCGAACCCGGGACCTTTCAGTTTGCAGGCGGGTGCTCTATCCACTGAGCCAAACCGGCTAGGGCTGTTTTTGTTTTTTAGATTCCATGTGTAAGTGAAGCACAATAACCCTCGGTATCCATCCAGGTTTTCATGTTTATAGCGGCAGCTCGCACATCCTCTGTCAACAGTTTATTTTAATTTATTTTAAGTATATTTTTATTAATCTCAGAGAGGAAGGGAGAGGGGAAGAGAGATAGAAACATCAATGATGAGAGATCATTGACTGGCTGCCTCCTGGACCTGGGCATGTGCCCTTGACCGGAATCAAACCCAGGACCTTTCCATCTGCAGGCCAATGCTCTGTCCACCGGACCAAACCAGCTCGGGCAGCTCGCCCATCCCCAGTGGAGAGCCGGCTCCCCTCGAGGTTTGCACATCCGTGAGGGCTCTAAGCATCACTTCCTCGGGAGGCCTCGTCCACAGCAATGGGGAGGCTGCTTCCGTCCTTCCTCTTCCTCACCAAGCAGGACCGGCTTTCCCCGAGGTTCGGGGCAGGGCCAGGAGCCAGGGAGAGGACCGGGCCCTCTGTCCATGCGCTAGCTGCACAGGAGGCGGGAAGTTGCTCTCCGGGTTTGTTAACCTCTCCAGCGGCTGCGGTGCTGCCGCCCAGAGGGAGAATGGCTGCTAATATATATATAATTGATATTTTACAGAGAGGAAGGGAGAGAGATAGACAGCTAGAAACGTCGATGAGAGAGAAACATCGACCAGCTGCCTCTTGCACACCCCCTACCGGGGATGTGCCCGCAACCAATGTACATGCCCTTGACCGGAATCGAATCCGGGACCCTTCAGTCCGCAGACCGACGCTCTACCACTGAGCCAAACCGGTTTCGGCAATGACTCACTTTTGAAGGTCCTCAGGGAGTTCAGAGGCGTGAGTACCACTAAAGAGCCCTGATTTCTAGGCAGCCCCAAAGAGCACTTGTGATGAGCCCGGCCAGTATTACTGGCTCAGGGGTTGAGCATCAGCCCATGAACCAGGAGGTCACGGTTCGATTCCCAGTCAAGGCACATACCCGGGGTTCAGACCTGATCCCCAGTAGGGCGTGTGCAGGAGGCAGCGGACCAGTGTTTCTCCCTCATCTTTGATGCTTCTGTCTCTCTAACTGACTGCAGGTAGAGAGCTGAACATCTCCAGAGAACCTTCAGATTGTGCTGGTCAGATCCTTCCTCCTGGGAGAAAGGGGGGAAGTGGAATTGAGCAGGCAAAGGAGAGTGAGTCGGGAGTGCTTCTTCTCACTCAGCCCACAACTTCCCACACGCACCCGCCTTGACTTTGAAAGAAGAACTGAGCCTGTGGGAACTCCTGCCTCTCTCTGATTGGTGGAGAGAAAGGGGAAACCCAAACTTGCTTGCACAGTATGTGTTTATCCCTCAATCCCTGTTACTCTGTTGGGAATATAGTAAAACCCACAGGGGGTTTCTCGCTGCACCCCTGGAGCCCCGGTGGATTCTGGGGCAGAGCCGGAGAACCCCGTCCCGTGGGCCTGGGAAGCAGCTCAGAGCAATCAAATGGGCACAGGCCTCGTGGTTTCCTGGTCGAGAACGGGGGAGGAGGAGGGGAACCGGGAGAGGAGACACCTCACGGTCATCCTGTGAGGAACGAAAGAACCACACACAGAGCATGGAGCACAGAGGTTGGCATGCAGCGGCCCTCGCTTCCTGTTCCTTCTCTTTGCTTGGGAGCAGCTGACCTGAGTGAGAGGGCAGAGGGAGGAGGAGAGAACATACCGGAATGTGTGGTAAGAGGGCCTGCTGAGCAGGCGGGAGAATGAGGAACACGAAATGCAAAGACCGAGGAAAGGCCCAGCCATCGCAAGGAGCGGGCACAGATACCAGGTGGTGCTGCTGCCGCTGCAGGAAACAGGCTGCACACTCCGCGGAAAAGCTCACCACGGTGTCACCCTGGGACCCGTCAAACGGAGAAAGAGGGAGAGGCACATGTCCACACACACACACACACACACACACACCTGCTCCTGATGTTCCCAGCAGCACTGTTCATCACGGCCACAAGTGGGACCAACCCACATGTCCACTAAGCAAGGAACGGGTGGACCACACCTGAGAGAGCCTTAAAGTGGAACTAGAGGCCCAGGACACGAAATTCGTGCATGGGGGGGAAGGGTGTCCCTCAGCCCAGCCTGCACCCTCTTCAATCTGGGACCCCTTAAGGGATGTCCTACTGCGCACCAGGATTGGGCTTAAATGGGCAGTTGGACATCCTTCTCACAATCCAGGACTGCTGGCTCCCAACTGCTTGCCTGCCTGTCTGCCTGATTGCCCCTAACCACTTCTGCCTGCCAGCCTAGTCACCCACTAACCATTCCCCTTCCAGCCTGATCGATGCCTAATGGCTCCCCCGATGGTCCAATTGCCCCTAACTGTCCTCCCCTGCAGGCCTGGTCACCCCTAACTCCCTCCCCTGCAGGCCTTGTCCCTCCCAACTGCCCTCCCCTGCTGGCCTGGTCACCCCTAACTCCCTCCCCTGCAGGCCTTGTCCCTCCCAACTGCCCTCCCCTGCTGGCCTGGTCACCCCTAACTTCCTCCCCTGCAGGCCTTGTCCCTCCCAACTGTCCTCCCTTGCAAGCCATCTTGTGGCAGCCATCTTATGTCCACAAGGGGACAGCTATTTTTGACCACACGGGGGTGGCCATCTTGTGTGTTGGAGTGATGGTCAATTTGCATATTCCCTCTTTATTATAAAGGATATTACTCAGTCACAAAAAAAGCGTGAAATCCTGCTATGGGCAACAGAATGAGCGGGCCCTGAGAACATCATGTCCTGCAAAAGAAAATGGTTGCAAAAGACACCTGCTGTAGGATTCCATTTACCCAGAGTGAGCAGAATAAGGAAATCTGTAGACACAGATGATACTAAGTGGTGCCCAGGGGCTGGGAAAGAGGAAACGAGGAATGACTGTTAAGGGGCCGGGGGGTTCTTTTTGGGGGATGAAAGTTCTGAAATGAGATAGTGCACAGTCTTGGGACTATATTAAACCCACTGAATCGAACACTATAAAAGTGAATTTTGTGGTATATAAATTATAACTCAATTTTTAAAAATTTTTAAAGGAAGAAGCAACCACAGTAAATAAAGCTAGCCCACATCCTGTGGGTACAAACTAAGAAGCAGCTCAGAGCCCGTGGGCCTCCTTAGAACAAGGGATTGCAGGTGGAGCCCCAGGGTGCAGATGACAAGCCTGGGCGAGCCCAAGACTGCCTTTGGTTTTTTGCGGGAAGAATTTATCCATTTCTCAAAAACGAGGAATTGGTGATTAGCAAAACTATGCCTGTTATACTGGCAATAATGGTTTATTTCTCGGCCCACCTACATTGATTGTTTGCATATGTTTATATTCCAGCCACGGGGCTGGCTGGTTAATATTTTTGTTCGGTTGTTGGGGAGACGGTGGTTACTAGGATCATATAGGTTTCAAGTGTACGTTTCTAAGATACAAGACTGGTTCATCGCACTGTGCGGCCACCACCCAAAGTCAAATCCTCTCCGTCACCATCTGTTAGGCCCCCTTCACCCTCAACCCCTCCCCCCAAGCCCCTTTCCCGGGGCAACCACTGTGTGTGTGTGTGTGTGTGTGTGTGTGTGTGTGTGTGTGAGTGTCTGCAAATTTCAACTTTATATCCCACATGAGTGAAATCCTCTGGTTCTTAGCTTTTTGTGACTTACTGTTTCACTTAGCACGATATTCTCAAGGTCCCTCCATGTTGTCACAAATGACAGCATTTCATCTTTCCTCGTGGCCGAGTGGTATTGCCGTGTGCGTATGACCACCTCATCTTTATCCAGCCCTCGATCGAAGGGCACGGTGGTGTCTCCGTGCCTTGGCCACCGTGAATAGCGCTGCAATGAGCGTAGGGTGCGCATATCTTTGCAAAGGCATGTTTTGAGTTTTTGAGGTAGGTACCTAAAAGGGGGGTTTCTGGGTCCTATGGTAACTCCATTCCTAACTTGCTGAGGGATCACAGACTGTTTTCACCGGTGGCCCACCAGTCTACATCCCCGCCAGCAGTGAGTGAGGATTCCCTTTTCTCCGCATCCTCCCCAACACTTGTATTACCCAGCGTGTTAATTATAGCCACTGCGATAGTGTCCTTTGGATTTGCACCCCCCAATGGCTAGGGAGGTTGAACACCTTTTCATAGAGCTGTTGGCTGTTGCGAGAGGTGCGTTAATTTTCAAAGAATTTATTTTGTGTGTGTGTGTGTGTTTTCCAAACACCCAGTTCTAGAAGCTTATTCAGATGGTTAGAAACTCAGTGCAGGTTTTGGTCTTGGGGACTCGACACAACCCGTCTCGTTAGCCCACCAGACAACAACACACGGTGTCCACGGCGGGGCCCCCAGCTCCGGCCGGCCGGGTGAGGGCGTCTCGGGGAGAAGCCGATGAAATTCCCTGCGGCATGGAAACGCGCGTGGGGACAGAGGGCTTGAGGTGTTTGATGGCTGGCGGGGACTGAGGCCGGCCAGGCATCGTTACCCCCGCTTCCCGGCTTGTCCGGCTTCGGGCGTTCTCCTGTGACAGCGCTGACACTGGGCCAGGTCACGGAACGCGTCCCTGTCGCCTCCGAGCGGCCGCATGTGCTCCGCTGCACATTGGGATCATTGCATCGGGCTGGCAAACGCGATTTTAGAAAGTCCTTTGAAGTTTGCCTTCAGCATTTTGCAAGGAGGCGCTCACCAGCTGCCTGCTTACACTTCCCGGAGACGGTTGTGGCACGTTATCAATGAGGTGCAGGCACTGACCTCACCATCGTGACAAGCAGTAAACTGACCCCCGGGAGGCGCTTCTGGGCATAAATGTGCTCTCTCTAGTCCGATTGCCCTGAAGAGATGCCAGGGTTTGACCAGACAGTGGCTCCAGGGAGATGAGGGTCCCTTGGCCAACTGCCCACGCCCAGGCCGCCGGCAACCTCACCAGGTCACGAGCCAGCACTTTCCCACGGCCGCTGGGTCTCTGCCAGGAGGACCTACTTGAACCTCTCGCTCTCCTTAGTTTTGACCCAAATTGTTCACGACAAACCTCTCTTCTGTTGGAACTGACGCCGAGGTAAAAGGATTCCAAGGATCCGGATGTCGTTAGAACCTCATTCATTCCCACATCCATTGAACAAAAGAGTAAGAGCTGGTTGGAATAGAATTCACAAACCGCAAACCTCATTCTCTTAAAGTGTACAGTTTAGCCCTTTGTGGTGTATCCCCAGGGTTAGCATTACTGCTGTCTGATTCTAGAACGTTTTCATCCCCCCCCCCCCCCAAAGAAACCTCTTTGCCATTCCCGTTAGCAGTGGCGCACAATCCCCTTCCTCTCCCGACCCACGGAAACCACGGACCTACCTCCTGTCTCTGTGGGTTTGCTGCATCTGGGCAGCTCATACTCACGGGCGTCTTAGCATGTGGTCTTTTGTTACCGGCTCCTCTCCCGTAGCCCCTGTGTCCGAGGTTGATTCCTGTTGGATGTGTCTACGTTCGTTACTGAGAAGTGGTTTAAGTTGTGGTGAATTTTCCATAACATAAAATGTGCCGTTTTTAAGGTCAGTAGTGTGAAGTGCATTCCCATTGTTAAGAGTTTTCAGAACTCTTTGCATCTTGCAAAACTGAAATTCTACATGCATTCAACCACAACCCCTCATTTTCCCCTGCCCCGTGCCCCCCCCCCCCATTCTACTTCCTGTCTCTATTAACCTGACTGCTCTAGGCACCTGATAGCATTTGTCTTTTGGTGACCGGCTTAAACCACTTAGCACAATCCCCTCCAAGTATCTCCGTGTGTAGCGCCGGGCAGAGTTTCCTGCCTTTTTAAGCTGAGTAACACTAGCCCATGGTACGCGTCTACCACCAGGGGTGGGCAAACTTTTTGACTCGAGGGCCACAGTGGGTTCTTACACTGGACCGGAGGGCCGGAACAAAAGCAGCCTGACCATGCTGGCACTCTCCTCTTGGGCTGCTGGTGAAGGAGCGGAGGGGAGAGCAAGAGAACCTTCTGCTCTTTCGGCTCCGTGGGCCGGATAGAACAGCCGAATGGGCCGCAGTTTGCCCACGGCTGGTCTACCACATTTCGTCTATCCTTCCTGTCCGCGGACACTGGGCCGTTGCGGGTGATGCTGCTATGAACATGGGAGTGCAAACACCTGGGTCCCTGCTTTCACTTCTTTTGGGTGCAAACCCAGACCTGGAGTTGTTGGGTCGCACAACAATTCTATTTTCCATGTTTTGAGGAACCGCCATACTGTTTTCCACAGGGCGGTGCCATTTTACTACCCTGTTTCCCCGAAAATAAGACAGTGTCTTATATTAATTTTTGCTCCCAAAGATGCTCTGGGTCTTATTTTCAGGGGATGTCTCATGTTTCCATGAAGTAGGTCTTATTTTCAGAGGATGTCTTATTTTCGGGAAACACGGTAGTACACTGGGTTGTGATTGCTTCTGCATTCTTGCTCACACCTGTTCTGCCCTGGTGGTTGTTTCTAACCAGTAGCCATCCTAATGGGTGTGATTCGACCTTCGTGGACGTCTGACCCATTGTGCTCGGGGCGCTTATGTCGTCCAGTGAACCCTCCTGACCCCGAACGAGGGGCGAAGCCAGCAAGCCCTCGTACAGGAGGGTTTGTCAGGCACCGTGGGGACCGGGGAAGGAACTTGTGGGGTTCCAGAGGAGGCTTGGCAAGATGGGGACGGAGGAGGCCTGTGGAAGGCAGAACCTCTCCTTTATGCAGGGGTTCCCCAAGTCCACAGCCTCTGCAGAGAGGCCCCCTAGAGGCGGCTGCTGGTACTTCCGCTCTGATCCAAGTCCTGTGAAATTCTGATTCCATGAGCTGTGCTCCAAGGCCTGTGGAGGCCAATGCTGTTCCATGAGGTGGGACTTTAGGACTGCAGTGATGGTCAGTGTTGTGGGTTGACGTGGCCAGGCCAAGGCTAGGTCAAACACCATCTAGAGCTCCAAGTGAAAGCATCAGCCTCCCCAGCTTCTTTCTTTCTTGCGTTTTTGGACCCTTTTTTTCCTTTCGCTGGGACGGCCTTCTCAGGAGACACTACACGTTTTTAAAGTAATAAAAACAAGCACTCCTGTTTAGACTTTGATACCTTTAGCTCTTACGCCTTTTTCAACCTGCCTCGTTTTTTATCACCAGATTCACAAAAGAGCCTCGCACAGGCAGTACTTGCAAGCTAGCTATCTAATGCGCAATGGACTAATACTGATAATAATTTCCATATTCTTATGCCAAATGTTTGTTCTTCACGTATCCAAGATGACAAACTGTAACCGTAACTCACACGGAGCCCTTAGTAAAACCTGCGGACACAGAGGCATAACTCCGGGAAACCTCCTGTGCGTCTTCGATCAGGGATTTGGAAGAGACACCTTCCTCTGGGCCTCGCACAGTGAACGGCTCCTGATTAATTGGTTCATTAAGGCGTCTTGAATCTCACTCACAGATTTATGGTGCAACACCCAACCTTCTCCGGGGGCTGGAGTTGCCTTATGCCAAGTGGTCGGCAAACTCATTAGTCAACAGAGCCAAATATCAACAGCACAAGGATTGAAATTTCTTTGGAGAGCCACATTTTTTTTTAAACTTAAACTATATAGGTAGGTGCATTGTTATTAACTTAATTAAGGTCCTCCTAAGCTGGCCTTAGCTAGAAACTCTAGGGGTCAAAGAGCCGCACGCGGTTCGCGAGCCACGGTTTGCCGACCACTGCCTTGTGCCATTGAGAAGGACACAGGAAGGCACAGGATGCTTATGAGCAGACATCCCTGGCTCATGAATGACCTCGAATCTCCCTTTGTCCGGTGTTGGAGGTAAACCCTCAGAAGTTCTCTTAGGCTCAAGTTCTTCCTTCCAGCGCTGACCCAGCCCATTCTCAGTCCAGGATTGTTTTATTCGGTTCCCTAACATGTCTGGATTATCTCCCATTTCCAAATCCTTTATTCTCCTCTTTCTGACTCTCTGTGCAGTATCTCTCATTTGACCTTATTGGGTTAAACCGCTATTTTTCCTGTTCTGTTTCATTAACCCTACCATGCATTATTTGTTGCGCTCTGTGGAACGCATCTGTCTCTGTCTCTGATTTCAGTATTCTAGTACACACGGGCACCTACCCCCAGGCTCCCCACCGCTGAAAAAGGCAAATTACTGGCCAGTTGGGCCACAGGCTCTGAAGTCCAGGAGATCATGCATGTAGTGAGGATAGGTAGTGTGAGGTGCTATGACGTGTGAAGCTCAGATTACTGAGGCTTCACACGACAGAAGCTCCTAGCTTGTTCACATGGTCATTTCTGGGGCACAGTGCCGTGCAGGGAACGAGGCCCTGACTATCCAGGACCTCTCTCTCTCTCTCTCTCTTAAAAAAAATAATTTAAAAAAAGTATATATATATATATATATATATATATATATATATAACTGATTTTTTACAGAGAGGAAAGGAGAGGGATAGGGAGTTAGAAACATCAATGAGAGAGAATCATCGACCAGCTGCCTCTTGCACACTTCCTACTGGGGATGTGCCCACAACCCAGGTACATGCCCTTGACTCAAGGAATCGAACCCGGGACCTTTCAGTCCGCAGGCTGAGGCTCTATCCACTGAGCCACACCGGTTCCAGCTACCCAGGACCTCTTTACCGCCTAATCTCACTGGAGTGGTCTCTGCTGTGTGCAATTAGGAACGTGGGAAGGACAGCCAGTCTCGGAGTGAGCTGTGAGAAATCCTCGTTGGAATACGAAAATAGCAGTTTTGTATGAACCCATCTATTTTCACATAAGTGGTTTTGAACAAAAGACTCTCTAAATCCATATCCTCCAGCTGTATAATGGGCACACTGCTTTTATTCAACAACAACTGGTCACCTGAACACTCCCTCCCTCTGGGGAGGCTATGAAGATTAATGAGAGGATTAACGTAAAGCACGTGGCATAGCATCAGACACACAGTAGGAGGCTCAGAAGGGTTAGATGTTTTCTTTATCTAGTGTCTAGTACGGGGTCTCTGCATATACCAGCCGCTTTCTAGTTATATACTTAAAAATTGAGATATAATTTATATACCACAAGACTCACCCTTGCAAAGTACAATTCAGCGGTTCACAAAGTTGTACAGCAATCATCACTAATTCCAGAATACTTTTTAAAAACAGGTGTGGTTCTTTTTAAAAAAAATATTTTTATTGATTTCAGAGAGGAAGGGAAGGGGAGAGAGAGAGAGAGAGATAGAAACATCAATGATGAGAGGGAATCATTGATTGGCTGCCTCCTGTGCGCCCCCTACTGGGGTATGAAGCCCGCAACCTGGGCATGTGCCCTTGACTGGAATCGAACCGAGGACCCTTCAGTCTGCAGGGCGATGCTACCCACTGAGCCAAACCAGCTAGGACCCCAGAACATTTTTATTATCCCCAAAAGAAACCTCACACCCCGTTAGTCATCACTTTCATTATCCTTTGAATGAATCATCTTTGTCTCAGAATGGCTGCGAGCATCTGCCTTCCAGGACTCACCCAGTACTTAGTAATAGCTTCATTGGCATCTCCTGTAGAGTTAAAGGGACACTGCTTTTTAATTCAACAACAATTGGTCACCCTAGAGGCATCCACAGGCAGCAAAATCTCAGACATATGCCTAAAGAACTTCTTCACTGATACTAACCCTAGGGCAATGGAAGCTAAGGAGAAAATAAACAAATGGGACTACATCAAAATAAAAAGCTTTTTTACATCAAAAGAAACCATCAACAAAACAACAAGAAAACCCACTGTATGGGAGAACATATTTGCAAACGATATCACTGATAAAGGTTTAATCTCCAACATCTACAGACAGCTTATACAACTCAATAAAAGGAAAATGAATGAGCCAATTAAAAATTGGGCAATGGACCTAAATAGAATCCTCCCAAAAGAAGACAGAAGGAAGGCCAAGAGGCACATGAAAACATGCTCCAAGTCACTAATTATCCGAGAGATGCAGGTCAAAACAACAATGCGGTACCATCTCACACCTGTCAGAATGGCCAACATCAACAAAACAACAAACAACAAATGTTGGCGAGGTTGTGGAGAAAAAGGAACCCTCCTGCACTGCTGGTGGGATTGCAGGGTGGTGCAACCACTGTGGAGAACAGTATGGAGCTTCCTCAAAAAACTGAAAATGGAACTCCCATTTGACCCAGTAATCCCACTTCTAGGAATATACCCCAAGAAACTAGAAAGACCAATCAGAAAGGATATATGCACCCCTATGTTCATAGCAGCACAATTTACAATAGGTAGGACTTGGAAACAGCCTAGGTGCCCATCAGCAGATGAATGGATCAGAAAACTATGGTACATCTACACCATGGAATACTATGCTGCCATAAAAAGGAAGGAATTCTCATCATTTGCAGTAACCTGGATGGAATTGGAGAGCATCATGCTGAGTGAAATAAGCCAGTCAATGAAAGAGAAACACTACACGACCTCACTCATTTATGGATATTAAAGAACATTATAAACGAATGAACAGAAAGATAGATATAGTGACAGTAAAACAACAGGCAGACTGCCAAATGACAGCGGGGGGGGGGGAGGGTAGGGAGAGCTGGGGGAGATAAGAGATCAACCGAAGGACTGGTATGCTTGCATATAAGAACAACCAATGGACACAAAACTCTGGGGAGGGAGGGCATCTATGGGGGGGGCAATGATAAGCTATGTACACAGATAATACCTTAATAAAAAAATATTGAAAAAAAAAAAGAAAGAGAAAAAAAAAACAATTGGTCACCCTCTTTAGTGTGTGTGTGTGTGTGTGTGTGTGATCACAGACACACATTTAAGCTCAGGAAATCAGATCCTCCCCACCAGAATAATAAAAAGGCATCGATAACAACCATAATCAGCAACAATGACCCTAACAGTCCTCGCTGAGCATTTGAAAAGACGCAAGCAAACTCCTGTGAGGCCACCAGGCCGTGGGCTTTCCCCTCCTCCTCCTCCTCCTTCTCCTCCTCCTCTTCTTCCTCCTCCTCTTCCTCCTCCTCTGCCTCTGCGGGGGAACCCACCAGGAGCCCGGTTCCCCCCTCTCCGCCTGCTTGCTCTGTCCAGGGGCCGTCACCCCGGGGGAGGACACTGAGCCAGCGTCGGGGGGGGGCTGCCTCGACAGCTCCTCAGCGGGGCTCCGGGCTGAGTGCAGGGCGAGTTACAAACAGCTCAGTTCCTCGAAGAAGGCCGAGGCCAAGTGCAAGCGCCCAGTCCCCGGCTGAGGGGCCGCGCCCCAGCTGTCAGGCCTGACTCTGTGGGGACACAGCTGCGGGGGCAGGGCACCCTTGTTGGCCTCTTTGCGTTCTTCAAGGCAGGTCTTCCCGGAAAACAACCCGATTTAGCGTTCACAGGGCTGCACGCCTGAGGGCTTCGGAAGGTCGGTCCTGCACCTGAACCTCCCGCCTTCGGACACGGGCCGCTGCTCCGGTTTTGAATCGCCCAGTTCCCTCCGCACCTGCTGTCGCCGGCGTGGCCCTTCCTTCCAGCGCGAGCTGCTGTCAGCTCAGGAGGGGCAAGAGCTACTGTGCCGGCATCGCCATAAACATAGTCCAGGAGATGCCCGAGGACGAGCAGATGCGAGACAGACACCTCTGAATGTGGATGTGACCGATACACGGGCAGAGCATTAAGAAAATTAACGTTCAGAAGAAAACTTATAGACTAGACAAAGAAACAAAAGTGAAAATAGAAAGAGCCCATGGCGGGGTCCAGCGGGTCGTTGCACAGCTGTCTGTCTGGAATCGCGTGGACTATTCGGTCTGGTCTCTGGAGGTGGAGACACTCGGGGCCGCACAGTCTGAAGGGCCAGCTACATTCTCCGAGGGTCTCTCCACAGGGCAGGGCGGCCAGTCCTCGTGGAAAATCGCTGCTGAAGGTGCACTTTCCGGTTCCGCCCCCTTCCTCCCAAAAACCACAGTGAATACAATCTTTCCCACCTAATTAGGGTTTTCTAGAAGCAACCCTTCGATATTTTTTTATGAGAACTGAATCACCACTTTCTATGTAGAGTTGACACAAAGACACTTGTACTTTTGAATTAGGGCTCCTGATTCAGCTTTATGGTAAGCTTTGGGTCGGAATACTAAATAATTATTAGACGTTGCATCAACCCGTGGCTGGTGCGGCCCAGTCGGTTGGAGCGTCACCCAGTGCACCGAAAGGTCACTGTTCAGTTCCCTTTCAGGGCACATACCTAGGTTGGGGGTTCGAGTGTATGGGAGGTAACTGATAGATGTGTTAACGAAAAAAACCATTGAAACCTGTAAAGGAATTTTTTGTGAGTTTATTTGAGCCAAAAACTGTCGACAATTGCCGGGAAGCAGAACCTCAACGGATTGAGATTATGCTCCGAAGAATGGCGGGTTACATTTCTGTATTTATACATAGAAATCAAAGGAGGGACATAGGTGGGTTACATGAATATTCATTGGTGATGGAGTAAGGAGGCGGGAGAAAGCAAGCCGGTGGGAAAGCCCTGGGATACTTAGGTGAGTGCAGGAACAATTAACATGATAACGAAGGAATTTGAGGCATCTGTTCTGGCGCCTACCACATTTTGTTGTACCCCAGGGGCTCCAGAGAAAAGGGAAGTTACAGGTTACTCAGACATCTCACAGATAGGTTATCTTAGAGGCAGGAAGGCAGATGGGCTCAGTAAGGATCAAAGCTGATCTTTGTCTGGGAAACATTGGCCTAGGAAATGACTGCCCACTATGACCTGTTGGAAGTAAGATATTTAATTTTCAAACCATCCTTTGTGGTTACTTCAGGTCTCTCAGTCTGCAAGACTGCCACGCAGGCCTTCCCTGAGCTCATCAGGTCAGCAAATGGCTGTTTTCGTTCACAGATGTATCTCTTTCACACTGATGTTTCTTCTCTCAATAACCTAAGACTTGTGAATTTGTATAAATGGACCAGTATTACTAGAAAACTGTCTTGGAGAAGAACTGTTCAAACTCATAGAAGATATTTAAAAATCTAGATGTTTATTTAAAAAATTTATTTTAGAAAGATTTTATTGTTGAAAGTGTTACATATTTCCCCCTTTTCCCCCATGGACTCCCTCTAGTCTCCCCCCCCCCAGACCTTCACCACCCTATTGTCTGTGTCCATGGGGTCTGCATATATGCATACAAGGTCTTTGGTTGATTATTTCTCACCCACACACCCTCCTCCACCTTCCCTCCGATATTCCACACTCTGTTCCATGCTCCCATGTCTCCGGATCCACTCTGTTCATCAGTTGTTTTTTGTTTTAAAATATATTTTATTGATTTTTAACAGAGAGGAAGAGAGTTAGAAACATCGATGAGAGAGAACCATTGATCAGCTGCCTCCCGCACACCCCCCACTGGCACATGCCCTTGACTGGAATCGAACCTGGGACCTTTCAGTCTGCAGGCCGACGCTGAGCCAAACCGGTTTCGGCCATCAGTTTATTTTGTTAATTAGATGCCACGTATGAGTGAGACCATGTGATACTTGTCTTTCTCTGGCTTATTTCACTCAGCATGACACTCTCCAGGTCCCTCCATGCTGTCTCAAAGGGTAACATTTCCTTCTTTTCTTTTTTAGGCACTTGGGCTGTTTCCAGATCTTAGCTATGGTAAGTTGAGCTGCTATGGACAGAGGGGTGCATACATTCTTTCTGATTGGTGTTTTTGGTTTCTTAGCATGTATTCCTAGAGGTGGGGTCATTGGGTCAAATGGCAGTTCCATATTTAATGTTTTGAGGATACTCCATACTATTTTCCATAATGGCTGCACCAGTCTGCATTCCCACCAGCAATATACTAGGGTTCCCTTTTCTCCGCATCCTCACCAGCACTTGTCATTTGTTGATTCAAAAAAAATCTAGATCTTTAGATCAAATAAATTAATAAACTGAGAATATATGTTAGCAGAATCTACTGTGGTAAGGTTTCTCTAGAACTTTTTTTTTTTAAGGCATCTTTTGAGTGACAGCTAAAGTCAAGGATAAACAGAAAAGAAAACCAGCAGGGTAGAAGAAAGGAGAATTATTGAAGAATTTGCTTAAATTCATTTTATTTTATTTTTTATTTAACACATATTTTATTTTATTTTATTTTATTTTTTCCCTAGCAAAGTTTTTTAGAGAATAAATTGGGGAAAAAATCTGAACTAACAATTTTTAAATAATTAAAAAATGTCTTTTTCATAAGGTGAGGAAAATTATTCATCCATGTTTTTCATAAAAAAATAATTAAAATGGAGATGATGGTTTGGCTTAGTCACTGCGATGTCCTCTGAGTTTACGTCTATGGTTTGCTTATTTGGTTCTATGTCTCAGTCTAACGTAGATGCAGTTCCACATGACCTCCCGAATTCAGCGTTGTCATATTTGGGGACATAACGTCCACAGTAACCTACGTGCTACCGTGGAAGAACAAATCTATTTGATTTCTGCCCTCTAGGCCTGGTGATCTAGCAGAAGTCACTGAGGGACAAGAATGTCCACGTAAGATGTTACTGAAAGGAGACTCTTTAAAAAACAGAAATACCAGAGTCTCTACACCTGTCTCGGTCCGTTAGTCATAGTTAAATTTTTGAAACCGAAAGTAATAAACGGGCTGCTTTCGAACAACATGCATTTACCGAAGACACGGTGATGTGAGAAGGCCGCAGATCTGAGTGAGATGAAGGTGGCAGGGCCGTCCTGACCCAGAGCTGAGCTGCTGGTTTCCGGGTTGGTCCGGAGTCCATGTCCTCCCTCCAGAGCTCTCCCGAATCCGGTGTTCTGAGGGGTTGCCAGATTGGGTTGCCAACACGGCATCGCTCAGCGCCGTGGCCTCTGGTGAAGGCTTTGCAGGCTGTTGGGGGGTGGGGGTGGGGGTTGAGAACTTGTTTCAGCAGAGACCATGACAGTCACAGACTGTCCGTTTAGTCACTTTTCCTCATCTGTTGGCGGATGCCGCTCATGCTTGCTCCTGACCACTCTCCCCAGGGTGCGATGGTCAACCAGCCAGGCAGATCCTGGTCTCAGGCCCGGCTGCAGAGGAGACTCTTTGGGTTGAATTTGCATATTGGTTTCATTTGTGACCACAGGCCCAGCACCCTAAGGTGCATGTGAAATGCTGAGTACTACAAAGGTTTACCCCTGAAGGACTGTCCTCTATGGTAGTCTTCCTCGGATACTATGCACTTGTTCAAATGGTGAAACCACATTTATACTCACCATTTAAAAATTGTCACCAGGGCCGTAACCGGTGTTGCTCAGTGGATAGAGCCTCGGCCTGTGGACTGAAGGGTCCCGGATTCTATTTCGGTCAAGGGCATGTACCTTGGTTGCGGGCACCTCCCCAGTAGGGGTGTGCAGGAGGCAGCTGGTCGATGTTTCTCTCTCACCGATGTTTCTAACTCTCTCCCTCTCCCTTCCTCTCTGTTAAAAAAAAAAAAAAACACAACAAAAAATTATAAAAATTAAAAAAGTAATTGTAACCTGGGCCAATTAGTGATCCATATGAAGACATTATTTTATTAATGTCTTAATTACTCATGTTTCTCATCAGGGATTTGATCATTTGATCATTTCTTTTGCTCTTTGCTGTGGCTGAGAAGGTGGGGGGCGGGGAAGGCACAGGGCCAGAAGGCGGAGGTGTGGGGACAGGGGCCGCGTTGGGTCCCATATCATCCTGCTGCCCGAATGCTCTTTCTTTGAAGCTTCGGGAGGAATGAGTCCTGGGGGTGTTGGCTGTGCAGTACCATCGCAGGGAACTGCTTCAGAGCCCCTCACCCCGCCCAGACTCCAGAACTTTCTCACGCGGGCTCGTCCTCAGGCTCTGGTCTTTCTCTTCTCCCATCCGCACACCGCCTCCCTCTCCGGTCTCCCTGCAGGTACTCCAAACCCACTCCCGTGTTCACTAAAGCTGCTGGGAGGACTCACCCGTCTCCTCCAGAGCCAGGCTGGCGGCAGGTGGGTGGTCACCCACATGGGAAGACCCCCTCTGGAGATGCCCCTAAGAGGGGCGGTCCCCCCTCCTCCCGCACAGATGCTGCGAACGACACCCCTCTGAGCAGGCGAGCTTGGCGTGTGCATGCATTCCCGCCTTTCTGTGCGGAGCCGGTCACTGTTTTACTAACGAGAGCTGTGGGCGGGGAACTCGGGGGGCTGGTCAGCCTTAATTGCTCTAAGCACTGGTTAAGTACACAATTTTACCTCTATGCTCCCAAAAATTCTAGTGTAGCACTCCTTAGCTGGGATTCAGGAATCTGTATTTTAACAAATCCACCAGGGGATTCTCATCATGAGAGAAGTCTGGGAAACGCTGCTCTGAAGGGTCAGAGCCAATGACTAGATATGGGTAGTTGCAGCAGCCCCACCTGTTAGTCCTACATCTCCTGATTGGCTTTGACTGGACTTTCCTGCCCAGGGCATACGGGTGCATCCTATCATTTTAATCTTAATAAAAGGGATGGGAAAGCCAGAGCGGGGAGTAGTCCTCCCACTGGAGGTGGGCTCCCGCCCCCCCCCCCCCCCCCCCCCGTTTCCCAAATTAACGCTTTTATAGTCTCTTTTCATTTGTGTGCAGCCTTCTCCAGAACCCGAACCCTGAACCAGAAGCCCGAATCACAGGGGACGTGAAAGGGGCTCCCGCATTTCTGTACGAGAAATGCATTTTATCTCAAGGGCACGCGGTAAGCAGAGCCCGGCTGCCCAGCTGGAGCTGGCTGGGGCAGAGAGCGGATCTATAATTCATTCGCTGAGGCATCTCACACGGGAGTCCTGGAGCAGCCCCGGTGTGTGGAGGGACCTGCACGCGTGCTCCCTCCCATTATGTAAAAGCAACGGCGGCCCTCTTTGCTTCGAGGAAAACTTCTCCTTCCTCTGTCACTCGATTGTAAAATTGTATGCTTATTTTTTGAATGACATCTACTGAAAAAAAAAGAGGAAAGAAAAATCACGTATGATCTTGGGTTTGCGAATAGTTTCACCACCCAGGAAGACGGAGCCAGCTGCGTGCACATGCAAAGCACCATCTCTCCCCGCTTCTAAAAATCCCTGCTTCCTGGGCCGTGCACCCCGAGGCCGAGAGCTGCGAAACCCCAGAAACCCCAGGCCGCAGGCCCACCCAGCTCCGTCAGCGGCACCGGCTGAGAGACACTCCACTTTGTTAACGGGGCGGGAGGCAGGCCCAGGACTGCTTCCCTGGCAGGATGAGTGTATGAGTGTGACTCTGACGGAGACCAGACTACGTCGCCCCCTAAGAGGCCTCAGAACTGACACAGAAATTATTTTGGGGCAAAAGGTGCTGGAAAACACACACCGCGCGGCCGGAGTGAGAGGGCCACCCTGGCCCGCCCCTTTCCTCTCTAAAACCAGGCGACAAGACCCGCTGTAGGGAAAATGCTGTTCCTATACCGGAAGGGAACGAGCATTCTTATCATCCAGACAGGAAGCTGGGACTGGGAGAATTCCGCTTGGATCTGGTTCAAACAACGCTCATGCACCTTCAGTCTCCCTACGTAACTGAGCCCCTTTTCACAGGTACCTCCAGCTTGATGTCATATGAAAGCTTGTAGGCTCTGCCACTAATCTGGTCTTCCTTTCCTTCCGAGGGCCCCTGTGTGGCAGGAAACGCATGCTGAGTAAATCTGGGTGCTTTCCGGTCTGAGGGCATTTACTGGGGCTCCGAGGCCCAGCAGACGCCAGGCGGGTGGAGGAAACCGTCTTCTCCTGAGGTTTCCTTCGGGACGTGCATGCTGGGGAGGTGAGCGGCAGCCGGGTCAGTGCATGTGCTCTTGGCTACTTTACAGAAAATGTTTTTTATTGATTTCAGAGTGGAACGGAGAGGGGGAGAGAGATAGAGACATCAACGATAAGAGAGAATAATCGATTGATAGGCTGCCTCCTGCACGCCCCACTCTGGGGGTGGAGCCCACAACCCGGGCCTGTGCCCTGACCAGGAATGGAACCGTGACCTCCTGGTTCATAGGTCAAAGGCTCACCCCCTGAGCCACACCAGTCGGGCTTGGCTACCTTTATTTCAAAATGGTTTAGATTTAACATTAAAAAGAAATAAAGAAATTAATATGTGTTTTTGTCTGCATTTAACCTTTTAAGAGTCGAATAGGGCTAGAAGGGGAAAGGGTCTGGGGAGGAATGCTCAGACTTCGACTCCGGCTCCTGGGTTCTCTGCCACGGAACCCCTTCACACGTACCAACCCCCCGCCTCTAAATGCCCCAGATAAGGTACAGTGCCCTCCCCCCGGGGGTCAGGTGGACGGGGACCAAGGATCCAATGGTTCCGTAAGGGAGATCCCATCGTCCCCCCTTTCCCCCCCATTCCCGGCCCCCTGCCTCTCCATGGCACCTCAGGCCTGTCGTTCGATGGGATTCGCTCTGGCTTTGCTGGCAGCCCCTTCCCCTTCCTCCGCTGGCAGTCCTTCTTATTTTGGGGTCCTGCACCGAGCATGCTCTCTGCGACCTCAGAGCTCCTCCCCTGGGGTGAGTGAGCCAGGCTGGCAGTCACCACGGAGCCCTGTGTTCACCAAACGGTGCTCTGCTGGGGTCCGCGCTGTGGGAAAGCTCCTCTCCGAATGCGGATCAGGGACTCGGAGACAGAGTGTGGGGACAGGAGACTTCTAATGCGTTCTCAGGAGCGGTGTCTGTCCCATTGCATTAGCAAGGCACCCACCGGGCAGCAACCGCAGCCTTTAGCCCGGCCTCCTCCCGCCTCACATTGGCGGGGTACTGAGGGGTCACCTGCTTCCTCATACGTAGCCTGGGTCTACGGCCTCCCATTGGGCCATTGGAGACACTGGGCTGAGGCCTTTTCCAGTTGCCTCCACCTGCCCCTGTCTGGGTGAGGCAGGAACGGGGGATTTCCACCATGATGCTGGCTCACATCCATAGTTCTTTGTTCTTACATCCTCTTCCCTCCCCACTACCCTGTTATCCCGGGCAAATTCAGTAACTGTTTCCACTAAAAGTTGACTATGATATAAGTGCAACCAATGGACACAAAACTCTGGGGAGGGAGGGCATAGATGGGAGGTAGGGGGGGGAGCAATGGTAAGATATGTACACAGATAATAATTTAATTGAAAAAAGATTTAAAAATAAAATAAAAAATGTTTCTTCACTAGGGACAAAAATAAAAGTTGACTATGCTCACGGTTTGACTCAGTGCAAAGACTCTATCCACTGAGAGTTAGAAACATCGATGAATTAGAAACAAGACTCTATCGGATGGTCTTAGACTCTACAGCAGCGGTTCTCAACCTTAGGGTCGCCTAAGACCATCAGAAAACACAGATATTCACATTATGATTAACAGTAGCAACATTACAGTTATGAAGTAGCAACGAAAATAATTTTATGGTTAGGGGTCACCACCACATGAGGAACTGTATTACAGGATCACGGCATGAGAAAGGTTGAGAACCACTGGGATAGAGTGTTGGTCTGTGGACTCAAGGGTCCCAGGTTCGATTCCGGGACCTTGGTTGTGGGCACATCCCGAGTAGGGAGTGTGCAGGAGGCGGCTGATCGATGTTTCTCTCTCATCGATGTCTCTAACTCTCTATCCCTCTCCCTTCCTCTCTGTAAAAAAATCAAGATATATTAAAAAAAAAGTTGGCTCTGCTGGAGATGGACCACAGAGGCCTACTTCCTACAATGGCCCCCTCTCTCTCCTGGGCAGGGCCTGCTCTCTTCCTGCACAGCCAGGCCTGGGAGATTGTTTCTGGTGGACACCATTCCATGGCTGTGCCATCATCAGGGGCAAAGGCGGCAGGCTGGCTCTCTCCCCTCCGTGTTCAGTGCAGGCGAGTGGGTCTCAGAGCAGAGGTGCTTGCACCCAGGGGGGTTAAATTTAGAGCAGACCTTTTCTTATGACTCCTCACGCCCCCTGTGTGCACCGGACACGTGCACAGAGAGCTCGGCTGGGGCCAGGCCGAAGGAGAGTCACTCCGATATTCTAGGAACTGACGGCCTCTCACACCGGCTCTTAGCGCATCCTCCTCCACGTTGTTCGCAGCTCCCAGCTCTTCCTCCTTCCACCCCATCTGCGTGTCACCCCAGACGTCCCGAACACATTTCACTGCCCGGCTCAAGGGCTTTTCACAACGCATCCTTCTTCTCCTTTTTTAAAAAAAATATATATTTTTTATTGATTTCAGAGAGGAAGGGAGAAGGAGAGAGGGATAGAAACATCAATGATGAGAGAATCATGGACCAGCTGTCTCCTGCACGCCCCACACGGGGGATCGAGCCCACAACCTGGGCAGGTGCTGGAATCAAACCCGGGACACGTGGCTTTGCAGGCTGATGCTCTACCCACTGAGCCAAACCGGCCAGGGCTCGCCGCCTTCTCTTCCCCAGGGAATCAAGTCCAAGCTCTTCGGACTTCATCGAAGGCACTTGTCCATCGGGCTGCAAGGACTCTCTCCCCCTCTTTCCACGCCCCTGGGACCGACGCCTCCTGGCCTGTCAGTGCGGCCACGCTGAGCTCCAAGCCTCCTTTCCCGGCCCACGGGGTCTCCCTCAGCCCCGTGCTCGCCTTTCAGGTTTTCTTCCTCTGCTGAGATAGAAGCAGGCGCGGCTCCTTTAAGGCCCTGGAAAGGGCTTCCCGGCGAGGCCACGCCCCATCACGTGCTGGGACCAGGGGGCGGGGCCAGCGCTCCGGCTGGCGTCACATCCGGTTCTCTGTCAGCGGCGCGGAGCGAGCGAGAGAGCCGAGGCTGAGGGCGGCCGAGCGCAGCGTGAGTTCGCGGGCCCGCCCCCGCCCCCGGGACCCCGGGACCCCGAGACCCCGAGACCCCGGGCCCGCCGCCCCGGCCCCCGCCCCTCACCCTCCCGTCCCCGCCGCCCCCGGCCTCCGCTCTCGCGGGGCGGCCGTGCGGGAAATGGCGGCGCCCGGACCGGCCCCGCCTCGGCCTCCGCGGCCCCCTCCCCGCCCGGGACCCCGCGCCCCGGCCCTGCAGCCCCTCGGCGCCGGAGCGGCCCCGGGAACGGCCCCCGGGAGCGGCCGGGCCGGGGGAGGGGGCCGCGGGCGGGGGCGGCGCCCCGACAATGCGGCGGCTCGGCCGGGCCGGGCGGGGCGCGTGCGGGGCCGCTCCTCCGCGGGGCCCCCGTCCCTGTCCCCGTCCCCGCCTCCGGGTGGGGGCGCTCCCGGGCGGGGCGCGCGGCCCCGTCGGAGGAGGGCGGGTGGAGGCTGGAGCCGAGGCGGGGTGGAGGTCGGGGTGCGGGGCGGGTGGGGGAGGGGCCGGCTGCGCCGGGTGGGGGAGGGGGTGGGGGGCGGGGGTGGCGAGAGCTCCGGTGGAGAAAATGGCGCTGGTGCAAGTCCCTCCTCTTCCCGCCCGGCCTGGGCCGCACTCGCCGCCGCCCCCGCCGCCCCGCCCCCCCTTAAACCTGGATACCTCCTTAAACCTGGACACCCCCTTAGTCCCACCCCTCCCCCTAAACCTGGACCCCCTCCCCCTTAGCCCGGACCCCTCCCCGTCCGGGGGTGACCCCCGCGGTCAGCCCGTCCGCCGGTCTCCCCTGGCCGCCGGCCCCCAGCCCGCCCCCGGCCCGCACCAGCCTTCGCGTGGTGTGGTTTGGTTTGGTTTGGTTTGGTTTTCTGGGTTTTGTGTCGCGTTCGGCGGCGCCCTGCCCCTCGCCTGTGCACAGCCCGCCGCTGTTTCGGACGGTGGAGGCCCCGGAGGGAACGCCGGGTCTGGGGGCGGCTCAGGCGCCGCGGCCGCCCGGGGTCCGAGGGCGGCGCGCTCCTGGAAGCCAGCCCCCGGCGCCCGGGCCAGACGGCGGCGTCTCCCGGGAAACGGGCCGCGTTGGGTGGGGCTTGGAAGGTGGCTCCGGGTCCCCTAATGGGATGGGTGGGAGGTGCGGTGTGACCGGAGCCGGACCCTGCGGGAATGATGGCCGAGGCGGGGTTTTGCAGGTTGGAACTTCATGTCCAGGATTGTGACCTCCTGTTGTGGAGCACAGCCAAGGCCGCCGCTAATGCAAGCTCAGTCCGGAGTGCTGCGTAATCTATGACTTTAAAGGAGGAAATGAAGTCTTTTTGTTCTTTAGACACACACGGAGGCTGTGTGTGGCCTATACTGGGCCCATTAGGGCATAGGGAAACTATGACTCAGTCTCTCGAGAGGGGAGATGGAGAGAGCTGAAGATAACTATTTTATTTTATTGATTCTTTACAGAGAGGAAGGGAAAAGGATAGAGAGTTAGAAACATGAATGAGAGAATCATCCATCAGCTGCCTCTTGCACACCCCCCACTGGGGATGTGCCCGCAACCAGGTACATGCCCTTGACCGGAATCGAACCTGGGACCCTCCAGTCCGCAGGTGGACGCTCTATCCACTGAGCCAAACCGGTTTCAGCTGAAGATAACTTTTTACCACCTGGCGCAAGTGCCTTGAAAATAGGTGCTGCGCGTCTTGGAATTCCTTGACATTTGGGCGCTAGGTTTGAAACAAATCTCTGCAAATGCAGGTGCACAGGGCTCTGCCTTGCTGCTCAGGAGCCCAGGAAAGTGCTGGAGAGGAAGGCCTGGGCTGTGTGCCCCTTTCCTATTGGGGACCCGGGGAGCGAGGGTCTCCGAGGGAATCTGAGGACAAGGTTTGCCTCTACCACAAGCAGGTTCTTCAGATTTTAGTACATTCCAGTGTTAAAATGTAACAAATTGTGAATTATGTATCACTTTGTGAACTCTGAATTAGCTCTTGTTATTTGATGGCATGGTCAAAAAGCTAAAGAAAATAATATATACAAAATATGAAAAATCAATATTATTTAGGACCCAATGACTGGAATTACAGGTCACTATGACGTGCACTAATCACCAGGGGGCAGATGCTCAACGCAGGAGCTGCCCCCTGGTGGTCAGTGTTTTCCCATAGGGGGAGCGCACTTAGCTAGAAGCTGTGCTTGCCAGCCATGTGGTGGTGATGATGGTGGTGATGCGAGTCTCCTGCCTTCACAGCAATTGGAATCCCCTGAGGGCTCCCAGCTGCAGGCCAGGCTGAGCGAACCTCAAGTGCATAAATTTCGTGCACCGGGCCTTTAGCAGTGCTGTAATGGCAAGTTAATTGTATATCACCATCTGTGTAGTGCAAGTATTCCCTGGGTTGTGTGGTTGTGTAATTTCCTGTGGTGAATAAATTTTATGTCAGGTCTCCTCAATGAGAAGTGGAAAGCTTACTGAGAGGTCTTATTCACCCTGGCTTTACCTGGTTGCTGTCAGCTGCTTCTTGCAATGGACCCTACTCGTAAACATCTCACCCTGCTACAATGAAGTATAAATTACACTTGGCTTTGAGAAAGGGGTATAGGAGTGTGAGATGTGTATGACACTGCATGCTATTTTCAGCTTGGAAGAACATAGATTAGAATATAACTTCTGGCATTGCGCTCAGCATAACAACTCCAGTACCACGAAGTGGTAGCTTGAACCATGGAACTGGTTGCATTTTTGGTGGGGTGAGTTAAAATGAATGTGACAGAGCAATTTGTAAGTTACTTACGCAATACTGTGCTTTCTTTCAGAATGCCTAAGTCAAAGGAACTGGTTTCTTCAAGCTCTTCTGGCAGCGATTCCGACAGTGAAGTTGACAAAAAGGTGACTATTGCTGCCCCCGCCATTTCTGTAGCACTCTCGTCCCAGTACTGCCCAGGTCCGGGTCTGAGGGGCAGCATGGTGCGTCGGAATCTTAAATGGAGAGCCAGGATGGGTGTTTCTGGAGGTGTAGAAAGAAGGCCCTGGATCTTCACTTCGCTCAGATGCCTAGGGTGCTGCTCCTTGCAAAACCCTCTCCCCTAACTCAGACTCCAGCCAGCCTCCGACTCGCTTCTGTGGAGGAACCCTAACCCTGCAGAACACTGCCACAGACCCGAGGAACAGCATTAGCATTGGCCCAACGTCACTGTTTGCCATTCTTTAGAAATGGGCTTAATCTGTAGCTTTGTGTGAAGTAATTGATCCAAATTATCTGAACTCCTTGAATGCAGGTGTCAGATTTGACCCCTGTCTCGGTCGTTGGTGCTTACCCAGCCCACAGTATGCGTAGAGTGCAGGCTGGGTCCCCATTGACTCTGGTTCCCTCTTTGGCACCCGCAAAGCTGCCCTGTCCGTGGTGCCTTCTCCCTCGCTGAGCGCCTCGCACTTCCTCAGGGCTGCCTCCCCGCAGGCTGTCCCTGCCTCTGGAAGCTCCCGCAGTGCTGTCTGCCAGCCTGGTTGGCAGTGTTAGCTAAGAGAGCTTAAGGGGGATTTGGAGGAGATGGATCTTCATAGGGAAATTCAGAGCATGATATCATCTGGAAGAGTGAAACAAGGCTTCAGAGAAGCTATACACACTGAGTGGCCAGATTGGGATGATCTCTGAACACATAATCTGGCCACTTTGTATATCCTATATAATAAAAGGCTAATACACAAATTGTCCCCTTGACCACGAGTTTGACCAGCAGGCAGGCAGGCCAACCACCCATGTCCCCTCACCCTGGCCTGGCTGGCCAGACCCCACCCATGCACGAACACACACACACACACACACACACACACTCTCTCTCTCTCTCTCTCTCTCTCTCTCTCTCTCTCTCTCTCTCCTGGCCTGGCTGGCCAGACCCCACCCATGCACGAACACACACACACACACACACACACTCTCTCTCTCTCTCTCTCTCTCTCTCTCTCTCTCTCTCTCTCACACACACACACACACACACACACACACACTGAGTGGCCAGATTATTATGTTCAGAGATTATAATAATGTGGCCACTCAGCGTATATTGTAGTGGGAACTCTATTACACCAGCATAGCATTTGAATATGTTCATTCAACATGTTTTTATTGAGCTTTTGTGTGTCAGGCATGTACCAGTCCACAGGGACTATCTAGACAGACCCTGATGTAAGCAGTTAAATTTTGCTGTAGGACATGTGTTAAATGCATCCATTTCTTTTGTTTGTATACATTATATTATGTCTAACTTCATCTAAATTAGTAAGTTAATAAACAGGGGTGGACAAGAGTAGGTTTCCAGTTGTGAATACATGAAACTGTTTATTGCGCTATTATTTGTTAGTTGCATTCATTTGTATTCCAAATGGAAGCCTACTTTTGCCCACCCCAGACTAGCTTAGGCTTTCCACTAAGGAACATGACTGCCCCCTACTGTTTGGGTTGGGAACTCTACTGGCTTTCGTGGGCTGTTAGCTCATTTTGAGACTGAGGTTATATAAAAAGCTTTTGTAGTGATGCTGCTTTTAAAACATTGTTTTGCTTTTAGATGCTAGTCTAATACATTGCTGTCTATCTTTAGTTATTTATTTTTGATAATCTTTATTTAGTTACTTATTTTGAGGATGTTTTTGAGTTGACTTGTGCACAGTACAAAATAGGTTTCTTAGCTTTGCCTACTCAGATTCCCTACGCCCATGTGTCTCTTGGAATAGCAGAGCATAAATAGATAATCATATCCTAGAAGTGGAATGAGTTGGTTGTGTTCTTCCTAGTTAGCACGTCCCCTTTGTAGCTTTAGGAGACTCGTGGTTTCCAGAAGTTTATTCAAAAGCAGTAGGCCCTTGTCTTTGGTTGTTGTTCCTCCAAAGAAATCTTACATGGGATTCTGATCCACAAAATAACTTTCTGCTTAATACCTCTGCAATGCCTAATGCATTTTTTGGGCTCCTCAGAACTGTTTGCAAATGGCATTATATACCAGTGTTAGGTTAGTTTCAAAGTTTCATTGTCCGGTGGGTCTTGGCTATGTTTATATTTTTTCTTAATGAGTAAATGTAGACTTGATCCTATTAAGTCTTAAAAAACATTGGAATCTTTTGAACCTGTCCATGTAAGAAACGTTTAACTTTGTAGGGAATTTTTATCAGTTAATTAAGCCAGACCGATGACATTGTTGGGACAAGACCTAGTGCCCTGGAGAAGGACAGTTTGCAGTTTCTCTTGTGCATTTGGAATGACAAGGGAAACAAGGAAGATGCATGGAAAGCGAGGCCGGGATTGGGCGGCAGGGTAGTTAACAAGAGAAAAACTCAATGTTCTCCCGAGGGTGGAGCTTCCGGGCTGTGAACTGGGCATTCCAAAGGCTGTGAACCTCGGCGCTCAGAGGCAGGACTGAGCGGGCAGGACTCCATGCAAAGAAACCTTTTTCTAAAAAGCTGCCGGCCTCCCCGTTGGGAATGTAGGGTCAGATCGTCCTGCTGCTGTTCCTGTTGGTCACTGAACTTGCATACACCCTCCCCCCTTTCTGTCCATAAACCTGAGAAGTGTTTTAAGGGTGCAAATTTAAACCATGTTCACATTTTAACCATATTCTTATTTTTCTTTCAAGCTAAAGAGGAAAAAGCAAGTTGCTCCAGAAAAGCCCGTGAAGAAGCAGAAGACCGGTGAGACTTCCAGAGCCCTGGCCTCCTCGAAGCAGAGCAGCAGCAGCAGGGATGACAACATGTTCCAGGTGAGGCCTCCTGTCTGGCTGGTCTGAGGGGCCATTCAGGCCGGAGCACTTCCTGTCTGGCTGGTCTGAGGGGCCATTCAGGCCGGAGGACTTCCTGTCTGGCTGGCTCTGAGGCGCCATTCAGCTAAGAAGGCACAGTCTTCCTGGCAGGGTGCTCTTGGCTAAGGCTGGTCATTGAGAGACAAGAACAAGTTAGTAGAGGTGAAAGTAATTTATATGATGCTGAAAAAAATTTTTTTACAAGTTTAATGTGAGCCAAATTGACAGCATGCCTGGGAGCGTTCCTCAAACGCTCCCTCTGTGGTGCTAGGTTATTGCTGACCCCTAAAAGTCTGGGAATTTAAAAGCTGTAGAAATCCAAAGGAAGGGATTGAGGAAGTGCACATTAGAAAGTTCAGTGGAACCTCGGTTCTCTAACGTAATTCATTCCGGAAGGCTGTTCGAGACCCAGTTTGTTCAAAAACCGAATCATTTTTCCCCATTAGAAAGAATGTAAATGGAATTAATTTGTTCCAGACCCAAATGAATCCCTGTTTTAGCCTTTCTTATGTATAGTACCTGTCTGATGTACTGGCTAGTCTGTAAACAAACACTTCCTTATGTATCGAGGGCCTCCCCCCCACCCCCCCCTTAAGGAACCCCACTCGTTCCAGGTGCCGCTGCCTTGGAGACGCTGCCCCAGGCTAAACTGCAAACCAGCGGCAGTTTTGCTGCCTCTGCAGTGACTGTGCTCATTGCCTGTTTTAACAAGAGGTTCCCTTTTCCTAGTGAGCGTTTAGAGCTTTAATTTGTTGCAGGTTTCTGATAGCTCAGGAAGTCTTGCAGAAGACAAGCAGCAGCAGCAGTATTTTTCTGGTTGTTTCTTTTGGCTTCAGAATTTCCTTCCCGTGTTTTCAAGGCCTCTGCATTGTAGGCCAATGTGGCCAGCCTGCCCTTGGAAATCGGGATTGCATCTTTGTGCTTTCCCCCGTCGGTGTCTGTCACTTCTCTCCCTCTTACTTATTTAATGGCTGATCATTTTCAAGGTCAAATCCTATCATCTGAAGTCTCTTCCATTTGCTCAAGCCCACATTGAACTTTTGATGTGTCTAATAATCAAGATTATTTTAGTAGATTTTAATTTAATATATCCAACAAGCTCTTAGGCTTATTGTAAAGCCAAAATGTTTAGTTCAGTTCCTAGCCTCCTAAGATGCTTACATTTAAAAATACATATATATTTTTATTGATTTCAGAGGACCCTGACTGTTCTAGGCATCTTATAGTGGAATCATACAATCGATATCTTTTTTTAATTAAATTATTATATGTGTACATATCTTACCATTGCCGCCCCCCTCACTCCCATACATGCCCCTCCTCCCCAGAGTTATGTGTCCATTGGTTATACTTATATGCATAATCGATATCTTTTGGTGATTTGTTATGTCACATAGCATAATGGCCTCAGGCTCATCCATGTTGTAGCATGTGAACGTCTTTCTTTTCAAGCTGAGTAATATTCCATTGCTTGTGTATTCATTTATCAGAAGATGGACATTTGGGTAGCCCTGTCCCAAACGCTATTGTGAGTGATGTTGCTGTGAATATGGGAGTACAGATGGTACCTCTTCAAGACCCCGCTTTTATTTCTGGTGGATACTGTCCCGAAGTGGGGCTGCTGGGGCATATGCTCTGTTTTCTGAGGAACCTCCACACTTTTCCGTAGCGGTCGCACTATTGCTAATGATTCTTTTAATGTACAATGTTTAGAAATGTGAGTTGTACTTGTTTAGTCCATCATTTACAAAGATTTCTTTTTAATAGTGGCATTTCCTTTGGATTGCAGTTTTGATATTGATAGTAGTAGTAGTTATTTTTGTGATTAAAAGAATAGTGAGTATGCAATAAATTGTGAATATAAATACAGACTTATAAATGAATGCTTTTTTATGTTCTGTTTCTTTTGCAGATTGGGAAAATGAGGTACGTCAGCGTACGGGACTTTAAAGGAAAAGTCCTAATTGATATTAGAGAATATTGGATGGACCCAGAAGGTGAAATGAAACCAGGAAGAAAAGGTGAGATTTAATTTCCTGAATTTGGTCCTAATATTGGGAGTAAATAAAAACTAAGTGATCTAGTTTGAAATTGAAGTAATGTTGGCAGTGCACTAGGAAAATTCTCACCTGGTTGATTCACTATCTCCTGTAGTCTTTTTGGTATGACACTATTTTTAATCCTCACTTGAGGATATGTTTCTGTGAATTCTAGAGAGTGAGGGATGAAGAGAGAGAGAGGGAGGCAGGAGGGATGAAGAAGTAAGGGAGGGAGAACATTGATGTGAGAGAAACATTAACTGGTTGAGTTGCTTCCTGAACATACCCTGACCGAGGATCGAACCCTCAATCTTTTGTTTGATGTATGGGACGATGCTCCAATCAACTGAGCTACCTGGCCAGGGCAACACTTAACTTTAATGAGGATAAAGTTACGGCAGAGCCCAGCCAGCGTGGCTCAGTGGTTGAGCCTTGACCTGTGGACCAGGAGGTCTCTGTTTGATTCCCGGTCAGGGTATGTGCCTGGGTTCTAGGCCCCATTCTCAATGGGGTGTGCAGGAAGCAGCCAGTCATTGATTCCTTCTCACTGATGTTTCCGTCTCTTCCTCTCTGAAATAAATGAAAAATGCATATTAAACAAATGATGCAGGTAAACGTACATATAATTACAGTGATAAGGGCGAGAAGTGACGGGGCAGATGGTTAGGAGAGGGGACGTGCTCCTGGCATCTCCTCAGGAGTGCCGCTTGACTCCAGACACAGGAGGAGGTGAGTTGTGTGGGAGGGAGTCCTTTTCAAAGTAGAGGAGGCTGTGCAGACACTTTGACTGAGAAAGCACTTAGATGGCGCGGGAGTTAAAAGGCTGCTGATTTACTTGAATATCCCTCAAAACCATCTCCGCGTTAGTTCTGAAGTAGAGTGGCACTGCCTGGGGAGCTGTGAAATTCGGGACGGGAATCCTGGTGGACATGGTTCCTGTGCGGTGTTCTTCAGAGTGGTGTCCTTTACTGGGTTTTTGTCTTCCTCTTGTGCTTCATCCAGCTCATAGAAGCTTCTGTGTTTAGTTATCTTCATTGATCTTTAGAGAGAAGGGAGGGGGGAGAGACACTGACGTGAGAGAAGCACCTTTGTTCATTGCCTACGCAGGAGCCACGCAGCCAGGGCTCAGCGTGTTTTATTAAGTCACCAAGTAGCTAGAGAACATTGTGGGCCAAGCCAATGAAAAAATGCCTGTTTTCCTCTGCCTGCATGCCATCTTGTGAGGTGTGACTCTTTCCTTGCTGTAGTTTTTAGGTTTAGTAAAGTTAATGTCTATGTTTTCATATCCTTTTACATTTTCTTTCTTTTTTTAAATTTAATATATTTTTATTGATTTTTTACAGAGAAGGGAAAAAGGGATAGAGAGCTAGAAACATTGATGAGAGAGAAACATCGACTAGCCGCCTCCTGCACACCCCCCACTGGGGATGTGTCTGCAACCAATGTACATGCCCTTGACCGGAATCGAATTTGGGACCTTTCAGTCCACAGACCGACGCCCTATCCACTGAGCCAAACCAGTTTCAGCTCCTTTTACATTTTCTTGTTCAGCCCACTTTTGGGATTGGTTAGTCCAGTTGTTCCATTATGGCCAATGTCAGAGTTTTTTTAAAATTTTTTAAAAATATGTTTTGTTGATATATA
Source organism: Vespertilio murinus (assembly GCA_963924515.1). NCBI lineage: Eukaryota > Metazoa > Chordata > Mammalia > Chiroptera > Vespertilionidae > Vespertilio > Vespertilio murinus. The sequence goes on from OZ004705.1 coordinate 2,971,769, forward strand.
TTTTTTTACAGAGAGGAAGGGAGAGGGATAGAGAGTTAGAAACATCCATGAGAAAGAAACATCTATCAGCTGCCTCCTGCACACCCCCTACTGGGGATGTGCCTGCAACCAAGGTACATGCCTCACTGGAATCGAGCCTGGGACCCTTGAGTCTGCTGGCTGATGCTCTATCCACTGAGCCAAACTGGTCAGGGCGAGTTCTTCTTGCAGTGAGTACTAACAGTAAGATGAGCTAGAAAGCCCCAATACATCTTCCTTTCCGCTATGGCCTCCCAGCAGCTTTCTGCGAAATCCATTGGTTCTTCAATGATAGTTTATTTCTCCATTTGCATGGGTCAGTTATGAGACTATTGGAAGTTTAAAGTACAACCTTCTTTCTGCTCATACTTTAGACATGTCATTAGCTAACATTTTAAGTTTACATGTGCCTAGTGACATGCCAAGCTTGTAATTCAAATCAGCCAATTTAGTCACAACCACCACCTTTGAAGTGTAACATACGTACCATTTTAATGGCAAGAAAACTTAGGCTCAGAGGTACTTGTAATTGTTTGAAGTCATATTGTTAGTGATAATGAGGCTGGGATTTGAATCCAGTTTCTAGAATGTACCTTCCCAGAAGTCACATCCCAGGGGTTTTCCAGAGTGAAGTGAACGCTGCTGGAAGAACTCCGTACAAAATTTCCAGCTCCTGTGGAAATTTTGAGCAAATGTTGGAGTCAGCTGAATGTAGAAATGGGTCTCCCACCCCAAACCTGACCTGGCCACTGAAATGGCTAGTTGGCAAGCTTTGTGAGCTAAACTTCAAGGCGTGGGTAGTTCTCACTGAGTGTAGTGTGTGTCTTGCAGGGTGCAGTGTAGGAAGTAAAACTAGATGTCACATCGATCCTGTCGGGCAATCAGGCTGCATCTATAATTCACATGATATCTTGTTCTCAATATTATGTCATTGTGCCTTTCAAAATGGCAATTTTGATAAAATAGTATTTTATTTGGAAGTTTAAAAATCCTCAAGAAAGCTGAAATACACATTCAACTTTTGATTTTGAAAACTTTGTTTTAGGTATTTCCTTAAACCCTGAGCAGTGGAGCCAGCTGAAGGAGCAGATCTCTGACATCGACGATGCCGTGAGGAAACTGTAACGTCTGAGCCATGTGAACCTGTATGTTCTGGTTGTTTTAACCCGTCTTTTTACATCGGCTTTTGTTTTTTACATGTTGTTTTCCAGGCTGTTGTATATTTGGATTGCAGAACAATTTGTAAGAATACTTTTTTTTTTAATGTGCATTATTAAAAATGTTCTGAGTGAAGCTGATTGTCAACTTTCTTAAGGGGTTGCTTTGTGTCCACCAACTAGTGTAAAATAAAATCAAGTAATACAATCTTAACTGTGTGGCCTTCTTTGATCAGAAGAATTATTACTATTAAAGGCCAAAAGTTAACAGTTTACAGACCTTTTAATTTCAACTCGGCTTTTCATTAAAAGGATTTATATTGTACTGAATTTATAAACTTGATCTGTGAAAGCCATAGTTGATCTCTTCTAAACAAATGTCTAGGCTTGGATTTCCAACCCCACTGATACTTCACTTCCCTTGTTATCTTTACTTCCTGTTCCTTCGATAATTTGTCATGTTCAGCTTTCATTTCACTTTTTGCTTTTTCTTGAATATATTCTGCTGATCTGGAAAGTCAGTGAAACTGTTGAAATGTTAGTTATCTCAATAAGGTACTTGTAACTAAAATATTATATGAGAACTACAGTCACTAATCCTACTGTATTAAATATTAGGAGATATAGTTTGATAAACAACATGGCTTGTATGAAAACCCTGAGCAAGTAAGTGTGTGTCATGACCTGTAGTGTTCTGTGCAGTAGTAATCTTATTGCTTAGTCCGCAGAAATAATGACTTAGAGTCATTTAGATTTGCTTTCACTTATTAAACATGTTCACCATAGGATGCTGTCTATAGAGTCAGACATTGTTAAATTAGACCAGGACTTAATAAAGATTGTGAAAATTCACTGGCCTAACATTTTATTTTGTAACATCGAGTGTGGATTACATAGAGCCAGGGATGTAGCTGAGCTTGGCCGTCATGGAGGCAATGTGGTTGGTTTTAGGGAAAGAGCATATGCTCGTGTTTTTTGGCCTTTGCTTCAGAAGTAGGCTCTGTTCTTTAGCAGTCAGTCTGGCAGGCACTCCATAGGACTGTCACTGAGCCGATGGCAGAGACAGATGGAAACACAGGCTCAGGGCCGTGGCAGCAAAAGCAGGCCCCAGTGCCTTAGGAAGGGAGGTAAGGGAGCTGAGCCTGCAGTGGAAGAAGGCCGTGATGACGGGGAATTCTCGCAAACTAATGATATTTTGATCATGTAGATAGGACACGATTCTAGATAGAATAGTCAAAAGAAAGGTTTAAAGATGTAAAAAATGCTTGTTGGCAAGTTATTTTTGATAGCTGAAGTAAAATAAAAATTGGTTATTGCCATATAGAGAGTTGTACTATTAATACCAAGTTTTATTGCTAACTATGTCTAGGACATTTTATAGAATTGTCAAGGACTTGATTTCAAAGCCATCTTCCAAACCACATATAGTTACCAATTTCTCTGGCAGCTATTCTAAGTATTTTTTTACATTTTTAGATTTTTTAAAAGTGTTTTTAGCAGTAACCCTAATCAGTATATAATTGAGGAAATAAACTCTCTGGTATTTTAGCCTTCAAATAATAGGTACCAAAGTGTTCAAATAACGCATTTTAGACAATTCCTACTTGAGTGATAACGTCCCCCTTTTTTGGAAACATGTCCTGTGAACTTGATTGGGTAGATTTGAAAACTATTCCTTGTATATCCAGAAAGGGTCGTTAGACACAGAACTTTGATTTTGGTGTAGGTGGAGAGGGGATAGTTGCTGACTTTCCTAGTTTATAGGAATTGGAATTTAAGGGTATGTGCACCTTGAAACCTGCTAACAAAGATGGTGCTGAAATCCGTTACTGCCCAGGCCTTCCCCAGCGGTTCAGGCGAGTTGTTAAACCTTCGTGTAAGAAGTGCAGCTCTGGCAGGATTTGGTAAGGTGGCTGCTAGACTCATTTAAACAGTGCTCTGGATGTGCAGAGTATAGGAATTATTAATCTTTTTGGGGTGTGCGTAGGGAAGGATGAGAACTGGTTAAAATAAGAGCCAAGTTAACTCCTACTGAGAGAGGGGACTTTTGTTCCCGTTTACACTTTACCTTTTTGGTAAGATCGCTCAGGAGGAAAGTTTGGCACTGGGGGCAGCCGTTTCTTGCCCTGTGATGCCAACATGGGCTTCACCACCACGGCCTGGCACGTGCTCACAGCAGGCCTTTTCTCACAGGGCTTTACTCTCTGTCTTTCACATACGAGTAGCATGTGACCAGTTTCCAGTGCCCTTGGCATTTTATTAATAGAACAGCCACTACAAACAAACAAACAAACGAAGAACCTGCATATAATTTGATGATTCTCTCGTTTTGCTTCATAAATGCTTAAGAACTTCTTGGAAGACTGTTCTTACCTCATTAGCCAGTCAAGATCCCGTGATGGTCACCCTATTCTGCATGGTGTTTTTGGAAAAAAGATGATGAAAATAAAAAGCACATACATCTTGGCCTTGGCTACTGAGGGGAAAAGGAAACAGAAGTAAGGTTCCTGATGACATGGGTGTGTTGAAAGAGGACTATGAAAGCCTGAAATAGTAAGAAAGTGCTGGCGAAAATTTAGGGATTTCTGTTGATAGTCTGCTCTTCACTTTTTATGGAAATCCTGTAAAACACTCAAAAGGGTGTTTTTTTTTGGTGTGTGTGAGTGTGTTTGTTTTTTAGTGGTGGTTTTTCAGATAAATTCTAGGAGTAAAATCTTTATAGTCACAAACATGTACTCTGTAACTGTGGGATACCTGTATGCGTTGCTTGGTACATCTTCCGTGGATGTCAATGAATATACGACTCCATCTGTGAATATTTTAAATGTTGAAATAAAAAATAAGAAACGTGCCCTTTGTGTCATCCCAGTTTCACACGCCTGAACATGAGTGGCTGTACCCCGCCGAGCGGGTTTTAGTGAATGGAGCGCCTTTGTGCATGAGTGCTTTTGGAATGTGACTTCGCCTTGGCACGGTCAGCCTTCCGGGCCTGGGGGCCTGGACCGCTACCCGATCCCGGGGAAACGCAGATCCCTAAGGGCCCAGCCTCCTTTTCTCTGCCCTGTGGGCCCTGCAGCCTGAGTGCTCCTTGCTACCCTTATAATGGCCTTCGTGTAGCTCCAATTTACACTTTCATTTATAAAGTGCCTGCTTTTCTCACCTTGATTAGTGCTTTTGCTTAGTTATACATTGAGATCTCATAAATTTCTGTTGAGGGAAACATATAGGGATAGAAAGATCTGTGGAACACTACATATGACTAAATTTGCTCCACCTGATCAACTGTAAAACACATGGACTCAAAACTCCAGGCAACGCCCTAGCCAGTTGGGCTCAGTGGATAGAGCATCAGCCTGTTGTAGACCAAAGGGTCCCGGGTTCGGTTCTGGTCAAGGGCACATGCCCGGGTTGCGGGCTCGATCCCCAAGAAGGGGTGTGCAGGAGGCAGCCGATCAAGGATTCTCTCACATCTCTGGTGTTTCTACCTCTCCCTTTCTCTGAAATCAATCAAAATATGTATTAAAAAAACAACACGGTCCTTGACAATCCTGTAGTATGGCTCAAAGGTGTAATCCGGTGAGAGGGGTTTGAAAAGCATGAAACGTTGAGAAAATAATAGGGAATTATGAATGTCCATTGGAGTAAACGATACTATTACACACGATCTCCCCCCTTTTATAGAAGTCCATCAGCTCGGACCTCCCCGCCGTGCTGCTACAGCCCTTTCAGTCCTAGGTTCAGCGAGCTGTGCCCACCAAAGCAGAACACTCCTCTCCTCCAATTCGCCCTCGGGCTTGGAGAGTTATAAGTGGTTTACCTTTCTGCCCTGTAACTTGAGGTTGGGAATGACTCAGGCCACCTCATTCTCTAACCGCCGGAGTGTAAGTCCTCACCTGCGCTTCAGCAGTTGGATGCCACACCTGGCCCTGGTGAGAAGACATTGCACACCCGTGCTTTCCCTCCGTCCACGGCAGAACCTGCCTCGAGCGGCCGTGTAGCTCACGTCTCGGAAAGAGGTTCCGCTCTGGCTGCTTCCTGGTGAGCCTGAGTCTCCTGACCGCTCCCGCCCTGGCTCTGTTTTCCAAACTGGAGGCCCAATGTGCTGACATCCTGTGAGGGGCTCTGCCTCCGGCTCCGGCCGGAAGGTCATGCAGAAGTCGGGTCTAATCAGCCTTATTATGGATAACGAGTTGCAAGAATGGCAGGGAACTCCCACTATCCCTTCTCCCAGAAACCCAGTCAGGTCTGCCAGTTTCCCAATAATACCCAGCACTAGCTTCCCGTCCCCTTGATGGCTCTGTCTGGCCTTCCATCTGACACCGGTCCTCTGTCCCCTTGCCTTTCACAACCTGACATCTCTGAGGTGTGGTCTGTCGGTCTCCGGTGATGCTGGATGCAGACGAGGTGGGAGGCAGAGTCTGAGTGAGGAGTGTTGTGAGGTAAAGAGAAATGGGGTGGTATTGGGGAGGAGGTTGGACCCAAGGACAGGGTGAATGAAGCAGTGCACCATCTGAGTGTCGGCAGGTCTGGTGTTTCCAGCATAAACTTAAATCGACTGTCAGCTACGCGTCAGTCACTTTCCATTTTGGTTTTCTGGTGACTTCTTTGTAAGTACCACCTGTACTGTGAGTACTTTGAATAATTAAAAAAATATATATCATATCTAATAAGAGTGATATGCAAATTGACCATCACTCAAACACACAAGATGGCTGCCCCCATGTGGACCCAAGATGGCCAGCAGGGGAGGGCAGTTAGGGGCAAACAGGCTGGCAGGGGAGCAGTTAGGCATCAATCAGGCTGGCAGGGGAGTGGTTAGGGGGTGATGGGGCTGGCAGGCAGAAGTGGTTAGGGGCAATCAGGAAAGCAGGCAGGCGAGCAGTTGGGAGCCAGCAGTCCTGGATTGTGAGAGCGATGTCTGACTGCCTGTTTAGGCCCCATCCTGCTGGACACCGCTTGAGAGGTCCCAGATTGGAGAGGGTGCAGCCTGGGCTGAGGGACCACCCCCTCCCCATGCATGAATTTTGTGTACCAGGCCTGTGTGTGTGTGTGTGTGTGTGTGTGTGTGTGTGTGTTTCATTGTAATATCAAGAATCTGGTCATTTTGGTTCTCAGACCACTTCTCCCTCCTGCCGCTGAGTTTCTCAAGCCTGGACCTCGGCCTTGTCCAGCTGCGTTGGCGCGGCCTGCGTGCTTGGTGCAAGAGGCAGCACGAGCCTCGTCTGTTTGTTGAAGGGTGAGCTTTGTTCCCCCGTTCACGGCTGTCCTTGGGAGATGAGAGGGAGAAAGAACACTTCCATTCACGCTGTGTGATACAGCAGGATGCAGGGGCAGTGAAGGCGCAGGGCGGAAACCGGAGCTTCTGAGGAATATGTGAATGGCAGCCTCGGCCCAGGATCCAGAGGCTCTCCGGTGCTGGGGTTTGAAGACCAGCCCTTTGTGTTATCAACAGAGATGGTTTCAGAAGTCTGAGGCTTTCCTGAAATGCCCGGGATTGGTGGAGAGGGCTGCACAGTTGTATCGCTGATGACACGGCCAGTCTTTTTAAAAAAATATTTTTATTGATTTTTTTTACAGAGTGGAAGGGAGAGAGATAGAGAGCTAGAAACATTGATGAGAGAGAGACATCAGCCAGCTGCCTCCTGCACACCCCCCAACGGGGATGTGCCCGCAACCAGTGTACATGCCATTGACCAGAATTGAACCCGGGACCTTTCAGTCCACAGACCGACGCTCTACCACTGAGCCACACCGGTTTCAGCAGACACGGCCAGTCCTGCTGGATCTCTGAGGGCGCGAGGGCCTTCGGGCTGAGAACCTGGAACCCCACGCCTTCTGGACGGCCTTGCCCGGGCCTCGGCTGCTGGGAAATAACAGGGGGAGGACAGAAGGGTGTTCCTTTACTACGCATTCTACTTTTCTGTAGATCTGAACATTTTCAAACTATACTACGTCGGGGGTGGGAGGATCACGTCCAAGGTCACAGGATGGAATGCAAACGTTCTTCAGGTGGTTACTAGGGTAAAGGTGAGAGGGGCCACTCCCATCGTGTGACCCCATGGCTCTAACACAGTGGTCGGCAAACCACGGCTCTAGCCACTGAGCCAAACCGGTTAAGGTAGTGTTGATTTTTAAAAGCGTCCACGCCGACTATCTGTACTGTGTCCCACGTTTCCTCACGGCGCAGTCCCTGTTAATGACGTGTCCTGCAGGAACACGGCAGAGGTGAGGCTCCCGTCCCACCACACCTGCTGCTTGATCACCGTGAGCCAACGTGGTGATTGCCAGCCCTCTCCATTTTACAGACACCTTGCCCTGGCTGGAGTGGCCCAGTGGATAGAGCCTCGGCCTGCAGACTGAAAGGTCCCAGGTTTGATTCCGGTCAAGGGCATGTACCTTGGTTGCAGGCACATCCCCAGTGGGGGGTTTGCAGGAGGCAGCTGGTCTATGTTTCTCATTGATGTTTCTAACTCTCTATCCTTCTCCCTTCCTCTCTGTAAAAAAAAAAAAAAAAAAAAAAAAAAAAAAAAAAAAAAGTCAATAAAATATATTAAAAAAAAAAATAAAGACACCTTCCCTTCCCCTTTCCAAATGTCCCACACCAGGGAGATGGGATTGCCTTCGCTGTGGGCTTGGCAAATAGGAACGGTATGAGAGTTCTGCCCGACTGCTCTGAAAAGGTTGCAGGGCAGGGCAGGAAGTCCTCAATCAGAGGTGCCATAGCGAAGGGCATGCAAAGTCCAGGAGAAGGTCCTTGGGCACCGCCTAGTGGCCACCTAGGGAGCAGCAGTGCTGCTCAAATGATCTGTGGCCCAAGGCACGTCAACAAAAAAATTATTAGAAAAATTGTGTAGTAAATAAACGCAAAATACAAGTCTCCATTTTTATTATTAGAATCAACAGACAAAACAATTATTTTAATAACTACAATCAGAACAAACGTGGGGGAAAATAAAAACACTGTTGTTCACTGCAAGTATAGACAAAACTAAAATAAATTAGAGTGAAATAGCGATTTCCCCGTAATAAATGCCTAAACACAGTTTTGTGTGTTCTTTTGATCCTCACCCGAGGATATTTTTCCATTGATTTTTATGGAGAGTGGAAGAGAGAGGGAGAGACAGAGAGGAATATGGACGTGACAGCGATTGGTTGCCTCTTGCCTAAGCCCCAACCAGGGCCCGGGCCGGGAGGAGCCTGCAGCCGAAGCATGTGCCCTGGACCGAAATTGAACCGGGATCCTTCGGTCCGCAGGCTGATAGTCTATCCACTGAGTCAAACTGGCTAGGGCCTAAATATAGTTTTGAGCAAGCACCCATATGTACCAAAGTCTAAGTTTTGTACCAAATATGTGTACAAACATATACCAATGTTTATGCAATAATAAGTTTTCTGATGTGATAAATGAACTTGCGTCTTGCTTGATAAAGCACCTAATGTAGGTTGAATTAACGACGATGTTACGCTCAAGGGAAAATGTTTTGTTTTAATAACATACACAGTAGAGGAGCCAGCTCACAGAGGCATTGTGGGAGTGGTAGAAGGCTCCTCAAAGCAACCTCAGCACGCTCAGGGTATTCGTTCAGTTTTTACACAGAACTAAGCAAGTGAGGTTACAGCTTCAACACTCACCTTTAATCCTTTGTAAGCAGTCAATTCTAACCATTTATCTTGTATTCTTATAGTGAAACTAGAGGCCCGGTGCATGAAAATTCATGCACTGGAGGGGGTCCCTCAGCTGGCCTGCTCCCTCTTCACAGTCCGGGAGCCCTCAGGGGCGGGAGGCGACCTGGTGATCAGGGGAAGGTGAGGCCCCCATCACACCTCTGCTGCTTGGCCGGCCCTGGTTACCTGAGCCTCGGGGACCCTGGGTGACTGGGCGACTGAGGGAGGGTCTGGCCGCACCATGTATCTACTGCCCCCACTCCTCCGGACTGTGGGACTCTGGTGGCAGGTGCAAGGAGCAGTTGGACCCGCCTGAGGCTGCACCAGGAACCTGCAATCCCCCTTCCCCGAGTGGGGCTGAGAGGGCTTGGTGGAGCCATCTTGTGGCTATGGGCACCACCATCTTTGTGATGGCGTGATGGCCAATTTGCATATCCCCTCTTTATTAGATAGGATTATCTTCTGATAAAAGAAATGAATTTCAGATCCAGCCCCATCTTTTGATAGAAAATAAAATTCAAAACATTCTAGCCAGTATCTAAAGTATTGGCAATTGTTTAAATTATGGTAAATGTTATTACAATCTATATCAATTTTGCCTTTCTAAATTATAACTTTTGTTTTTTGCCTTTAACTCTTCTTTGCCACTGGAGAACATGAGGCATGAAGGTATTCAAAATACTTTAAAATACTGACGTTATTAGGCAGATAATAAATAAAATTGTTCAAGTAACATCTTCAAAAAGTAGGAACCAACTTTTAAGCTAAGAGTTTGATCCTGAGTTCAAGCAGAAATAGATGTCTGTTGTTGCCCCAGCCAGTTTGGCTCAGTGGATAGAGCTTCAGGCCCAGGACTGAGGGGTCCCCAGTTTAACTCTGGTCAAGGGCACGTACCGCATTTGCTGACACTGGCTCTGGTCTGCGCTTGTGGGAGGCGACCAACTGAGGTGTCTCTCACATCCATGTTTCTCTCTGTCTGTCCCCCTCCCTGCCACTCTCTTTAAAAAGCAAGGGGAAAGTATCCTCCGGTGAGGATTAACAACCACAGCTACAACAAAAATGCCTGCTGTCTGAACACCCAGGCTGTGGGCTTTCATTGTAATAGTCCAAGCTGACCAATGCTACGGCGATCGATCGCTGCCCCACACCTGACTCTGGACTCAGCACTGTTTATGGGGCAGACAGCAAGGTCTTTTGCAGAGTGAGTGAATTGTGAATAAAACAATTCCATATAATAGTTTTTCAACATGTGAAAGTTAATATGCATCAGGAATTTTTAATATAAAATGTATACATAAAAATATAAAATAGAAAATTAGCCCTAGCTGGTTTGGCTCAGCGGATAGAGCGCTGGCCTGTGGACTGAAAGGTCCCAGATTTGAATCCGGTCAAGGGCATGCACCTTGGTTGAGGGTACATCCCCAGTAGGAGGTGTGCAGGAGGCAGCTGGTCAATGTTTCTCTCTCATCCATGTTTCTAACTCACTGTCCCTCTCCCTCTCCCCTTTTCTCTGTAAAAAAATCAATAAAATATGGTTTTTAAAAAGAAGAAGAGGGAGAGAGATTTAGAAACATCGATGAGAGAGAAGCATCGATCAGCTGCCTCCTGCACACCCCCCACTGGGGATGTGTCCGCAACCAAGATACATGCCCTTGACCGGAATCGAACCCGGGACCCCTCCGTCTGCAGGCCGACGCTCTATCCACTGGGCCACACCAGTTTCGGCTCATTGTGTTCTTTTGTCGCCGCTGCTGATCATGGGCGTTAGATGTGAAAGAATTCTTCCTGCGGGTCTGGGAGGGGCTGTGCCCTCGCTCCTCTCAGCCGTGCTGGCCTTTGAACAGCGTCTGTTTTCGCCACAGTAGACGGAGGAGGCGGCACACAGAACTGTGGAACTCGTCCTGATAAAACCCACACCCTCCGATGTTCGTTGTCTCGCCAGAAGGTGGTAGCAAAGTGTCAGCCTGACCCGGGGTGAAGAACGGGCAGTGCCAGCACCCCGTGACAACAAACAGGCCGACACCCAAACAAACCTCCCCCCCCCCAACCAGGGAGACAATGGAACGCCGCCTGCTCATGTAATGCTTTTTAAAAAAAAAAAAAAATTATTGATTTTTTACAGAGAGGAAGAGGGAGGGATAGAGAGTTAGAAACATTGATGAGAGAGAACCATCGATCAGCCGTCTCCTGCATGCCCCCTCTGGGGATGTGCCCGCAATCAAGGTCCATGCCCTTGACTGGAATCAAACCTGGGACCTTTCAGTCCGCAGGCCGACGCTCTATCCACTGAGCCAAACCGGTTTCGGCTGCTCATGTAATTCTTTTTTATTTTTTATTGTTAATAAATCTTTAGTGCTCAGATTATTACAATTATTTCAATCCCCCCCCATAGCTCTCTTCCACCCGGTTCCCACCCCACCCTCTGCCCTTACCCCCTCCCCCCCATTGTCCTCATCCATAGGTTATACGATTTTAATCCACTCTTCCTGCACCCGCACACCCCTTTCACCCTGATAATTATCAATCCACTCCCTTTCTTTTCCCCTGATTCTATTATATTCACCAGTTTATTTTGTCCCTCAGATTTTTAATTCACTTGGTCTTCTTCCCCTTCTTAAATAATACCTTTCAGCATTTCATACAATACTGGTTTGGTGGTGATGGACTCGTTTAGTTTTTTCTTATCTGTGAAGCTCTTTATCTGCCCTTCAATTCTGAATGACAACTTTGCTGGATACAGTAATCTTGGTTGTAGGTTCTTGCTATTCATCACTGAATATTTCTTGCCACTCCTCTGGCGCCTCGGCTGGCTGGGCCACGCTAACGCCTGTGCGTGGCATTGGCCTGGGCCGGGCTGCAGGCACGTCGGTGCCACCCAGGGCGCCGGGACGTGCTTTGCGGGCCCGGTCGGTGGCCGGCGCTCAGCGCATTGCCTCATGCCCCAAGAAGCCACAGTCGCCCTTCCAGGCGGACTCAGTGGCATTTCATGGCATCCGCCTGGCCCCCCGCCCTCTGGACTCAGAGCTTCGGGTGGTGGCCAGACCCGCCGCTGGGAGCCGGAGCCGGAGCCGGGATCGGGTGCCGCCGCCCCGCGCAGGAGCCGGTCTGCCGGTGCTGTCACTTGATAGCGGGCAGACGCTCCGGCCCCGGCGCCGGGCGTAAGCTGAGGTCAGGGTGTTTGTTTTACCCACTGATGTGGAAACACACGCCGCCTCCCTGAGCCGGGTGTGCATTCCGTGCGCCTGAAGCCGTCACGCTTGGCAAGCCCCACGGATGCCTAAAGCTGCTGTACCACGCCGTCTGGTTGAGGTGTGAGGCTGCCTGCCCGAGGGGCCGGGGCTCGGCCGTGGTCCAGAGGTCCCCTCTGGCAATTCTGAGGACCCAGCAACCAACATCCACCGATGGTGATGATGATGATGATGATGATGATGATGGTATCCACTGCTCAGATCCTACCTGCAGTGTGAGCAGCACAGCTCCGGATGATCGGAGCGAGACGTCGGCCCCCAGGGACGTGGAGTCCGTGTACAAGCATTTGGCCGACCGGGAAGGCAGACTGACAGAGTGACTTGGAAGGCAGGCGTCTGCCCGCCTGCTTTTCCTTCCCCGGTGGACGCTGGCCACCGGAAAAGCAGAGCCACGTTTCTTGTCATTTTTCAAAGAAGAGGCCTATGGCACGCCTCAGGTAATTTTTCCCCCCTCAAAATTGTCTTAAAAAGAGATTTAATGCTACTTAATTTTGCGTGGTCTAGGTGAATCTTCAAGAGCAAGCAGTTGAGCCCCAGCCGGTGTGGCTCAGTGGATGGAGCGCCAGCCTGCGGACTGACTGGTCCCAGGTTTGATCCCGGTCAAGGGCACAGGCCCGGGTTGTGGGCTCAATTTCCAGTGTGGAGCGTGCAGGAGGCAGCCGGTCAATTATTCTCTCATCATTGACGTTTCTATCTTCCTCTCCCTCTCCCTTCCTCTCTGAGATCAAGAGAGAGAGAGAGAGAGAGAGAGAGAGAGAGAGAGAGAGAAGAGCAAGCAGTTAAGATTTTGTTCTCCGGGAAACGAACACTTAAAAACAGACAGGCAGCCTCACAACCAGTGGGTCTGACGCTTCCTTCCCACAGCGTGGGGACCGCTTGGGTGGCACGCGTGTTCGTGCACAGCTGTGGAAGGAGATGTGTTTCCAACCTGTCACCCAGCAGATCCTTCACCTTCTCAGCTCTACGCTGTGTTTGTCACGGCCACATGCACTCTGTGGAACACCAATCTGGTAGGCTGGGAGAGACAGATCCCAGGAGAGGAAGTGGGAGGTGGAGTTAAATACGAATGGGAAGTGCCAGGTTGGATAGGGTTCAACTGGCTTTTTAAAAAAATATACATATTATTGAATTTTTACAGAGAGGTAGAGGGATAGAGAGCTGGAAACATTGATGAGAGAGAAACATCGACCAGCTGCCTCCTGTACACTCCCTACTGGGGATGTGCCCGCAACCAAGGTACATGCCCTCGACCACAATCAAACCTGGGACCTTTCAGTCCACAGACCGACGCTCTACCACTGAGCCACACCAGCTGGGGCTCAACTGGTGTTTTAATTGTAGGGTCAGCCTGAGCCTTTAACGTGGGGAAGTACAAGGAGGTATCGAAGAGGGGAGGAATACGCACATCAAAGCACAATGGATGCCAAGGGCTGCCCAGACTTATCTGGACAAACTGTGTTCCCCTAGAGCCGTGGTCGGCAAACCGCGGCTCGAGAGCCACATGTGGCTCGTTGGCCCCTTGAGTGCGGCTCTTCCACAAAACACCACGGCCTGGGCGAGTCTGTGTTGAAGACGTGGCGTTAGAAGAAGTTTAAGTTTAAAAAGCTTGATTCTCCAAAGACATTTCCATATTGTGCTGTTGATATTTGGCTCTGTGGACGAATGAGTTTGCCGACCACCGTGTGACCTAGAGCAGTGTTTCCCAAGTGTGGTACACATACCCCCAGGGGTACGGGAAGAGTTTGGTGGGGGTACGCGTTGCACTGGAGTTTGGTGGGGATATGCACTGCACCGTGCTTAGCTGTGCCTCATTCTACGTTCTCATGAGCCAAGTTGAGACAGTCTTGTGAGGCGTGAGATGGTCAATGTACAAATAAATGTTATTTATAATATAACTTTTATTTATATTTTATTATGAATAATTTTATTTTTCGTTTATTATTATTTTGTGTTTGTACCAAAAAAATAAAAAATAAATACATTTTGATTGTTATTAAAATACATCCATTTTTTTTTTTTTTTTGACGAGGGGCACTCAGCGTTACGAAAATTATAGAAGGGGGACACATATGTCAGAAGTTTGGGAAACACTGGCCTAGAGCGTCCCCGGAGTTCAGGAACGTGGGAAGAAGATCGCGGGGTTCCTCAGGACTCCTCAGGTCCCATGGGACCAAACAGCAGTTCAGGTGAGAGGAGGAAACCATTGGCTCCGGGCATCAAGGCCACGGCAGGAGCGGCCCGGCCGGCCACGGAGCCGCCTCCAGCAGTGTTCGCTGTGCCGTGTGTGGCACGTGGGGCACCGGGCACCGCGGGCGGGCGGGCTTCCCGGGCAGAGTCCTGCGGGCATCACAGCAGCCCCGCGAGGAAGCCCTCTGTCCACCAAGTGGCACCGGGGTCAGAGAGGCCGTGTCCCGAGGTGACCCGGCGGCCTGACTCCGGGGCCACACTTGGCACCGCCAGGCGCGTGTCCCCAGGGACCTACGTGCAGTCCAAGTTCACCCTCTGGGGACTCTCGTGTCCTTGGCCTCTTTCCTTCTCCCCGGCCAGCTTCCACGGGAGATCGGAGACCGGCTCCCGCCGCTGCGTGTGCCCCCTCACCTCCTTCCTCCTTCCCAGGAAGCCGGCTCCGCTCCGAGGCTCCGGGTGCGGGCTGTGGAGGAGGCCCGGCTTGGGCCCCGTCTGGTGGGCCGGAGTGCGGGCATTGGGGTCAGCTCCGCCCCGTGGCGCGCCGTGGCCAGGAGGGCAGAGAGTAAGGGTCAGCTGCACCCACGGGGCCAGCGTGGTCTTCGGGGGCTCCTGGGAGCAGTTCTCGGGAAGGAAGAAGGGGTGTTTCCCAGACGGGGCCAGGGCGCTGGGGTCTTCTCGGACCGGTGGGCGGTGTGTGGAGGGCGCCGCCCAGCTCCTGGCAGCCGGGTTGGTAGTGGATTCGTCTTGGCGACTGTGGTATCCAGGTGGCAGCAGAGAAAGGCCGTCCTTTGGACAGGAGTGTGACACTTAGCCGGGGGGAGAACCAGCCAGGAAGCGAGGCTTCTGCAGAACACCGACACTGTAATGTGAAGGGGAAACCAGAGACGTCCGCTGTTTCTGCACCGAGGGTGTGAGCGTGCGAGAACATCGGGCCGGTGCTCCAGCCCCGGAGCAGTGGCCCCGGACCAGGGGGATGGGATGGTGCAGAGCGAGAACAAGGCCCGGACTCCACGGCCAGGACAAGCGCAGCCAGGCCAGCCGCCCAGGGAGTGGACAGCAAGGCCCAGGCTGGGCAGAGAGCACAGACTGCTCAGACCCGGGCCGGGAGCCAGCGCCCAGGCCGTCTGAGGGAGCGGGCAGAGGCGGGTCCGAGCAACTAGTCTGCCACCTCCGCTGCCCCCCCTCCCCTGCCCGGGCCCTTACTCCTCGGGTGCTGTCCCTGTGTGCTGGCCTGCCTCTCCACAGAGATCGTTCCCACCTTCCCGACAGACCCCCAGCCAGCGTCTCCCGTGGGGTCGCCCTCCGCTTCAGGCCAGCACTCACGGAGAAGGAGGGTTAAAATGAGGGCAGGTGGGGAGGAGGAGGAGGGATAAGATGAGGTGCAGGTGAGGGAGGAGGAGGAGGAAATGGAAGAGGTGGTAGAGGAGGCGGGGTTATATAATATGTGCTATATCATATAACTAGAGGCCTGATGCACCAATTCGTGCAAGGGCTCGGCCCTTGCAGCTCCTGCTCCGTCCAGAAGGTGGTTGGGCGGTCCGGTCTAATTAGCATATTATGCTTTTATTATTATAGATTATTATAGATGTGTTCATAGACCGACACTCCACCGCTGAGCACACCGGCTGGGCTATGTGTACTTTCAGCAGTGAAAGCCCCCACCCCAACCTCACTACGTGCGCGTGGAGCCATTTAACAAACAGCTCTCTCTCTCTCAGCCCCGGGGCCAGCCTCAGGGCGCTCAGGCCCTCCTCCCGCAGCTTCCTCACCCCCCCACCCCCGCAGGCCTCCCCAGAAACACACGGCCTTTACCTTCAGGCTCTATTTCCTACCCCCCTCTTCCCCCTCTTCCTTTCCCAAATGTGCCCGCGGGAGCCACGAGGGTTTTCCGGGTCAACATTCCCGGCACCGGCACCGAGGAGGCGGGTGTGAGGAGGCGGGTGCGAGGAGGCGGGTGCGAGGAGGCAGGTGTGAGGAGGCGGGTGTGAGGAGGCAGGTGTGAGGAGGCAGGGGTGAGGAGGCGGGTGTGAGGAGGCAGGTGTGAGGAGGCAGGTGTGAGGAGGCGGGTGTGAGGAGGCGGGTGCGAGGAGGCGGGTGTGAGGAGGCAGGTGTGAGGAGGCAGGTGTGAGGAGGCGGGTGTGAGGAGGCAGGTGTGAGGAGGCAGGGGTGAGGAGGTGGGTGTGAGGAGGCAGGTGGAGGAGGCAGGTGTGAGGAGGCGGGTGTGAGGAGGTGGGTGGAGGAGGCGGGTGTGAGGAGGCAGGTGTGAGGAGGCGGGTGTGAGGAGGCAGGTGGAGGAGGCGGGTGGAGGAGGCGGGTGTGAGGAGGCAGGTGTGAGGAGGCGGGTGTGAGGAGGCGGGTGTGAGGAGGCAGGTGGAGGAGGCAGGTGTGAGGAGGCGGGTGTGAGGAGGCGGGTGTGAGGAGGCAGGTGTGAGGAGGCGGGTGCGAGGAGGCGGGTGCAAGGAGGCGGGTGCGAGGAGGCGGGTGCGAGGAGGCAGGTGTGAGGAGGCGGGTGTGAGGAGGCAGGTGTGAGGAGGCAGGTGTGAGGAGGCGGGTGTGAGGAGGCAGGTGGAGGAGGCAGGTGGAGGAGGCAGGTGTGAGGAGGCGGGTGTGAGGAGGCGGGTGTGAGGAGGCGGGTGTGAGGAGGCAGGTGGAGGAGGCAGGTGTGAGGAGGCGGGTGTGAGGAGGCGGGTGGGAGGAGGCAGGTGCGAGGAGGCGGGTGCGAGGAGGCGGGTGCAAGGAGGCGGGTGCGAGGAGGCGGGTGTGAGGAGGCAGGTGGAGGAGGCAGGTGTGAGGAGGCGGGTGTGAGGAGGCGGGTGTGAGGAGGCGGGTGTGAGGAGGCAGGTGGAGGAGGCAGGTGTGAGGAGGCGGGTGTGAGGAGGCGGGTGTGAGGAGGCAGGTGTGAGGAGGTGGGTGGGAGGAGGCAGGTGCGAGGAGGCGGGTGCGAGGAGGCGGGTGCAAGGAGGCGGGTGTGAGGAGGCAGGTGTGAGGAGGCAGGTGGAGGAGGCAGGTGTGAGGAGGCAGGTGGAGGAGGCAGGTGTGAGGAGGCGGGTGTGAGGAGGCAGGTACAGGAGGCAGGTGTGAGGAGGCAGGTGGAGGAGGCAGGTGGAGGAGGCAGGTGTGAGGAGGCGGGTGTGAGGAGGCAGGTACAGGAGGCAGGTGTGAGGAGGCAGGTGTGAGGAGGCGGGTGTGAGGAGGCGGGTGCGAGGAGGCGGGTGTGAGGAGGTGGGTGGGAGGAGGCAGGTGTGAGGAGGCGGGTGTGAGGAGGCGGGTGTGAGGAGGTGGGTGGGAGGAGGCAGGTGTGAGGAGGCAGGGGTGAGGAGGCGGGTGTGAGGAGGGGGGTGTGAGGAGGCAGGTGTGAGGAGGCAGGTGTGAGGAGGCGGGTGTGAGGAGGCGGGTGTGAGGAGGCGGGTGTGAGGAGGCAGGTGTGAGGAGGCGGGTGTGAGGAGGCGGGTGTGAGGAGGCAGGTGTGAGGAGGTGGGTGGGAGGAGGCAGGTGCGAGGAGGCGGGTGCGAGGAGGCGGGTGCAAGGAGGCGGGTGCGAGGAGGCGGGTGTGAGGAGGCAGGTGGAGGAGGCAGGTGTGAGGAGGCGGGTGTGAGGAGGCGGGTGTGAGGAGGCGGGTGTGAGGAGGCAGGTGGAGGAGGCAGGTGTGAGGAGGCGGGTGTGAGGAGGCGGGTGTGAGGAGGCAGGTGTGAGGAGGTGGGTGGGAGGAGGCAGGTGCGAGGAGGCGGGTGCGAGGAGGCGGGTGCAAGGAGGCGGGTGTGAGGAGGCAGGTGTGAGGAGGCAGGTGGAGGAGGCAGGTGTGAGGAGGCAGGTGGAGGAGGCAGGTGTGAGGAGGCGGGTGTGAGGAGGCAGGTACAGGAGGCAGGTGTGAGGAGGCAGGTGGAGGAGGCAGGTGGAGGAGGCAGGTGTGAGGAGGCGGGTGTGAGGAGGCAGGTACAGGAGGCAGGTGTGAGGAGGCAGGTGTGAGGAGGCGGGTGTGAGGAGGCGGGTGCGAGGAGGCGGGTGTGAGGAGGTGGGTGGGAGGAGGCAGGTGTGAGGAGGCGGGTGTGAGGAGGCGGGTGTGAGGAGGTGGGTGGGAGGAGGCAGGTGTGAGGAGGCAGGGGTGAGGAGGCGGGTGTGAGGAGGGGGGTGTGAGGAGGCAGGTGTGAGGAGGCAGGTGTGAGGAGGCGGGTGTGAGGAGGCGGGTGTGAGGAGGCAGGTGCACAGAGAAGGCTCTGGCCATCCTTCCTTTGCTCCTCTGCCTTCTGACGAGAGACCACGGAGCTTCCCACGTGGCCCTGCGTGGAGGGCCTGCCCCTTCTCGTAGGAATGTAAGTAATAAACTCTCCTTTCAGAGGAGTTGCCTGTCTGTCACCTCACCATTCCCCGTGAAAACAAGCCCGTCTCTCCTGGCCACAAACATTCCACAGCTGCCCCGGTCCCAATTCTGTTGTTTAATATCTATATCTATCTATCTCTATCTCTATCTCTATCTCTATCTCTATCTCTATCTCTATCTCTATCTCTATCTATACATCTATCTATAATTGATTTCAGACAGGAAAGGAGAAGAAGAGAGAGAAACATCAGTGATGAGAGAGAATCATTGATCAGCTGCTTCCTGCACTCCCCACATTGGGGAATCTAACCCGCAACCTGGGCATGTGCCCTTGACTAGAATCGAACCCAGAACCTGCCTCAGTCCGCAGGCTGGCACTCTATCCACGGAGCCAAACCAGCCAGGGCTCCTGGGTCCCCGTTCTGTGCACGTGCTCAGCACGTGCCCAGTTCTTGACAGCATCCGCACAGGGCGGGCGCCTCCGAGGCCCGGGGCCCTGCGCACTCTGTGGACACCCCTCCTCACTCCCCCGGAAAACACCGGATTTTCTTTGCCGGTTGCAATTTGTTCTTTCTTTCTTTCTTTCTTTCTTTCTTTCTTTCTTTCTTTCTTTCTTTCTTTTTTTTTTTTTTTTTTTAAAAAAAACTGGGTTTTCATTTCCCCCCCCTTGTTCAAAAGAAGAATAAACCAACCCATTGTTTTGCTTCACTGTCTGCATAGAAACAAGAGGCCCCTGTATTTTGTGATGGACTATGTCTACGCTACTCAAGTGTACATTTTACACAATTTTACACAATGCAACTCTTGCCCCAAAGCCCAGTAGCTGGACACGTGACCGATGTGTTACCCACAGTGTCCGTTTGACGTTGCTGAGATTAGATTTTAGGCATGCTCACCACACACACACACACACACACACACACACACACACACAGCTAACTATATGAGGTGATGTATGTGCTAATTGTCTTGGCCTTTGCAAATACCCCACAATATGTATCACACAAGTTGCTCAATTATATTTGTCAATTATTTTACAAGCAAGTTTGAAAAAAATATTACCAGTTCTAAAAACTAAACAAAACCAAAGTAATAAGGTAGATTTTGCACCTAATAGTTAAGATCTATCCATGTCACTCTCTGTGAAAGCAGGAAATAGCATAATGCCATTTCTATATTGAAATACCCATGCACAAGAAATACTCTTTCAACAATATAGACCCGTCTGCAGCATATGTTAAAAACAAAGGATTCGTGTGGAGTAAAAGGAGTGAAGACAGCAATGAAGAGAAGAAATTAAAATTAGACAAGAACCTTGCAGGTTGACACTGAATGTGCCAAGGGCTGAAATAAAAAATTTTGTACCTGAGGTTAAAAACACCACCGCCAAAGCGATTCGCTAGAACAGGAATGATTTACAACCCAAGATGCTTTCTTCACACACATACACCTGAATATAAGAAACTGCCCAAGCGGAAAGTCATTTCCATGTCACGCCCTCAGACTTCCCAGAGCTTGTGGTGGAATGACACATGTGAGTTAAAATAATCTTTGTCACCCTCCTCCCCCCGCTCCCCGCCACCCCGGCAGTAAGTGCAGGGAAGAAGAAAGAAAGGCTGAAGAGAATATTTCTGTAGGATGGATGAAGAGTGAAGAACATTTAACGCCAAAGGAGTCACCAACAATTGGAAAATAACAATGTGGGGGTTGGGGTACTGGGTGAAAATATGAGGGGATTAAGCAAAGAAAAAACCACTCACAGTCACACACAGGAGTGTGGTGATTTCCAG
Organism: Vespertilio murinus; assembly: GCA_963924515.1. Taxonomy (NCBI): domain Eukaryota; kingdom Metazoa; phylum Chordata; class Mammalia; order Chiroptera; family Vespertilionidae; genus Vespertilio; species Vespertilio murinus. The sequence continues at coordinate 2,992,152 of OZ004705.1, forward strand.
AGGGAAAGAGGGGTGGGGGGAGGTAGATATGTGTGTGTGGGGGGGTACAGGGTGATGAAAGAAGACTTGATTTAGGGTGCTAAACCCGCAATACGGTACACAGATGTATTATAGAACTGTACACCTGAAACCTATATAATTTTGTCAACAATGCCATTTTAAACATTTAAAAAAAATCGAAAAAAGAGAAATGTTCACGGGTCTTCTTTAAGAATGGTAGTGAGCCCCCGGCCAGTGTTTCTCAGTGGTTGAGCATGGATCCACACACCAAGAACTTGCCGGTCCCATTCTGGTCAGGGCGCAGCAGATTCATGTTTTTGTTTCTCTCTCATCAATGTCTCTCTCTCTTTCCCTTCCTCTCTCAAATCAACATATTTTAAAAAGAAGAAAAGACAAAATATATAAATAATAAAATGGCAGTAAACACATAGCCATTAAAAAAAAGAAAAAAGTAACAATGTTCACTTGATGAAACAATTTTCTCCACTAATGTCAGAGTGAAATTTAATGTTAACAACACGATCACCCAAAATATAAGAAGACAAATGTTAAGAATTCTCCTGATCTTTTCCTCATGGCATTCTATTCTATTTTGGTCTCAGGCATCAGCTAGCCAAGACCTAAGACCTAGTGGAATGTACTCGCTGGAAAGAAATAAAAAACAGTATCTTCCAACATTGTACATGGTGGTAACAAAAATTTCCCTCATCGCCTTTAATTTCTGTTCACAGCATTACAAAAAATAATGTTCTTACTTACTTATTTTTTTTTTGGGGGGGGGGATCTGGCATTTTCCTCATTAGCAAGGAAACAATCAAGAATCAAGTGATGAGGTGTTGGTACAGCAATGTGTTAAGACCTCAAAGTTGGTATTTAAGATCTTTGGCTTCATATGTTCTTTGCATAATCAGAAATCCAACAGAATAATACTTGAATATGCTGAAAATTATTTAAAAAGTGTATATGTATATGAATTTACATACACAAGTAAATTTTCTCCTATATGCTAATCTATATGCTAATTTTTATTTTGGACTTTAGCATTGATGAAATAAAATTTCAAGTGCCTACTTCATGTATCATTCTTGAAGGAGGGAATGCAGGATTAAAGGGAAAAAAATCCTTCCCCTCATGGAGTTTATATTCTCATGGGTTAATGATGGTTAATGTAGAGCATACAGTGTTCAATATGTTGATGTGATGACACCAGGAAATTATTTTTGTAAGATGTTTTTGAAGTGGAGTATATCTTTGTCCTGCTCAAGTTTCTCTTAGACGTAGCCCATTTGGCTGTCATAGCACGAATGACTATCACAACGAGTTAAATCACGTCCCCAGGCGAAATGAATGTCTGACCCAACAGGCTTCAGCCGGAACCCACAGCTCCTGACGCACTGGGGATGTTTGAAAGGTTGAAATGAAACAAGAACATTAAACCCCGGGCCTGACATCTTAGGACACTAGGACAACTATTAATAATACACTTGACCTAGAAATTAAATATATTCCTTCCAGTACAATCCTCTTTTGTTTCCATGTATTCTGCTTATTCCTCTCCTCACCCTCCACGGCCTGACCCTTTGTACAGCCACTTCTCTTCTATGTTTCCTTTGTGTGTGTGTGTGTGTGTGTGTGTGTGTGTGTGTTTCCGTAATCACTCTGATGTACCTCTGTCTCCTTAAGGGAGCTGAGCGCCTGCTGTCTTTGTAAACTAGAGAGAGGAAAGAATATCGAACCAGCCTTTGTCTCAGGCTCACCAGCAAACATCTGAGCGTGGGGACCCTGGGCCAATCTCAAAGCAATCGCCAAGTGGTCCCCCCGGGGTAGCCACCTTCGGCAAACCAGCATGACCAGGTAAGGTCTGTTGTGATCGGACAACAGCTGCTTCCCAGCAAGTTACACGGAGCCAATCACTTTGGGTTTTGCAGTCGTTCCTTTATGCCATGGGAATAAAAGGGAGGTAATGCTCTGTACCAGGCATCCAGGGGACCATAGGACGGCCATATACTCACGTCCCACTGTACTTGAAGGACTTGGCACCCATCACCCATCCTTTCTGATCCTGCCTTCTGCCACGCCGGGGCGAGGGCATGCTCCCCACGCTCGGCGGAAGGAGACTGAAGACGAGCGAGGACGCTGAATGTCAGAGCGGCTCGCAGAGGACCCCGGGATGTGCTCGTGAGGCTTCCGAACGCCCCTGTCTCCCCGGAATACCGCTCCGAAGCCCGGTCCACGCAGACACCCTCCCAGAAAACGGGAAGAACACGGGGTGTGACTGGGAACTCTGAGACTCGGATGGGGAGGAAACGCTGCTGAGGCTTCGGAGTCCAGTCAAGGCCGGAGGGACAGTGTGGACCCAGGAGACTCGGACCCCATGGCTGTGCATTCGGCCCGAGGGGAATTTTCTAAAGTTTCATTTTGTATGTGTCTCCTCAAATCCGTTCTGGAAGAACGCAGGGGCACAACGAAATAAACCAACTGCATGTCGCCAGTATTGGTGTGCGCGAAGTTGAGGCCCCTCCACTGGTTTCATAATAAAGTACGTTAAATAATGTGTCCGTAAGCCAGTGCCGGGGGGAATCCTGCAAATCCTAGAAAACTCACGGTGATACTCAGCTCAGACCACAGACCGGCTCTATGGTTCCCGGAAGTCCTCCTAATGTCATCTAGTCTCAGACCATCTCCATGGAAGTGTCCGTAAGACCGGCTACTGGACTCTTACGAGGGCAGTAACACAGAAACCAACGGGACCCGTCAGAAGATAAGTCTTTGAGGGCTGTGTTTTCAAAAACGTCCCCTTAAGGTCGCGTTTGACTGCAGTTCCTGATGAAATGGAGTCATAAATTTAAGTAGAAAAACACACACGTGATCACTATTATTTTTAGTGCTGGCAAAAAATAAAAAAAAAAAAAAATCTGAGATTCGTATTGAAACAGAACCGAACGATGGGCCAATGACAGAGCCCCTGCTAAGGAAGGCTGAGACCGAGAGCCGAAGTTTTAATTCCTTTTTCACTGACTTTCCTCCCACATCTTGAATGTTCCCCCACAAACACCAGCTGCCTGTGAAAAAGAAGACCTCAGCGCTCCTCACAGGACACACAGGCTCAGGAATTCTGTGCAAAACTGTTTCACCCGTCCTGCCTCTAGGGGGCAGTGTGTTTTCAACAATTTCTACGTTAGAAAGGATGTGGAAGTCAGCTCTGTCCCTCTCTCACCCGGTGCATACGGTGCGACTCGCTTTGCTTCTGACGCAGTCTAGTTTGACCAGACAAGCTCATGGAATTAAACGGTACACTTGTACCGCTGGGTGGGTATTCCTACAGCCTGTTTTCATTGGGAAATCCCCCTTTTTGGGAAAAAAAATTCATCATTTCTGCTCTTTGGGTGCTTTGAGCGTCCTGGAGAGCTGGTTCTGCCGTGGGGGTTCGGGGGGGGGGGCTCCCCCCTCGGGCCTGGTGCCCTGGAGTGACCAGCTGGGAGCCGAGAGCTCCGGTCCGAGGCCAGCGGGGCCCACACTCCCCGCCCTGCGCGGGGCCCTGGGCGCCGGTTAGAGCCTGCGGGGTGGGGAGGGCCTGCGGGGGGCGGCGGGGAGCAGGGGGAGAAGACGGCCTCTGTGTGGGGGAGAGGGCCTGCGGGGTGTGTGTGTGTGGGGGAGAGGCCTGCACCCTCCCCGTGTCACTGAAACCCGGGCTCCCCACCTGCAGAGCCCTGTGGCCGGCCGCCTTCCCCGGACACAGGGCACAGCCGGCGGCGGTAACAGGACACCCTGGTTCCTGGCAACCCCTTTGGGAATCCACAAACCCCCTTGGGTTTAGCCATTGTTCTCCCTTCCTTCCTTCCTTCCTCCTCCATTTCCCTCCTCCCCCCTCTCTCCTGCCGGCCTCCTGCCCGTCTCCCGGGGGCTCCGGGAGGCTCTTGAGTGGCCATCGCGGGGCTCGGCCGCGCTCGTGCAGACGGAAGCCTCTTGCGCTGCCGCGTGGCCGCCCTACGGACACGAATGGAAGGTCGCCCAGGGGCCAGAGCCCCCCATCGGGGGTCACAGCGCAGACCCTGAAGTGCACGGGACCCCGAGGGGGGCAGTCACCCCTGGGTACACGTCCGGTCCCAGGAAGACCGTAGGGAGGGTGCCGGCAACGGAGGGAGGCGCGCGAAGATGCCACACCTCCGGGAACCCCGCTGGCCTTCCCAGGGTCACCAGGGAAAGGAGAGCGACGGCTCCTCGGGGCCTGGAATTTACACAAATGAGCGCAAACCCACCCACTCGCGGTGCCCTGCCCCGCGGGGATCCGGGCGGGGAGCCGCTCGCTGGCTTCCGGCTTCTGCCGACAGGGGGCGCGCGCCGCGGGCGAATGCAGCGCCGCGGCCGGACCGCGGCCGGCGCCCGAGCCCGTTAGAAAACATCCCATTGACTCTAATTCGCGGGGCTCGGGGTCGGAGTTCTCCCGGCCCAGGTCGCACGTTCACTTGCAGACGACCTCAGGGTGCCCCCGCGCGGAGGGGGTCCGGTCCCTCCTCCGGGCCCCGGGCGCCGTTCCCAGCCCGGTCTCCACGGAGAGGCCGGCGGCGGGACCGGGTCCGAGGCTGGACCGTTCTGGGCGTGGCGGGACCCGGAGCGCAGAGTCCGGCGCGCTCGGGAGGAGATGCCGTTGGGCCGCCCAGCGTTCGGGCCGGAGCGCAGCGCAGCGGCGCCTGCACCGGGGGCCGCCCGGGTAACGGTCCGGGGCCGCTCGCTGGGTGTGGTTCCCTGGTTGGCACACCCCGCCCGGGACGCCGCGAAGATGCTCCCGGGCCCTTGGCCGCCCCGAGAAGCCGAGCCCTTCGCTCGCCGTTGGGAGCAACAAGTTTCCCTTTCCTGCTCGCGGCGCCGCGGCCGAGGTCTGCGCGCGGGGACCGGGCACCCCGCCACCCCCGCCACGCGGCGACCCCAGCGGACCCGGCGCTGCCCGGGGAGGGGGCCTCCTGGGCTCGGGGAGGGGGCCGGCCTGGGGTCCGGGAGTAGGGGGCCGGCGCTGCCCGGGGGAGGAGACCCGCCTGGGCTCGGGAAGGAGGGGGCCGGCGCTGCCCGGGGGAGGAGACCCGCCTGGGCTCGGGGAGGCGGGGCGCGCTGAGCGCTCAGCCTAGCGGGGCGCTCCGGGATCCGCTATCCAGCCGCCGGCGCAGGGTCCCCAGGTCCCCGCTCCCTCGCCTTGTGCCCGGGGACGGGGGAGGGAGGGTGTCGGTGTGTGTGTGTGTTTGTGTGTGTGTGTGTGTGTGTGTGTGAGAGAGAGAGAGAGAGAGAGAGAGAGAGAGAATGTGGCCGGAGTGAGGAAGAGGCGAGGGCGAGCCGGACCTACGGCTTTTTGCACCGAAACTACCATTTCCCGGACCACTCCTCTCTGCGCCCTGTTTGTGTTCGCACGTGGAGTGCGCTCTCCGCACTCGGGGCAGCGTTTTCATTCCGCGCGCCCGGGGCCGGGGAGGCCGGGGAGGGCGCGCCGGGCCGGGCCGGGGGAGGCGGCCCCGCAGGCGGTGCGCGCGGCGCGGGCTCCCCCGGGCGCAGCCGGGCGGCTTTGGGGAAGGCGCGGGCCTGCGGGGAGCGGGGTTGGGCACCGCGGCGGGAGGGGGGGAGGGAAGGGGTGCGGGGAGGAGCCCTGAGGTAAGAATGCTAATGAGCGCTCCCCCGGCCCGGCCCCGCCCCGCCGGCCCCACCCCGCCCCCCGCCCCCCGCCCGCGGGGGAGACGAGCCCGGCCTCCGCGCGCCCCGCGCGGCTCCGCGCCCCGCCGCGGCCTCGCTACTTAAGCGCCGGCCGTGGGTCCGGGGACCGGCGCGAATCAATGAGATCAAACGCGGGGGAGATGCACCGTCAATTACAAGCACTCGGACAAGTCGAACTTTCTTCTTCTTTTACAAATACGCTTTCAGCAGCCACCTTAGCAACGCCCAAATAGAAGCCAACCTCTAAGCAACATAGTGTATATACAGGGAGGGCGAATATATATATATTTATATATTTATAATAAGTATATATATGTAAATATTGACAGGCGAACAGGTTTACACCCGGTGAACTTTTCTTTCTTTTTCTTTTTTTTTTTTTCCTTCTTTTTCTTCTTTTAAACCGAGTGACACTGCAAGAAGGACTCTTGTTCCTCCGCCCCGTCTTTGGCGAGGCGGCGAAGGGGGCAGCCTAGTCGCCGGGAGCGCCCGCGGGGGCGCCGGGGCCGCGGCGCGCAGAGCGGGGAGGACCGGGGAGGGAGGACCGGGGAGGGAGGACCGGGGAGGGAGGACCGGGGAGGGAGGACCGGGGAGGGAGGACCGGGGAGGCGGGCGGCCGGGGCGGGCGCTCTCGGGCGGCGGCGGCACCATGCCGTCCCTGCGGGCGCTGGCCCTCTCCGCGTGCGCCCTGCTCGGCTGGGCGGTGCTGGGCGGCCGCGCGGGCGGCGGAGGCGGCGGCGGCGGAGGCGGGCGCCGGGGGAGAGAGCCGCGGCCGCCGCCGGCGCAGGAGATCCAGGTGCTGGTGCTGCTGCCGCGGGACGACTCGTACCCGTTCTCGCTGGCCCGCGTGCGGCCGGCCATCGAGTACGCGCTGCGCGGCCTGGAGGGCAACGGCACGGGCGCGCGGCTGCTGCCGCCGGGCAGCCGCTTCCAGGTGGCCTACGAGGACTCGGACTGCGGCAACCGCGCGCTCTTCAGCCTGGTGGACCGCGTGGCGGCGGCGCGGGGCGCCAAGCCCGACCTGCTGCTGGGCCCCGTGTGCGAGTACGCGGCGGCGCCCGTGGCCCGGCTCGCCTCGCACTGGGACCTGCCCATGCTGTCGGCGGGCGCGCTGGCCGCCGGCTTCCAGCGCAAGGACGCCGAGTACTCGCACCTCACGCGCGTGGCGCCCGCCTACGCCAAGATGGGCGAGATGCTGCTCGCGCTCTTCCGCCACCACCAGTGGAGCCGCGCCGCGCTGCTCTACAGCGACGACCGGCTGGAGCGCAACTGCTACTTCACGCTCGAGGGCGTCCACGAGGTGTTCCAGGAGGAGGGCCTGCACACGTCCGCCTACAGCTTCGACGAGGCCAAGGACCTGGACCTGGAGGACATCGTGCGCTACATCCAGGCCAGCGAGCGAGGTGAGCCGGAGGGCGCGGGTCCCCCCCCCCCCCGGGCGCCCCTGCGCGTCTCCGCGGACCCGGGGGCGCCGGCCGCCGCGGGGAGGGAGAGGGAGAGGGAGAGGGCGGACAGCCCCGCGGACGCCGGAGCTGGGGGAGGGGCGTCCGGGCCCGCGGCTCCGACAGGTGTCCTGAAGCCCTCTGGGTTTGTTTTTGTGTGTGTTTTCCTCCCCCGCGCCCCCTCGGCCCGCGCCTGGTTAGCGATGCGGCCGGGATACGAGAGCACTGAGGCCGGGAGCGCGCGGACTCGCGCCGGCCCCGCGCCGCCCCTCGGCTCCCAGCGCGGGTTTCGGGGTCCCCCCCCCCCGGCGGCTCCCTCCGGAGACCCCCCCCCTTCTCTTCAAGGCTCCTTTATCGCCCTTCTCGGTCCTCCCGCCGCCCCTCCAGCCTCTTGTAAACGGGCGTCTGTGGTCTCCACCTGAATGCCCGCCTGTGCCCGGCTGTGCCCGGCTGTGCCCGGCTGTGCCCGGCTGGTCCGCTCCCCGCGCGCCCCGCACGGCGGGAGGAGCGGGCGCGGGGCCGGTTCCCACGTGCCCCCCACGTTCCCCGCGGGCCTGGGGGGTGGGGTGACCGAGGTCCGCCTGGGGGGGGCGGAGGAGAAGCGGTGGCCGCGGATCCGTAACCGCGACGGCGCCCGTGGCCCGTTTCTCCGCGGAGGAGACGCGGGGAGCGGCCGGCCGAGCGGGTGCCACGCGCAGCGCCCTCCCACCGGTGCCAGGTTTGGGGGTGCACGGAGCTGAGGGATCCCGCCTCGGCCCCCCCCCCGCGCCTGGATTGTAAGGGGTTTGCACCCCAGCCGAGCTCCCCACGGCCTCACGCCCCGAGGGGACAGGGCGGAGCCGGGGGCAGGGCTGGCCCGGGCGCGGCTGCGGGAGCGGGGGTCGGGGGTCGGCGGCGGAGGAGCCGCGGAGGAGGGCGCGGGGCCGCCGCCTTCCCGGGGGGCCGCCCAGCCGGCGGGGAGGCACGCTTGGCGCGGGGAGGGGGTGCTGGCAGTGGGGGTGCGCCCCCAAGTCCTGAGCTTTCTAACGGAATCCCTGCCAGCCAGGCTGGGGCGGGGGGGGGGGGGCGCCGGCTCCCCGATGGTGAAGGTGCTTGTGTGCGCGGCTGCGGCTGGCCCGCCCGCCCGGGAGCCCCATCCGCCCCTCGCTCAGCGCCCCGGCGCCGGGGCTCCTGCAGACGCGGCTGCTCGGGCCCCGGAGCCGTCCCAGCCGGAGCGAGGATTGGAGGTTCCCCAGGGCGGGCTGGGGGGGGTGCGTCCCCCAACCCTGGAGATCCGCGCTGAAGGTCTGGGTGCTGGCGTGGTCCCTGAGCGCGTGGCCCGGGGGGACTGCAGCCCAGGGGACCCGTCATTCCAGGTTAGGGCGGCTGCTGGCCAGCCCCCCCCCTCCAGCATCCCCACCTCCCCAGGGAGCGCAGGGAGGGCAGCAGTGCCGGGGGGCGGGGGGGGCGGGGGCTTGCCAAGGTGGGACTGACTGTTAGCTTTTCAGTCCCAAAGCCTGGCCCGCGCACCCGTCTCTGCGTCTAAATCCGGATGGGGGGGGGGTTGGGGGGTGGAGGTGCCTTGGCCGCCTGCGCATCGCCCAGGGACAGGGGCCGTCCCTGCTCCGCAGTGTTTCCCGCAGAGGCCGGGGCGTCAGAGCTGCGCCCCCCCCCCGCCCCGCCCCGCCCGCAGGAGGAGCCGCTGGTGGCAGAGCTCTCTCTGGGGGGATCTCCCCCTGGGGCTCACCCCGTTACTCGCCCCAAGCAGTTAAGGGGTTAACTGGGTTCAGTGGGGACTGATGTCCAGAGCCTTTGTCCAGGCCAGGGTTCCCAGGGTTCCCAGGCTTGGGGTGCTACTAGACCTCAGTTCCCCAGGTAAAGTGGGGGGCGTGGGGGGCCCCGCCGCGGGGAGGTAACACGAGGGGCGCTGACACTGTGCCGGGGGCACCGCGCACGGTGAACGTGGTTTTACTCCAGCGGTTATTGGTCTGCGGGTCCGATGATGGTCACTCCGCCGGCAGGCGGGCCGTGTCCCGGGCAGGAGCCCGGGTGGGAAGCCGGCGCTCTGGGCTTGCTGTCTGCTGTCGGCTCCGCCGCCTCTGGGCGCTGGCCGGGAGTCAGGCCCTCGCAGGGCGGGGGCGGCTCTGAGGTGCGCCCCCTCCAGGGTAAGGAGGTAGCGGGCTGTGTGTTTGTCCTTGAAAATTCCACATTAAACATCACAGAGCTAGAGTCCCCTCCTGCGCCCCCCCCCTGCCTTTGGAGATGACATTTTAGCACTTCTTTTTGGACCCAAGTTCATCTTCAAAACCAGATACAAATATTTGAATCTTTTAAAAGGCAAAAACTGACAATGCTACCACCTCAAATACTAACATGACTAAAATTTCATTTGGCTATATGCCGAACTGTAGAAAGAAAAACTAGATAACAATTGTCTAGTTTTTCTTTATATTTATTTAGTTTTTTAATTAATATCTATAACAATAAAAGCACAATATGCTAATTAGACCGGACAGCCGAAGGACCTTCCGATGTCCTTCTGGAGAAGCCACCACAGTGGGGGCCAGGACGGAGGCGGTCAGGGGCAGTCCGGTAGGCAGGTGGGTGGTTGGGCTATCAGGCTGCAGGCAGTGGCGAGGAGCCGGCAGTCCTGGATGGCGAGGACTGCCCCGTGGGGATCGGGCCTAACCCAGCAGGTGGACATCTCCCGAGGGGTTCTGGATTGGAGAGGGTGCAGGCCGGGCTGAGGGGTCCCCTGCTCCCCTCCCCCCTCCCCTGTGTATGAATTTCAGACGCTGAAGCCTCTAGTTAACATGTGTCATTACTCTGGCTCTGCATGACCTCTGTAGAGATGACAGTGCTTAGTCAGCAGAGTCATTTATTTTTGGAATGAGGCTGGGGAAATGACCAGGGGGTCGGTCAGCAGACGTTTTAAGGGAAGAGCCCGTGACAAGGGAAGTGACCGGCCCGCAGCGGGGACCGGGGCGCTGTGGCCCGCCCGCTGCAAATGCCGCAGGCCTTTGGCCCAGAGGGAGCTCCGTGAACCACAAAAACAAAGGCCTCTGCTCTGCCAACAGACCCCGGTGCTGTGTAGTGTGGGCTCAGCCAGGGAGAAGTCGCTTTTCTTAAAAACATATGCTATTTTCACGTAAGTTAGTTAGACAGCTATTTGGGTAAAAAGTCAGAAAACTCCCGGCGTCAGTAGCAGCCAGACTCCCCTGCCTCCTCCCACCCGCTTCTCACCGCAGAGGCCGTGTTCGCACTCCCTTTGGACCCAAGTTCATCTTCAAAACCAGATGCAAACATTTGGATCTTTTAAAAGGTGAAAACTGACAATGCCACCATCTCAAATATGAATATGACTAAAACTTCATTTGGCTATATGCTGTACTGCAGAAAGAAAAACTAAGATTATATATATATATATATATATATATATATATATATATATATATAAATAAATAAAATAAAAGCATAATATGCTAATTAGACCTGACAGCCGTGAGCAGTTAATGGGTTAACTGGGTTCAGTGGGTTTGTTTCCAGAGCCTTTGTCCAGGCTCAGGCGCTCACTGGAGAGGGACTTGGGGTGCTTGCCCAACTCCTGTGGCTGTTTCTGTGGACATCGGGCCTCAGACCTCTAAATCCCCCATCACTTTTGATTTTTTCAGTTCTGGTTTCGATCTCTTACCATCCCACTGGGAGAGGCTGTTTAGCTCTCTCCTGCTCCCTGTTAGCCACTCACTCAAGTTACCCTTCCCGTCCCCCTTCCAAGACGACTGCATTAGAATTGTTGGTTAGTATTGGTCAGTAGTATTGGTCAGTAGTATTTTGTGTCTACATTGTTATTATCACCTTCTAAAGGTTATTGGTAGCCGAGCCGTACAGGCTACCGCGATGACATTTCCTTTCTTGCCCTACTTGTTTTCCTTGGGGTTAAAAAAAAGTCTATTTTCGTTTGTCTGCTTAGTTTCCTATGGAAGTACTAAATCATCTACCAGTTTTATACTTTATGTCTCCTGAGCTGCTCCAGTTTACCTATTTTCTAAACATGCTACAGAGTTGTAAGTCTGGGTTCTTTCTTCAGCATCCTCCTGCAACTCCCATGCTCCCCCCCCGCCCCTGCCCTCCTCCCCTCCTCTGCTTAGGTCCCTCTGTGTTCTTTTTTGGTTCATATTCTTGTTTTAGTGGAACGCATCCTCAAGGAGCTTTCTCAGAAAGGATGAATGAGAGCTAAGTTTGAGACATTTCATGATGGAAAATTTCTTCATCCTACCATGATATGTATTTACAGGTTTCTAGATATGAAATTATTTCCCCTCAAAATTTGAAGGATTGTCTTTTAGATTCCAACATTGCTATTAGGAAGCTAGGATTGATTCCGCTTCTTTATCAATTGAATGTTGTGTTTTTCTTTTTGTCCTGGAATTTTTTTGACTATTTTTGTTGCTCCCAATGTTTTTTTCTTTTTAATATATTTTATTGATTTTTTACAGAGAGGAAGAGAGAGGGATAAAGAGTTAGAAACATCGATGAGAGAGAATCATCAGTCAGCTGTCTCTTGTACACCCCCTATTGGGGATGTGCCCGCAACCAAGACAAATGCCCTTGACGGGAATCGAACCTGGGACCTTTCAGTCCGCAGGCCGACGCTCTATCCACTCAGCAACACTGGTTTCAGCTGCTCCTAATGTTTTTACATTCCATTATGGTAGGTTTTTATGCCAGTATTTTGCCTTATGCACTTGGGCGTATTGAAGGGTAGGCCTCTTCAATCCAGAAACTCATGTCTTTTAGTTTTGGGAAGATTTCTTTTTTTTTTTTAAAAAACATTAAACATATTTTTTATTGATTTCAGAGAGGAAGGAAGAGGGAAGGAGAGATGGAAACATCAATGATGAGAGAGAATCTTTGATCAGCTGCCTCCTGCATCCATCCTTCTGGGGATGAGCCAGCAACCCAGGCCTGCTCCCTAACAGGGAATGGAGTCGTGACCTCCTGCTTCATAGGCCAATGCCTAATCACTGAGCCACGCCAGCCGGCAGCTCTGGGAATATTTCTCACATGATTCCTTTGGTAACTTCTATCCTCTTCATTTTCTCTGTTTAGAACTTACTCCTGGATTGATACTTTACTTTTCTTACCCTCTTTCCCCCATTTACCACCAGTCTTTACAAAAACCCTTCTTGCGCTGGCTGGTTTGGTTCGTTGGATAGAGAGCGTCAGCCTACGGACTGCAGGGTCCTAGGTTCGATTCCTGTCAAGGGCACAGGCCTAGGTTGTGGGCTGGATTCCCAGGAGGGGCTGTGCCGGAGGCAGCCAGTTAACCGTTCTCTCTCACCATTGATGCTTCCATCGCTCCCTTCCTCTCTGAAGTCAATAAAAATACATTAAACATCTTTCTCACTTAGATATTCCTTTGGCTACTCCCGGAGTGGCCGTGGCGATCAGCCTTCCGTTCCTGCTGTCGCGTTTCCAGCGTGCGGCCACGGAACACGCTGCTTTGTTCCCAGGGGAAGCACCCTGTCCCCTCGGGTATGGAGTTAAATGAAAGCCGGAGGCAGGAGTCGCACAGACAGTGCGGAGATGCGATTTTTAATGCCGATAAAACTTACTGGGGAGCACGGGTTTAGACCTGCTGCCGAAGGGCTGTGTGTCTCCTTCCCTCCGAATTAGGCAGGTCCGTCCTCCGAGCTCCGGATCAGCCACTCGGCGGCCCCCCAGCCCAGGCCGCCGGCCGCGTCTCAGAGAGGAGGAGGGAAGGGCCACCAGTGGCCCGGTGAGTTCTTCTCGGCTCCCCTGTCTGCCAGACGGCGCCCCGTGGGGACCGAGGGGGGAACGAAGGCCGTTGGAAAGAGGAGTGTGGCCGTACTAGGAGCTGCTCCAGTGCAAACCGGAGACGGGGAAGGCCGGCACAGCCCGCTCCCCGTGTGGGGCCCGAATGTTCCGGCCTCCGAATGGACCTCTCTGGCCGCCCCTTTGCATTCTCTGCGTTCTCGGCGTGCTCTCGGCCACGCACGGGAGCGAGGCAGCTCTTACAGAAGACACTGAGATCAGGACGTGGCGGGTGACGTGGGACAGGGCGATTTCTGTGGCAACTGGGAGGACATGGGGCAGATGGACGGAAACTGTACCCAGACACTCAGAGTCACACCACCACCTCTTTTGGAATTTAAAAAATCCGACCCTTAAATCAGGTTCGGTATATTTAAATAAACTTAAACACAATAGACACCATCTACATTTTTTTAAAAAAATATGTATTTTATTGATATTTTACAGAGAGGAAGGGAGAGAGATAGAGAATTAGAAACGTCGATGAGAGAGAAACATCAACCAGCTGCCTCCTGCACACCCCCCACCGGGGATGTGCCTGCAACCAAGGTACATGCCCTTGACCGGAATCGAACCTGGGACCTTTCAGTCTGCAGACCGACGCTCTATCACTGAGCCAAACCGGTTTCGGCCCGTCTACATTTTTTAAATTAAAAAAAAATTTCTATTGATTTCAGAGGAAGTCTAGAGGGAGAGAGAGAGAGAGAAACATCAGTGATGGGAACCATCCATCGGCTGCCTCTTGCACGCCCCCCACTGGGGGTCGAGCCCACAGCCCAGGCAGGTGCCCTGACGGGGATGGAACCAGGACCTCCTGGGCTGTGGGTGGATGCTTAACTACTGAGCCACATGGCTGGGCAGAAGCAGTCTAGCTTGACCTCCACGCTGGCTGGCAGCTTCCAGGACCGCCTGATGCCTCTTCTCCGTAAGGCGCCCGCGGGCCTCGCACACTCGGCGGGGACTTCCCCGGCGCCGTCCCCAAACCTGTCCGTGCCCGATGTGCTTACTGACGGAGCATGTCGTTGGGCGAGTTATGTAAACTGAGGAAACATGAGAAGGATGAGAACGCTATCTTAACGAGCACTATTTTAATCTCCTGATAGACTCCGTAAAGGCAGGCTACTAAAAATACCTGCTGTCGAATGAGGCTGGCATGAGCCGAGGGCTTATCCTTCACATCCAGACGGGCCCTCCGCCCTGCCAGCGTCCTGAAGTCCTCGCTCCAACTTAAACTGAGTCATCGTTTTCTATGCAGGAAAAGTAATACCCGGCCCCGAACTTGGCAGCTGGGGCGTCCGGGTGAGAGCTGAGCCGCGTGGTCAACGCACCACGGCTGAGCCCTAAAATAGTGTGCGCTCCGATCCACACAGTGCACTGGGGTCACGCTCTCTCGGCCCCAGGAGGCGCTGGCATTTAAAGAAAGAGCGTGTGTGCCCGAAGGAATGGGTCTGGGTGATGGTGGGGACGGAGGGCGGCGGACGGGCCAGCGCCGTAAACACGGACAGAGAAGCCACAGGGAGGCCGGGGCCGGGCAGGTCCCAGCCGGGGCCGAGGGGGGCGTCTGCTCCGGCCCGAGGAGCCGCCGGTTTGGCCCTGGGCCCGTAGACGTCTCTTAGATGGACACGCACAGTCCGCAAGCCCCGGTGTCTGAATTGTCCAAGGAGTGACTGCTTCTGAGCGAACGCCCTCCCCACCTCCCTGGCAGCGGGCCTGGGTGCTGTCCACGCGGACGTGCTCGTGCGCTTTGGTCCCCAGGAGCCTCAGTCGCCTGCCTGTCCGATCGCCTAGAACGTCTGAGTTAGGCGACCAGGGCTCCGACCTCCTCCGCTTGCTTCTGTGCTGGCAGAGGAGGAGCTGCTGAGTCCGGGAGGGGAGGCAGGGGTGGGGCCTAGTAATTAATGGAAAGTGCCACGGGCTGGGGAGTCCCCGGGGCCCGCCCGCCCGGGGCGCCCCCTCTTGGAGGCCACGCTTCGCACACGTGTCTGCCTTCAGCCCCTTACTGGCTATTTTGTGGGACGCCTTCGCTACTCTTTAATTCCAGGGATTAGAAGGAATCGGGGCTGAGACAAAGCTCTAAAGCAGTGTTTCCCAAAGTGTGGTACTCGCACCCCCAGGGGTACGGGAAGAGTTTGGTGGGGATAGGCACCGCACCGTGCTTAGCTGCGCCTAATTCTACATTCTCATGAGTCACATCAAGACAGTCCTGTGAGGCGTGAGATGGTCCGGTGTGCAAATAAATGTTATTTATAATAATATAACTTTTATTTATATATTTTTATGAATAATTTTATTTTGTATATGTACCAAAAAATATATTTTGATTGTTATTAAAATACATCCTTTTTTTTTTGACGAGGGGTACTCAGCGTTACGAAAATTATAGAAAGGGTTCACATATGTCAAAAGTTTGGGAAACACTGCTCTAGAGCACAATGAGTGACAAGGTGTTCCTTCCAACACCCCCTTACGGAGGCCCTCTGGGTGTGTTCCCTGAGCGTGTAAGTGTGTTCCTGGCACAGACAGCACCTCTGTGTACAGGGGCAGCCTCTCCGAGCCCCGTGTTGTCCCGAGACACGTTCCCCGGAGCCCGAAGCCGCCCACGGAATGTCCAGGTCACGGCCTCACGCTCAGCGAAGGTCACGGCACCCGGTGCACCCACAGGCTGCCCTCTCGGGGGCCGAGGACGTGTTTGGGGTCTCCCGCGCCCAGGCCTTCGCCGGGAGCACCACCGCTGGGAGCCAGAGCGCGGGTGGCCTCTGCCCTCCTCCGTGTGCGTCCGACACAGCGGTCCCCGTCATGGGGACGAGGGCCAGCGGCAAGGACCGAGTTTGCTGGGTAATGGCCAGGCCCCGCCTCGCTCCCGTGGATGCCCTTATGAGCGGGCAGCGATATGGCAGCGATAGCCCGGAGCTGCCCACGGCCCCGCACGTCTGACCGCGTGGCTGTGAGCGAGCGGGCGGGGCCTGGGCTCCGGGGCGGCCCCTCCAGGCCCGGGCACCGCAGGGGGAGGGGGGCTCAGAGGCCCGGCAGCAGGAAGCCGGCCCCTTGCTCGCTCGCCCTCTCATTTGCCACATGAAGGGCCGCCCCAAACCATGAAGTTGGCCTTTCCGGGAAAAGGTGTTTGCCAGGCGATTCAGTGTAGAAAGCAGCTGGCACTCCTCGCTGCCCTCTATTGGGCCAATCGGGCGGCTCACTGGAGGCATTTTGTAAAACTTTATTTTGAAATAATGGTACGTTTTGGGAAATGATGTGAGAAATTAATAAAAAGAAATCATCTCTGCTATAGACTTTACCCAGGTTTTTGGCAATTGTTAACGTTCTGCCGCTTTCGTTTCGTCATCATGAATCTCCCTCCTCCCTTCCCTTCTCCTCCCCTCCCCTCCCCCTCATGTATATACTCATGTGCCCCACACGGAGACGTTACTGTCTTGTGAGGGACTATTGGAGTCAGTGCAGCCGCCATGCTTGCTGACGCCGGAATGCTTAGCGTGTTTCCCGGGAAAGGACGCTCCCGCGTCCGCGGAGCTGTGCCCAGACAAGCCCTCCCGCACGGACGGGGCAGCGCTGTCACCTGCTCTCCAGGCCCTGCTCAGATCGCTCCCGCTGTCCCAACAATGCCCTTTATAGAAAAACGTTTGTTATTACCCTTCAAAGGGCCAGGAGCCACTCCAGGCGCTCACATGGCATCGAGCATTCTGTTCCTCTGGGTCTTTTCCACTGGGCCCGTGGTCGGCAAACTCATTCGTCCACAGAGCCAAATACCAACAGCACAACGATTGAAATTTCTTTGGAGAGCCACGTTTTTAAACTTAAACTTCTTCTAACGCCACTTCTTCAAAATAGACTCGCCCAGGCTGTGGTATTTTGTGGAAGAGCCACACTCCAGGGGCCAAAGAGCCCGCATGTGGCTCGAGAGCCGAAGTTTGCTGACCATGGGGCTCGGCCATCCCCCCAGCCTGTCTTGGTTTGTCACGAACTTGACCATTTCAAAGCGCACAGGCCAGCCCTTCTACAGACTGCCCCCCCCCCCTGGCTGCTCCCCATTGGGCTCAGGTCACCCACTTTGTCGCCTTAGGGGTGGGCTCCATCGGAGGCTCAGGGGTCTCTTCCCGGGGTTGGGACATTGGCTTCCATCCTTGGTTATGATGGTGTCCTCTGCATGTCTCCGCGGTCACGTCGCTGCTCTTCCCCTCTGTAATCCATGCGTGTTCGTGAGGACACCGGAGGGGATGTGCGTACCGCCCCCGCGTGCTAGGGTCCTCGCAGTATCCGAACAAGGTGTCTCACACGTGCTGTTGTTCCTCCCCGCAGTGGTGATCATGTGTGCGAGCAGCGACACCATCCGGGGCATCATGCTGGCGGCGCACAGGCACGGGATGACCAGCGGGGACTACGCCTTCTTCAACATCGAGCTCTTCAACAGCTCCTCCTACGGTAACTGGTCCCCTCCTCGCGGGCTGGGGGGGGGGGGAGGGCTGGTAAGGGCCAATAGTGGAGTTCCATCATCAGGTTTCACAGCTAGGAGTTTATAAGTCGGAGATCCTGAGCAGGGTCTTGGCTTCTCAGCTCTCAAGCCGTGCTGCCCTGGGAACTCAGCAAAGACAATCCCACATGCCCTGATGCCAGGGCACCTCCCCCAGGTGGTCTCATCCAGGACACCTCCTCCAGGTGGTCTCACCCAGGGCACCTCCCCCAGGTGGTCTCCTCCAGGGCATCTCCCCCAGGTGGTCTCACCCAGGGCACCTCCTCCAGGTGGTCTCCTCCAGGGCATCTCCCCCAGGTAGTCTCACCCAGGGCACCTCCCCCAGGTGGTCTCCTCCAGGGCATCTCCCCCAGGTGGTCTCATCCAGGGCCCCTCCTCCAGGTGGTCTCATCCAGGGCACCTCCCCCAGGTGGTCTCATCCAGGACACCTCCTCCAGGTGGTCTCACCCAGGGCACCTCCCCCAGGTGGTCTCCTCCAGGGCATCTCCCCCAGGTGGTCTCACCCAGGGCACCTCCTCCAGGTGGTCTCCTCCAGGGCATCTCCCCCAGGTAGTCTCACCCAGGGCATCTCCCCCAGGTGGTCTCACCCAGGTCACCTCCCCCAGGTGGTCTCACCCAGGGCACCTCCCCCAGGTG
Organism: Vespertilio murinus; assembly: GCA_963924515.1. NCBI lineage: Eukaryota > Metazoa > Chordata > Mammalia > Chiroptera > Vespertilionidae > Vespertilio > Vespertilio murinus. The sequence continues at coordinate 3,010,224 of OZ004705.1, forward strand.
GTCTCACCCAGGGCACCTCCCCCAGGTGGTCTCACCCAGGGCACCTCCCCCAGGTAGTCTCACCCAGGGCCTCTCCTCCAGGTGGTCTCACCCAGGGCACCTCCCCCAGGTAGTCTCACCCAGGGCACCTCCTCCAGGTGGTCTCACCCAGGGCACCTCCCCCAGGTAGTCTCACCCAGGGCACCTCCCCCAGGTGGTCTCCTCCAGGACACCTCCCCCAGGTGGTCTCATCCAGGGCACCTCCCCCAGGTGGTCTCATCCAGGGCACCTCCCCCAGGTGGTCTCATCCAGGGCACCTCCTCCAGGTGGTCTCATCCAGGGCACCTCCCCCAGGTGGTCTCATCCAGGGCACCTCCCCCAGGTGGTCTCATCCAGGGCACCTCCCCCAGGTGGTCTCATCCAGGGCACCTCCTCCAGGTGGTCTCACCCAGGGCACCTCCCCCAGGTGGTCTCACCCAGGGCACCTCCCCCAGGTGGTCTCCTCCAGGACACCTCCCCCAGGTGGTCTCATCCAGGGCACCTCCCCCAGGTGGTCTCACCCAGGGCACCTCCCCCAGGTGGTCTCACCCAGGGCACCTCCCCCAGGTAGTCTCACCCAGGGCCTCTCCTCCAGGTGGTCTCACCCAGGGCACCTCCCCCAGGTAGTCTCATCCAGGGCACCTCCCCCAGGTGGTCTCATCCAGGGCACCTCCCCCAGGTGGTCTCACCCAGGGCATCTCCTCCAGGTGGTCTCATCCAGATCACCTGTCTCCAGGTGGTCTCACCCAGGGCTCCTCCCCCAGGTGGTCTCATCCAGGGCTCCTCCTCCAGGTGGTCTCATCCAGGGCTCCTCCCCCAGGTGGTCTCCTCCAGGGCACCTCCCCCAGGTGGTCTCACCCAGGGCACCTCCCCCAGGTGGTCTCATCCAGGGCACCTCCTCCAGGTGGTCTCACCCAGGGCCCCTCCTCCAGGTGGTCTCATCCAGGGCACCTCCTCCAGGTGGTCTCACCCAGGGCCCCTCCTCCAGGTGGTCTCATCCAGGGCACCTCCTCCAGGTGGTCTCACCCAGGGCCCCTCCTCCAGGTGGTCTCCTCCAGGGCACCTCCTCCAGGTGGTCTCATCCAGGGCTCCTCCTCCAGGTGGTCTCACCCAGGGCACCTCCCCCAGGTGGTCTCATCCAGGGCACCTCCCCCAGGTGGTCTCATCCAGGAAACCTCCTCCAGGTGGTCTCATCCAGGGCACCTCCTCCAGGTGGTCTCACCCAGGGCCCCTCCTCCAGGTGGTCTCATCCAGGAAACCTCCTCCAGGTGGTCTCATCCAGGGCACCTCCTCCAGGTGGTCTCACCCAGGGCACCTCCTCCAGGTGGTCTCATCCAGGAAACCTCCTCCAGGTGGTCTCATCCAGGGCCCCTCCTCCAGGTGGTCTCATCCAGGAAACCTCCTCCAGGTGGTCTCATCCAGGGCACCTCCCCCAGGTGGTCTCATCCAGGGCACCTCCTCCAGGTGGTCTCCTCCAGGGCATCTCCCCCAGGTGGTCTCATCCAGGAAACCTCCCCCAGGTGGTCTCATCCAGGGCATCTCCTCCGGGTGGTCTCCTCCAGGGCACCTGCCCCAGGTGGTCTCATCCAGGGCACCTCCTCCAGGTGGTCTCATCCAGGACACCTCCTCCAGGTGGTCTCATCCAGGGCCCCTCCTCCAGGTGGTCTCCTCCAGGGCTCCTCCTCCAGGTGGTCTCATCTGGGGCACCTCCTCCAGGTGGTCTCCTCCAGGGCACCTGCCCCAGGTGGTCCCATCCATGACACAAGCTCCTTCTGATTTTCCGCTCCCTCGCTCCCTCGGTCTTAGTGAATTGCCTCCAGCCTCAGTGATACAGAGGGCACCGTGGGCTCCAGGGGGGGTGTCTAAATTCCAGGCACGACAAAGAGGGGACGATGGGAGGCCACTGACTCAGTTCCGCTGGAAGAGCTCTCCGGAAGCCCCTCCCTAACTCCTGCTCACAGGTCACTGCCCACCCCTGCTTGGGACCGGAGTCACGGAACGTGCACTTTTAGCTGAACTCACCGCGACCCCAAATCAACGCAGGGATCGGTGAGGAAGAAGGGACCCTGGCTGTAGCTAGAGAGGCCGCTGTCCATGTTTGTCCCGGACCCCGAAGCTCCTTTCCCCCTCAGAGCAGAGGCTGTGGCAGGCAGAGTGGCCGGAGCGGGGCCTGTGGCAGGCAGAGCGGCTCAGAGGGGACCTGTGGCAGGCAGAGAGGCCGGAGCAGGGCCTGTGGCAGGCAGAGCGGCTGGAGCAGAGGCTGTGGCAGACAGAGCGGCCAGGGCGGGGCCTGTGGCAGGCAGAGTGGCCGGAGCGGGGCCTGGAGCCCATGGTCAGGGACGGGCCTTCGCCGACACGTGGTGCCCTCAGGACCAGCTGAGGTTCCTGCAGAACATCCTTCCCCGAGCCCCTCCCCTGAACTCTAACACCCTTTCCGCAGAAAGGTCCTCTTTCAGCTAGGACTTAGTTGGTGCTGGATTTGCTCTTTCTTCTTTTTACATTTAAATTCTTTATTGTTGCAAGTGCTACAGGTCTCCTTTCCCCCACTGACCTCTTCCCATCAGCCCCCACCCCCAGCACGTGCCCTCACCCCCGCTGCCCTCTGTGTCCACCGGCTGTGCTCCTGTGCGGGCATACCGGTCCGGTGGCTGATCCCTCACCTCCCCCTCCTCCCCCCCTTGCCTTGGTACTGGATAGTTTAAAACATCTGACAGCGTGTTCGCATTGACTGGTTACGGGCTGTTTGATCCTGGCGAGCTCTCGGAGATACCCTCACGGCGGCCGGAGCTACGGGAGGAATGGAGCTCACACACACTGTGGGGGGATTGGGATGGCGGGACATGGCCGGAAAGGGTAGATTTACAAAGTCTGGAGAGCAGAGGACAGCCGGGGTCCGCTGGGCTTTGTTGGTGCCGGGGCGGAGTCTTGGGGGGTGGGCAGGCTGTCGGGGCAACCCCGCCGGGACTGCGGGACGTTCCTGTCTCCTGAGAATGCGGAGGGCGCTGGATGTGGCCAGGGCAATGGAAAACAAGGTTTTAAATTTCATTTGATTTTAATGAATCTTCGCTGGATTCGTCACCCCTGTGGCTAGGGACTGCCGAGCGAGCGCAGTCAGCATGGTCCCCCCATTGCTTCCTGGACACCCCGCTTCCTGAGTGCTGGTGGCACAGGCCGCTTCTGGTCCTCTGTGAGCTCCTGTCTCCTCCTCCTTCTGTCCCCCCAAAACAGCCTCCCCTGATGTTGGTGCCAGCCCCCTCCCTGCTCCCTGCGCTCTCTCAGCCCCTGGTGCTGACCCGCAGCCTGTGGAAGTGACACCCACATTCCTCGAGCCTTCACCCCTCTTTCTGTCCAGGCTGCCGTTCCCCACCCGGCCGGGTGCCGTCACGGGGCATTCTGCAGTCAGTCACCTGGGGCTGATGGCGACCCTGCCTGACACCCTGATGATGGCCACATCCGCCTCCTCCCTCTGACCCTGCTCTTCCCTCTAACGACAACCCCTCTTCCTCCCCCCCTGCATCGCTGGTGACGTGCCTGGCACTGTTGTACCTCCCTCCCTCCCTCCCTCCCTCCTCCCTCCTCCCTCCCTCCCTCCCTCCTCCCTCCCTTCCTCCCTCCCTCCCTCCTCCCTCCCTCCCTCCCTCTTCCCTCCCTTCCTCCCTCCCTCCCTCCCTCCCTCCTCCCTCCCTCCCTCCCTCCCTCCCTCTGTGGAGTCTTGAGATTCTTCTTGCGGTCCTCTGCTGCATTCCTAGGACCCTCCCTGTCTCCATGATTAAAGAAAAGCAGTAGACAGTTATGACTGAGCATTTCCTAGGTACAAAGGAACACACGCCAGAAGAAAGAGGGAGAGGAAGGGGAAGAAAAAAGACAAACTCCCCCAGGAGTCTCACCGCCCAGAGCCCGTGGTTAACTGGGGGTGTGGCTTCCCACAAGGAACCCCTCGCCTGGTGGCGGGGCTGTGAGCCCTCTGTGTCTCCCGCCCGAAACCCCTTGCATTTCCCAGGCACGGATCTGACCATGCCATCCCCCGTTCCACTCACGAACCTCCAGAGGCACCCACCCGGCTGTCCGCGGGACCCAGTGTCCCCCACGCCACGCCGACCTCGGTTCCCCGGCGCCCAGCAGCCCGGGTGGGAGGCGCCCCTGACACCTCACAGTGAGGAACCCCAACAGCGGGGCGCCCTGGAGTCAGCATGTTTGCGACTGGACACCCATTGGTTTTTGGCTGAAACTTACGAAGCACTATTGTCCCCATTCTTTATTTTTTTTAGAAAACAAAACTTCAAAATCATTATCTTTTATTTTTAAATATATTTTTATTGATTTCAGAGATGAAGGGAGAGGGAGAGAGAGAGACAGAAACATCAGTGATGAGAGAGAATCCTTGGTCGGCTGCCTCCTGCACGCCCTCTGCTGGGGATCTAGCCTGCAACCTGGGCGCAGGCCTTGACCGGGAATCTAGACGTGACCTCCTGGTTCCTAGATTGATGCTTAACCACTGAACCACCCGGCAGGGCTTATTTTTAGATGATGGCAGACTTTATCATACCGGATTTCATGTCTTTCACAGTAAAAGCTGTTTTCCCCATTGTAGGAGCTGAGAGGGTTGCTGTCTCCAGTGCTGTGTGCCTTTTTTAGCTGCACAGCACAGCACAGCTCAGCGCCGGCAGGGGGTGGGGGTGGGTGGGGTGGGCGGGATTATCCTGGGAGAGAGCCCTTCCCCCAGCTGAGCAACCTCCACCCTCTCTGCCTAAGACACACCACTCCTGCTGAGTCTTGACACTGCAAATCAATGGACAATGGATCAATAAGAATTGATCGCATGCCGCTGAGGAACGGCTTCCCCCACGGCGTGAGGATGTGGGCACCTCCAGGCTCTGGGGCCGACCCGCAGCTCCTCTGAGCACGGCCATCGCTGATGGCTGCTCCTCCCCAGGCCTCCTCTGTGTGCGGGAGGAGGAGGACTCGGACTCGGTCAGGGCCCGCTGGGCGGCCTGACATTTAGCCTCGTGCTCGCTGAGCACAGATCCAGCCCTTAATGAGCTTCGTCCTTGGCTCTGCCTTATGTACCTTCGAACAGCTGCCGCCCGCCACGTTTGCGCCGGGCCTGGGCCTTGTGCTCAGCCCAGCCGCCTCCGGCCTCCTCGCGGCCTGTTACCGCCCTTCCCGGGAGCGGCTGCCTCTTCCTCCGCCCTCTGCACTGGGCCCCCTCCTGCTCCCGGGAGCTGCCTCCTGTAGTGCCTTCAGGGTGACCCGCCTGTCTCTAAATCCTTCTCCCGAGGGCGGGGAGACTGTTTAAGACACTTAATGGGGTCCACGGTGGTGGCTTCCACAGACCTCTGACCGGGGCTCGGGGAGCCCACGCTTGTCTGGCTTTGGCTGCGATGGAAATCCCCAGGCCACAGTCCTTCTCCGTGAGCACGGAGAGGGGGCCACGGAGCCCCGGCCTCACACTCGGGAACCAGCCTCACCGCCCGGCCGCTGGGCTGCGGGCGTCGGCCAGGGACCCGGGACTCGGCGTGAACAATGGCTTCAGAGTTGGAGTCCAGGGGTGGAGTTCCCGGATCTCTAGGGATCACAGGGACAGTCTCGGAAGCACCCGCTCATTGGCCCACCCCAGAGGGCCACGCTTTCTTTGGGGCCCTGCAGGCCACGTACTTTCTAAAGAAATGAGACGGTAGAGTACTGGTTCTTACCCGCGTCATTTGCCTCTGCTTTTGTGAAGGGAGAGCTGGGAGGCAGGGAGGCACCCAGCTTCCTGTGCCCAGCTTCCCTCATAGGCGAAATCGAGACGATCATGTACCCACATGGGTCTTGTGAGGGTGCAGTGAGTTCCTAGCTATAAAGTGCTCAATAATGAGAGATTGTTATTATTATAAATTAGAGGCCTAGTGCACAAAATTCGGCGGGGTGGGGGGTGGGGGTGGCCCCCCAGCCTGGCCTGTGCCCTCTCAGTGTGGGAGCCCCGAGATCGATCTCCCCAAAGAGGTAGGTCATGCCCACCCATCTGGGGCTCCTCAACAGATTGCCCCAAAGAGGTGCCCCTCCCTTGGCTTCGCCCCATGAAGCCGCCAGCACCCGCACACAGCAGCTTCAAGTCCCCGCCCACCCTCACGTGCCCGCTGAGCACAGCTTCCTGGTGATGGATTGTTACGGTGTGAGGGCGTGAGGGCGTGACGACCACATAGGCTTTTGTTAGTATAGATTTGCTCGGTACATGTTAGCTGTTGTTTTTTTTAAAATAAATCTTTATTGTTCAGATTATTACAAATGTTCCTCTTCCCCATCCCCCTCAATTGCACCCCTCCACCAGGTTCCCACCCCACCCTCTGCCCTTTCCCCACCTCCCACTGTCCTCATCCATAGGTGCACAGTTTATGTTCAGTCTCTTCCCCCACCCCCCTCTTCCCTTTTCCCTGAGAATCGTCAGTCCACTCTCCTTCCATACCTCTGATTCTGTTATATTCACCAGTTAATATTGTTCATCAGGTTTTTTAGTTCCCTTGGTTTTTAGTTTAACTTGTTGATAGTTACATATTTGTTGTTCATAATTTTTATCTTTATCTTCTTTCTCTTCCTAAATAACCCCCTTCAGCAACTCAAATTCTGGTTTGGCGGTGATGAACTCCTTCAGCTTTTTAAAAATTTATTTGTGAAGCTCTTTATCTGGCCTTCGATAGCTTTGCTGGGTAGAGTATTTTTGGCTGTAGGTTCTTGCTGTTCATCACCTTGAATATTTCTTACCATTCCCATCTGGCCTGCGTGGTTTCTGTTGAGAAATCAGCTGACAATTGTTTAGGTGCTCCTTTATAGGTAACTATCTGCTTTTCTCTTGCTGCTTTTAATATTCTCTCTTTGTCTTTTGCTCTTGGAATTTTTATTATGATGTGGCTTGGTGTGGTCCTCTTTGGATTCCTTTTGTTTGGGGTTCTGTGCACTTACTGAACTTATAAGTCTATTTCATTCACCAGGTGGGGGAAGTTTTCTGTCACTATTTCTTCCAATATGCTTTCAGTATCTTGCTCTCTCTCTTTTTCTGGGACCCCCATAATTCTGATGTTGGTTCCCTTGAAGTTGTCCCAGAGGTTTCTTACATTATCTTCAACTTTCTGGATTCTCTTATCTTCTTGCTTCTGCAGAGGAGTGTCCTCTGGCTCTTTATGTTCCAAATCTTTGCCTTGATTCTTAAGATCTTCCATTCTGTTTTTAGGACTCTGTATAAAATTTTTTATTTCAGACAATGTATTCTTTATTTTTAGTTGACCCCTTTTTATTTCTAGTTGATCCCTTATTATTTGTAGTTGATCTCTGTTAGCAGTTTTCATTTCACAGATACACCGGCGAACACTGTCCCATAAATAATGTGATGATGTTGCCAGAGCTAGAGATACAAACCCTCACACTCAGCTGAACGACTTCTCACTCTGAAGAGGTTCCAAAAACACTTCAAGAACGATTGGTACTCTGAAACTTTTCTGTCTTAGCAGTGCAACCACTGCCACCCTTTGCACCCTGTCCACACGGAGCCATTCCTGCCACCCCCTCTGCCTCTCGGCAGGCTGATGGCACCCAAGGGGCAGCTTGGTTGACCTCCCCCGTTGATTGTAGCCATTAAAAGCTGAGTGTGGCCAAAACCGTTTTTGGCTCAGTGGATAGAGCGTCGGCCTGCAGACTGAAAGGTCCCAGGTTCGATTCCGGTCGAGGGCATGTACCTTGGTTGCGGGCACATCCCCAGTAGGGGGTATGCAAGAGGCAGCTGATCAATGATTCTCTCTCATTGATGTTTCTAACTCTCTCTCTCTTTCTCTCTGTAAAAAATCAATAAAATATATTTTAAAAAAAAGCTGAGTGTGAATGGGAAGGAGTGAAACTTACTTCTCTTAAAAAAATGTGTTTTTATTGATTTTGTGAGAGGAAGAGATAGAAACTTTAATGCTGAGAGAGAATCACTGACCGGCTGCCTGCCTCCTGCACACCCCACCCTGGGGATGGAGCCTGCAACCCGGGCCTGTGCCCTGACCGGGAGTCGAACGGTGACCTGGTTCCTAGGTGGATACGCAACTGCTCAGCCACGAATCTTCCTTCTTACACCTCCCATCTTGCAATTCTTGGGGACGAAAATGTACGATTTCCTGGGGATGACAAGGTAGCTGAGGCCACAGAGCTTTGCTTTCTCTCACATTTCAAAGGAACACACGTCTGCTCGAAGGGCCTTCTTCTTGGAGGATCGTGACGCTCCTGGTCACATGGCGCCCAAGTGCAAGGCCATGACAATGCCTCTGGCGCCGGCTGCCCGCCCAGAGCAACCTGCAGAGACACGTGGCAGCCGGAAAGGGAGGAGGGCCCCCTTATGGCCACCGGCCTGGGACGATAAACATCTCCGTTTCTCCCGTAGGGGACGGCTCGTGGAAGAGAGGGGACAAGCACGACTTCGAGGCCAAGCAGGCGTACTCGTCCCTCCAAACAGTCACTCTGCTGCGGACGGTGAAGCCCGAGTTCGAGAAGTTCTCCATGGAGGTGAAGAGCTCTGTGGAGAAGCAAGGCCTCACTGAGGAGGATTACGTAAGTGCCCGACGGCGCGCTGAGCCGCTCAGCATTCTGGGAACAGCCCCCTGCTAAGTCAGAGGCGGCACAGCGTCCCGTCTGAGCCACTCAGAGATGCCCAGGTCCATGTCTGCATGCCACTGTGCTTTCTCTGTATTCTTTTCTGGCCGGCTCTCCCCACCCCAACACCCCAGCACCCCCACCCTGCACGTACACTCTCCAACTGCTGCAGGGGGGCGATTGCTTTTGGTGGGCACTCGTGGCGGGCCGAGCAGATGTGTGTAGACTTCCATTGCTTGGCCGGTGAGGGGCGTGCTGGGGAGGAGGGGGACGAAGGTGCCGGAGCTTGCATGCCAGATTCTTCCCAAGCTCGGTGGCGCGGGGCATTTCGAGGTTGAGAGACTGCCTGTTGGCAGTGGGTCTCGGCTCTCTGGCGAGCCTCTTCTCTCTGTGGCATGTCATGGCCCCTTTGGCTGTAGGCTGTGTCCTCCCCGGGATCCCAGAGCGTCCCACCCATTAGTGCTGTTGTGACTGAGGCATTTCCCACGAGTGGACGGATCAGGAGGTGAGGCCAGGCTGTGGGGTACACACGGGGCTGGTCTCCTGGGTGGTGCCCCCTCACCTGGCACCGTTGCCCTGCTGTCTCGGGCGGGCTTTGCTGGGTACCTCTCCTGTCCCAGAGCCATTCCTGGGCAGAGCAGGGTGAGCAGTGGGCCCCAGGCGGGTTGGGGAGGCGTGCTGTGTTTCAAAACTGCCCACTCCACGAGTCCAGAGCAGAATAGAGCACCTTCTTAATTGCTAAAAAAATTTGTCTAAATTTTCAATTACAGTTTGCTTTGAGTATTATAGTATTGTTTTGTATTGGTTTCTGGTGTACAGCATCGTGGTTAGATAATCGTACACTTTACAAACTGGACCCCGATATTTTCAATATCCACCCAGTACCGTACAGAGTAAACACAGTATGATTGGCTGCATTCCCTGTGGTGTACGTCACACCCTGATGACTCTGTGTCTATGAGTCTGCTTCTGTTTTGTTTGTTGTTTGTTTGTTTTGTTCATTAGGTTCCGTATGTAAGTGAAATCATACGGTATTTGTCTTTCTCTGACTGGCTTCTCTCACTTAGCATCATTCATTTAAACGGCATGCTTGTCTAAGATGTTGCACATTATCTATACACTAGAGGCCCGGTGCAGGGATTCGTGCACATTGAATGGAAATTCATTAGAAGGTGGCCAGTGGGGCGGGACTGGGTGAGTTGGGCCGGACACACCCTGGAGCCAACCTCCCACGGTCCCACCCTGGCTGGCCACACCTGCAGTGGTGCTGGAGCTTGAAGGGCATCTGGGGAGTGAGCGGGCTCCCTCCGGCAGGTGAGGTCCCTTGGCCTGGCCTGTGGGGTTCAGGCTAAAACAGGTAGTCTGACATCCTCCGAGGGGTCCCCGAGTGTTAGAGGAAACTCTGCAAAGTTGCTATCACTCGGCAGCTCCTGCATTGAGCATCTGCCCCCTGGTGGTCATTGCACATCATAGCTAACGGCTGGTAGGCCAGTTGCTTAGGCATATATATATATATATGTATATATATATATATATATATATATATATATATATATATATATATAATTTAGAATACTGTTTGTCTCTCTAAGTCAGCACTGTCCAGGGAATATGCAACATGAGTTGCCAGTGAGCCCCATATGTAATTTACCGTATTTGCCGGCGTATAAGACAACCCTTTGGCCCTGAAAAATATGCCTCCAAGAGGGGGGTAGTCTTATACGGCAAGTATATAACAAACTCTGTATTTTTAGTGGAAATGTTAGGGGGTCGTCTTATACGCCGGCAAATACGTATTTTTCAGGGCCAAAAAATCGTCTTATATGCCGGCAAATATGGTAAAAGTTCCTAGTAGCCACATTTAAAAGAATGAAAATAACCAGGTGAAATAAAATTTTTAAAGGTATTTTATTGATTTTTCATAGAGAGGAAGGGAGAGGGATAGAGTTAGAAACATCGATGAGAGAGAAACATCCGTCAGCTGCCTCCTGCACAGTAGGGTAGGTGCCTGCATCTAAGGCACATGCCCTGGACTGGAATCGAACCTGGGACCCTTGAGTCCACAGGCACACACGCTCTAGCCACTGAACCAGACTGGTTAGGGCTGAAATTAATTTTGATAAGACATTTTGCTTGGCTCATAAAAAAAAAGATTATTTCAACATCAGTCAATGTAAAAATTATGAAGGAGATTGTGTATTCTTTTTAGCACAACAACTTTTTAGTACAACATCTTTGAAGTCCAGTGCGTACTTGCCCTTTCAGCATACCTGCTGGTCAGGGGCTCGGGAAACGCGTGACTGGTGGCTGCCACACTGGCCGGTGCGTTGGGAATTATGACAGAGACAGGCCTGGAGGACTAGAGCCCAAGTGTAAGGAAGCCTAGGGCAGTGTCATCACCCAGTCCTGTGCCCCGAGAAGGTGAAGGAGCAGGGCGGGCGCTGAGCTTCCTTCAGCGGGCTGTCTACGGGCCCCGGCCCAAGGGAAGACATCTAAGTCCTTCCCACCCGCCACTGGGCTACTTTCCTGTACCAGGTGTATATGGATTTTGTGGCTTCAGAGCTCAACAACGGTGTCCTTTTTGTCTGCCGTCCTTCCTGAGGTTGTTGAAGTTCAAGTATTTCAGTATAGGCCAGCCATGGGCAAACTACGGCCCGCGGGTGGGATCCGGCCCGTTCGGCTGTTCTATCCGGCCCGTGGAGCCGAAAGAGCGGAGGGTTCTCTTGCTCTCCCCTCCGCTCCTTCACCAGCAGTCCAAGATGAGAGTGCCAGCATGGTCAGGTTGCTTTGGTTCCGGCCCTCCAGTCCAGTTTAAGAACCCATAGTGGCCCTCGAGTCAAAAAGTTTGCCCACCCCTGGCATAGGCTGTCTGACATAATGATACTCATTGGGCAAAAGGTGGCATTCCAACCCATTACCGGGCCATCCTTTTTTGTTACCAGTCTTTCTATGTTCAGACTACTAAGTCTTATGTTAAGGGCAGTGCAAGGAAACTCTGCCTCGGGAAGGTGCTCCCACCACGAAGATCCATGATACATTCCAAAGGGCAGGAGGGGTTGTGGTAGTTGTAGATGACAGCATTGCTCTCTCATGGTGGGACCATCTAAACTTGACTTTCTAGATACAGAGAACGGTCATGTTAGATAGGACTCGGAGCTCACTGCGATTACGTATTGCAGTGCCGACGGTGGGCGTGTCTGTCTGTCTGTCATACCCACGCCTGGTCCCTCAGGCTCTTGCAATGCCAGCTGCAGATGTGTGTCCGGTGAGCGTCCACGGTGGTCGTGGTGTCCACAGTGGGCGAGGGAGACCCAGACGACCAAGACCTGGGACCCACAGGCCACACCTGGTCACACGCACAGGAGATGACAAGCAAGACCAGCGAGACGTGGTGGCCCTCATTCCAGGGTTCACTCAGCTCTTTTCTCGGCCTTTCCGCCTCTCCGATCTGAACTCCTCCGCTTACTTAGAACTTAAGTGTGAGTTCCTCATCCACTGGGCTCCTCAGCCCCTGCTCTGGATCCCACACCCAGAAAGGTCCCAATTGACCACGCACTTTCTAAACCATCCCTTGGCCTGCGAGGAAGGACTTTGTATTTTTTTTAAATTCTTCTAAGTATGCTTAATTAAAAGTTTACGTCAGTATACTAAATGAACTGAAGTATTTAGTAATGACAGCTTACTTTTATTGGCTGCTCCCCACGAGCATCGCAGACAGGAAGGGGATACAGAAGACACTCAGGTGGGCCTGGCGGGGACCCCAAGTCAGCGCTGGCTGTGGGCAGTGAGGTGGGCATCCTCGATGTGTTTGCAGGTTTCCCACGAAGAGCATCACAGGTCTCACCCCTGTTCGTCTCTCCACGGCAGCTCGATGCTTCCTCGGGGCTCGGGGGAGAGCCTTCATGAGATTATGGGAGTTCGCTTTTACTCCTTGTCGGTGAAATTCTCTTTTGTATGAACCACACCATTTTTTTTTTTTTTAGAATAACTAAACGCAAAACACAACAAGCACCACAACTTTTATAATGCAGGTTGAGGGAAGACGCTGAACACGGGACTTTTTCGCAGGCATTATACGTTGTATTCTACCCCCGACTCTGTCAGACATGCTAGTATCACAGTCGTCATAGTAGCAGGTTGGTGGCCTGTGATCTTCTCAAAATGCAAAAATTTATCATTTTTTTAAATAAGGCTCTGTTGAAACATTGGAAAGAATGGAGTGGCTATGATTTTTAAAATGAATTATTATCTTGTGTTTTAAACTTACCAAGTTTTAATGGTTAATGAAATATTGTTTCCAGGCCGTTGATTTCCTCTCCTGTCCCTTGCTTCCTCTCTCCTCATTCTGTATCCACCTCTTGCCTTTTTCAGTATTGGCTTTTTAATTGAGTTAATTGGATATTTACATGCTGTTTTAAGATGCAATATAGAGATCACTTGTGTACATGCCCAGTTTCCCCCGTGGGTAACATTTTGGAAAATTATATATAAAACCACAGATGGATATTGACACTGATGCAGTGCACTGATTTCAGATTTCCTCAGTTTCATTTTTTCTTTTCGTGTGTGTGTGTTCGTGTGTTAAGGTCTATGCAATTTTATCATCTGTGTAGGGTGGGGTATTTGAATTTTATCAAACACATTTTCTATATCTATTGAGATAATCAAATGCTTTTTTCTTTGTTTGGTTATAGCATAACTGGTTGTATTACTAGGTTCCCACTCCTCCCCAGTTTTATTGAGATATAATTGACATATAACACTGTGTAAGTTTAAGGTGTGCAACATAATAATTTGATGTATACACACACAGTGAAGTGATTACTACAATCACTTCAGTTACCATCCACCCCCTGGTTTGTCTGCTTCAGTGTTCACCGCGGCCACATGGTGAGCACTATGCCCCCCAAACCTGTTCATTTCCTCAGTGCAAGCCTGTGCCTTCTGGCTGCCAGCATCGCTAGATGTTTCTAGTTTTACACTCGCTGCACGCCTGGAGTGACTCTGGCCTCGCTGGGCCTCAGGACGGCGAACGTCCCCGTTCTCCCGGGCCACCGTTGGAGAACACAGTCATGGTGAACCTACCCACGTGGGCCGGGGCGTCTCCCAGGCCGGGTCTCTCAGAGGCCAGTGCTGCCTGCCCGTCAGCGTCTCTGGCCAGACATTCGCACCGGTGTCACTCACGGCCGGGGGTGGCCGGGGCGCACGTGTGTGGCGTGGCAGGGAGTAAGACTGCGCAGGGCCGCGTCCCTGGGGCTGTGGGTGTTGCGTATCCCGCCATGATCTGGGTTAGGACTTGTGTCTCCTGACCGCTGCTCCCCCGTCTCCCTGGGCATTTGATGACATTTCGGAGGCACCTTTGTCCTCCTGACAACCAGGTGGACCGTGGTTCTGTCCTGACACGTGACGGCGGAGTAGGCCCCGTGGGCAGAGTAGGCAGCAGTGCCCAGCGGTGAGCACGCAGGCTTGGGTTTCACCCCCGGCTCTGCCTCTTTCTATCCTTATCTGGGGCACCTTTCCGAAGTTCCGTGCCCTCGTTTACTGACCATAAAATGGGGTGACAGTGGTGGACCTGAGAAGGCTGTTGAGGACAGGAGCCCTGTGTACGCAGACGGCATCTGATCCAGCGCCAGGCTCGCAGGAAGCCTCCCCCCGAGGGTCGCGATGGTCCCTTTTTACTCTTGGTTCTTGCACTCAGACCGGGGGACTTGCTGCTGGCGCCTGCCTAACGCCCTAGAACTGCCGACCCTTCAGATCCTCACTCAGACGCCGCCTTCTCCGGGCCGCCTCTCCGGAGGCTCCAGGCCGCCTCCCCGTCCTCCCTTCTCCTTCCTCCCTCCACGGCCGCCTCGCAGCTGTGGGCACACACACGTTGTGGGGTTTTCTGTGGGACATGAGCCTAAGTGGGAGCAGAGACCTGGCTCTCCCTGCTCCCGTCAGCCTTCCCGAGGGGCCAGCCCCCAAAGGAAGCTGTTACCACCGGGCTCAGGCTGTAGTTATCGGAGAACCAGGGCGGAGGAGTCACCCGCTCTGGGCACGGTGGTGGGCACGGAGGCCGGGGGTGAGGGGCCCCCACATGTGCCAGCAGGCTGCAATGGGCACGGATCCTGTGCCTCACCCTCCCTGGTGCCCAGGGCCAGGGCTGTGACAGATGGTGTTTGGGGTGGGTCGTAATGGGTGTTCACAGTGGGCGTCCCCCAGACCCTCTGGGCCAGTGGCCGGCAAACTCACCGGTCCGCAGAGCCAAGTATCAACAGTACACGGTGGAAATTTCTTTGGAGAGCCACATTTTTTTAAACTTAAACTTCCTCTAACGCCACTTCTTCAACATAGCCTCGCCCAGGCCGTGGTGTTTTGTGGAAGAGCTGCACGCACTCCAGGGGCCAAAGAGCCGCATGTGGCTCTCGGGCCGTGGTTTGCCGACCCCGGTTCTGGGGTGTCGTCAGAAATGTGAAGTTGGAATCCAAGGCCCTCCGGCGCCCTGGGCCGCTCAGGGCGGCTCGGACGGTGTTTGCCAAGCGCGGCCGGCTCCTCCGTGTCGTGGTGGCCGCGGGGGCAGTGGCCGGCCTCAGGGGTCTCCGGGGAGGCGCTGGCCCCGCCCCGCGGCGGCTCCAATGCCAGGCACGCTGTTCGGTTTCAGAATGCGCGGCGGGGCGGCCAGGCCGGGATTAGGTGCACCCGGCCTCCTGGCTCGGAGACGCTTTTTCCACTCCATCAGCCCGGCCCTTTAAGAACGGTGTGCCCGACGTGAGGGTGCACCTGGGACCCGGAGACCCAGTGTCTCAGGCCCTGCAGGGAGCCCGGCCGGCGCCAGGGCACACACGTGCACCCTGCCTGCTCACACACGTGCACCCCGCTGCCTCAGAGCACACACGTGCACCCTGCCTGCCGGAGGGCACACATGTGCGCACCCCCCAGCCTGAGGGCACACACGGAGCCAGGGCTGGCGAGGACACTGTCTCTTCTGCGTCCCCTCCGGACGGTAATCCCTCGTTTCCTCGCTCGGCAGAGGCTGCCACGGAGTGCTCCCGGGAGCACGGCTGTGAGCTTGACCCTGGACCCCGCGGTGGCCCCTCTGCGGTGGGAGCCTCATGACCTTAGATATGTAAGCAGGCGCGTGAACGCCCACGGCGGGGAGCTGGGGAGCCCGCGGATCCCTCCCGCAGGGACGCAGCCGGCCGCTGGCACTCCGCGCGGCGAGGATGCGGCTGCGCGGCCCAGAGCCGGAGCCCGGGTCTGGAGAGCGGGTCCAAAGCGCTTTCTGTTTCTAGTTAGTGTTTTCCCCACGAACCTCAGAGGTGGCCTTTTGTTGTTCTTGTTGTCCGAGGACGGTGCTTTCATCACAGAGAGTGTGCAGAGTCCATTTAAAAACACACACACACACACGAAATAACGCGCGTCCTGAGCGCTTTCACTCCCCAGCTGGGCTTCGTGCTTCTTAATGCGGCCTCTGTCCGGGCCGGGCCGGGCCGGGCGGGCCTGCGGGCTGTTTTGTTTCTGGCCCGCTCTTCTGAGCCAGCGGCGACTTTACAGCCTTGGCTGTTTGCTCGCCTGAGGTCAGCAGGCCACCCATAGCTTGTTTGTTCTCCCTATTTAAACGTGGAGAATTGAAGGAATTAAACAAATATCCCAGCGGCGTGGGGAGCACAGTAGCATTGTCGGCTGTCTGGGAGGGAGGAGAGGGAGAGACCCAGGTCTCTGTCGGCCCTGGGTGCGAGGTCAGAACCCTGGAGCCGGCGATGCCCGTGGCCAAGGTGTCTGCGCAGAGACGGGCTTAATAAATCATTGTTTAGCTGGGCCAGACATTACACCCTGGAAAGTCCGCGGCGGGCAAAACAACGCGCTCACTTCCTGCGGCCTGGGGCAGGCCGGGCGGGCGGGTGGCCGTCTGTCTGTGTGTGTGCCGCGGCCGCACAGAAGCCGCCGTGCGGGAGGTGACACCGGCTGAAAAATGATCGGCTCATCAATAACGTCTGGGCCAGACAGGTCACCCCCCACCCCCCCCCTCTCGTCTTACCTCATATCACTTCATCGGAGCCTGTGCTCTTTCCGGAATTTCGAAAAGTTAGCTGTTCACCGAAGCCAGGGAAAGGGGGGGAACGGCAGTCCACAAAGGCCGGGTCGGTCGTGCACAGGCGGGCTTTTGTGTCCGCGCAGCACCCTCTGAATAGAAGGAGACCCCCTCCTCCTCGGCCACCCCCACCCCCCGCCCTTTGCCCTCACCCCTTTCTTTAAAGCCAGCCAGAGAGTAATTTGTCCCAATGAAAAGGCCCTTTCAGGCACGGGAGGGCTTTGCTAATTGTATCTGGAGGAATAAAAGCGAACCGCAGGCTGGCGTTGAACAACAGGAGGATGACGAGGTCCCGGCCCACGCACTAATCGGGTTAGTTTTATTAGGAACAGGCCCCGGGCCGCACCGACAGGAGCCACTCAGTGGGAGCCTCGCTCTGGGCTGCCAGAGCGTGGACGTGCGGAGCCGAGGATGTGCCGAAACCTGAGAAAGCGCGTCCCCTCCTCCTCCGGGGACAGAGGAGAATGCTGCTGGCCCTCGGCTCCCTCCCTGAGGAGCAGAGAGCGCACCCTGACGGGCAGAGCCTCTCCGTTGGGCTGCCCGTCTGTCTCCATTTGCACGTGACCGTGACCCCCGCCCCGCGGCCCGTGTGCGTGGATGGAGCCGCCGCAGGAACGCGCGGGTCTGGCCGTGACCTGGAAGTGCTCCGGGGAGAGCCATGAGCCTGGCAACCAGGACCCTTCCCGACCGTAGGCTTCGCTCCGCCCTGGGACAGACGGTCCCTGTGGTCTCCCGTCGTGTGTGCGGACGGGATCTCAGCCAGACAGCGTTCTGCGATCGCAGTGGCAACGAACTCACATGTGCACGGCTCCCCCGCAGTGCAGTGGGGTGCACTTCACCCCCCCGCCCCCCGAGGAGAAGGGCTTTTCCCCACACTCGGCCACATTCTTCCCGTGGAAACACAGGCGAACTCCTCAGCACAGACGGGTCACCGCACGCAGGGGCTGCGGAGGAGCACGCGTGTACCCGTCCGAGTGCGTGAAGCAGCTCCAGGCACGGCTGTGGGGGGCGAACGCCCAGATTTCTTCTGTGTTTCCTGCCTCTCTCGCCCTGGCCCAGGCCTCTGTGCTCCTGGGGCCGCAGGCCCCGGCCCCCCCCTTCTCCTGGGGGCGGTCCTCCTGCCCACAGCGCTGCGGGGCTCCGCAGGCTGGCTTCCCCTCGAGTTGCCTTTCCAGGAGGAGCCTGGACCAGAAAGGCCGAAGGTGAACAGATCCAAAGGCGCCGCTCTTCTGTCGGGGGCGGGGACAGGGAGTGTCTCAAATGCCAGGATTTATCTTCTTTTCATATTTTAATATTTTCATTGGTTTCAGAGTGGAAGGGAGGGGGAGGAGAGGGAGAGAAACATCGACGATGAGAGAGAATCACTGACCGGCCGCCTCCCGCACGCCCCACTCTGGGGATCAAGCTTGTGCCGGGACCGGGAATCGAACCGCAGGTAGATGCTCCACCACAGAGCCGGCCTGCGGGCGGGATGGATGCTTCTCTCAGAGAACAGGGTTCCGTAGGCCCCCTCCACCCCCTTCCGGGGTGGAGCAGCATGACGCTCCCAGCACTGAGCTCCCTGACGGAAGGCTTGCATTTCCCGCCCGGAGGGACTCTGCCTTGCACAGAATTTGACAGCCCCGTGGGGATGCCCGTGTGCCCGCGGCCTTCCAGCTTGGGAGAGGGGAGGCCAGCGGCCCCGCCAGCTCGCTGGCCACCGCGCTCGCAGGGCCCTGGTGCTGGCTGCGGACGGCGGCCACAGGGGTTTGCCGTCTCAGGGCAGGGTTCTGGTTCCTGAGGCCTGGCCATGAGGCTGCCGTCCGTGTGGGTGGATGTGGCCAGGCGCCCGAGGCGGCGGTTCAATAAATATTAATTGACGGGCGTTTAAAACAATCGACGACCCCGGGGCACGCCGGCCTGTGTGCCAGAGACTTCCATCTGCGAAACGGAGAAAACCACACCGCCTTGCTCTGGGGGGTTATGAGAAATGAATGTACAGGGGTTTATAAGCGCACGCGCTGGGAGCGACCGGGGCCAAGGAAAACACGGCCGCTGGAGCGGAGTGTCCCGGGCCGGCACGCAGCACCCAGCACCCAGCACCCAGCACCCAGGCAGCGCTCAGCGACACCCCTCTGCTCCGGCCCGTGGTCAGGGGAGCGGAGCTGGAACGATGTGTTGCTGGGGACTCAGCCCCCGTCCCAGGCAGCAAATCTGAAAGTAGCTCACGCTGCGGGGAGTTATTTTGGATTAGTCTTTATCTTCCCACTCCTCGAGCGAAATTGGCTCCATTTTTGCGAAGTTCTAAAAAGGCTCCCGCCCACAGGCTGTGATAAAAAGGCAGGAGGAGGTGAGCAGAGGATTTTCTTTTTTCTTTTAAACTATCAACGTGTGACAGTTGACCTAAATCTGGGGACCCGGATAACTATTTCCTTTGCCCCGTCGTCTTAGGCGGGATGATGACTCGGTCCCCGGAACCAGCCGTGTCTCCGCCCTCTCCCGGGGACCGCGAGGGGCCTGACCCCGCCAGCAAACAGCCTCGCAGTGGATGGCACCCGCATTGTCCACGGCTGCCCTACAGATTGCGTTCGTTTTGATTTCAGGCCATGTTCTTCTTTTCTGAGCCCAGCAGCGACGTATATTTGCGGTGACCAGATGTCCAGGGGTTTCTCGGGCGGAGCAGACAGCAGACAAGCCCCGCACCCTCTACGTGCGCGCCTGTCTGTGTTGACTCCTTGACCCCGAGGGTTGCCCTGCAGGTGGCAAAGCCCGCAGAGGCTGTGGGTCAGAGCTGTTCGCATGCCTCCCTGCACCCACTGGGCCCCTCCTCCGGGCCAGGCGAGGTGCCAGGCCTGGGAGGAGCATTCCCACCCGGGCGGGTGTCTCTAGAAGGCCGGGTAAGAGGAGATGGGTACAGAAGAGGCTCCCAACTGAGGCCAAGAGGGAGGCCAGCTCAGATGAAGGGCTGCATGAGACCCGTCCAGGGAACTGCACAGCCTGGCTTGAAGGCGGGAGGAGGAGGGAGGGTTGTAGACCAGTACTTGGGAAAGGTCCCCCTCTTTTTGGAAATCTGCGCCTCCAAGCTCTCTGCTCGTCTTCCCGTGGGACTCCTCTTCTCCACGCGCTCGGCGAACGTCAGTGCCTCCCCAGCTTCTTCCCTTGGCCCTCTCCTCTCCAAGCGTGTTTCCGGGCAGCACGCCCCCGGGCCTGGGTGGGATTTTCACCCCAGTGCGGGAAACACCTGCGTCTCTATCGCTGACGCCAAGCCCCACTGGCCTCCCTGCCGGAATAACGCCGCGTCCGCCCCGTCTCATCTTCCCGGTGAGCGGCTCCGCTCTGAGCTGAGCTCTCTGGAGCAGAGGGAGGACTCGGGGGGATGGAAGTCTGAGCTCAAAGGGCTTGTTCTGCACACGGGAGTGGGAAGGGGGAGATGGGCGTCGACCGGTTTGCAAGGTTTGCGACAGGAGGGCAGCCTCCGTGCCGATAAGGTCAAGGGTCTCGTTACTCGAAGGTTGGTCTGCGGAGCAGAGGGGCCTTGGTGCTCCACCCTCACACCTACCGCGTCAGGCTCCGCATTTGAGTAAGCTCCCAGGTGAATGTGTGGTCCAGGGCAGTGGTGCGCAGACCACCGATGGTCCATGAGGTTGGCGACCGCTGGTCTAGGGCAGTGGTCGGCAAACTCATTAGTCAACAGAGCCAAATACCAATAGTACAATGATTGACATTTCTTTTGAGAGCCAATTTTTTAAACTTAAACTTCTTCTGATACTACTTCTTCAAAATAGACTCGCCCAGGCCGTGGTGTTTTGTGGAAGAGCCACATTCAAGGGGCCAAAGAGCCGCATGTGGCTCGCGAGCCGCAGTTCTAGGGTGGTCGGAGAGCCAGAGGCTACGGTGCCGGATGAACGGACAGGGACATGGGACGCACAGGGACGTCGGAACGGCCCGGCATGAGTGCAATCGCGTGGGTGGAGAGGAAGAATGTGAGTGACTGCCAACCTCCTAATGCTTTCTCTCTGCCCTGGGGGCGAGGGAGGGCCGGTGCAGGAGATGACAGTGATATTGGACAGGATTTTTGACGTCTTAGCTCCGTGAGAACAGTGTCTCTGACTAGGATTTTTCCATATTTCAGCTCTTAAAAAAAAAACATCGTAGGTCCTTAAATAGTGACACTATGAGCAGTAGGCTCCAGGAGATTAACCTGTCCCTCCCCCCCTTTTCCCTCTCCCGTCCCCCGTCCCCTCTCCCCCTGATTTTACGTCTATTTACAATGAAAAATAAACAACCACCCAGGAGCTGACTTTGACGATCTGGCATCCAATGCCCTCTTTTTCTTTCCTTTGATCCTAGTTTCCGGACAGTCAATTAACACTGTGTCTGCTAGGGCAAACTTTCTCTCCTTCTTTCCTGCCCCCTGGTCGGCAGATAGCATCTTGGCCTTCTTATGCTTGGCAGAGATGTCTTATTGAGTCAGGAACTAGGAGGCTGTTCATCTCGGTTCTCTAGCCCTGGGTGAGTTTGGTCTTCGGGGAGTTGCCGGGCTTGAGAAACACATGCACGCTGTGGGTGCAGGTGCCGCGTTGGAGACCGGCGACTCGAGGTCCGCTCCAGCTCTGTCCTCACTCTCGGTGCGACTTCACTCTCTGTGCGACGGGGAGGGAGCCAGGCGAGTGTGCGGCTCCGCTCTCCTGCTCACACCACACGCTGGTCGGCCTGGGTGAGCTCAAGATTCCCTTCAGGTCGTAAGTTGTTGCATTCCTGCCATTCTTCTGGGCTGTTACGAAGTGCCTAGGAGGTTAAAAGAATGCATCTCCCTAAGACATGTACCCAGGGGTCCCTCTTGTGTTGTGGCAAGTATATTTATTAGGCTCAGTGTCATTCGACCTTTAAAATATTGGGACTAAGCCGAAACCAGTTTGGCTCAGTGGTAGAGCGTCGGCCTGCGGACTGAAAGGTCCCAGGTTCGATTCCGGTCAAGGGCATGTACCTTGGTTGTGGGCACATCCCCAGGGGGGTTGTGCAGGAGGCAGCTGATGGATGTTTCTCTCTCCTCGATGTTTCTAGCTCTCTATCCCTCTCCCTTCCTCTCTGTGAGAAATCAACAAAATACATTAAAAAATAAATAGAATAAAATATTGGGACCAACTCCATGATAGACCTGCTACATCTGCATCTAGGACACTCAGCCTGGTTTTGGTAATGTTCTTAAGAGAAACCAGTCTTCTCACATTAGTAGAGGATGTTAGCCGTAAACATTAAAAAAAAGAAAAAAAAAGAAACGTAGTTCCTTTTAATTGCCCACGGGGATGAAACCATTTTCTTATGAAATAGACTTAAAAAGATCAGTCTCTTCAAAAATGTTTAAGATGTGGCATGATCCAACCTGTGAAGACTAGGGGCTTTTCTTGCAGTGTGAAGACCTAACTGAATGCTCAGGCCGCCGCCGACCTGAAGGGACACTTTCAGGATAATTACAAGGAATGCCTGTGCTTCCCCGGAGCTAGTGAGCATGTGAAACTCATTACCCGCATAGTTTCCAAAAGCTGTCTTCAGGGTGATTGAGATCAGCTCATCACTATGGGGCCCACATGGGATGAGGATCGTGTTGATCACTTGGTGTGTTTGCCTTATTCTTTGAGGTTGATATCTTTTAATGTCTTTTTCTAAAAAGTCTTTTTTTAAAGAATAATTATTGTTTGAAAATGAAAAAAAAAATTGCCGAAACCTGTTTGGCTCAGTGGATAAAGCGTCGGCCTGCGGACTGAAAGGTCCCAGGTTCGATTCCGGTCAAGGGCATGCACCTTGGTTGCGGGCACGTCCCCAGTAGGGGTTGTGCAAGAGGCAGCTAATCGATGATTCTCTCTCATCGGTGTTTCTAACTCTCTATCCCTCCTCTTTCTCCCTGTAAAAAAAAATTAATAAAATATATTTTAAAATAAATAAATAAAATAAAACAAAAATTGGTTAAACGATAGAAAACACAAAACTGGACAAAACATGACTGTTGACCCTATGTATTTTTATATAGCACCAACTGTGAGAAGGTTTCCACAAATTTCCAGGTTTTGCTTATTCATGTAAGGAATTGATTAATAAAGAAAACATGTTATTATGGGAATGTTAAAAATATACAAAACTAGTGAGTGCACTGTAGTGTACCTCCATGTCCCCATCACTCAGCTTCAACAATTTCAGCTCAGTCTGATCTTATCTATGCCTTTTCACCACCATTCCCCCACTCCCTGATAACTCTGAAGCAAACCTCAGAATTTCCTCTGTAAATATTGTAGTATGTAGCTAACAGGCAAGGCTCTTTATTATTTTATTCAAGTAAAGTTTATGTGTGTTGACTAATGTGAATAATGCTGTAATGAACATCGGGTGCAGATATTTCTTTGAGATACTGATTTCATTTAAAAAATATTTTATTGATTTTTTACAGATAGGAAGGGAGAGGGATAGAGAGCTAGAAACATCGATGAGGGAGAAACATCCATCAGCTGCCTTCTGCACACCTCCTACTGGGGATGTGCCCGCCACCAAGGTACTAGAATCGAACCTTGACTAGAATCGAACCTGGGACCTTTCAGTCTGCAGGCCGACGCTCTATCCACTGAGCCAAACCGGTTTCAGCTGATTTAATTTTATTTAGATATATACCCGGAAGTGGGATAGCTGGATCTGATGGTAGTTCTATTTTTAACCTTTGGAGGAAGTGCCATACTGTTTCCGTAATAGCTGTACCAATTTACACTCTCACCAACAGCGCACAAGTTTTCATTTTTCTCTACATTTTCACCAATACTGTCACCTCTTTACAAAAAATAAGAATAGCCATTCTAACAGGTGTGCCTTGATATCTCATTGTGGTTTTGACTTACATTTTGCTGGTGATTAGTGACATTGAATGGTGTTTTCACACATCTGTTTATCATCTGTATGTCCTTTTTTTGGGGGGGAAAATGCCTATTCAGGTTCTTTGCTAATTTTGTTAATCAGATTGTATGCTATTAAGTTGCATGAGTTCCTTGTATATTTAAGATATTAAACCCCTTATCAGATATAAGGCTTGCAAATATTTTCTCCTATTCCATAGATTGCTTTTCATTTTGTTGGTGGATGCCTTGCTGTGCAGAAGCCTTTTTGTTCGATATAGTCTCTCATTTATTTTTGCTTTCATTACTTGTGCTATTGGTGCCATTTCCAAAAAAAATCTATCACCATGAGCAATATCAAGGACCTTTCCCCCTGTTTTTCTCCCCCAATAGTTTGATGGTTTCAGGTCTTACATTTCTTGAAGTGTTTAATCCATTTTGAGTTAATTTTTGTGAGTGGTATAAGATAGGTGTTCAGTTTCATCCTTTTGCATGTGGCCACCCAGTTTTCCCAGGACCATTTATGCAAGAGACTATCCTTTCTCCATTGCGTATTTTTGGTTTCCTTGTAAGAAATTAGGTGGCCATATCTGTGTGGGTTTATTTCTGAGCTCTTGATTCTGTTCTATTGGTCTACTTACCTGTTTCTATGCCAGCATCATACTGTTTTGATTACGATAGCTTTGTAATCTAGTTTGAAATCTGGAAGTGTGATGCCTTCAACTTCGTTTTTCTTTTTCAGTATTGTTTTGGCTATTCAGGGTCTTTTGTGGTTCCATACAAATCTTAGATTTTTTTTTCTTGTTTTCTTTCTGTGAAATAAGACTACTGGAATTTTGCTAGGAATTGCATTGAACCTGTGGGTTGTTTGAGGTAGTATTAGTATCTTAACAATATTACTTCTTCTAATCCAAGAACATGAGATAGCTTTTCTATTTATTTGTGTCTTCAATTTTTCTCATCAATGTCTTATCATATTCAGTGTACAGATCTTCCACCTCATTTTTTTATTCCTAAGTATTTTACTGTTTTTGATGTAACCACTCCTTATCACTGTTATCATATTTATTGTACTCTTTCTTGAATTCATTCTTGAGTGGAATCATGCAGTATTGTGTCTGGCTTCTTTCACTCCATGTACTACTTTTGTGATTTTGCATGGTATTGCATGTATTAATACTCAATTTTCCTCTCTTTTTCAGTTGCTGAGTAATATCTTATTGTATAAACATAAGTATAATTTGCTTACTCCTTTTGTATCCATGGACTTCTTCCTTCCCAGTTTGGGACTATTATGACTACAGCTGCAATAAGCATTCTGGTCTAAGTCTTAGAGTGGACATGTATTTTCATTTTTGTTGTTTGCATGAATACTTAGGAGTAGAATTGCGGGACATAGCACAGATGCATGCTTTATAAGAAACTGCTGTGGTATAGGAGATGAAAGAGAGGCCGTATTTGAATTAATGATATTCCCGGGGCTGCTTAATGATCCATTTCATTTATTCTTAAAGTATATTTTTATTGATTTCAGAGAGGAAGGGAGAGGGAGAGACATCGATGATGAGGGAATCATTGATAAGCTGCATCCTACACACCCCCCATTGGGGATCAAGCCCGCAATCTGGGCATGTGCCCTGACTGGACATCAAACCATGACCTCCTGGTTCATAGGTTGATGCTCAACCACTGACCCACACCAGTCGGGCAGATCCATTTTGTTTGTGTTGATGATAGAGAGTGGTACCTTTCTGCTTCTGCCCACACTTCAGGCTAAAACACCTGAGTTCATATGTCAGTCTAGGGCATTGCCACAGGGGCAGAGCTGAGCCCAGGGTGGGGACAGTCATTTGGGCAAGTGAGGGCACCCCCATCCCCAGGGAGTCCTAACTCAGTCCCGGAGAACGGAGCCTGCCGGGCGGCGTGGGGGTGCTGTGGTCAAGCTCAGAGCTGGGCCCTGCTCTCCCCCTGCCCCGCTGCCTGCCCCTCAGTCGGACACTTGCCCTTCGCATTGCCTCAGAGGTCAGCCAGGGTGAGGGTGACCATTCCCTCTGCCCTCTCTTCAGGGCAAGACGTGGCCTGGGAGAATGCCACACGGGCAGCCCCCCGTGCAGATGACCACACGCTAAGTGTCTGTCGGGAAGAGGAAGGGCCGCCTCTCTGGTGCTGAGGAGGCTGTGATGCCACTTGATTTATGGAGTTCCCGCTCCTACTCTACGTTGTAGAGGCTTAATTGTACGATTCAAAAGAAAATCGAATGGAAACAGGGAGTATCCACGTTTTTATTGTGCGGAGCTCACGTGCGGTGTTCACTACGTAAATAACATCCTTTAACTTTTTGCCTACATGCTACATCCCCAGGACATGCTCTTCCGCTGGCCGCTATCTCTGCTGGCCTGGGAGGGGGGGGGACAGGGTCCGTTTTCAGGGCCAGAATGCTAAGCAGACAACACGCTGCTGCCATTGTTCCTGCTGAGGTGGGAAAGGCAGGACTTGAACCCATTTTTTTCTCTTACCTTCCTGCTATCTTCTCTTCCATGGAATGGACGGTTAAGGGTCATGTCTTTTCAAAAGACTCGAGCCCATCCGGCGTGGCTCCATGGTTGAGCGTTGACCTGTGAACCTGGGTTCCATTCCTGGTCAGGGCACATGCCCCCATTCTGGGCTCAATCCCAGTGGGGGGCATGCCAGAGGCAGCCAATCAATGATTCCTTCTCATCACTGATGTTCCTATCACTTTCTCCCTCTTCCTTTTTCTCTGAAATCAATAAAAATATATTTAAAAAAAGACAAAAGACTCTTGAGATATGCTGCCCAACTCTCCACTTTCCTTATTTGCTTTGGGAACCATTGGTTTAAGGCAGTGGCCGGCCAACTCATGAGTCCACAGAGCCAAATACCAACGGCACAACGATTGACATCTCTATGGAGAGCCACATTTTTTAAACTTAAACTTCTTCTAACGCCACTTCTTCAACATAGACTGGCTCAGGCCGTGGCGTTTTGTGGAAGAGCCATACTCAATGGGCCAAAGAGCTGCATGTGGCTCGAGAGCCTCAGTTTGCCGACCACTGGTTTAAGAGAAGGAAGACAGAGCCCCCCTGTGACATGCGTGAGTTCATTGAATACCACAGGCAAGACCTGCGGGCAGCCTTGCCTTGCGCTGAGCTTTGGTAGCTCTGTGCTGGGACCCTCTGAGAGCGCTACAGGCTGTCTCCCCTCCCAGGCGGCCTGGGAGGTGGATTACTGCTGTGCTCTTCACTGTCACCCTACGAAACTGCTGAGACAGGCAACATCGTGGCTTACGTGTTTGGAACACAAACATTGAGGAATTCCTCTACGAGTTTGCCTCCCCAAAGAGAAATGAAAAGGATGCCACTCCTGTCACCGATGGGAGCCATGTCACGAATGGTCACTCTTTACGCTCAGTTAAAAAAGAAAAGCAGGATTTCTATTTGGCTTTCCCCATGAGAGGTGAAAAACATGCACTAATAAATAGACATGGCTGACAAGTGCAATCAGAGAGACAGGCCGAAGGCAGAGATGGCATTCTTCCATTTGGCATCCCTGCCGCTGGCCAGCCCCAGAGGGAAAATCAAGAGAATTGAGGTGAAACGATGGGAGAGGTAATGCCAGCACGCTGCCCTGTCCGGGCACAGCTCCCGGATGAGTGGAGGATGGGGCGCGATTTCCATCTTGTTGGAATGATACACAGCATGGCAGGGACAGCCCTGGGGCTTGTCCCCCATGGTGGTCCACTTCCCCACCGCCTTGTGCAGACTCCCTCTGCCTGTCCGTGTGGAGCTGTGACCCTGTTTGTGTCCATATGGAGCCGTGACCCTGTTTGGTGGAGACCATAAATCCCTGGGGATCCTGAATTGCATTGTCCTCTCTGTTCGCCGTACTTAGGAATGTAATGAAGACTACGGCTAGTGACAGTCATGAGGAGCTTTCTGGCTAAAATGATGCCAAGTACTGGAGAGCCGTGCAATCTGTCCATCAGGACTTTGGGGTCCAGGTGCAGTTCTGACAGGGGCGGGGGGGGGGTGGGGCAGCCCAGATGACCCACTTCCTTTAGCCTGGAGGCCCAGTGGAAACTGCTCCAAAGGCAGCTGAATACTCCGCACTTTTTTCCTCCCTTATTTTAAAAAAATTTGCACTTCTAACTTGCAGTGTCTGTAACGTGTTAATGGGCTTTCCTCCCACTTAACACCGCGTGTGGATGTGAGAATGTTCTCCTGGAGGGAAGCAGGTCTCTGGGGGTTTGCTCTGGCTCGAGGGCCTATGAGGTAGGTGTGATGAAGCCTCCTCCGCAGCAGGTTGGGGTGCCAGTGAACCTCGGTGGGGTCAGCAGCTCTCCTGCTGGTTTTGGCAGGAGAGGGAGACACTCAGCTACTTTAAAAGGAAGGAAGTACAACTTTCAATCTATATGAAAATCAGGATAGAAAGGGTTTTCAGACCTGGACATGGGTTTAGAACCAATCCATTCTCTTCTACCGTTAAGCCTGGAAAGAAAAATTAACCCAGGCTCATGTTACTCAGCCGGACGATCGTTCTTTCCACCCTGGGTTGGGGAGGGGGCAGCACAGAGAAGGAGGAGGCCTGGCTGGCATGGCTCAGTGGTTGAGTGTCAACCTGTGAACCAGGAGGTCACAGTTCGATTCCCAGTCAAGGCCCAGGCCCGGGTTGCAGGCTTAATCCCCAGGGTGGGGTGTGCAGGAGGCAGCTTATCAATGATTCTCTCATCACTGGCGTTTCTATCTCTCTCTCCCTTCCTCTTTGAAATCAATAAAGATCTATTTTAAAAAAAGAAAAAAGAAGGAAGGGGAAGAGTCAGAGGAGGGTGGTGCTGGGGACATGGCCAAAGCTTAAGGCAGCCATGATGGCCTTGGGTGAGGATTTTGGGAAGGCAGCAGAGGAGGAGGAAGAGTGGCGGAGGTACTTTGCAGCTGAAGTGGGTTTGTCCTGGGCTCCCCGGGAACAAGGGGAATGAAGGGAACACCCCTCAGGCACGGCGTGCAGGACGGTTGAGGGGGAGCGATGATGCTCCTTTGGTCTTCACAGCCAGGAGAGGACTAGTCCAGAGCTTTTCTGAGCACCTTGCGTCTTCCATGTTCCACGACGCTGCGACTTCCCTCTGCGGCAGGCTGGTGGGCATCTAATTATCAAAGAGGAGGAAGAGCTTTTGAAAGAACCATGTTTGGTGGCCTGAGAATGAAGCCGCACAGCCAAAGCTCACTTATTAAAGCTCATTCACTCATCAGCGTGCGCACTTTCTCCAGCCACAGTGACTTCATGGTCTGTGTGAAAATTCCATGTTCCTTCGGAAAATTTAATTAGCATAGCCGAGTCAGCAGAAAAATCATCTCTGACCGGTAGATGTTATTTCTACCCATTCTGCATTGCCTAAGAAAAATAATGACTCTGGGACTTAAGCGTGACGGCTCAGAGCAAGAGCCATTGTCTGCTGTTTGCTTTCATGGTTCCAGGATTGTGTTAGAGGGCTTACATGCCCTCACCATTTAATCCCCAGAAGAGCTCTATGAGATGAGTAGGTGCTAACCCCATTAGTGAGGGAACTGAAGATCAGAGAGCTGAAATGGTGTGTCAGGGCTGGGATTAGATTTCGGGTCCAGCAGCTGATTCAGAACTCTCCTGTGAGCCACACTCTTTCCCACCCTCCGCCCTCCCCGAGGGTCAGTGCCATTGACCGGCTTGGGCTGCGCCCGTCATACCTGGACAGAATTAAGGACCGGACGTTGAGGAAGGAAGAGAACTAGTTGGGGTGTCAAAGCATGAACGAAGAGCCTTGGTTTCCGTTAAGCATGAAATGGGTCAGTACGATGTGTTATCCCGGTAAGTGGATTAATACCACTACTACCCTGTTTCTCCAAAAATAAGACAGTGTCTTATATTAATTTTTGCTCCCAAAGATGCGCTAGGTCTTATTTTCAGGGGATGCCTTATTTTTTCATGAAGAATATGGTACACATTTATTGTTAAATGAAAATAAAGGAAATTTATTACCTGTATAGGGTATGGTAGTAGGGAAGTTGTCAACACAAACCAGACAAACTCAATTCTACAGTATCAAGAATTTACTCATTTATTCAATGACAATCATGTCATCATCTTCTGGAACATCATCATAACAATCCAATTCCTGAATTTCCTGGTGAATTTCTTGTGACTCCATTTCTTTCAGAATCAGTGGGCCAAATCTCTCATGTTTAACAATAGCACTGTCTTTCAATGAGTCCTTCTTGTCAAGGTAGCCTGCTCGCAGTGCATTTGCAATGCAACTGTCAGTGATTTTCTCCCATGAATTCTTCACCCAAGTCACAACTTCTTGCAGTTTAGGCTTCCCAAAGTTTCCATGCTGATTTCTCTCCATTCACACAGCAGTGATGTCAGAACTCCGCATAATGTCACTGGTTGCTAGACGCCAGTCGGGGCGGCCCTAGCGACCAGTTTACGGCAAATTAATTTTCATTCTGAGACAAAGCCTGGGGGCCTTATTTTTTTGGGGGGATGCCTTATATTTCACTCAGGAGGAAACCTGTAAGTAGGTCTTATTTTCGGAGGATGTCTTACTTTCGAGGAAACACAGTAGCTATTAGAAGCTAACCACCACCCCTCACTTTATAATTCTCCATCTCTAGACAACAACCACAAAAACTAACAGTGAACACTGACTCTTTTACATCTATGGATTTGTTTAAACACAATGGCATCCTCCCTAAGATAGGTGTGACCAGCTCCCTCCTTCTCCAGATGGGGAAACTGAGGGAGACAGTGCAGAAACACATCCAGGAAGCGGTGAAGCTGGGCTCCCTGGGATCATTCTGACCCGCCTCTCAGCAGCAGGCTCGGCCACACCTCACCTATCTGCTTCTGGGACACAAACAGGACTTTATCGGTCTCCGGGTGGGAGGAAGCCCAGTGGAACGGGATGTTGAACGGCGTGTTCCGGGAATGTTTTTGTACTTGGACTGGGGGCGGGGCAGGAAGCAGCCTCCTGGGCCTCACGGGGACCCTGCGCCCACGGGAAGCCCAGTGCGTTCTGCTGCGCGTCTCCCCGTCTGGACGCTTCCTCCGGGAATAAGGCCCGGCTCTTCTGTGTACGCCTGTACAGGGTTTGTGAGCCGCTCTGTGTTCCAGGATTGTATGTGCTCGTTTCACGTTTATTGAATGTCACAATGGGCTTACAGGTGGTATGAGAATGTAAAAATTGCTGCTTACAGAAGGAAATAAGGCTCCAAGTGGTTTCAGCGAATTTCCTAAGTTCCCAGGAAGCCCTAAGTTTCTTGGGGGCCAGGGCTTCCTTACCCGAGCCAGGCCTTTTTCCTTCCCATCCTTGGAGCGCGGCTGGGCGTGGGGCTGGGGGGTCCTGAGATGCACTGAAACCACTCAGAACACAAATAGAAAGAGGAAGGAAGATGTCACTGCTGGTAGCAGTGGCTAGGTGGCGGCAGGCAGGAATGACACAGCAGTTCCTCTGCATCCTGAGCACTCTAGTAGGCATTCAGTGGTATTTGAATACGTGGGAATGGACCCCTGCGTTCTTTTAGCTAAGTTCCAAATTCGGAGCCGGGGAGAGCAGAGGGGCTGTGGAAGGTGGAGAGAATCTCCAGGGGGAGGTGGGGCTCAAGCTGGCTGGAGGCAGGAGGGCGGGGAGGTGGGGAAGGAGGGCATCTGTGCAAAGGGAACCAGGGCAAAGGCTGATGCACCTGGGACACCTAACCTAGCCAACCAACAGGCACAGGTTTCCCAAATTCTGTCATATCCGCTCTGCTTCCCAAATTCCCAACCTGGGAAGAGGTTTTCCTCCCTAAGCCAGGGCCAGGAAAATCATGCCACCATGCTCCGTAGCTACGCCTCTGCCATGCTCGCAGGCCAGGAGTGTAACCTGTTAATCGTTTTGGCTCGCTTATGTGATTCCTCGACGGGAGTCACTGGGTGTCTGGTCTCACCTGCCCGGGGTTTCCTTCCCAGGTGAACATGTTCGTGGAAGGGTTCCATGACGCCATTCTGCTCTACGTCCTGGCTTTGCACGAAGTGCTCAGAGCCGGCTACAGCAAGAAGGACGGAGGGAAGATCATCCAGCAGACGTGGAACAGGACCTTTGAAGGTGAGGACTCAGTCTTTACGTCGATGGCGCTCGGAAGCTCATCGAGCTGCTTCTCCGCTGGTTCTGTTTCGCTCTTACAACCGCGGGACCCTGCTTTCCTCAGCTGAGCAGGAGGGGTGACAAGTCAGAATCAGGCCGGCCCACAGGCTGGCGGTGCAAGTTCAATGGGATGAAGCACGTGCAGGTGCTTTGAAAGAGTACCACCAAAACGGGAAGTGGCTTATCTCCTGATTGTTGGGCACCAACTCCACGTTTCTTAAACTTAAATTTGTCCCAAGCCCCTTTCACAGCGAACCACCGATTGGTGAAGCGTTCTGTAGTCAGTTTTAAGATGAAAGATCCCAGATACACATTTCTCTGTTCAAACCTGAGTGGTTCGAGAGAATGAGTAGGTCTGGTGAGCCCTCACTTTTATTTTATTTTTTAAAATGATGACTATTAGCTGTGGCATTCTTAACAACAAACACAGAAAAAAATGGCTCATCATCTCATCACTCCAAGAAACCTCTGTTGACATTTAAAAATTGTACAAGAATGAGACTATTCTTGGCTGGAGAATGTAAACAGCCCAAGAAGGCACAAAATGAAAAGTGAAAGTTTTCCTCCCCGCCCTGGTCCCCTCCCTCCACTGTGATCACTAGTAACAATTCCCTATGATTCGGTTTAAAAATATTTTGTGTCCTGACAGCAGATATGCATTTGAATTATATCATATCCAAAAAAATTTATACGAAAGGGTCATACCATGAATACCATTCCTTATCATAGCCTTTTTAACTTGCATGTCAGAAATGTTCCCTATGAGTACTCACAGATTCGGCACATTTTTCAACGATAGTTCCATCGTTTTCCACCACACGGCTGCACAAGAACTTCTTTAACCAACCTCCTGTGGGTGGACACTCCAGCTGTTTATAGTTTTTGCTATTATGCATCCTACTATCTTGCTGAATTTCTGTGAGTATGTCCAACAGGGGATATTTCTAGTTGTGGGATATTTCTAGATATGAAATCCTAATATGCAAATAGACCCTATGGTGGAACAACTGAACAAGTGGTCGCTATGATGTGCGCTCACCACCAGGGGGTGCGCACTGAACATGGTGGGCGTTGGCAGCAGAGCAGGGAAAATGGTGGGCATCTGCCATGACAGGAGGGTGGAGCAGGTGAGCCGGGAGTGGGGGGCAGTTGCTGTCATTGGGGCTAGCCTGTGGTGATTACTGAAAATTCTCTGCTCCTGCATGCCACAATACCACAGGGTGCTCACACCTGCTGCTGGTGCCAGCCCTGCTCACACCCACTGCTGGAGCTGGAGCTGTCGCTTGCACCCATTGACAGCCTCCGGCGCTGGCCCTGATTGCCTCTCAGGGCTTCTCCACCTCCCTCTGCTCCTAAGGGGTGATCAGGGCTAGCAGCCACCACTCAGACCTGCTGCTGGTGCCGGCCCCAATCAGTCCACAGCATCAGTGCATGGGAATGGTGGACGCGGGAGCGGGGCTGCTGGCAGACAGCAGACCAGGGACCATGGTAGGAGGGGCCAGGCAGGGGCACAGATGATAGGCCAGACCCACCCCTGTGCCCACCACAGCCTCACAGCCCACAGTTCCTTTCAAGATGCACAAATTCATGCACTGGGCCCCTAGTCATTAGATATTGGCAAAGGTCTTCTGGAAAGGTCCGCTAGCCTATATTGTTGCCAACAGTGTATAGAGTGCTGGCTTCCTCTGGCCTCACCAGCACTCAAAGAAAATCAACACGAGACTCAACGTGAGCCCTGCAGTTATCAACTTCATAGTCACTCACTCATTCATTCATCAAATATTCTTGAGCACCAACTATGTGCAAGGCGCCATTCAAGGTGCTGAGGATTTAGCAATGAGCTAAAGACATTCCCTGCAACAATATGAGCTTCCATGGTAGCAGGGTTAACTGGTGATAAACAAACAGATAACGCCATTTCAGGGGCTATGGAATAAAGCAGGATAGAGAGCTAGAACGTGTCCCGTGGGACTATTTAAATAGAGTGATCAGGGAAGGTCTCTCTGGTAAGTGGCAGTTGAGTAGAGATCTAAAGGAAACGAAAGGAATTATGTTCATGAGAGAACATTCCAGAGGGAGCAGCAAATGCAGAGACCTTGAGTGTATCTGTGGGGCAGTTCTGAGTGCCCCCAGACAGGCAAGGAGGCTGAAGCAGAGCATGTGAGAGGCAGTGTAATAGGAGCCAAAGTCAGAGAGGTAGTGGGGACTAGAACCCGAGGACCTGGAAGCTGCACTAAGGGCTTTGGGTTCCACCCTGAGTGAGATAGAAAGCCACCAGTGTGGTTTGAAGAATATGATCTGTCTTGAGTCTTTGAAAGGGGTCCTATGGGGGCTGTGTGGAAAATAAACGATAGTACGCTAATGGGTACCATGTGAGAACCACTAACATACAGTACATTTCGCTGGACCATCTGCATCCTAGTCATGGCCTCCACCCTCAGTCCCTTGGACTTCTCCATCACCTAAACCTTAGGGGTCGGGGTAGTTGATGACTGACAAGAGTCCTTTCAGTTTTGCATCATGCTAACCCTTCCTTTGAGCCCTTGAATGCAGCGGGGCTAGGCCTGTATGTATCTGCAGTCTAACTCAGGACATTTTCAAAGACGGGAACAAGTACTTCCAAGTCTAGATTTGAAGCACACACACATTTTTTTCTTTTTTCATTTGGGACTCATATCCACTCCACTGTCTCGTTGTGTTCTCAGTTATTAGAAGGGGTGGGGCAGTACAAAGGGGTCATGTTCCATCTAGAGTTGTCTTGGCCTCGGCTGTGGTGACAAGTGCTAGGTCTCATTGCTCCTTGGTGGCTTTCGTGGATGCCACATCTCACTCAAAACTGGAGTGACATCTGATTAACTTTCGGCAGATTGTGAGACGTGAACAGCGAGGCCTCCAGGGTCGTCTTGCTCAACCTCAGGCTGCTCTAGCTGGGAGCTGGAACCAAGTAGGATCATTCAGGGGGCATATTAGGACAGAGTCAAATTTTCCAGAAGTTGTGCCCAATACACTGAGAAACTGGTGTGTGTGTGTGGATACAATCTTGGTAGGCCACATCCCGGTCTTAGCTATTCCTCTCTATGTGGTGTGGCCGTTTGTTCTTGGTCTTCCGAGGGAGGTTGTTAAGAGAAGGGCAGGTGTCCACAATGGCTGGGATTCAGTTTTGTTCAGAGGGCATTGAACTAAATTTTCCCCTCGGCCAGTCTTGATCTTCCATTCTTGGGCCAGGCCTACACAGGCGATAGGAAATGCGTTCTAGGACAGCCAGCTGTAGAGTTCAGCTTAGACGCAGAATCTCACTTGTCCAAATGCAAAGGCAACTCAAGCCGAGGTAAGTTTCCATTCTCTTTGCGAAGCAGTGACCCAGCTGAGGGGAGCCCCGAAAGGCCTCCAAGCAGCTTTCACCTTTCTAAATTTAAAACCAATTTTCATTTTAATGGTCACCGTAAATGACCATTAAGTTCTTAAGGGAAAAGTACTCTGGCTGGTACTTGACAAATTTAGATTTTATTACCGAGAAGCCTAGGACCAGCTCTCGACCGTGGCCCGGGAAGAAGCTAACTGCTCTCTGTGTGAGAGGTCAGGGTGACAAGGTAAATAGGACTGTGGCTCCCACCTTGAGCTCCACTACAGGCCCATGGGAACGAGGGTGGGACGTCTCAGGAGTTCCACAGGAAAATTCTGCCTGGGCCTGACCACCACCTCACGTACCACACTCTCAGGTGAGGTCTCACTTGCTAATGGGCTGCCTTGAGGGTTCTCACCTCCTTCCTTGGCAGAATGGTAATAGCTTCAAGTGTAATGAGGTGCTGGGCTCCGGGGCTCCCTGGCCTCATAGAACACTCTGCAAAAACACTCAGAGAACACACTATCAGACACCCCTCCGGACAGAATAAAGAAAGGTTCTGGATAACCAAGACGTTTGGAGATGAATACATAGATACGTATTTTTAAAAATGGCGTTACTTAAAAGTCGTATAGTCCGTCAAGGATAAACAAGTTCGAGGTGGGTGTACCCTTTGTAACCAGTCTATATTAAGAAGACAAAACACCCAGATGAATGGTAACTCCATTCTGTTTCTGGCAAAGTAGGCCAAAGTCTGGAAAAACCGGCAGGCCTTCAAACCACAGCCCAAGGACAGCAAACCCAAACACTTGTCCTCTCCAAACCACACTTGAGGATGGAACTTTCCCCTGGGATCCCTTTTCCCAGACATTCACTTCGCTTCCGGAGGGAACCAGATCAATGGAAACGCCAATTAGGAATCACACCGAACCCTGCCACAGCTTGAAATAAAGGAAAATAAATAGCCTCAGTGACTTAGCACGTAGCTGATATCTGCACTCTGTTATTTAGTGAAGGAAAATGACAGTACAGACATTTGATATAGACTAACCAGACATACAGGCTTTGATTGATTAGCGGCTGTCAGCCACCATTGCTAGCCGGAGCGAATTCAGTCTCTCCTGTGGGTCCTCGGGGCTCTCCGTACTCTGGCCACTGTTCCAGCCTTTCTCTCCGCGCCCTTCCATGCACACGGGCCTCTCCCAGAAACCTCGTGGCCGCCCTGCCTCCTTCCAGCGCCAGCGCCTCTGTGAATGCCAGCAAGGCCAGCCTGTCTGCCTCAGACACCCCTGCCCTCTCCGATGGCTGCCGGCCCGAATCCTGGGCTTCACCCCGGCTTTCCCCCTGGGCCGCCTCCCCTGTGGCGTGGGCACGGCCCGGGGTGCTCTCCCAGAGCTCGGCCGGCAGAGGTGGTGCTGACAGCAGAGGAACGAGCCGCCTTCTCTTCAGCCTGTACCTGCTTCCTCTCGCCCCCAGCCGCTGGCCCGGGGGCACTGTTGGGACTCTCCCGGAATATCATGGGGCAAAGGCCTTGCTCACGGTCACAGGGCTGGGAAGCATGAGAGCTGGGGTCCAAGTGCAGATAGACCTCTGGGTACGAGAAGCTGACTCCCTCCTCGGGCTGCCCCTCTTGGGCAGAGAATGTGGCCCCTTCACCTTTGCCTCCGCGGCAGCATCATAGCCAACTGCCGGCTGTCACCGGGAAAACATTTGGGCAAACAACGAATGACGTATTATATCTCTATGGGATAATGAATAGTAGCTGATCCTTTCAAAATATATGTAAACCAAAGCCTTACGCTGGACACTTGAAGCTCGAACGGTGATGAGTGTCAGTTACCTCTTGATAAAACTGGAAAACACTGCCCCAAACAGAAGCAGAAGAGCGAATGAAGACGGTGGGAGAAAGACAAACTCTTCCTTCACTCTCAGCTCCCAGGGCCGGGCCCAGGTGCCCCCGGCCTGCACACCAGGTGCTCCCCCCCCCCCGGCCTGCACACCAGTGTGGCCCCCCGGCCTGCACACCAGGTGCCCCCGGCCTGCACACCAGTGTGGCCCCGGCCTGCACACCAGTGTGGCCCCCCGGCCTGCACACCAGGTGCCCCCGGCCTGCACACCAGTGTGGCCCCCCGGCCTGCACACCAGGTGCCCCCGGCCTGCACACCAGTGTGGCCCAGGGCGGAGCACGTGGGCCGGGGCCGGGGCCGGGGCCTGGAAGAGGGTTTCTCGATGACACGTGCCCGGTGATAGCGCGAACCCACGGCAAGCCCAGGAGCCGGCCACACCCCCACGTCTCCTGCCTGGCCACTGGCTTTCGTGTCCATTTAACAGGAAACTCTGGGATCAGCTGCTCTCAGGACCCGCCTTACTCTTCTGTAAGAACACACACGCATATTTCTCAAAGCAGGTCATTTATTTCCTTTCCTTTTCGTTTTTAGAGGGAGAAATGCGAAGAATTTAGGAATGCAGACGCAGATGAAGTTACAATGTCTCTCCCACGGCCAACACAAACGCCCCGCGTCTGCTGAGGCTCCCGGCGGCCGGAGGGCGCCGCACCGGCCTTCCGCCCAGGCCTCCTGTGGCTGGCCCAGCGGCGCCCTCAGTGCCAACCTGGCGCTCCTCTTTGTCACCCTCTAGGCATCGCCGGGCAGGTGTCCATCGACACGAACGGGGACCGGTACGGGGACTTCTCGGTGATCGCCATGACCGACGCGGAGGCGGGCACCCAGGAGGTAAGCGGGCGAGGCTCTGGCCCGCTCTCCTGCCGGTTGGGGTCCCGAGGAGTGTGCTCGTCCCGGTGTCCACATAGCTGCCCCCAAGGCAGCCCCCAGATGAGAATGAGCCCCACACCTGGAGTTTCCACGTGGGGGGCTCACGTCGGTTAAGGGGATCAGGGAAGACTTCCGGAAACGGACCCCCGTTTATCCCAAGTGGGGACATCGTTCCTTCTAAGTGGCCACCAATCCCAGCTCAGCCCGATGATGCGGGAGGGATGTGGATGAGAGCGGTGAAGTGAGGCAGGGAAAGGGGCTTACAAACCGGGCAACTGTTAACACTTCCGAAGGCTGTGGTGCCCCCGGGCAGCGTCTTGGAGCGGAAAGGGCGCCCTGGATGCAAAGATGAGCCTCTGACCCTCACTGGGGGGGAGCTCTGCCTCAGTTTCCTGGGCTGTCACATGGAAATCAGATCTTCCTTGCTCTCTCATGATTATGAGCCCCGAATGGTATGAGACCTAGAAAAGTACTACAGAACTTTAGATGGTCTAAATGGTCTATAGGAATAAAAGTGAATAGGCAGATTGACCAATCGGCCGAACAGCAGAACGACTGTCCAGATGACCACGCTGTGACATGCGCTGGCACCAGGCCAGCCAAGGTGGGCACGATGAGAGTGGTCGGCGGGCGGAGGGGCTGCCATCGCCCACGGTCACCCTGCAGAGGGAGGTCCAGGCCACTGGCCGGAGTGGGGGGTGATCAATGCGGGGAGGCTCCAGGGAACCGGGGAACTGGAGGGGGGGGATGTGTGTGTGGCGGCGGATTCGGGTGCCAGGCCAAGGTGGTGCGAGCAGGGGGCAGGGCCGAGGGCCCTCGAGGCAGCCAGGGCCGGGAGGGTCTACCCTGGCAGGAATTGCATGCGCCGGGCCTCCGGTAGGTGTATACATAAGGATTACACAGCTCTGCAGCGTTCCGGGTGGAATCTGCTGCTTGGACTGCTCTGGTGTGGGGGTAGTGTAACCAGCCACCTTGCCTCTGGAGCCACAGCCCCCCTCAGGGACGCTCAGCTGCAGGCCCGGCGGGGGCTGTAAATCTGACGCTCAGGGTCCGCGGACCCCGCTGGGTGGGAGCGAACCGGGGCCGGGCCCTGTGCCGCTCCGTGAGAGACAGGTGCCCGCCCTCTCAGCCGGCACCCTTGCTTTCCGGCCCTGGCGCAGGTGATTGGCGACTACTTCGGGAAGGAGGGCCGCTTTGAGATGCGGCCCAACGTCAAGTACCCGTGGGGGCCCCTGAAGCTGCGGCTGGAGGAGACGCGGCTGGCGGAGCACAGCGGCGGCGCGCCCTGCAAGGCCTGTAAGTTCCGGGCCGGAACCCCCCCCCTCAGCGCGGGGTCCGAGTGAGATCCGGAGCCCGGGTTCTGAAAGCCCAGAGTTCTCTTCCGAGGTGGGCAGGCCCACAGAAACAGCTCTCACACCGGGGCCCCACTGTCACCAGAAGCTTCTAGGTCTTCCTTCCCTTCCGTCCGTTTCCAAACGGGCAGAGGCCTTCTCCCCACCTATCCGTCTCCCGGCCTTTTCTTGTTCATCAGTCTAGGTTGGTCACCATTTCCCCTAGATGAGTGAGATCATGTCCTACTGGAAATACACTTATAAGAACCGAAAATGAGACAAGCAATAATTAGCCCCATGGATTTTTCACCAGAGCTTCCAGGCTGAGTTGTGTCCCCATCCACCTGGGGAAGTGAGGCGCGTGGGTCAGTTCCATGGTCTCTACAGCTGCCTCTCTGACTGTAAGCTCACCCCGTGTGGCTGCATCTGGAGCCTGCTCCACTCCCCGGAGTCCTCGTGAACCAGCGTTCTCCCCCTGTCCTGTAGCATCCAGTGTGCTCCCAAGAGCTTCTTAGAAAAAGTGCACGATCCCCTAGGAATCTTTCTCAAAAAGAAAGGAAAATGTTCTCAAGCGGGAAACTGAGACACACCGTCTAGAGAACGAATCTTTTCCATGAATGAAAGGTTAGGGTGGATGAATTCAGGGTCTGAATGACACCTGTTCATGGAAATGTACTGAGACCTTCTTTATGGTCTAGTACAGGGGTGGGCAAACTTTCTGACTCGAGGGCCACAATGGGTTCTTAAACTGGACCGGGGGGCTGGAACAAAAGCATGGATGGAGTGTTTGTGTGAACTAATATAAATTCAAAGTAAACATAATTACACAAAAGGGTACGGTCTTTTAAAATTTTTTTTTTTATTTCAATAGTTTAGAACAGCCATCCGGCCAGCGGGCCGTAGTTTGCCCACGCCTGGTCTAGTATGTGATGACTATTTGCCAATATTCTGTGTGTGGTGGGGAAAATAAATATGTGCTCTTATCATTAAAAAAAAAAGAAAGGTCAGGATGAGACCTTTTCTCACTGAACCCTGACGATCTGTTTTTCTCTCAAGCAGGTGGCCTCGAAGAGTCCGCGGTCACAGGCATTGTGGTGGGGGCCTTGCTGGGAGCTGGTTTGCTCATGGCTTTCTACTTTTTCAGGTCAGGACCTTGCGACAGGGTTCAAAAGTCCACTCTGTGATTGCCTTTGTCACTTGCCTTTGCATGACCTTTCTGTGACGTGCCCATACGTTGCTCTGACCCCAAAAGCATGATGGTTGGAAGAACAAAGCTCTCTCTCGGGAGGTGGGGGTGGGGGACCCTGGTTTGGTGATCAGTGGGCCAGCATGCTAGGGAGGGGCGCAGGGGTTCCTGCTGCATTGCCCCGTGGGCCACAGAGCTGCTGCCCTCCTCCGATGACCGGTATTCTGACCTGAATCCCCACGATGCACTCAGTGTGTGCGTGGAGGGGGACTCTGGGCAGA
Organism: Vespertilio murinus; assembly: GCA_963924515.1. NCBI lineage: Eukaryota > Metazoa > Chordata > Mammalia > Chiroptera > Vespertilionidae > Vespertilio > Vespertilio murinus. The sequence continues at coordinate 3,050,850 of OZ004705.1, forward strand.
GGGGACATGGATGGCCCGTTCTCAGGCCTCCTCCCGGTCAGAGGAGGTCCCGGCTTCACCTTCTGCAGAGGAGGTGGCTGTGCTCTCAGGCTGGTCGGCGCTGAGCGTTTTGGAGAACCCACGCGCTTGGTTACCCCTGTGGTTAGGCCCCAAGCTTGTAAAATTGTATTATGTCTCTGTGTCCAAGACACCGGCAGTCTCACACCATAAGGGCGCCCTGTTCCTTTGTAATCTTTGGTGGTTGAGTTTGTGGCTTATCCTTAAGCCATTAGACCACAATTTCTTCATTTCTGCTTGGAAATGGAGTTGTGGGTGTGTGTGGCTCTGTGTGGGAACAATTGTATTCCTGTTCCTTCGGCGCAGGGCACGAAATCTGATCTTTATCTGGGGCCTGTCCTGGGAGTCGGGGAGCCCTCCTGTGGCCCTGCAGACAAGACGGAGCCCACCAGGCGGCCAGGGAAGAAGGGGAAGGCTTGTTCTGTGGCATTTCGGAGAGCTGGCCAACTTTCCTCCCTGAACAAGGGCAGGGCGCCTCGGGGCACTCTGCTTTAATCTCTGACCCCAGTTTCGTATTCTGTCACTTCTCATTTATCAACCCCCCCCCCCCCAGATGTCCCCCGAGGGCCTTCTTTGTAAGAGAAACCACAGTATTGTGTGGCCCAGGGAGGTTTTATCTCTGCATTCCCTTTCCCTTTCCCCAGGAAGAAATACAGAATAACCATTGAGAGGCGGAACCAGCAGGAAGAAAGCAACGTGGGGAAGCACCGAGAGCTCCGGGAAGATTCCCTCAGGTCCCACTTTTCGGTGGCTTAAAAGGAAGCCGCCCTTTCTTCCGGCCGAGATTCTTGGGGGAGATTGGTGAATGAAAGGAACGGAGGAGTGCTCTTGAAGAACTCATTCTTTTCAGCATTTAGCCATTTCGTTGTAAGATTTCTTTAGAAGCTCAGGAACTATGATTAGCCATCAGATGCCTCCGGCCTTTCATCTAAGGACCAGGAAATACCGGAATATAATGTCACCCTGTTTCCCGTGCTCATGGTGTGGAGGGCCTTTGACTGGGTTTATGGTTTGGGAACCCGATGTCTCCCTCTCTTGATGGCTTTTGGGGGCATTTCACACAAAGGCTACACAGATGGGGTTTTCTCCAGGGATACTAGAATAAAATCACTTTTCCAAGTAGGATATTCCTAGGAAGAATGTAACACCCGAGAAGAGGAACATGGAACGAAAAAATCTCAAGGTGGGAAATAGCGCTGGCCGGCGGGGCTGAGTTGAGGACGGCTCTGTCCAATGTATACATTCAGCTCCCGACTTCCTCTCTGGAGAAAGGATTTCCTCCTGTCTCCTTCAGTGTCTCCTAAAAGCTGCTCTGGACCGTTGTAACTATCACCGAGATAAGAGGCTTTATACAAGAAAAGCAAGTCTAAAATGTTTCATTTTTTTTTAAATGTAAAAAAAAGACAAAGCCCTATTTCGCACTAACATCTTATTTTTAAGTATTTTGATCTTATATTTTGCTATTAGATAATGTGTCTATTTTTTCATTTTGAAGATTAAATTTCACTTATATTTGAAGAGCATGGGTACAACAGTGATGAAAGACGCTTCTCTCCCCCTCCCTCCCTCCCTCCGTCTCCTCCCTCCCCCTCCCCCCAGTCCTCTCCCCCTGGCCAGGCTGCTGTAATTACAGAGACCTAGAGATGTCTCCTGATTGCACCCTGCAGGAGCACATTCATTTGCTTGTTTTAAATGCAAGTTATTTTAGGGGTAGATCCCTTCCAATGCTGGCCACATGATGAGTTTCAGGGTCAAGGGGAAATGTGCTAGAATTTAGTAGGGTTTTATAAGCGGAGGCAGCTCTTTGTCCTCAAGAAGAACGTTATAAGAGAGTTAGAACTTGACAGTAAACACGGAAATGATAAACACATGGCATCTTACCAAAATTTACAGTGATGATTGGGGTTAAAAGAGGGAATCTAACTAGCGACTCCATTCCCTTTCAGTTAACCCCGCAGAGTTTTGTAGTCATCCACTAGTAGCCTGACAACGGTGGTTGTGGCTGTGGGTGTGGATGTAAGGAATTTGGACAAAGCTGAATAAGTATTTACTGAACCGCTCCGTTGCACCCAGGTTTAAATTCAGGCTGCCACTTTATGATTCGTGGGGAAAATGGACGGTGAGGGCAGAACGGGACATCGCTGGGTTAGCTAGCATACCGCCTTGGAATCAGGTCACTCGGTCCTTGATAACATTTGGAGCATCTGGAAAATGGCTTTAAACATAATCTTAATGTCTGTAAAAGACCATGTGTAGGGAGGTAAATAGTGGAGTGTGAGCAGTTCCTGGGAAGTGGTGGAGGTCATAGCTCGTACGGATGAGGGCGGAGCCAGATGAGTGGAACGGTGTGTTGGCAGTTGGTCCCACCTAGCTTCCTGGAGGAGCTGGCCCCTGTCACTCCTACTCCCGAAGGTCAAAGGGCATGGATTCTTCCTGGGTGAGGCACATGTTCCCTTTATGGCTTAAAAATGCTATGCAGGCAGCTGGAGAACGTGATCAAAGAATTAAGGATGATCAACTGGAGCAACGGCGTTGTAGTTCTTCACGTTGGATGCAAAGGAAAAGCACCAAGTTAAAAAAAAGGCTGGTAAAAGAAAGCAAGAGAGGCAAGCTCCAGAAATCCCAACGTAGGAAGAGAGCCTGGGAAGTAAAACCAGAGAAGCGAAGCAGGGAACAGCTCAGGACTCCACACAGCAAAGGCTTGATTCCATTTTGTTTTTACGATCGGAGAGACTTACTTCTCTCTGGTTTTTATTTTTCAGTGATGTCATTTTTCGAGATGCTCATTTGCTTTGCTCATATGTTTGTAAAGAGACATTTGAGTTCTGAGCCTACGTGCTTATTTCGGGGGGGGGGGGGGACACTCTACCCGGTCGCAGCCTTTGGGTATAAACGTTTCTGACCTTCCCATAACCGACATAGAGTTCCATCAACTCACACTTTTAAAGCAACTGTCTTTTATTTCTACTTTGGGTAGAGGGATAGTTCTGAAGTTAATATTATTATGTCCCCAGATAAGATTGTAAAAATAAGTGAGCATTTTAGTCTTTTAAAAATGGCAGGAAAAAAAATCACGAGGTTTCTCATATGTGGGTGCCGTTCTCTTCCAGTCTTAAAGCCGTCCCAGGGCTCATAAGGTGGACTGCTGTGTCTGCTGTCTATCGATTCTGCTTCGAACTCATCATATGAGTTCTCAAAACTCCCTTACGTTTTGAAAAACGCCATTCAGTTGGAAACCTTCGCCAAAAGTGTAGGTGATTGGCCCAAGGTGACCCTGGGCTCAGACCTGTGGAGATTGTAGTTTGGGAGTTAAGTTCCTAACTGAAGAACACCTATGACAACTGGTCCTTTATACACTGCCAGGAGCCACATATCACGCAGTCAGACAAACAGAGCTTCAGTTCTTAAACCATTCTATGCGAACCCAGTTTCCCCCCGGAGCCCGGGGGTGCAGGTTTAAAAAGAGGCCAGCGTCCCCCTGCTAAGAATGCCGACGTGGATGCCTGTCAGTGTACAGACTTCCCGTGGGCGCTCCTGGTGTTGGAAGTCAGCGCAGCTTTTATGCTCATCATTGTCACCTTCTCAGATTGTGTGCCTGGACTCAGAGGACCACTTCCGCCCGGAAAACACTCTGTACGGAGACCGCACCCTCCCCCGCTCCCACCGCAGGTTCCTCGAGGAATCCCCCGTGAACATCGTATTTCTTGGGAGCACCATTAGCTGAACCACAGACACGGCGCCGCTGGCTTTGCAAACGGCTCTCCGCGTTTCAGGAGCAGCATTTCACGGAGGGAGGGGAGACGGGTATGGCAATGAATTCCTGGAATTCTAAGGCTCCATGTCCAGACACTGCTCCCTTATTCCCCGGCTGCCGGGGTCACGGCCTTCTTCAAGGCCCCCGTGCCCTCATTGCCCCCAATTTCCCACTTTCCTTCTGTCCGGCGCTGGGTTCCGGAGGGGGAGTGAGACAGGCCGTTGGCAGCGAGATGGAGGCCATTGTGTAGGTCTCACACAGGGCCAGGGGTTCAGAAGGGAGGTCCCCGTGGCACCCCCTTCTTGGAAGGACACGGTGGCTGTTGGTGGAAGTCTCCGTAGGAAACCACACAGGATACTGGGCCGTGCGTTAGGGGGTGTTTCTAAAAGGAAAGGCACGCATACCTATGTTTCCTGGGACACAGAGAACTCAGCTGCTGCCTGGGTGCAGGCAGAAAGCCAAATGCCAGCCTGCGTGCCAGGGGCTTGTAGGGTCGTGGGCTGGGGCCCAGTGCCTCCTGAGGAAGCTGATGGTGGACCGGCCTTCTTCAGCGGGAAAGCCCAGCTCCCTAAGACCAGGGCGTGTGTGCGGGGGGCAGGGTGGCCGCAGAGAGAAGGAGGCGGTGTGCGGCTTGTTGGGGTGTCTCTGCAAGTGCGGGGTAGCCGACAATTCGGTCGCCACACCCAGCAAGAAGACTCAGAGCGGGATTCTCTGAAGGGAGCAGAAGGCACCATTGCAAACGGCTCCTCTTCCAGCTCCTCCCCCCCCCCCGCACCCCCTTTGCCCTCTGTGCTGGCTGTGGAGGGGGTCCCCTCTTGCCTGGCAGGCAGAAGCTTGCAGAGGGACCCGCACTCCCCAGTGCTGGCTGTGAGCGTGCAGAGCGTCCCCTCGCTGGCTGGCAGCCAGAGCGCTGGTGCTAACTTGGCCACACACACGCCCGGGCCCGTCCAGCCGGGGACGCGGAGACAGCCAGCGAGCCCGGCCTGGTTCCGGTGTGCGGTCTCCCACCATCTCCCGCAGGGCACCCCACAGCGAGCGAGACTCCGGGATCCAAACAACTTCCCGAGGTGCCGGGTTGGAGGGGCTCGGATTTCTCGTTAACCACTAAGGCTCATTCCTACCAAAGGCAGAGAGTGCCGCCGGCTGGTGCCCTGCACGTTCGTGTTTCCAGCGCAGGCTCCAGGGGAGCGCGTCTCCGAAGTAGAAACCCACGTGCCGTCCTCGACTTCCCCGCTGTCCCCGCTCCCCGACGGGCCGGCTGCGGGGTGACTCCGGGGGAGAGACCCGAACACGCAGAATCAAGATGTACAAAAAATGCTGCATTGCTCTGACTCAGGAGTTAGACCCACATTTCTCCGCAGCGAGGAGCCAAGGGCCCCCTTGCCCCCGGGGGAGGCCGCAGGGAAGCTGAGCGGCTGTCGCAGCACTGGGCCGGGGGCAGGGGCAGGGAACGCTGGCTTTTGAAGCAGGGTGTCCTCTGCACTATTCAGTCCCGAAGCTGAGCGCATTCAAGGTGGCGGGTCTTCCTGGCAAAGTGGTCACGAGGTGCCCGAGGCGGCCGGGAGAGGCGGCAAGTTTGCAGACGGTTGTGCTGGGGCCTGGGAATGGGAGCTCTGTCCCCTGTGCCTGGTGGGTGGTGACCCCAAGAGGGCACGGTCCAGACACCGGGGAGGGCCCCTTGTCTCCCGGGCCGGGCCGTTCATTGTTAATGTGGACACAGGACCACCAAACAGTATGGCCCTACCACGGGTCCGGCAGCCCGATCAGAGTCACAGCGGCACAAGCTATCCACGGTTTCCGATTCTAGTGTAAGTAGAACTATCTGCATATAATGTGATTTAATTTATTGTTGTGTTGTGTAGAAAACGAGAATTAACGACTGTGGATATAACCCCTGTTTTGTATGATGTATTTTATTTCTGGTGCAAACTGGCCCTTTCACGTACCTGCTTCTTCCGGTGTTCGGATATACATGTGTACGTGTTCTTGTACCTGTTTCCATTCAGCAGGAATGCCACATGCTCACGGTATAACTATGTGTTCTCATTAAAAACCTCCCGTAGCAAGCCTTTCCTGTTCGTGACTCAGCCGCCCACCCCGCCAGCCCCTCTGCTCCCGGGGGAGGTGGGGCGGAAGATGGATGCGCAGAGGGGACTGGTTTCATGGTTTGCCTGGGGCCTATGAACTGGCTCAAGAATTTTCTGCCCAGCCTAGGGGAGCTTTTTAGAAATAGGAAAATAATAATATGCAAATGAGGGGTCTACCTTGAACTGGCTGGGGGGGGGGGGGCAGAGAGCTGAGTAATATGATCTCGAGTGTCCACGGCAAGCACGTCAAACTGAAAGGCTGACTCGGGACAAATGAACAAGATTTAAGTTGACATGGGCCGCAGAAAAGCAAAAGCTTCCATTTCCATGGGCACGCAGGTTTATTTGAAAAGCATAGTTTAAAAAGCACCGCGGAGCAATGATAAAAAACAGTGTTTTCGTCCTCTCTTCTTGCTGCTCTCTTTCCTACTCGGGAGAAATCCTGTGCGCAGTGAACACTTTCAAAACTGCCCCAAAGTGAATGAATGTCAGTGATTCTGCTCCTCCAGGCCCCTCTCTGCTCCTCTAGACCCCTCTCTGCTCCTCCAGGGCCCTCTCTGCTCCTCCAGGCCCCTCTCTGCTCCTCCAGGGCCCTCTCTGCTCCTCCAGGCCCCTCTCTGCTCCTCTAGACCCCTCTCTGCTCCTCCAGGCCCCTCTCTGCTCCTCCAGGGCCCTCTCTGCTCCTCCAGGCCCCTCTCTGCTCCTCTAGACCCCTCTCTGCTCCTCCAGGGCCCTCTCTGCTCCTCCAGGCCCCTCTCTGCTCCTCCAGGCCCCTCTCTACTCCTCCAGGGCCCTCTCTGCTCCTCCAGGGCCTCTCTGCTCCTCTGGGCCCTCTCTGCTCCTCCAGCCCCCTCTCTGCTCCTCCAGGCCCCTCTCTGCTCCTCCAGACCCCTCTCTGCTCCTCCAGGCCCCTCTCTGCTCCTCCAGGTCCCTCTCTGCTCCTCCAGGGCCCTCTCTGCTCCTCCAGGGCCCTCTCTGCTCCTCCAGGGCCCTCTCTGCTCCTCCAGGGCCCTCTCTGCTCCTCCAGGGCCCTCTCTGCTCCTCCAGGGCCCTCTCTACTCCTCCAGGGCCCTCTCTGCTCCTCCAGGGCCTCTCTGCTCCTCTGGGCCCTCTCTGCTCCTCCATGCCCCTCTGCTCCTCCAGGCCCCTCTCTGCTCCTCCAGCCCCCTCTCTGCTCCTCCAGGCACCTCTCTGCTCCTCCAGGCCCCTCTCTGCTCCTCCAGACCCCTCTCTGCTCCTCCAGGCCCCTCTCTGCTCCTCCAGGGCCCTCTCTGCTCCTCCAGGCCCCTCTCTGCTCCTCCAGGGCCCTCTCTGCTCCTCCAGGGCCCTCTCTGCTCCTCCAGCCCCCTCTCTGCTCCTCCAGCCCCCTCTCTGCCCCTCCAGGGCCCTCTCTGCTCCTCTGGGCCCTCTCTGCTCCTCCAGCCCCCCTCTCTGCTCCTCCAGGCCCCTCTCTGCTCCTCCAGCCCCCCTCTCTGCTACTCCAAGGCCTGCAGGGGGGCACTTCAGCTGTGTCACAGCCGCTTTCATGGTGACAGGCCACGGCTCACCAGCTTAGAATAACAGCGATAATGACAGCGCAAATATTGCCACGGACGTCAGAGACTTCTGCTCAGTGTGCTCTTTGAAGCAAAAACATTAAAACGTTATTATTTAATTTTACTCTCAACTTAGCTGCTTTGACTGAAGGGAAGAGAAGTAAAGCCCTTGATGCCCAAGCCTGCCTGTCAGTGTGGACACATTTCTTGCATTTTGCTCTCATTTCTACCCACCCAAGACCCCATGTCTTCTCATTCCCAGAAGGTTGGGCCCAAAGCCTTTCTTAGCTTTTACTTAAGAAGGAATGGGCCCTGGCCCAAGAGCTCAGCGGGTCAGAGCAGCGCCACGCTATGCCGGGGTTTCGGGTTTGATCCCCGGTCAGGGCACACGCAAGAACCAGCCAGTGAATGCTTCAGTAAGGGGCACAACACACTGATGTTCCTCTCGCTCAGTAACTGGGAAAACTAATTGCCCTTCTCTGGCTCATTTCTGTCCTGTGGGAGAAGCCACGGGGGACGGACTACCGCTGGCTCCAACTAGCTTGTGAGAACCATTTACTCAGTTTTCAGAAACTCTCTGAGCTCGTTGGTAAATAGAGTCATTTATTTATTTATTTTTTTTAATATATATTTTATTGATTTTTTTACAGAGAGGAAGAGAGAGGGATAGAGAGTTAGAAACATCGATTAGAGAGAATCACCGATCAGCTGCCTCTTGCACACCCCCCACTGGGGATGTGCCCGCAACCAAGGTACATGCCCCTGACCGGAATCGAACCTGGGACCCTTCAGTCCGCAGGCCGATGCTCTATCCACTGAGCCACACCGGTTTCGGCTAAACAGAGTCATTTAAAAAAATAGATATATTTTATTGATTGTTTACAGAGAGGAAGAGAGAGGGATAGTTAGAAACATTGATGAGAGAGAAACATCGATCAGCTGCCTCCTGTACACCTCCTACTGGATATGTGCCCACAACCAAGGTACATGCCCTTGGCCAGAATTGAACCTGGGATTCTTGAGTCCTCAGGCCAATGCTCTATCTACTGAGCCAAACTGGTTAGGGCGAGAGTCATTCTTAAAAACTACATTCTATAAATCTACAATGAAATGCATTTCATGAAAAGCAAAGGTAATAAAATACTCAAAATATCATCTCACTATCCCACTATGTGCGGCTGCCACCCGTGCGTTCGAGGGCATTCATACCCTCTCTCTCTGTAAGGTCTCCACACAGAAGTTCAGAATAAGGTGTCACCAAGCCTCTCTTCCTCCACAGTCACGACGTCACACTGGCAGCTGGAAAGCAGCCATCGTCCGGCATTTACACCCAGAAATCACAGACACTACAGACCACGGGCCACTTCCCTCGGAGACCTGGTTCTACGGCTTCCCCGCACACTGTCTGCCCTCCCCTCCGCCAGGTGAACCCAGAACTCGGCCGCCAGGGACCCCTCTCCCTGAGAAGGAAGTGGATGTTCTGGGGAACTAAATGGCGTGTCCGGAGCCTCACGACGGACACAGGGAGCCCGGGATGACGAGAGCTGCAGGCTTAGCGCTGGTAGGCCAGTTTTCAGAAACTGAGCTGGTTGGTAAACAGAGTCATTCTCAAACACGACATTATATAAACCTACAAGTAAGCACATTTCATTAAAAGCAACCGTAATAAATACTCAAAACGTCATCTAATTATCTGATTAACCATGGCCCTGGACAAAGTTTTTCCCGGCGCCTCTGCCAAGAGGACAAAGGTTCTGATTCCTGTCACAGAAATCCTTAAAAATCCAAGAGTGCTTTCATGGCCTCCGCTAGTATTCCCACATGACCTCCCAGGAAGCCCTCAGGGTTTGGGGGAGGTTTGCGTATTCATGGCGAGTTGGGCGATGTGAAGGGGGAGGGAGCGCAACGGGATGAGGATCCCAGAGTCTGACAATTGGAAGCTTTGCTGTTGAAATTTCTAGACCAGTCATGGGCAAACTACGGCCCGCGGGCCGGATCCGGCCCGTTTGGCTGTTCTATCCGGCCCGTGGAGCCGAAAGAGCGGAGGGTTCTCTTGCTCTCCCCTCTGCTCCTTCACCAGCAGCCCAAGATGAGAGTGCCAGCATGGTCAGGTTGCTTTTGTTCCAGCCCTCCGGTCCAGTTTAAGAATCCATGGTGGCCCTCGGGTCAAAAAGTTTGCCCACCCCTGGTCTAGACCCTTCCTCCTCCTAAATTGACGCCATCACTCCACATACCACGTATTCATACATGGCACCCATGGGAAAGTTGGAAACATGATGAAAACATAGAAATAAACATTCAATGAGAAACAATTGGTATGTCATAGGCCTTCCAGTGAGACTTCATTCCATATCCTTTGGCACGATGCTACTTCGTGTTACATTTTTGATATTATATTTATGTTGGAGAACCAGTCCCGGTACACTCATCGCAGAGCACAGAAATTTCCCAGGCTTCTGCAGGAGTCACGGATGTAATTTCCTCATGAGTCATGGCATGAAGAATCTCGTGCCGGCTTCCATTTGGGAAACCATTTGTGCTAACTCTGTAAGCCCGGGAGAACCACCCCGACCTTTTACAATCTCCTATGGAGCAAACGGTGTTCTTAATGCACTCCATTTTATTCCATAACATTAATAAAACAAATGTAGCAACTGATAACAAATTAATGGCTTGCCTCAACTTTTCAGGACATGATCTATTTGGCCCAGCTACTGCCCGCAAAGGCCTGAAGCTGCTTTCTCCCCTCCTGGCTGAGCATGCTCAGTGCCTCCATGGGCCTGGCATGTATACATCTGTAAATGGTCTTTATGACTCAGTATTTGACTCTTAATTTCACCCGCAGCCTTCCATCACCGAAACTTTATCTTTTTTTTTTTTTTTTTCTATCTTAGGATAGAACATTGTAAATGTTCCCTGGATAGCTATAATATACTAGAGGCCCGGTGCATGAATCTGCACACCAGTGGGGTCCCTCGGCATGGCCTGTGGGGATCGGTCCAAAATCAGCAGTGAAATGCCGCCTGCCGCTCCCGCTCATCCTGGTCCCACTGCACCTGCCACGGGTTCGAGCCCAGTCAGTCCCGATTGGGAGAGGCTCGTGTTGCTGCAGTGGTGCTCACCAGCCATGAGCCCTGCCTCTGGCTCATGTTGGTCAGCGGAGCGGTGCTCCCCCTATGGGAGCGCACTGACCACCAGGGGGCAGCTCCTGCGTTGAGCATCTGCCTCCTGGTGGTCAGTGCTTGTCATAGTGACTGGTCGACTGGTTGTTCAGGTCATTTAGTCATAACGGTTGCATAGTCATATATATATTCTATAGAATATATATATCTTAGAATATATATATATAGTTTTAATAATAGAATTTGTCTACATGAAATGTTATGCTACTTAACAGGCAGGGAACATTTTCCATGCCGAGCAATAGACTTGGGCATTCACATGCTTTTTAAGTATGAGTGATGCTTTTTCATATCTAAATGAAGGACTGTGACTAGGCAAGAAATGGAGACAGTACATCCAGTGGTCCTCACGTTTGTTTGGGGGTCATGTAGATGTTCACACAATTTTTGTCTTCACCATTATTATATCCAAGCACAGTACTGAGTGTAGAAAGCTTACACTGCTTAGTGTAGCACGGAACTTTCAATGAGAAGAGAGAAGAGCTGGCGGAGCAATGCTGGTAGCTTTTCCATTGCGGTGCTCCTATATTGTGTAAGATAGGGAGTCCATGCATGCCCTGTCTCAGTTAGAGCCACTCTGATTCCCTCGCTACGCTTGGTGAGGAGGATTCCTGATGCGTCTAGGTCTTCTCACCCTTTGCTTGAGAGGCCCATGGCAACTCTGCTGAACTGGTCGGTACCCAAGGGCTTCATTCCTTAAATCCCTTTCGAACATGCACAGGAGACAAGCCTGCAGCCTACTTAGGAAACTATTTCTTGAGGAACAGTCATCACATTTCTGAAAAATTATGGTGGCAGCTGATCCAAAATCTTGGCCTTGAACTCCAGCCAATGTTTTCTTGACTCCAATGTGTCCTGCCAAAACAAAGTAATTGCACAGCTGACAGGACCTCTCTTGTTACCTCTTAGGAATGACCATAATTTACAGCCCACAATGCCAATGGGGGTCTCTCAGGGATCACAGTTGCTCTGGGTGCATGTCAATGAGTCATCTCAGGGCTAATGACCTTCTCACATTTACCGTCTCAGGAAAACACGGATCCTTGTTGGAGGAGAGTGAACATCATGATAAGGAGCTGTTTCCACTGTAACTATGTGTTCCTTTCACCCTTCCAGGTGTCTACCGGTCCCTAATAGGACCCTTTGGTGTCCTAACCAGAGACCTCCAATTCTTCTCCCAGGTGCTGGCTCTAGACTCAAGGTGACCACGACCAAAGCTGCCACTATGGAGACTTGTTAAAGGAAGACCTCATATTTGGCTTTAGAAACAGGCAGACCCTCTCCTTCTAAAAGGTGTATGTGTTTAATTTTCCTGAAATATCATTCTAGGCATCACTGTTCATTTTAAGGCAAAGTAGGTTAAGGATTATTTGGGCTGTAGATTCTAGAATCCAGAAGCCTTGTAATGGGGCAGTTAGAGAGCTGCATCCTTAAACTTTGTGAACCTGGGTGAGAAGGTGAGGAGCGGGAGGCTCATGAGTGACTAAATGCTGCCAATGCTAGAGGACCCGAGGATCTTCAGGGTTTGCTATTGTACCTAAGAGGCCTCCCTGTCCTCTGCTTTCTGAGGTAAATGTATCTGGAAGAAGCACCGAAGAAAGTTCATTACATTCATGGGAAGAAAGATCTGGGCCTGGTTCCGACCAGGAGGCTAGAAGTCACCCAAGGTAACCCAAGAGAGATATATGATTAGTTACCAAGAGAGATACAAGATTATAGCAAATTTTCCCTAAAACATTTGTTTTCCGTTCCTGCGTGGCTGTTAAAACCCACATCCTGGTTTCTGTAAACTGGCAAACTCCCCACCCACTTTGTACCCTGGGCTCCTGCTCTGACTGCTCCGGTATTCATTCCGTTCCTTCGGTAGTTTGGTCCCCTGGAGCTTCCCCTTGAGTGTTGGTGCACTCAGCTATGCCTTTACAGGAATGCTTGCTGTCTAGGTCCTGCTAAAGGCTGCGTTGACAGCTCAGGTGGCATGGATTCTCAGGAGGAGAGACCTGGTGGGCCTGTGTTATCAAAAGAGCTGGACCTAGCAAGTCACATTCAGAATGGAGGAGACCTGCAGTCAGCAGAAGGGGGGTCTTGCACGAGCTTCTTCAATCCCTTTTGTATTCCGAGGTTATCATCTCAGCTCTGTCTTTATTTACACTCTACAGACTCAATCTTTCCCACATCCAGACCCTTTATAACTCTTCTGTGTTCTTTCCTCCGTCCTTCTTCTTGTTATCTGTCTCTCACTCAATCTCTCCGGAAGTTAAGGGCTAATGAGGGAATTATCAATATCTTTTTTTTTAAAATTGTGGTGAAAACTACATAACATAAAATTTGCCCATGGCGATATTTACTAAGTGTAGAGCTCAGGAGTGTTAAGTGTATTGGATCTCAGGAACTTTTCTATCTTGTATATCTGAAACTCTATATCCACTAGGCAACAACTCCATCTTCCTCCCTCCCCTAGCCCCTGACTACCATATAAGGTACCTCATGTACGTGAAATCGTACGGTATTTTTTTTTTTTTTGACTGGCTAATTTCACTTAGCATAATGTTTCAAGGTGCATCCATGTTGTAGCATGTGACAAGATTTCTTTCCTTTTTAAGGTCAAATAATATTCTACTGCATGTAGACTCCATATTTTGCCTTCACATTCATCTGTTGATGGGCATTTGGGTTGCTTCTGTCTCTTGGCTATTGTTAACAGTGCTGCTATGAACGTGGGTGTGCAAATATCTCCTTGAGACTCTGCGTTCAATTGTTTTGGGTATGTACCTGGAGGTGGGAGTGCTGGCTCATATGGTAGTTCTAGTTTTAATTTCTTGAGGAACTTCAAACTGTTTTCCACAGTACCTCCACCATTTTACAGTCCCACCAACACAGCACAAGGGTTCCAGTTTCTCCAACGGCTTCCCAACACTTGTTGTTTTCTGGTTTTCTTTATAGTATCCGTCATAATGGGTATGAGGTGGATATAGCTTTCTTACCTTTAGTCACAAGATCCCTGGAATTATGGATGTCTTGAAAATACTGAATCAGCCAATCCTTGGATACTCAGCTAACTCTCAATGTCAGATGGGGATTCAAATGATCTTCAAAATTCAAAGAAGTGGTAAAAAATTAAGAGTTTCTGATCAAGAGTGGGAGACATTCAGAATATTCAAAGTTTCTTTCCATTCAAAATTATCACTCGATTAATGTTCACCACCAAATCTCACCGGTTTCATTACGCAGACTTTATAGAGCTCCCCTTACGAGCGTGCGGTGTGTTTTCCCAATCATGGAAAGCCCATTTCAGCTTGGCTTCTGCTTCTCTTCTGTGAGCTCATGCTGCAGTCACTGTGCTGCCTCTTTTATAAGCTTGGACCAGACTAGGAATACAAGGGTCATTCCCTTCCGAGCCTAAGTCTCAGTCTCTCCCGAAGCTGGGGTGGTTGGCTTCTTTCGGAGGTCAGAAAGGTCACCTTGGCTTTAAGTAATGGCCACCAGCGACATATCGTTTTCACTGCAAATGACTTTCTTGTTTATCAAATTTTACTTGCAGTTGATATTGGATCAGAACCTGGCGTATTTAGCTTGGCAGCCCGTGTTCCTGTCAGCATCGTGCCATTCCCAAAGAGGGTATCTTGTGGTGCCTTCCAGCCTGGTGTGCCTCTCCTCTCACTCATGGCTCTGAAATAAGAAATCCCAGTTCTTACATTCCCTTTTATTTCCTTGTTGTGTCTTGAGTTAAAGTCCTGCTACAATTCAACGCAACAAAGTACATGGCAAAAAGACAATGGACAACTCATAATTGATGGACATTTTTATCTTGTTGGGAAGTAGCTTGAAGGAAACAGGTGCCAACCTATGCTTGACCGAACACTGTTAAACATTTCGTCCAATACAACTGAATGATTCTGATTTTGAAACTCGTTGGCTACTGTCCTTTACAGAGGAGTTGGTTTGGGACCATAATATTTATTGGTTGTGTGATAAGGGTGGTAGTCATCAAAATTGAGTGTCCTGGTGAGGCAGCAGTACTGGTAGGTGCCCCTTCCTATGCACACTTGAAAATACCTTGAGGATTATGAGGTGCATCTTGGACATATTGAATGTAAATGGCCTTTAAGTTTTCCAAGCAGAGATGCCAAGTGGGCAGAGAACGATATGGAATGTAGAAATGAGATCTTGTCCAGAGAGATACATTTCGGAGTCACTGATATATATAGCTACTGAAGTCATGCATATGGATGGGTGAGCCTGGGATGAGTCCTTGAGGAACTTCAATATTTAATGACAGGATAGAAGAGGGTGAGGCTCCACAGAGGGCAGAATGAGAGGCAATGTAGAGGGTCTGAAGACACTAAAATCAGGGCATGGATTTCCATTTAAAAATCCATGGGAGCGTCTGAAAAAAAAATTAAAAATAGAATTACCATACAATCCAGCAATTCCACTTCTGGGAATTTCCTTGGAGAAGATAAAAACAATAATTTAAGAACAATACATGCACCGCCATGCTCACTGCAGCATTGTTTACAATAACCAAGATATGGAAGCAAGTTAGTTGTCCACCTATAGATGACTGGATAAAGAAAATGTCGTTTACATAGACAAGGGAATACTTCCCATTTGCAACCACATGGGTAGTCCAAGAGAACATTATGTTAGATAAAATAAGTCAGGCAGAGAAAAACAAATATTGTATAATTTCACTTATATGTGGAATCAAAAAGCAAACTAACAAACAAAATGAAACAGAAACAAACTCATAGACACAGAGAATAAACCAGTGGTTGCCAGAGGAGAGGGAAGAGGGGGCTAAGTAGAAAAGGGGAAGGGAGTTAAGAAGTACAAACTTGCCGAAACCAGTTTGGCTCAGTGGGTAGAGCGTCGGCCTGCGGACTGAAAGGTCCCGAGTTCGATTCCGGTCAAGGGCATGTACCTTGGTTGCAAGAGGCAGCTGATCAATCATTCTCTCTCATCGATGTTTCTAACTCTCTATCCCTCTCTGTAAAAAATCAATAAAATATATATTTTTAAAAAAAAGAAGTACAAACTTCCAGTTATAAAATAAGTCACGGAGATGTTATGTACAGCATAGGGGACATAGTCAATGACAGCATCATAGCTATGTACAGTGACAGATGGTTACTAGACTTACTACAACTACTTCCTAAGGTATATGAATGTTGAATAACTTGTTGTACATCTAAGACTAATATACTATTGTATGTCTACTATAACTAAAACTAAATTGAGAAGAACCATAGGATTAAGGATTGGACTTCTCAGAATTCTACTACTTCTGAGATCCTCGATTCTAAGATAATTCTGATTGTTCCATATTGTGGCAGCAATGATGAACACTGTTGGATCTTTTTTGAATCCTGCCAAATCTCAAATAACCCCCTTGCCTTTGAACTTACACTTTACATTATCTGTACTCATCTTACAACACATCCTTCCTTGTATTGTGTTTGTTTGCGATGACATCTCATTTTTCTCACTAGACTAGTTTTGTCTTAATGGCTAGGAATTTTTCCTTCCTTCCTTCCTGAAGCAAATAACCATTAAGTTACTCTTAAGCCCAAACTAAATACCAGTTAACACAGCGGACAAAAAGTCCATTACTATGGGGCAGTTGAATAAAGCACAGAATGAATGGAAGATAAAACGAAGCCCACCTTTATCCGTATTTCCTATTTGCTGGAATCTTTAACAGTGCTATTTCATTTGTCAAGAGGCATAAAGGCATACATATGTACATTTCTTTCCTGGTTTGACCAATATGTTTTAAGTAATTAAGAAATTTTGAATGTTATTAGATCATTTATAATTATAAAATCAAAATAAAAATAAAATGATTTCAAGACCCAGGTTTTTAAGAATTAAAAACTTTCAATTATCCAACAATCACTCAGAAATCGCCTTTCTGAAGCTAGTAACCATTAAGTTACTCTTAAGCTCAAACTAAATACCAGTTAACACAGCGGACAAAAAGCCAGATAGATCGGGTTGGGTATCAGTAGTGTCTTTGTTGTGGAAAGATATCAGTTTTCAAGTTTTCACCACACTGTACAGACCTGTGTGTCTCAGGCAACTTTACAGCTCAAATCCCACTCCTGGGGGACGTATAGCAACTTGTAAATCCATGAGGAATTTTTCAGCAAAGTTCTATTTCTTGGCTTATTCATGGATTAGACTTGTAAGAGCAGATTCATGCTAAGGCTCTAATGAGCGGGCTTTTTTTTTTTTTTTTTTTTTTACACTGAAAAGGACATTTTCTTCTTTTCCCCCCCAACATTCAGCTTATGATGGTTTTAGAATTTATGTCCTCAGTTATATACCCCATTGCCTTTGAAATCTTAGAAAATACTCACGGTGGTTCTTCCCAGCCCAGCACTGTTCAAAGCCTTTCTTTATGTAGCCGTAGGACATGGAGACCCACAAACTGCTCCACATGCGTCTGTTGCTCTGGTTTACTTCTAAGAACATTGGCTCTGCTCTTCCGACTAACCAGAGTCATGTCAGCGGTCTAGTAACTGAGCGACGTCTGTTATTAGGGGTGGAGAACGCGCAGAGAAATTCCACGCTAAGGGACTTAGCGTTGGGCTGCGGGTTCTTTTTTCTTTCACTGGACAAGATCGGAGCTAGATTAAAACAGCAACAACAACTAGATGTCTTCAGAATGAAATCTATAAACCCAGCTGGCAGATACTAACGACCCCAGTGCTCACCTGGCTGGAAGTGCCAGCATCATGTCTGTGATTGGTCTGCGTCATTTCATTTCACTGAACTCCAGCGGGCTATCAGTGTATGGGCTTTTAAAAGAATATTTTTATTGATTTCAGAGAAGGGAGAGGGAGAGAGGGAGAGAAACATCAATGATGAGAGAGAATCATTGATAGGCTGCCTCCTGCACACCCCCCCCCCCCCCCCCACACACACACTGGGAATCAAGCCCACAACCCGGGCATGATTTCCTGACCAGGAATCCAACGGTGACCTCCTGGTTCATAGGTCAACACTCAACCATTGAACCATGCTGGCTGGACTGGGCTTTTTAAACTTTCTAGTTAAGAGCTGGATTTTCTATAAGTCTTCAATACTTGCTCATTTCTGTTTCCTTATTTCCAAATACCATTCTAACTTCTTTCTGCTTCACCTCAGTTCAAATGCATTTCAGGAATATCTATCTTCCTTTTGGGCCATAGGACATGAAATATTTGAGCCTAAACGTCCTTGAGAATTCACCCACTAGGATGTCCTCATTTTACAGATGAGAAAAATGAGGCACAGAGAAGGGAAGGGAATTGCTGGTCATAATTTAATGGGATTTGTCTCAGATCTTAGCTCTTCCAAGCAGTGAGTCAGATACCTGCTTAGAGAGGCAATATAATCGGAAGCAGGGATCAGAACCAGGGCACATGTCCTAACAGTATGTTTCCCCAGAGTATGACCCTGTATGAGTTTTCTATGCTATATAACAAACTGCCACTAACATAGTGTTTTAAAATAACAGGCACTTACTCTTTCATTGTCATATCCTATATAATAAAAGCCCAGGTGGCATCACATCCTCACAAGATGGCCACCTTCACATCGTCACAAGATGGCCACCAGAAGATGGCTGCCACAAGATGGGCAGCAGGGGAGGGCGGTTGGGGGTGATCAGGCTGGCAGGGAAGCAGTTAGGCTCAATCAGGCTGGCAGTGGAGAGGTTAGGGGGCGATCAGGCTGGCAGGCAGACGAGCGGTTATGTGCCAGCAGACCCAGATTGTGAGAGGGATGTCTGACTGCCAGTTTAAACTGCTAGCAGTTGTATATACCCCAAGGGGTCCCATATTGGAGAGGGTGTATGCCAGGAAGAGGAACCCCTCCCATATATATATACACGAGAGGCCCAGTGCATGAAATTTGTGCATGGGGTGGGGTGGGGGGTGGTGGTGGGCGGGGTATCCCTCAGCTCAACCTGCACCCTCTCCAATCTGGGACCCCTCGAAGGATGTCCTACTGCTGATTTATAGGGATTGGGCCTAAACCGGCAGTCAGACATCCCTCTTGCAATCTGGTACTGCTGGCTCCTAACCTCTCACCTGCCTGCCTGCCTGATTGCCCCTAACCACTCTGCCTGCCGGCCTGCTCGCCCCCAACTGCTCCCTGCTGCCAGCCTGCTCGCCATAAAAAGCCCCCCCTCCACCACCAGCCTGATCAGCCTCAACTTCCCCTGTGCCACTGTGCTCACCCCCAACTGCCACCCCTGCTGGCCTGCTTGCCTCCACCTCCACTTCCTATGGCCTGCTCACCCCCAAATGCCCCCCTGCTGGCCTGCTCACTCCAAACTGCTGTCCCTCCCCACACTGTCCTGATCACCTCCAACTGCCCCCCTCTGATGGGATGAGGGGCTGAGGGCTATTTTCAGGTTGGCTACACTCCCTTCAGGATGGGGTCCCCACTTTCCCACTGAGGTGCCTGGCCAGCCTGGGTGAGGGGCTGATGGCTGTTTGCAGGCTGGCCAAGCTCCCCGGCGATCCAGGCTCCCAGCCACTCCTTTTTTTTCTTTTTTTTTCTTTTTTTTTTCAGTGCCTCCTTAAGTAGAGGCTAGGGCGGGCTGGAAGCAGGTATCTGATATTTATTTATCTTCTATAATTGAAACTTTGTAGCCTTGAGTGGAGGCCAGGGCTGGCCAGGGTGGGCAGGAAGCTTGGCTTCTTCCATCACCAGGGGCAACCCAAGCCTCCTGCTCACTCCAGCTCCATGGCTGCCACCATCTTAGTTGGGCTTATTTGCATACTCACTCCTGATTGGCTGTGGGTATAGAAAAGTGATGATCAATTTGCATGTTTCTCTTTTATTAGTATAGATATATATCATACTATATATTCTATACTATATATCTTACTATTTCTGAAGGTCATGAATCTGGTTAAGGCTTAGCTGGATTCTCTGGATTCAGGCTGCAAATAAGCAAAATCTCAGCCAGGCTGTGTTCTCATCTGGAGACCCAACTGGGGAAGTGTCCTCTTCCAAGCTCTCTCAGGTTGTTGGCAGAGTTTATTTCCCTTCGGCTGTGAGATTGAGGGTTCCAGCTTCCTTCTGGCTGTCAGCTGGAGGCTGTTCTCACTTCCTAGAGACTATTCTCACTCCCTTGATTTGTGGGCCCCCAGACATGGCCATTTACTTTTTCAAAACCAGGAAGTGAGAAGGTCTCTAGCAAGACAGCTTTATTTAGCTTAACAGAAGAGGCATTGCATCACTGCTGCCATATTCTATTGGTTAGTAACAAATCACAAGTAGCAGCCAAACAAGGGCATGAATACCAGAAGATGAGGATCACTGGTGGGAGGGTGGGGTGGGGAGTGTCTGCCCACTACAACCCCAAATAAGTGATTTCCCTGGACTAACATAGCAAGACATTCCAGGCAAACAGTATTTTCCTTGTGGGTCAAATGGCAAACATGTTTCTAGTTGAATTTCTCCAAGCTCTATCCTCTACATCATCAGTAATTTTACCCTTTTAATTTTATTTATTATTTTTATTTTAAAATACATTTTTATTGACTTCAGATATGAAGGGAAAGGGAGAGAGAGAGAGATAGAAACATCAATGATGAGAATCATTGATCAGCTGCCTTCTGCACGCCCCCTACTGGGGATCTAGTCCACAAACCGGGCATGTGCCCTTGACTGGAATTGAACCTGGGACCCTTTAGTCTGCAGTTCAATGCTCTAGCCACTGAGCCAAACCAGGCAGGGCAATTTTATCCTTTTCAACAATGTCTTTAGGAAGGAACAAAAGGTAAGTTTTTCACATTGATGAGTGAATGAGATCAGAGTGCTAGCAAATGCTTTGGATGACACATCGGGTTCCATTGTTATTTCCGTGCGATGTAACGGGGAATGATACTTTTGATTTATATTAAAGTGATTTTCGTATTTGAATTTTTCCTTCTGTGTGACCTTTTCTTTTGCCAGAGGCATTCATCAGCCTTGGGGAAAATTAGCTTTTTTTTTTTTTCCCCCAGAAAGAATGTAAGGAAGGGCACAGGCAATTTATAAATTCCAAAATGGAAGTTTTGAGTTCGAGACAGTTTGAAAGACAGACTTTGGTGAGAGAAAATAGAGTCCCTCAGCTTCTTTAGCTTCCAGTAACATTTTTGATGACTGAGTTTTAACAAAAATAAGAGGGCAGAGGGCACTTAATGGCACAGAAGCTTCCGACAGTAAGGAAGGGAGGAAGACGACGCTGGTAATCTCAGAGGCGGGGGAGGAGAAAGCAGCCAGAGGGGGCACGGAGGTCAGATGGTAGGGCCCTGGGGGACCTTGGTCCAGGCCCCCAAGTCCAGGGCTGCAGAAACACCCGCAGAGGGGGGTTCAGGCATTGGGGGGATTGGTCAGTTTCTTGAGGTGTGACTGCGGAAAGCTGGGTACTCTGGAATTGGCCTCACAGTGAGCTGGGCAGTCGTCATTTCCGTGTGGTGTCCCAGACAGAGGGGCAGCTGACCACTGCTAGCCTCCCAGGTCTTTTGTGTCAATCCCGGAGCCCAGACTTTCTCACCTACAGACCCAAGAACACCCTCCTTCAGCCGGTCCCCATGTGGAGGAGAGCAGTGTCCCAACGCTCCGAGGATGTCCCCAAAAGGACCGAATCCGTTTCTTCCGGCTTCAAAGTCTGGTTTGAAGGAGACGCCGTTTACTGGAAAGCGATTATTTTTCCTTGCTGCCTGGCGCATCTCACGAGGGTGACTGGCTCTGTTACCAAAGCTTACAAAAGCCACCTTTTCTTAGCACAGCTGACAGTCCTGTGTGCCACGTGTGCTAGCCACCCAGGATCACGGATCACACACAGGGCCACGTCCACGGTGGCAGGTGGGAGGCCCGGCCCTGGAGTGAGCCTCGGGCCAGCACAGGATGCCACTGTTTGGGTTAGCAACAGCAGGGCGGCGCGCAGGAAGCAAAAATTAGGGGTTGTATTAGTCAGGAATTTTTTGGTTGCAACTTACAGAGACCCAACTGGAATTAGGCAAAAGGGCCAGAAGGGAGTTTATTGGCTCTTGGAATCCAAGAACAACCAGCCGGGGGGAGGAAGGGAGACTGCGGGTGTCGGGGGCGGGGGTGGGGGGGAGTGGGGCAAGGGACACGCCGCCGGGGCTCTCTCCATGCTAGCTCTGGGCTGCTCCGGGCGACTCTGCTGGGGTTTTCTCCTCTCACTGCCCACAACCCTGGACCAGGGAGGGAGGCCCGTCCATGCTGTGAGTCCCGCCTCTGGGCCTTTTGCTCCCGGGCTGGACAGAGGCTCAGAGAGTCTGTGGGGGAATTCCGACGGGAAACCGGGTGAGGGCTCCCCTGAAGCCACTGAGACAGAATCACGTGGAAAGGGACAGGTCTCCGAACAGCCATTTACATGGGCTTATGGGCGCTCTGATTCTGCTCCTCCCATTCTACATGGCACTTCCGGTTCCTGCCCAGTGACCCGTGCAGGAGTGGGGGGTGGGGGGAGACAGTGAACCCGGGGTGTGTGGAGGGGCCTTCAGCCTAGGTCCGTCCCCCTTCTAAGGGGGGGAGGCCACAGGCCAAAGACCCCCAGGGCGCTCTGGCCTCCTTACGGCACCCACTCCTTCCTTGGAGCACTGTGTTCTCACTCCCTCCTCCGCTCTTCTCCGCCTGCCCCCCTTCTTTCCTCTGATGGGATGGGATGGGATGTGATGGATGGGGGTGATGTAATGTGATGGGAACTCAGCATCATAAAGGTGTGAATGATGAACCAAGTTCCATCTCCTACTCATTCAGAGTTCATTTACATTTTAATAAGAGAGACCATTTTTAGCCAAGGCAATGGCACCCTCAATGAGGAATTTTTAGTATCTCCAATAAAAGTGGGGTGATTTATGGACAGGATTCATTACTCTCTTCCCACCTCTAATTGTTTCTCCCCACTGTGCGTCGTGGATTGGGAAATGGATGTTGTGGGCCGCAGCTAGCCTTTTAAGAAGGATGGCATGGGATGGAACAGAATAAAATGGCAGAGGTGGAAAAAGATAATCAGAGTTCACAGCGTGCACTTGGACAAGTTATGTTTCACAAAACACATTTCAGGTAAATACGCACATGTGCGCAAATGATATAAAATACATGCTTGCTATGAGCTTAGGAGAAACAAAAGCGTGGAAAATGCTGTCGGAAATTCACCTTCAGAAAAGTACAATTTCATTTTGCCGGAGTGAGTGGGCTTTTTCTCAGAATGGGGGTGGGGTGGGGGGCTGGCTCTTGGCTAGCTCAGCTTGCCTCTGGTGTCTTCTAAGCAGAATATTTTCATTTTTTTTCCCTCCTGTGTCTTCTATCAGAGGGCCGGAAGTTTCCCGGTTTTCCTAAGTGCTCTCAGGAAATTAAACCAAATGAAACACTAACAATTGTTTCCTGCCTTCCTTGGCCGCGGATTTCTGCCTGATGTTCCCCCAGGGGCCCTTATAAGAAATTGATTCAGGTTTCTAATTGCCTTTGAGGCGTGGAGTCATTAATAACGCATATCTGTCATCCGAGAAAGAGTCAACGCGAATTTCCGACCAACTTTCCCATTGGTTGCAGGCAGGAGAACCGACGTGGCTGGTTTAAACCAAACAGGGCCACTGGTTAAATAGCTCATCGTGAGGAAGAAAAGCCAGCCCACTACTGGTGTTGCAAAGCGCATTCCCCCTCCCCCCCCCCAAGCAAGCTGAGCACCCGGTGGTGGGAGCGGGAGGACTCACACGAGTGCTTTTTACCGATGATCCCAGTTCAGGGGGAATGCGCTGAAAACGACGGCCTGCAGAGATAGACCGAAAATGCCGAGCCTGCTTGGGTTAAGGCGAAGGGATGGCACGGAGCTTCACGAGGACACGCCAGGAGTGCCTGCCCCGGGGAACCACCCAGAATCACAGACCAGCTGCTGATGGGATGAGTTTGCTCAGAGCCTGTGCTACCCAGATCGAACACAAACAACCCCCCAGCTTGGCCAGGTTGATAATGAGCGATGATGAACACAGGCTGCTTGTTTTGGCCCGGGTCCTGGCTCCCGGGAGAGAGGCTTGCTTCCTCGGGCGGCGGGAGGGAGCTTGCTCTGCATGCCCGCCCAGGAGAGGCGAGGGCAGCGCTAAGGGCCCCCCGACAGGTGACGTGCCGGCTCCGGGGCCTGGGTGGGCCGGGCTGCCTCCTGAGTGCATCCTGGGCATGCCAGAAGGGGAACTCGAGGAAGTGGCGGGCCGGTCCGAACCCTCAGGCCCGAGGAGGTCAGAGGTCACCCTCACTCGGTCATCAGAGCTTCAAACCCCAGCCTGCTCCTCCCCGTCACCCCGAGTCACCTTCGCCCGCTGAGGGCCGTTCACTGGGAGAAGTCGCCTCCACGCCTTCTCTGCTATAGGTTTAAAAAAAAACATATTTCATATCAAGTGAATAAAAAATCTGATGAACAAAATGGACTGGTAAATATAATAGAATCAGGGACATAGAAAGGGATTGGACCAACAATTCTCAGGGGGAAGGGAGTCTGAGGGGTACAGGAAGAGATTGGACAAAAACCTTACACCTATGGATGAAGACAGGGGCGGGGTAAGGGCACGGTGGAGTTGGGGATCAGGTGGAGGGGAGCTATGGGGGAGGAGGGGGGAAGAGGAACACCTGTAATAATCTGAACAATAAAGATTTTTTATAAAAAATATATATTTTACTGATTTTTACAGAGAGGAAGGGAGAGGGATAGAGAGCTAGAAACATCGATGAGAGAGAAACATCGATCAGCTGCCTCCTGCACACACCCAACTGGGGATGTGCCCGCAACCAAGGTACATGCCCTTGACCAGAATCGAACCCGGGGCCCTTCAGTCTGCAGGCCGACACTCTATCCACTGAGCCACACCGGTTTCGGCTCTGTTATAGGTTTTAGTATGAAAGCTTTTACCTAAGAGGACTAGGTGGGGGAAGGCCGGGAGCAGAAATGCTAGTAGCCCTTCTCTCACATTTGGCCCCATGCAATTCAGACTTGTTCGCAGTTTGAGAAGTAAAAAGTGTCTATAAAAAAGCAGTGAATTAGAAGTGGCACACGGTTTTAGGGATGCGAGGACCGAGCCCACAGTGCTCAGGAGGAGGGCGGGCTGTGTGGTGGACAACCGGGTCCGGTGGTGGCAAACACCAAAAGCGGGTTTGCTTAGGCCTGAACGGCCTGCCTCAGATCCTCACCGAGTCACAGGAATCCCACCGAAGGGGCTCCCAGCTCCCCTGGAAGTGGTTTATGGACCAGGGAAGTCTGTTTGGAGAGGCAGCAGGGGAAAATTCAGCCAACGCTGTGAAGTGTAAACTCATCTAAGAGGCTGGAGCCTCCGCGGATGCCTGCGGGAGTGTCTCCCACGCGGGGTCCCTGGGACCGTGACCCCGGCTTCCTGCTGCTCACGCAGCCTCCGGCGAGCACCGAGCACCGGTGTACTAACACCTCCCCGTCCCTCTTGCTTAGCGCATGCAGGAGTTTCCCATGCAAAGGTCGGGAGGAAGGAAACATGAACGAGAAGAAAAAAGAAAGGCTATCAGGATGGGAGGTGGAAGGAAGGGGGAGAGAGAAAGAGAAAGAGGAGCCGGGAGAGCAGGCTGCGGGCAGGGATGGAGGCAGGCCTCCTTTTTCCTGCAGACGGAGGGACTGAGGTCTGCTCCGTGTCCCGGGCGCAGGCAGGCCTTGTCTTTCTGTGTCTAAGATATGACCAGGAATGAGATTCTAGAATGAGCAGCGCTCACCAGGCCCCTGGGGGCCCCGGCAGGTTAAGTGGATCGTAGAGATGGAAGAGAAAGAGAAAAGGGGAGGGAAAGCAGGGCCGGAAGATGTTTTACCTAAGCAATGAATTAGAAGTGGCACACGGGGTCCCAGCAGCCACAGTTTTAGGGATGCACTGTGGGACAGTTCTGTGGGACTGGAGGGAGCGAGCGGGCCCATGCCAGACGCCCAGCAGTGCCTCCGGTTGTGCGGACGAGCAGCGGGTACCGGAGGTGGGCTTGGCCCCGAGCGGGTGCCCAGGAAACAGTCCGGTACCGGCCCGGGGCGGCAGGGAGGGAGGTGCTAAACGACGGAGGGAATAAATATTTGGAAGCATTTATATTTCGAATTGATGTGCCAATTCTCTCTCTTTCTTCTCTCTCTCTCTCTCTCTCTCTCTCTCTCTCTCTCTCTCTCTCCTCTCCTTCCTCCCCTCCCCCCTTTTGGTGAAGCGGGTCTTCTAAGGATTTCGTGGGCACATATTTTCGTTCCCTGTGGTCAGCCCGTGGACCACGTCCTCCTTCCAGACTCCCCGGGTTTTCCTCCTGTGACTGTAGGCCAGGTTTATCTCCCTTCGGGCATCACCGCTTCCCCAGGGACCCCTTTCCCCTCCTCTCCCCTCTCCCCACTCCCCATCTCCAGCCCCAACACCCTCAGCAAGAGCGGGGACCCCCACGATCCCTGAAGACCCCGACTTCCCCCGGCACCCCGCTTCTGCTTCCTGGGAACCCCGTCTCAGCGTGGGGAGCTCTGCAGAGGACCGTGACTGGGGCGGCAGGGTCTGAGGGGGAGTCCCCGCAGCCACCCCCCGAAGTCCCAAGTTGGAACTCGGCATGTTTTAGTTGCAGAAGCAGAGTTGAAAGCGGCGAAGCGATTCCACGGCAGTGTTAGTGCAGTGCTGGGTTTCAGGCCCAGCACCAGTTAAGGCAGCATCTGGGGGGTTGGCTCAGAACCCAACCACAATGTTTCTATGGCAAATTGGCTATTAATTTGCCAATAATCAACTTAGAAACGACTATGAAAATCAAGACGTAGTCTCCGAGAACTAATGAAACTGAATCTGTCTGACCGTTCCGCGTTCTGCACCGCCCTCGGATGGAGCGAGCGCGGCTGCGTGGGGGCCTTCACATAAAGCAGATTGAATGCATCCTATTCCCGCCGCCCTGCCCTCATTACGGGCCGACGTGCCCACAGGGAGAGAGGCAATAAAGTCTGATGCTCTGGTGGTACTAACACCTCCGGGATGTTTATAGAAGGAGCCACCTCGGGCCAAGCGAGCGAGGAGAGAGGAAGTTCCCGAACCACTTGCGAAGGGTTGAGGCTGCGGAGCAGATGTCTCCACATGGCCCGGCAGCGCTGCCGCCGCCGCCGCCGAAACCCCAAGTCTGCAGCTCAGGGTGGTCTGGAAGCCGAGGATTGTTTTCCCGAGAGCGGTTTCAAGAATGTAGCTCCTCACCTAATAAAAGGAATGTGCAATGATTAATTGGGTCTAATATTAGCGTCTGCAAAATACAGACCAGCCGGGCCCGCTATGAAAGGGAACAAGCCCGGCTCGCACCCGCTGCCAGGTGAAAGCGGCGCCTTTCCAGCCGTAGCTCTTTCTTGGACGCCGGAGAAAAACTCCACTTCCGTCAGAAGCCCTGGGTGGACCGAAGAGAGGGAACACGCTGCTTTGGAGACGAAGGCATCTTGAGTTTAAAGCTCCGGGTGTCTTGTCTGCCTGTTTGGCTAGCTTCCTTCCGAGGGTGTCCTCGACGTGGTCTTGCCCTGCATGGTTTTTTTTTTATCGGGAGGAGGGGGAGGCAACGGTGAGGGGAGGTGGACAGGGGCCCATCTGCTTCAGGCTCTAGCTTCAGTCACAGAAAACCAGCTTGTGGCATCCAATCCCACTCTTCTCCAGGGTGGACCCCTGGTCAAGCTTCCTTGGACGTCACCCCCGGCATGATCGGGAAGAATACACCAACAGACTGTAGGGAGTTCCTAGGCTCAGGAACACCACTAGTTGAAACGCACAAGTTAAACGGACGTGTTTACTAAACAAGGTCGCCATTCCTGCTGAACCGAGCGGCACGCGGGGAGCAGCCCCAGACTGTATTTGTCTGCGAGAAGCCCTCTGAGGCGGGGCGCTGAGTCTCCAGGGGGGACCCTGACAATGGCAGCGTCACCCGGGACCTGGCCGGAAAGGCTCTCCTGAGCCCCCAGCGCAGGCTCACTGGGCAGCAGTCCGTGTCACAGCAAACCTCCAAGTGCTCCTGATACACCTAAAGTCTGGGAACCTCTGATGCAGTCAACAGGGTCACCAGGGAATTGGTTATATGTCATCATAGCGTGGATCTTTGAAGTCTCTCTCTCTCTCTCTCTCTCTCTCTCTCTAATTATCTTTATTGTTGAAAGTATTATATATATGAAGTCTCTTCTAGTTATAACTTTCAATGTTAGATTCTAGATTTCCCAGGATCTTCAGCAGCGTGCATGCAGTAAGCAGTCAATAAATGCTCTCGGTAGATGCTGGGTTTCTGAGCTATTAGTCAACTTTTACTTTCCTTCCTTGTTGCCTCCCTCTCTTCCTTTTCACCTCACTCCTTCCTTCCTTCTTTCCTTTCTTCCTTTCCCATCCTTCCGTGCCCACCCTACATCACATTAGACAGCACCCTCTTCCCCTTTACGTGTATTTAGATGTGGCCGACAATCAAGCGGATCCCATCCCACCTGCCACTTGGCAGCCACTTAACCGATGCCAGCCAATCAAAGTGCTCTACTCGCTGGCCACTGTGATTGGTCCCTCGGTTCTAGCAGGGCCACTGGGAACTTTGGCGTTGAACTGCTCCTTATTCCTGACTTGGTGAGCACCAAGAAACCAGATGAACTTGGAACTTCTGGGAGGAACATCTGTCTCCCGTGGGGACAGTCTGCCTGGGAAGGAAGCCAACTCAGAGGAAAGCAAAGCCAGGCACGAAAGGGGCAGAGGGTAGGGAGTTGCTGTCATCTTCCGGATCTACAGCTCCACCGTACCTTGAAGCCAGAGTCCACTCTCTCCTTGGATTTCATACCTAAAGTCAACACTCCTTGTGAATACCTTAACCTCGCATCGTGGGAACATTACTACCCCTGTTTCCCCCAAAATAAGACAGTGTCTTATATTAATTTTTGCTCCCAAAGACGAGCTAGGTCTTATTTTCAGGGGTTGTATTATGTTTCCATGAAGTAGGTCTTATTTTCGGAGGATGTCTTATTTTTGGGGAAACATGTTTATTAGGGATTCTTTTCCTTATTGCCAAAGTGAGAAATACACATACAAAATGTTTGAACCAAGTAGAAATATGACACGTGGGAAGTTAAATTCCCTTGTGAGTACCCCCACTTCCTGGAAAATTACTATCTTTGGTTTTGTGCATATTCCTTTAGCCTTTTCTGTCAACATATTAATACAACGGGATCCCGACTGAGAACTTTCTTGACGTCCCAGTTTTCTAGAGGCCCACTAAGTCAAGAATAAAACCACAGGTGCCAGCACCTACATTCTAGAGTAGGGGTGGGCAAACTTTTTGACTCAAGGGCCACCATGGGTTCTTAAACCTGACCATGCTGGCACTCTCATCTTGGGCTGCTGGTGAAGGAGTGGAGGGGAGAGCAAGAGAACCCTCCGCTCTTTCGGCTCCTCGGGCCGGAGAGAACAGCCGAACAGGCCGGATTCGGCCCGCGGGCCGAAGTTTGCCCACGGCTGTTCTAGAGTGAGGTTTCGGAATATGCAGGATTGGCACAGGAAGCAGTCCAGGCCTGCCATATTAGCTCAGGTAAGAGGTTATACTTTAAAAAGGCTATGAGTGAACAGGAGGATTGACAAGGCCATGGAGCACCTCTCCGGAGAACAGGTTAGGACGGTGGGGATAATCCCCATCTGAGGGTGGGGGCAGGGGACACTTCCCTTTCGCTATAACTAAATTTGGGAAAGAAGACTTCAGAAAAACCACTCAGATGGCCTTAGATGAATATCCCGAAATCTGGGGAACACAGTGCCCGATACCCCATTCATCCCACCTTCTTACCTACAAGGCAGCGGAGGGAAGAGAGGAGACTGAACGCGCAATTTGATTTTATTTGACTTGATTTCTTCCCTGAGTGCCTGCCAATTGTCTTCAATTTGGAACTGTTGCAACACGTGAGATCATCCAGGCGGAATGCATCCATCTGGTTTGGTTGACACTTGGGACACCTTCCTCTATCCCATCCATTCATGGATTTTTCCTCCAAAAGCATGATTTTTTTTTATTCTCCTGAGTCGTTGCTCCCATCCTGGGTTGTCTCTAGTACTTAGTGTGTGAAGTGATTTTATAGGACCAACTGCACATACAGTGACTTCATCTATGAGTGCACAGACATGGATATCTTCAAAATAATTTCCAGGTCTATGTCCCAGTTAACAGCAGAGTTTCTAAAACTATAATTCTAATAAAAAATATTTTATTGATTTCAGAGAGAAAGGGAGAAGAAGAGAGAGATAGAAACATCAATGACGAGAGAGAATCATTGACCGGCTACCTCCTGCATCGGGATCGAGCCTGCAACCCAGGCATGTGCCCTGAGCGGGAACTGAACCGTGATAAGTCGATGCTCAACCACTGAACCATGCCAGCTGGGCTGGAGCTATAATCCTTTTTCTGGACTCTAAATCCACCTTTCCATCTCATATCCTCTTCTTGCACCTAAATGAACTCCCCATTCTGCCTATGACGTCTTCCCTCATGGAATCCATCTACCCTTTGGGTCTTACTCCCTTACAAATATCCTAAGAGCATTGTTTATAACAACCAATTATTAACCTCAAACACGTGCGTTCCTTGGCCACATTATCTCATTTCCTCCTCACACCACCCCTGTGCGGTGTTACGGTCTCAGCTCTGAAGATGGGGACACAGAGGCTCAGCTGGGGTTGAGTGATACGCACAGTGTCACACAGCAAGTTCGCAGTGGAGCCAGGACAAGAAGTCAGATTCTGTTTATCACCCCGGCCCTTCAGCTGCCTCCGGATCACATGCAGGCCCACCAGCCTCCATGCATTCTCTCTGCTCTAGAGCCTCATCAGTTCTCTTCAAACTCTTCAGCGTTTCTTCAAACACTGTCAGGAGTATCTGCAGCAGAGTTATGTTTCAAGTACTCTGGCTCTGACCAGACTGAGGGCTATCCACATACCAAGAATCTTGGGGGACCAAATTGCACTGGCCAACTTGAATATTTGAGTCTTCTGTTCGATTAGCCTTTCTTCAGAGGTGTTTTCTTTTTCTTTAAAAAAAAAATGCTTCCTCTGAACAACAACAAAAAAAAAGAGTCTGAAATTCCCATTTGCAGGATTAGGGGAGATTTTTTTTTTTTAAAGGAAAAAGAAAAAGACTTCTAAAAAACAAGCCCTTGAACTAATATCTGAAAAATGCTGGTAAATTAAAATATTCACTAATCAACATTGCTTCATTATCACCCTGTATCTATATACACATTTACTTTTCTTCTCATTTGGCAGTTTTTATGTAACCTTGGTTCTATGTGATTGTTTTTGTAATTTTCAGTTAAAAAGAGGAAAAAAGATGATCTTAATAATATTACTTGCTTTTGCTACCATAGCACTGAAAAACAGCTGATATTATGTAAATAAATTAATGCCTACACCATGTATAAAGGGCTATTTTTTGGGTACTTAACTGCCTACCCAGATGCTAAATGATTTTTACTGCTGATTTCACAATTTAAATCTTAAAAAAAAACCACTTTCAAGTATATTAGTTTTTATCTTAATTTGTTTAAACATTAGGCTTCCTGGTTTATATGTTCACTGAAAGTGGTTTGAATTAACAGCATTCATTCTTGGTTCCTGGGGAAAAAACATAACGTAACCTTTTAATTTCATATGTCCAAACACACGCGTCCCCAAACAACATTTACAGTAAATGTTTGCATACATGACCTCACCTGACCTTCCAAACAATCCAGTGAAATATTATCATTGCGTACAAGGTGCGAAGTCTGGAGTCAGAAGGCCCTCCATCTGTAAATAGTGAAGAAGGGTTACAGGCCTAGGAAGGGAGGGGTTTAGTGAGGCCACGTGATGCAATCTGAAAGCTTTAGACCAGTGGTTCTCAACCTTCCTAATGCCGTGATCCTTTAATACAGTTCCTCATGTGGTGGTGACCCCCAACCATAAAATTATCTTCGTTGCTATTTCATAACTGTAATTTTGCCACTGTTATGAATTGTAATGTAAATATCTGTGTTTTCTGATGGTCTTAGGTGACCCCGGTGCTGTAGAGCCCAAGACCATCGGAAAACACAGATATTTACATTACGATTCATTAACAGTGGCAAAATTACAGTTATGAAATAGCAACGAAGATAATTTTATGGTTGGGGGTCACCACCACATGAGGAGCTGTTTTAAAGGGTCACGGCGTTAGGAAGAGTGAGAACCACACCGTAGAAGGGTGTTCGTTTTGGCCGCTGTTCAGCAGAGATTTTGTCCATGGAAACAGGTCTGTCCTTGTCTCTGATGACGGCTTCAACCTAGAATTACGCTTCTGCTTTTCTCAAAAAGCCACACTGCTGTTACCTCAGACACCGTGACAGTCCCCCTGGAGGACGAGGAGATGGCAAGCCGGTAAGGTTGCCAGGTAAAGTATCGGACACGCTGTTCAATTTGAGTTTTTGTTACACAATGGGTCGTTTTACAATATAAGCATGTCCCATGCAACACTGGGGCATTCTGATCCGAAAAAAAGTATTAACTGGGTGTCTCGTGTTTTTAGTTTGCTAAGTCTGACAACCCCACAAGCTGCCTCCCAGAAGCAATCGGTGGCCTGGTCCAGGCCGTGAGGAGAGCGAATTCCCCAATAACCCCGGGAGGCGGACACGGGCAGAAGCTAGCGCTGGGCTCTGCTTGTGGTCCCAATCTGGTTCCATTGCTCACCAGCCCACGTCACCTCCCCGAGCCCCGATCCCGCTTCTGTGAAACGACAGGAACAGGTCTCTGTTTCCTTAGGGTTGTGGTGAGAATTAAATGAAACAACCCAGAATACTATTCACGAGATGAATGCTCTATCAATGTTGTTTCTACATCAGCATTTCCACACAGGGCCTCCTCTTCCCAGAGGTCACAGTCATGTGAGTCCTTTGAATTATCCATGATGTTTATGTCTATGTCACTTAGATCTACATGTACATACATGTGTGGAGTTTCTGACTGGCCAGGGCACTTGTGTTCAGTAGCTGCATTCTTTGGCGAATCTCCTTCAAAAATAATGTTCACCATTTGTGAAGTGTTTTGCATGAAAGCTGTCTATATTTATTATTATTGATTTCAAGTCTGGCTGAGGAAAAATACTCATTTTTGAAATATTTGAGTATAGATATGTTTAACTTCAATTTTTGTCATCTCCATCATCATATTTGTAAAATTTTAATGTATTATTCATTATAAAGTTTTAATATATACATAGATTTACATGCTAAGTTAAAAACTAATTATTTTTCCATTACATATAAAATTTCCCAAGTTTAGATGTTAATTAGGAAATAATTTAGGTAGAAATGCAACCACTGTATGCTCTGAATAGTGCGAGTATTGAAGTTTTACAAAACATCACTTGTATGTGCTTATATGCATATCATAAATGTTTTAGAATGTGTCTCTTTATCTTTTAATTTGTGGTTCCCATAGGATTCTAACCTGAACCTCATAAGTCTAGGAATAGCTACACATGCAGGTCAGAGATAACATGAGGAACCTCAACATGTAAGAGCTGTCTGCATGTTCCTGATGCTTCAGAAAGTCTGGTGAGGACCATGCACCCATCACTGCTAAGCATTGTGGGTTCACGCAAAGTTGCACAAAACCAAGGGTAGGAGGATGAGAGGTATAACCTACATAAAAAGCACTACATTAAAAACAGCAAGTTAGCCTGGCCGGCGTGACTCAGTGGTTGAGCATCGATCCATGAACCAGGAAGGAGGTCATGGTTCGATTCCTGGTCAAGGCACATGCCCGGGTGGCCGGCTCCATCCTCAGTAGGGGCGTGCATTTCTGATCATCCATGTTTCTATCTCTCTCCCTCTCCCTTCCTCTCTCTGTAATCAATAAAAACACATTAAACAATAAAAGCAGCAAATTATAAAGAACGTGTGATGGACGCTGATAACATGTGGGGACTAGATGCTTTTGTCCAATGCAATGGCAAGTGAGGGATCCCACTGCCACATGTCACAATGACAACCTTCAGGGAAGATACATTTCCACTGTGGTTTAATTTCCCTTCCTTTTCTCCTCCCCTCCACATCCCTCCTCTCCTCTTTTGCTGGACACAAATCTGCCCGTTAAGATCCACACGGAAGGTGGCACTTCAGTGTCATTGCATGACAGCACTAAGCAGAATGCTTAGGTTTTTTTTTTTTTTAAATAAATCTTTATTGTTCATATTATTACAAATGTTCCTCATTTCCCCCCCCCCCATTGCTCCCCTACACCAAGTTTCCATTCAATTCTCTGCCCTTTCCCCATCCCCCATTGTCCTCATCCATAGGTGCAGTTTATGTTCAGTCTCTTCCCGCCCCACCCCACTCCCCATTTCCCCGAGAATTATCAGTCCACTCCCCTTCCATACCTCTGATTCTATTATATTCACCAGTTAATATTGTTCATCATGATTTTTACTTCCCTTGGTTTTTAGACTCACTTGGTGATAGTTACGTGTTTGTTCATAATTTTTATCTTTATTTTCTTCCTCTTCCTAAAGAACCCCTTTTAGCAATTCATATAATTCTGGCTTGGCAGTGATGAATTCCTTTAGCTTAAATTTATTTGTGAAGCTCTTTATCTGGCCTTCGATTCTGAGTGATAGCTTTGCTGGGTAGAGTATTTTTGGCTGTATGTTCTTGTTATTCATCACCTTGAATATTTCTTGCCATTCCCGTCTGGCCTGCATGGTTTCTGTTGAGAAATCAGCTGACAGTCGTATGGGTGCCCCTTTATAGGTAACTACCTGCTTTTGTCTTGCTGCTTTTAATATTCTCTCTTTGTCTTTAGCTCTTGGAATTTTAATTATGATGTGTCTTGGTGTGGTTCTTTTTGGATTCCTTTTGTTTGGGGTTCTGTGTGCTTCCTGGACGTGTAAGTCTATTTCTTTCACCAAGTGGGGGAAGTTTTCTGTCACTATTTCTTTCAATATGTTTTCGGTATCTTGCTCTCTGTCATCTTCTGGGATGCCCATAATTCTGATGTTGGTTCGCTTGAAGTTGTCCCAGAGGTTTCTTACATTATCTTCAACTTTCTGGATTCTCTTGTCTTCTTGCTTCTGCGGAGGAGTGTCCTCTGGCTCTTTGTGTTCCAAATCTTGGACTTGATTCTTGCAATCTTCCAATCTGATTTTAGGACTCTGTATAATATTATTTATTTCAGAGATTGTATTCTTTATTTCTAGTTGACCCTTCATTATTTCTTGTTGATACCTTATCATATCCTCATAGGTCTCATTTATTTTATCGGCCTTTTCTAAGAGATTGTTGAACAACCTTATAAGCGTGGCTTTGAATTCTATATCCAGTCGCTTTTTGTCCTCCATTTCTTTCGTTTGTGATCTGTTTCCTCGTTTCGGCATTTTCACTGCTTCCCTGAGTTGGTAGGTTGGGAGGATCAGCTGTGTCTATGCCAGGAGACAACCTTATTCCACTAGACTTGGAAACCTGCAAAAGCCTCTCTGAGTTCAGCTTGGGTGGGGCAGTTTCAGGGTGGAGCCTACAGCCTTGGCTTCAGGTTAGCCCCGCCCTCGGAGGTTCCTGAGTCTCAGTGTTCCTGTGTCCTTTGGTACTCGCTGCAAGCACCTCTGAGAGAAAGGCACCCTAGAGCTTCGCCCGCTACCAGACAGTGTAGTCTCTCCCCCAACAAGCCCACAACTGGGGTTCAGAGCAGTTGGAAGTGGGGTTAAGAACAGTCCGGAGCTTATGTCTCCTTCCCGCTGGGGCAATCTTGCGGCCCAAACAACAGTCCCTCCTCTGCGCGCAAATGTGCACGACTCCGGGGCTCTGCCTTTTCGCCGCCACTCCGCTGAGCTTCCGCCTTACAGCCCAGATTCCCTCTGTATGAGCCTGGGACCCCCGGGGTCTCGCCCAGAACTGGGGTTCAGTGCAGTCGGAGTTGGGGTTCAGCACAGTCCGGAGCTTTTATCTCCTTCCCGCTGGGGAACGCCAGCCAGGCACTCAGCCGCCCCTCCTCTCCGCTCCGTCCTCTCCCCGCGCGTGCGCACCGTGCCTCCGTACCTTAGGCTTTTACAGCTCCTCTGGTTTTCCTTCTGGTTTTCTCTTTCCTTCTAGTTGTAGAATTCCCAGTCAGTCAACTTTCCTGTAGTTCTGGATAGTGTCCACTCTATATTTTAGTTGTATTTTTTGAAATTGTTGAGTGCGGCTGCAGTTAGGCTTTTACCTCTGCCGCCATCTTGTTGTGAGTCCAGAATGCTTAGGTTTTTTAAAAAAAAACTTTAAGTTTTGATGATTTAAAAACATTGCAAAATATTTCAGACACACAAAAACTACATAAATATCAACAGGACAACGATTGAAATTTCTCTTGCGAGCCAAAATTTTTAAACTTAAACTTCTTCTAACGCTACTTCTTCAAAATAGACTCGCCCCGGCCGTGGTATTTTGTGGAAGAGCCACACTGAAGGAGCCAAAGAGCCGCATGTGGCTCGAGAGCCACAGTTTGCCGACCACAGGTCTATAGTCAACCTGCCCTGGGACTTGCTGGAGCCTCCACACCCTTCGGGAAAGCTCTCTGTCAGTGCGCCCCAACAATGTTTATGCCTCTGCTGCTAACCCTGCATCTGAGCAACCAGTTTAAGAAGACAATACAGGGAAGAGCCGGTCTCACACACCAAGGCAAGTGCGCAGATTTCCTTTGTTTATGGAAAACTACATGTTTGGGGAAACTCTCGCCATGTTTACCTTCACATCCGTGTTTCCGGCACGAGACGCAAACAGGCCTGGCTTCATAAGTGGGGGCCCAGGGCAGCTGCTAGGGTCCCACGGGAGAAACGGGTTCATGTGGGGTTTAACGCTCGGTGGTCTTCATCGTGAAGTCCTTACTGACTTTATCTTGTCGCTGTGAACCGTGTCCTTTGAGTGCAGTCCGAGGGGACGGCCACGCGGCCAGAGGGTGGGGAGCGGGTTTACTTGTGCTCTGCCTCCCACCACCTCTGTTCTCCGCCTTCCACTCCCAAGACGGCCCAGTTATTGCGGGTCCACTGCCCCGGTGAGGTGTAGGAAAGGGAGGAAATGGGGTCGGGGTCACGCCTGAGCACCCACCTGGCAGGGTGAGGCCTGGGCCCCGGTGAAGGCCTCCCGTGCGCTGAGCTCCCTGCAGTCTCAGGGAGGGCACCGTCCACCGGCCAGGGGCGGGGAGAGAGGCAACGTGGAGAGGAACACTCCTTCCCCGCGCCTGCGTGCTGCAGAGGGCCCATGAGCCTCGTGGCCGGCCCTGGAAGAAAGATGCTGGCAGGTGAAATTCAGAGGCTCAGAAGCTTCTAGAGACGACGGGACGAAGGCAAGCCTTTCCCCGAGCTTCGGACCCAGGCTGCAATCCAGCTGGGAGGAGAGCATGCACTCGGCCCTGGCACTCCCATGGGCACAGCGATGGCTTTCCCCACGCGGCCAGGAAAGCTGCTGCCACTGGTGACCCCGAGAATTACTGCCCCGGGTGAGTGTGTGTGAGTGTGTGTGTGAGTGTGTGTGTGTGTGTGTGTGTGAGAGAGAGAGTGTGTGTGAGTGTGTGTATGTGTGTGTGAGAGATTGTATGTATGTGAGTGTGTGTGAGTGTGTGAATGTGTGTGTGAGTGTGTGTGAGAGTGTGTGTGAGTGTGTGTGTGTGTGAGAGAGAGAATGTGTGTGTATGTGCGTGTGTAGGTGTGTGTGTATGTGTGTCTGTGTGTGAGAAAGTGTGTGTATGTGAGTGTGTGAGTGTGTGTGAGAGAGTGTGTGTGTGAGAGAGAGAATGTGTGTGTATGTGCGTGTGTAGGTGTGTGTGTGTGTGTGTGTGTGTGTGTGTGTGAGAGAGAGAGAGAGAGAGAGAGAGAGAGAGAGAGAGAGAGAGGGTGTGTGTGTGTGTGAGTGTGTGTGTGTAAGTTTGTGTTTCCTGAGTCACCATCTGTAATATTTCTGGGGCTTTCCTCTTTACCTTCTTTTTCCTTCCACTTGAAGAAATCATCCCATTATTTGAGACAAGATTTGTCCCCGAGTTCAGTTCTTGTAGGTGAGGATTTTTTTCCAAAGAGAAAAAGAATGAGGGTAGCTGAGCACGCCAGGCAGGCGCATCGATCTGGCCTGTAAGTGGGGCTGCCGCTGCTGAGGAGCCTCTCGGGAGGAAACTGCTCCCCCTGTCTGTGGGGTGCGTGAACGCTTTCAGGGCTCGGGGCCTCCAGGGAGGGCCGCACAATGGCCTTGTGGTGCCTGGCTCCGCGGGGCTGCAGGCTCTGACCAGGAGCAGCCTGTTCTCTGGCCCCCAGATAAGAGTGTTTGCTCTCCCCTTCCGGGTCCAGCAGGGCCTGGTCCCTCTACAGAGGATTGACATTGAAATGCACAAGGGCTCTGGGTGGTGGGAACAGGTATGCAAACTCGCCAACAGCCCCTTTGTTTGACGGAGGAGAGAGGAAGCAATAGGAGTCCATGACGTCAAGGCGAAAGCTGATGAGGCCATTCCTGCTTCCAGTCGATTAATCTCTGGGCCATCGGAAGGCACTGTTTATAAAGACATGCCAGCTCCATTGGCACTTGCTCCATAATTGTTCTCACAAACTGGCATTACCTTTTCTTTCCTTCTAGAGGCCTGGTGTATAGATTCGGTGGTGTCCCTCGGCCTGGCCTGCGCCCTCTCACAATCGGGGACCCCTTGGGGGATGTCAGAGAGCCTGTTTTGGCCCAATTCCCACAGGCCAGGCCAAGGGATCCTACTGGTGCATAAAACCACACACTGGGGCCTCTAGTATGCATACAAGATCTTTGGTTAATCTCTTCCCACCCTCTCCCTCCCGCCTCCCTCTGAGATTCAATGCCTGTGCGTTGAGCACCTGCCCCCTGGTGGTCATTGCGCATCATAGCTACTGGTCGGACAGTCAAACAGTGAACGGTCAAATAGTCACTTAGGCTTTTATAGATATAGATAACATATTCCAAATCACATCTTGTTGCAAGAGCCATCAAGTGAAATAGTTACCTATCCAAGTGAACAATGTCAGATCACCTCTTTCATCCAATAGAGCAGCCGTGGGCAAACTATGGCCCATGGGCCGGATCCGGCCTGTTTGGCTGTTCTATCCAGCCTGCGGAGCCGAAAGAGCGGAGGGTTCTCTTGCTCTCCCCTCCGCTCCTTCCCCAGCAGCCCAAGATGAGAGTGCCAGCATGGTCAGGTTGCTTTTATTCCGGCCCTCCAATCCAGTTTAAGAACCCATTGTGGCCCTCGAGTCAAAAAGTTTGCCCACCCCTGCAGTAGAGGCACTGGAGATAAGTTCCCGGGTAAGGAAGTGGAATTCTGCTGTTTATGCTTTCAGCTGATTTAACTGAAGGAACGTTTAGCTGCCACTTTTTCCTGTTTTGAAAGAACCCTCCGCTTCAGAGGCCAGTGGATGGATTCACATCAATATTCTGCCTAAAGTTCATTAGGAGGAAGGACTCTCTTCCTCTTGAATGGATTCTGAAGCACAAAAGCCTGTGTGTGTCTTTACCTACTATTTGGAATGGCCTGGTACCTC
Organism: Vespertilio murinus; assembly: GCA_963924515.1. Classification (NCBI taxonomy): domain Eukaryota; kingdom Metazoa; phylum Chordata; class Mammalia; order Chiroptera; family Vespertilionidae; genus Vespertilio; species Vespertilio murinus. The sequence continues at coordinate 3,089,992 of OZ004705.1, forward strand.
AGAGACTCAAAATCTCCCAATGACCTTTATGACATGGGGACTATGATAGAATAGTGAATTCATAGCGCTGTATAGAACATACGTAAACTTTGTGGGCCCACCCCTTAGAAAGCACAGGGGATAATGCTCTCGCTGGAAAGGACCGAGCTAAAGGGGAGAGATTTATATTCGAAGTGTAGTAAGAGTCTAAGAAGGCAAAAATCCCAATTCAGTTGGGGACAAGACTTGGAAAATTTCCCAAAGTGCTTTGTTCTAAATCTCTGCAATAATAACCTTGGATTGTGGTTTTGTGTTGACTGCTTGAGCTATTCCTCTTGCCTCAGTCCTCTGAACCTGGTATCTGGCACAAATGTACTCCCTAAAGGGCTGGTTTCTGTAGGGCGTGAGCTATGGAATCAGGAGGGCAGGCAGGGTGTGGTGACACCCAGAGCAAAGTGAGTGATGTGTGTTTAAGCCCTCCAACAGGCCGAGATGAAAACATTCAGGGGAAACGCTCCCTGAAGGGAAGAAGGTGTTGGCAACAGCCAACGTGTCTTAAGCACCATCGAACAACGTACAGCTCTTGACAGATGGGCTAGGAATTCGGAGCATATATGCCCCCGGGAAACCAGTCAAAAGCACTGCGTGGCTGGGTCTTGTGCGCCTATAGCGACGGCATGGACAAATTGCAGTTGTTCTCAACCCTGACCCGTGCAGGCTCCTCCCTGGCCGGCCGCGATGCTCCCTTCCCCCTGGTGCTCTCATCTTACTCCCTGGAAGCGAGCAGAATGTTCTGCCTGGAATTTTATCTTTACATTTCTGGGGCGGGGGGAGAGCCCCAGGGCATGTCTCAGGGAGCGGGAAGGGTCCAGGTGTTCAGCCTGCTCTTTTTTACAGCGTCCGATGTTAACACTTCCCTGTCTAACTCAGACACACCGAGCTGGGAGCCTTGGTTGAGGGGGAAAAAATCATGTTTGCCGACGAATCCAATACAGTTCAACTAAAACCAAGCCTGTTACCAGCTTTAAAGACCATCTGTCTACCTATTTCTAAACTGCCCTCTAAATAGAATCGTGAGAAGTCACCGTTAGAAGAATGCTCTCCCACAGGCCAACCTGACCCGACTGGCACGCTTACCAGGGAGCAAAGGTGACGTCAGATGTGGGCACGCTGGACCGTCTCCATTGCTGTGATGGAAGTGGTCAGCCACAGGCCTGGGCCTGCTGACCTGGGTCACCCGAGATCATTCTGTGTTTGACAGTTGCTACTGTAGGACCCTAATGTCCTTCTGACTCAGATGAAATGGCCTTCCTCCAGTGGGGCGTCCTACGGAGAAGAGACCCCCGTTGGGCGTGGCTAGTGTGGCAGAGGGCACAGCATGGAGGTCAGGAACCTTCCCCTCTGGGCAGCTCAGGTGGGCCTGGCTGACAGCACGCCTTTGAGCGGAAAGGAGTGGTGGATCCTCCGGCCTGGCTTAGTCCTCAGGCGCCCACTTCCTGCCTCAGCCAGCGTCACCCTCTGCGGCTGACACTAGGTGGGCCCCTGGAGATGGGGTACTGGGCCCACCCTCCCCTGGGCAGACACCTTCTCCACGAGGACACCCTTCACGTACCGAAGAGGGAGCTAAGCAGAGGGGGAGAGCTGCCTGGGATCGTAGCACCAACAGGAACCGGGCCGAGGAGGACGTGGAACTCATCCTCACCAGGGCCTTCCCGGCCACAGCAAACCCTCCGAGGGAAGGCAGAGCCAGGAGGCTTTCTCTTCCTCAGGGACTGCACGTGGCCTCTAGTCTGAAGCCGGTTCTTGGACACAGTGTGTGGAGCCTCATGTGGTCATGCGCACTTTCCCGGCTTAGGGCCTTGCCTTCCCAGCCTCAGCCTGTGTGCACTAACAAGCCCTCCAGAAGCCAAGGCCCCATTCCGACGGCCCCAGTGACCTTGCATGCCACACGCTGGTCTGGCTCGTGTCTTCTTTAAGCTTCATGATTCAAGTTGAAGATCATTTTGTTCAGAAAATTTCTTTGCCTCCCCAGACTGAAATAGGTTCCCTTCCTGGGCACCCACGACTCTGTGTGTATCTCCACGGCTGACCGGGGGACGCTTGTGTGTAGTTATCCATCTCCTCTCCGCTCCCTACTGCAGAGGGCGGACCTGCCTCCCAGAATGAAGAACACGTCCCCTGAGATCCTGGCAGCGCCACTGGGGACAGCTCCCTGGAGGGCGGCCTTTGCTGCTGAGCCATGTCACCTCTCTCTCCTGGGACGGTCAGCCCCTGGAACTAATCAGCACCAGAGTGGCGAGGCTCAGCCCTCACCCTGGGTTCGAGTCCAAGCTCCCCTGAACGTCAGAACTCTCTGAAGGGCCGGCTGCCACTTCTTCCCTTTGAGGCAGCATCACAGCTCGGCTTCCCTGTGCCCAACCCGCTTCCTTCTCACCCTGCCACTGGAGTTGGCCCCAAGGGCTCCCTCACACACCTCTGGCACAATGACCGCCCTCTCGGAATTGCTTCCAAGGGTGCCGGGTGTGACACCTGCCTTCCCCTGTCTCCGAGCACCATGAGGAGCAAGAACAGGGACCGTGGCTTCTCCATCTCTGTATTTCCAGCTCCCAGCACACAGCCAGCACCGAGTGTGCTCTCGGTCAATGTTAGTGGGCTCTCAGTCAATGTCAGAGGGCTCTCAGTCAATGTCAGAGGGCTCTCTGTCAATGTCAGTGGGCAGGTTGAATAAAGAAGACTCAGTGAAAGGGGCGTTGGTACTGGGAGAAGATGAGAGGCAAACAGGTTGCCTCTAGAAGGCATGTGGCTTCCTTACCTGATAGGCTGGACTTGGAGTTCAGGAGTTGGGTGCTGACACTCTCCTCCTCTTCCTTATTCGGTGTGTGTGGCTGGATTCCAGCAGGAAGCAGAGCGCATGCTAAAACAAGGTGATGTGAGAGAGTTTACTAACATGACTGTGTACAAGCAAAGGCCAAGTGCAAGGAAACCAACAAATAGGGTGGTATTTGGGGCAACTGACATGATAGCATCTCTGGGCCTAAAGGGACAAGGGGAAGGGGCTGGGCTGGAACCCAGACTGGCACCAGGAGGGAACCGAGGTTGCCTAGAGGGGCACAGGCCATTCACCATGACCTGGCAGGAAGGGAGTGAGGAAATAAAGGCTCAAGGCTTACTTTCCACCACCTCCTCTCTCCTCCCAGTGTCTCCCATTGGCCGAACCCAGTGAGAAGCCAGAAAGGGGTCCTTGCTGCAGGCCAATGGCACAGAGCGCAGAGAAGGGGAGGGAGTGGAGAAAGGAGGAGAATGGTCTAGGGAGGCAAACAAAAGGGACCCAGCACAGGGACCACGGAGACTCAAGAGTTGGAGTGACTTGCCTCTTCCCCCTTGCCCGCCGGATGAGTAAGGTGCCTGAAACACGCTTTGTAAGCTTCACACTGGAACACATGCATTACACAGGGTGTACCTGGGACTATCCTACGGGCAGGTCTAACTGAAACCCTGCCCAAACTTAGGAAGAGTTGAGGCAGACAGTGTTACTGGTTCCGGCCGGAAGTCACTCCCTGCCTGCTGGCCACCGCGCCTTTTGATGGGTGGGAAGGCCAGCCTTCTGAGTGTGGACCTGTGCCCTGAATTTCAATCCTTTGGCTCATGCATAAGCACACAGCGAGTTTTCTCCCGGGAGGGGCTTCAGAATTTGGAGTGCTTCTGCGATAGTCCAGCATCATCTGGAAGAATGGTGCCACGGGATTTATTTGCTCAATGCTCATTAAAAAAAAAAATGTATAGCATAGCTTCTCTAACTCTTACCACAGCTTTCACCTCCCACCCAGGGGAAACTGGCAGGATTTCAAATCTTTTGGGGTAAAGAAAAAGTGCCTAGACTCAATATAATTTGTGGGGAATTTAGTTTTTAGAAACCAACAATGCTTTCATTTATTTATTACTCATTAATTTTCATTCTTTGTTTCTGTATACGTTGGGGATATATGTAACCAAAAAGCCAGAGAGTTTGACTTCTGTGTGTCCCTTAGCAAAGGGGACTGTGGAATGTGTGTTCCTGATGCAGATTTATCCTTTCTCTCTCTCTTTCCCTCCCTCCCTTCCTCCTTTCCTCTCTCCTCCTTCTTTCTCTCCCTCCCTCTGTCTCTTCCTTCCTCCTGCATAAATGCATGCACACATACATTCGTTTAGTACATATTTGTGAATGTACTAAATCTCTTCTAGGCAGTAGAGATACAGAGATGAACAAACTGAGAAGTGCTGCTTATATTCTAGTTGGGGGGGCGGTTAGACAATAAACAGGATAGAGAAATAAAAGGTATAGCATGTTAGATGTCGGCAATTGCTTGGGAGAAAAATAAACTAAGAGAGGGAAGTGAGGAGAGTGGGACTGTTGTTTTTCAGAGTGATCGAGGAATGTCCACGTATGGCACTCAACCAGCGTAAGATGAAATTCTCCTCTCGATTACAAACATGCAGTTTTGGCTCTAACTGCTTTAACAAAGACTCTGGGTGGTGCACTGAGGTTGTCTGAGCCACGTCTCTCACCTGTGAAGGACAGAGGTTGAATGGGGCAGAGGGAGAATGCTATAATCCCAGTGAAATGGTCCAGTGAAGTATGTGGACATAATACTCACAGCCATCCTTTTTTAATTTAAATTTTACTTTTTAATTACAATTGACCCTGTGTATTATTTTCAGTGTATAGCATAGTGGTCAGATAATCAATACTTTATAAAGCGATCCCCCTGAGAGTCCTGGAATTCAGCTGGCACCATACATAGTCATTATGATATTATTGACTTTGTTGCCTATGCTGTACTTTATATCCCCATGACTATCTTGGAACAATCAATTTGTACTTCTCGATTCCCTCACCTTTTCTACCCCGCCCCCTCCCCTTTGGAAACCATTAGTCTGTTCTCTTATCAATGAGTCTGTTTTGTTTGTTCATTTATATATTTTCTTAGATTCCTCATCTAAGTGAAATCATATGGTATTTATCTTTCTCTAACAGATTTATTTAATTGAGCATAGTATCCTCTAGGTCTATCCATGCTGCCACAAATGATAAGATTTTATTCTTTTTTTTTTTATGGCTGAGTAGTAGTATTCCATTGCATATATGTAAACACTTTTTAATCCAGTGGTCTATTGATGGGCACTTGGGCTGGTTTCGTATCCTGGTTACTGTAAATAACCCTGCAATGAACATAGGGGTGCACACCATCTTTCCAATTGGCGCTTCATAATAATTCTTGATTCCTCCCCTTCTTCCACAGCTTGTCACTGAATTCTCTTGGTTCTTCTGGCAACCCATAGCCACACACAGAGCACTGCGCCCACTCCCCTGCCACCGTCTTGGTCTGAACCACCATCATGTCTTGTCTGGCTAATTGCAATACACACCTCCTGGCCCCTCAGCTTCAAATTCTACCCACATCAGCTAGCGTGAGCTTCAGAAAGTCAGATCTTTCCACTCCTTTGTTCAAACCCCGCATTGGCTCCAGATCCGCACTGACCAACCTCCCAAGTTCTATGGTGGCCTTTGAGGTCCACTCTGACCTTTCCCAGCGCCCGCCCTCACTCACCCCGCTGCCCTCCCGGCATCTTCATTCTTTCTTGAATGTCAAGAATTTCCTGCCTCGTAGGCTTTTGCTTTATCTTCCTTCTGTCTGGAATGCTTCCCCGACTCATCCACTTCAGTGCCTCCCTCAGTCTTTGCCCAGTTCTCTCCCCAGTTAACCTTCTCCTTCTCCCTCACCATGTCCACCGCGGACCCCATCCCCTGCCCACCGTCTCATGAGCCAGGCAGAATGAATGGGGAAAATAAATAGGACTCTTTATCAGGAAGCTGAGCAAAGGGAAGCTAAGAGAAAGGGGTCAGAGCGCGCGCGTGACTAAGTGTTTTAAAAAGAGAGGGAGCTAAGGTGTGTCAGGGGAAGGAGGGGCTGGGTGTGCGGATGGAAGGAGGGTGCTCTGAGGTCCCACCTGACCTGGATTTACATTTTGGAGAAATTGTGATTCTGAATAAATTACCCCCTTAACTCCTCAGCCTTAATTTCCTCATCGGTAACTCGAGGACAGCCTTGCCTCACAAGCCTGGTGTGGGGATGAAGTGAGAGCACAGAGCTGAGGCTGAGGGAAGGGATGCATGAATGAATCATAAAGGGTGCTGTGGGCAGGCCGGCGGGTGGAGTGGCACAGAGGCCGCAGGGCCAGAGCATCCTCGGTTGACATCTGGAATGTATTGGAGCAGGAAGTCGGAGGGGAGGTCCTGAAGGGGAGGGGCATGACGAAGGAGGAGAGCATGCACGCCTTAGGGCTGCTCCTGAAGCGCATGCTCAGGCCACAGGGGAGGGAATACCTGGGATACTCTATGCTGTGCTCTGTGCCGCAGGGAACCTTACTGCAGCCCCAAATCTTTTCCACTGAGGAAGTAGCACAGTGTCTTTGAGTGTGTATCTGCAAGCCCTGCTGGGCTAGCTGTGAATGTTATAAAGAAACTAGAGGCCCGGTGCGTGAAATTCATGCATGGAGGTGTGTATATGTGTGTGCCTCAGCCCAGCCTGCACCCTTTCCAATCTGGGACTCCTTGAGGGATGTCCGACTGCCCATTTAGGCCCGATCCCATCCCTTTCACAATCCAGGACTGCTGGCTCCCAACAGCTCACCTGCCTGCCTGCCTGATTGTCTCTAACCGCTTCTGCCTGCCAGCCTGATTGATGCCTAACTGCTCCCCTCCAGGCTCAATTGCCCCCAACTTCCCTCCCCTGCAGGCCTGGGTTTCCCCTGCCCTCCTCTGCAGGCCTGGTCACCCCTAACTGGTCTCCCCTACAGGCCTGATCACCCACAACTGGCCTCCCCTGCCAGCCAACTTGTAGCGGCCATCTTGTGTCCACATGGGAGCAGCCATCTTTGACCACATGGGGGAGGCCATCTTGTGTGTTGGAGTGATGGTTAATTTGCATATTACCTCTTTATTATATGGGATGAGGTTACAGCCCTGGGGCACCCTCTAGGGGACCTGTGGTGTAGGGGGACAATAGGGCATCGCTCTGGGAGCGGTGGCCTGGATCCCATCTCCCCAGGGACTATGAAGTTGCTGCCAGGCTCAATGAGGTGCAGTGAGCAGCAAGGACCTTTCGAAGGTTCCCTGGGAGCAGGGCAGTCTTCTCTGAGCCCAGGTGGCCAGCCCTCAGCCTGCCCCCCCAGGAGGCTTCTTCCTCTCTCGGTGCTGTCATGGGGATGCTCAGATGGGCTTTGGGGGTTGTGGGGTGGGGCAGGGGAGGAGAGGATATTAGAAATGGCAGAGAAGCTTTTCCGAATGCACAGGCTAGAGGTCCCTGGGTGGGGTGGGCTTCGCTGACCGGTCCCCTGCCCACAGGAACGGTCGATCACAACCAGGCCCAGCGTTTCCTTCCACAACCTGCAGTCACGTCTCTGAACAGCTGGCTGTTTCCTCAGACTGGGGACCGTGGAAGCTTCTCATGGCAGGCCTCACCGCCTCTCATCTATTCTTCACCCAGACTGCCTATGACCGCAGGGAGCCGTGTGCATTCAGGGGAAGATGGGCTTCCAGACTGCAGATTCGCCATGCGACAAGAGTCCGCCTTCCCGTTTCCTGCGAAGCTGACATTCGTGGGGAAGGATGCAGAGGTAGCTTGTGGCTGGGCAGCGTGATGGGCACTCTTCCCGGAGAGGTGAAAAGGAAGCCCTGGCCGAGGACCCGCCAGGCCCAGGAAACACTGCCCGCGGCCTAGCGTCACGACAATCTTCCCACTCACGTTTCCTGACGCCTCACAGGCCAAGGGATGGTCTAGATATCATATTTCCAAGGCAAGAAAAACCTACTGGGGCACCGAACAGAATATTTGAAAAATCTTTAAAATCAACAGCTCTGCTGCTTGGCGCTGAGGAATGCGCCCTCCCCCACCCCGGGGAGCCTGGAGACCGTGGAATGCGCACCAGAGCGGGCCTTACCTCACCCCCCCTGGTCTGCACTCGGGGCAAGACTGTGGGATGGACCAGACTTGCCTTCAGCTCCCCCAGCTCGTCCTCCAGTGGCACTTTCCACCCCACGCTGCCCTCTGGCTGCTCGGAACTCACTTTGGGGGAGGCAGTATGTTAAAGTTTGCAAAGCGGTGGAGGGCCTGTTTACAGATGCCTTATCTCAAGAGTCTTTTTAAAATTCTTAATTAGCACAAGTTGCTAACATTTGAAATCCAGGAGGTAAAAGTCCGGATTCTCATGAGACAAATGCAATGTCCCGACCTCGCCAGAGTGCACTTCCCCACGTCACAGCCCTGTTCCCTTCGGATGCGTGTGGCTTTCGAGTTTGCCACAGTCCTCACCCCCACCCCTCTCAATCTAAACGGGCTTGTTTCACTCAATTACAAAACATCTGCAGGCCCACAGATACTGTGGTCTGCTCCTCCCCGTCGGCATAAGGCTAAGCAACACAGGCATTTGTATAACTTGAACCTCAGCCTGTGTGACGGAGGGCGTGTGGCTTAACTCGGGATGTCTTCTTTTTATCACCTGTGAATGAGGATAAAAATGCCTCAAAAGTTATCATGGGGCTTATGTAAGAATAGTTTGCCCTAGAACAGCTGTGGGCAAACTACGGCCCATTCGGCTGTTCTATCCAGTCCGAGGAGCCGAAAGAGCGGAGGGTTCTCTTGCTCTCCCCTCTCCTTCTTCACCAGCAGCCCAAGAGGAGAGTGCCAGCATGGTCAGGTTGCTTTTGTTCCGGCCCTCTGGTCCAGTTTAAGAACCCATTGTGGCCCTCGAGTCAAAAAGGTTGCCCACCCCTGACCTAGAATGATGCCTGGCTGTAGAAAACTCCCCAAGTGTGTTCCATGTAACTACCCCTTTCTTAACCCCTTCCCTCGACTTTCCTCTCCTCCCTCTTCTTGTCTCCAGCGCATGGAAACAAATACAATGGTTTTTGCCATTCATTCAACAGATACAGAATTGAGTATCAGTGCTGGCCAATGTGTTAGATATTAGGGGCAGGAGGGTGTAGAGGAGACATATCTCCATGAATAAGACACAGTTCCATGTTTCAATGAGTTCCTGGTATGTGGTGGTGTTACAGTGTGACCCGAGCTGCAACTGAGCTATAATTAGGCCCTGGCGACACCAAGGAAGTCACAGCAATGATAACAGTCCTGGGGAAATACAGAAATTTAGATTACTATTCGAGTGATTTCCCTCGTTTTGCTCATTCTCATATAAAATATGAATTTTGAACTTGAAGATAGGTCACCACCATAGCTTATTTCCATTGTGTGCACTCATTCGTTCACTCACTTCTTCCATTAGCCAAGCAGGTAAGTTGTTATTTATCACGTGCCAGACACTGTTCTGGGCACTGAGGATACAACAGTGCAGAGGTAAAGAAAGGACGCCGACCGGTGTAGCTTAGAGCTCAGACACAGGCCAGTTAAATCAGAACAATATGGCGGTGCGGAGGCTGTGTTGGGACAGATATGTGAAACATACAAGCGAGGTTCAGAGCTTCCTGGAATGACTTGTGGAGAGGACTACACTTTTGAAATAGCACAGGAAGAGGGTTTAGACTCAGTTATTGGTCATTCCCAGGAGGGCTGTTTCTCCTGAGGGCACTTGGAAATACCCATTGCAGTTATCTCAGAATTAAAAAATAAATATTTCCACCAATCCAGGCTGGCCTTTGATTTAAGGAAAGAGACTTCAGATGGCTGCACAGTTGCGCCACGTTGGCCCAAACCTGTGACACTGACCCAACATCAAGGCATTTGACGCACTACAATTAAAATATCCCCGCTCAATACATGAATGGTTGCGAGTGTTTAATACCAGGCAACGGGCATTTAAAAGTGCATTATGAAGAAACCTGGAAAATCCTGTTAAAAGTTAACTATCAGTTACATATCCTTTTCAAAACTTGTGACTTTACAATTATATTTGACTTGGAACTCCCAGGCTCCTGACTCACTCTTCTCAAAAGAAGATGAATGTCTGAGCTCCACTCTCTTCTGCTGGCCAAGGGCAGTGACAAAATACCACATAAAGAACCACTGGCTGTCAAAAAGCGAGGCGATACCAATTGTAGAACACAGAGACATAGAAATGGAGCAACGATGGAGAATTCCAATTCTTCATCCCTCCCCCAAAACTTACTTTGCATAAAATATAGGAATTCTTTTGCATTGAAAATTGGACAGAGAAAGGGAGACGTGGACTGCCACATGAAAGCAAAGACCGTTACACCATTTCCCTTAAACATGACCATCCTTTTTATTCACACACACGTGTTGAAAATAAATCTGTGTCATATCTAGGCAGGGCAAAGTCAGAAACGTCAGGACTGCGTCCCTCAAGTCTCTAACCTCCCGTGGCAGCCACATCAATCTGAGTCTCCACGATGCCCTCGCTGGGTCTAAGAGACATCACCACACTGCAAAGGTGGACTCTGTTGTAACCGCTTATTAAAAACAAACCAAGCCAAACTTGTGGTTTAAAAATTGGGTCCAGATGATGCTTAATAAGCATGAAATACTTTCAGTGTTACAAACGAGAACCAGGTGTGGAGAAAAGCAGCTTGGAGCTGAGCGCGGCCACCTACAAGCACGGCTCATCTTCCTGCCCGAGGGGGAGACTCAGTCATCAGCGCCTCGGCCTGGCCCGCCTCGTCTCCCGCGGGGAGGTGTCCGCCTGCAGAGGAAAAACCGGAGCACTCCGCCCCGAAGGAGAACGTGCAGGCTGTCTCTTTGAAGACGTGTGTGTGTGTTTTGACATCAAACCACCTAAAAGCAGACAGGGAGGAGCTGAATGCTCAATGGCTCTGCAATTAACGGGCTTCTAGAGAGGGCGGCTGCTTTCCTCAGTGTCTAGCCATGAAGGGCACCAAACCCCGAGCCAGGTGAGCCCGACTTTCACCTTATGAGCCTCCTCTTTCAGCGCGTGCCAGGAGCAATACCGGCTGACCTCCGGCCAGTCCGTTCACCTCTGTGGGCCTTGATTCTTCTCATGTGTAGAATGCGGGAGTGGGGTTACTCAGCAGAATGACTCCATGGTCTTTCTTCGTCATGTGTGTGTGTGTGAGGGAGCAATTAAAAGAAGGCCTCTCTATTTCACTCGAATGTCAAGTTGTGGCCTTCTAACTTACTGGCTGTGGCTTCAAAGGAGCAGGATAAACAAATCCATTGCCCAAGAGAAAAATCCTTTCTGCTGTTTTCCCCTCGATTCATACAAGTTCATTAAACCCAAGTCCTCTAAGCCCAGGTACCTCTCAGCTGTCTTGCAATGGGTCTGTAGAAAATATCCCCACAGGGCTGACAACCAGTAGAAGGGAGCAGGTAGGAGGAGACAGGTTCTCAAGAGTCCGACAATGCCACAATCCACTGGTTGCCAGCTTTCAGCATACCCTAGAATCATCTGAAGGGCTTGTTAAAACCTGAGAACTGGGTCTCTCCTTTAGACTTTCTTATTCAGTAGGTCTGGGGGAGGGGCAAAGATTTTGCATTTCATCATGTTCTCAGGTGCTGCTGGTGCTGCTGGCCCCGGGCTCAGACGTTTAGAAGCATTGCCATCCTGATCATAAAGATATCCGTATTCTAGGTGAACAAACGTGACATTATTGTCTTAGCGCCTTGGTTGTTTCTATTGGGCCTTAAGACACAGCATTGTGTTAGGCGCCATGGAATATAAATAACCTATGGAGATACCTTTTAAACTCTGCCCCTGCCTACTGCTTCTCTGCATTTGAGCAGAAAAAGACACACGGAAGAGGAGCCCATTGGCAAATTCCAGGCGTTCACATGAAAGGTATATCGGCGAAATCCCCAGTCTGTTCTCAGGACAGTCTATGTCATTGGTAGGTATTTTTAAAAAAATTATTAAGAATTTCAAGATGGTAACAGCAGAGCATTAAACCACGCATAGGGCCCTTCTGAGTATAGGACTGCACAGGCTCCAGGCCCGTGAAGCTGGCCCTCCCTATTCTTGTCTTCAGAACCAGGAACTCTAAGAACCAGCTTCGGAGGGCGGTAGAGAAGGCAAGATGAGCCCTGCTTCCCCAGGGAGGTAACTGAGAACATCTGCCATAAATGAAACAATTATATCATAGAAATAGTTCAGGCTCAGCTCCTTATTTATAGGGATTTATAATCTGTTGGGAAAACAGAATTTAAAGGCAAATATATTTTAAGTCCCATGAGGGCAAGGGAATATTGGGTATATTTACCACTGGATGCCTACGACCTAACATGGTACTTCAACAAAGTAGGTGTTCATTACATAATAAGTGAAGGGGAGACTTTATCTCTATTGGCTGTCTTCTGTCTATGGGCAGGGTCGCCAGTCAAAGAATGAGAATTCTCAATAATTAGAAAAAAATGTTTAATGACACTGGGAGAACAGTGAGTTCTTTTCAGTACTCAATAAATATTTGCTGGATGAATTTGGATTGAATTGCAGAAGACAGCAAAAACCAGTTAAGGAAGAACTCATCATTAAGAAAAACAAAACAAAACTTGACGTCATAAGACTTGGGTTTGAATTCCAGCGCTGTCAAACACCATTTGTGGGGATTAACACTACTGGCTACTTTTCTGGGACCTTACTGTGTTAACCTTCCTTACTTGAAGAAATGAGACACACGAGAGGGTACAGTTCTGCTCTACCCTAATTTCCAGGAGATTCATGCCAATTCTACGGTGATACAGAAATACGAATAGAGGAGGGAAAGGCAATTTCAGGCTGTGGGATTTGGTGAATTCTTCCAGGTGAAGGAGGGCAGATCTGCCATTGCCTCCAACCAATGTTTTTACATGAAATCTCCCAATTTTAAAATACTGGTAACTAAGTCAAAATCGGAAAAACATTATGATGTTGGGCAAAAGCCATCATGGGCAACAGAGGGCCTCTGGGCTGCCAGTTTATCGTCTCTGGCTCAGAAGGAGTCGCTCACTTGCACTATTTGGGTTGAGGTAGAAGTAGGCTGGGATCAGTAGGGAGAAGTCAGAATGCAGGAGCTTGGGTGGCAAGCCCTGCTGGGCATCGGAGAGCCCACTAGCTTTACTTGATCAAAGACAATATCGGACACACATTCTACACATATAGTCATTGTTTCGTTGGACAAATATTTAGGAGTTCCTAGGATGCATCAGGTATTCATGAGACAATGGGGATGTATGATGAATGTCTTAGTCATCTTGGGCTGCTACAAAAAAACCTAGATAGGCGGGATGGTTTGAATCTACTTTCTCATGGTTGTGGAGGCTGGAAGTCCAAGATCAGGCACCAAAATGCCTGGGTTCTGGTAAGAGCTCTTTCCCGGCCTGCAGAAGGCTGCCTTTTGTGTGTGCTTACTGTGTGTACAATCATAGTGAACAAAAGAGAATGAAGACAGGAGAAAGTTGGGCCAGAGAGACCAGAAGGAATCATGATGTGCAGGGCTTGGATGCTTTTTCAGGAAAGAGTGATAAGGTGGGGGGGGGGGGGGAGGAGGTGATCAGTGGTCTGGTGCTCCCAGGACCTTTCGGAGATGGAGGACTGAGAAGTGGCCACAGGGTTTGGCAATTAGGAAGTCACTGGTGACTTCAGAGCAGATTCTCAGCAGAGCCTAAGTGGCAACATTTCCCCTAAGTTACAGGGATCCGCTGCTTTCGCCACCTCCCATCATCAGGATACTAGGTAGACAGGTAGCTGGAAACGTTTTACACCGTTTTTCTTCTAATCATAGGCGAGAGGGACACTGGGCTCTTGGTTTCTAGAGACGGAATGCTGGCATTTAAAACTGTAAGCAATAAGCACTGGGAAATTCTTCTCGTTCCATTCCAATTGGGAAGATCCACAGGTCTGCGAGTGGCCTGCTCCGGGCAGGACGCTGAGCTCGGACAGTCGCTCAGGGAGCAGCCTCTTTCCTGTGAGCGCTCTGGCAGCCCAACGTGTGTATGACCTTTTTTTTTTTTTTTTTTTCTTTTTTAAAAAAATATGGAACGCTTCACGAATTTGCGTGTCATCCTTGCGCAGGGGCCATGCTAATCTTCTCTGTATCGTTCCAATTTTAGTATATGTGCTGCCGAAGCGAGCACTGTGTATGACCTTTTGCAAGAGAGCGGCGAAGGCCGAGGGCAGGCCGCAATCATGTATTTGCCCCGTCATGCCATCATGCAGCTCTCGCTCCTGATCTCTGCAGCTAGGGGACAGGGAAGTCCCAGCCAATGACAGCTGCGAACGCCAACAATTGCTGGGCCTTTCTGCAGGAGGCGCTGAGTCCAAACACTGCTCCGAGTGTTCGTGGCCCTCGGGCTGCCAACGGCAGCCTCTGACGGGGCAGAATCTGGGCCAGGAGAGAGGGCTTGGCCGGCCCTTTATTTATTTGGTGATTATACGGCGATGGGAATTTTATGCATTTTTAGACACGGAGAGTGGGGCGGGGAGAGAAAGGCAGGCACTTAGTGCAGGGACAGCTCTGGTCGCGTGGCTTGGCCTCCCGGGCACCTCGGCGGTCTTTCTGGGGGCGGCCTGTCCGGCACTGGCCCTGGCTGGCACCGGGCAGGAGAAGGACTGAGAGGGCAACCTGGCATTTTCGTATTTGTTTATTTTAAGCTCTCAGCCTGCTGAAAACAACTGGAATCTTCTGAGCTGCTGAGAGCACATAGGCCTCTTTGATGGAGCTCTTGGCCCCCGCCGCCCTAAAGCCAAAGGGCTCATTGATTAAGTTGTCGGGTGACCAGACCCTCTGTGAATTCAGGTCAGACCAGAGGCGATGGTTAATAGCTGGCAGGTAACTGTCCCCCAATGAAATCTTTACTATGGCCTTTAAAGCTCAACATGAAAGAGTATTTCCCTGAAATCCACACTGCGAACGGGGAGATGTTCTGAGTCTGAGCATCAGCCTGCACTGCTAGCAAAGGAAATGCTGGGGAAGCAGAGATAACAGGTAGAAAGGAATGGTTAAGCACAGCTGGAGAGGAGCCACGTAGATAGCCAAGGATGAGGGTCAAAGGGAAACCCAAGGCCTGTGCGGTTTTTTGAAGGATCAGGAGTGGATCAGGCTGGGGGGATGGTGGATGGTGATGACTGGTTCACATCGAACTCTGGCTACCGATGGTCACCCTGGGGGTGGCCCATGAAGGGGCCTCTGTGCTTCTGCTGTCATCCCAGGGGGAGGGCCCGGAGGGGGTGGGGGTTAACTTGCAGGCTCCGTCATTCGGTCTGGCTCTGACTGGGTCCAAGGACCAAGCGAAAGCTCTCTGAGCAGGTCCGCATCCTGGCAGTTCCCCCGGAAGGATTCCCACTGAAGAACCCATCAGACGCTTCACAAGTTCTCTCTAGAGTAGATCGGGTTTATTACTCTTGGGAAAATGCACTGGCCTTGGGATTGGGGGCAATTGGAAAGTTCCCATTTCCAAAAGCATTGTTGGAAAGTGGACTTACAACAATCAGCAGAGTGACCAGGCCAGGCCAGGGGCCTGCCTTTCTCGGGGACAAGGAGCTGCTTTATCCCGAGCCCCCAGTGCCTGCGTGGCACTGTGCCAGGTGCTCTGCTAGCAATGTCCCCGGTTTTTCACCTTTTTACACTGCCCTTATGAGGAAGGCGCAGTCCTCCGCCAGGCCTCTGTTTTACAGAAATGGCTAATGGTGTGAATTTGAGACTACATTTCCCTTCTGTAAAATAAGGGGTTAGAGTTGAATGACCAGAATTATCTTCCAATTCTAATATGTAGCTGGGTTTTAAGTTTTAGAAGAGTATCAGCAGATTACTTTCTGGAAGTTGGAAAGAATCAACAACCATGTGTGTGTATGTGGAAATGAATCATCTAACTAACCTGAAACAGCAACACCTTCATGCAGCACTTGCACCTCCAGAACCATGAAATAATGTATTTCTGACATTAAGCCAAAAAAGCAAAAATAAATAACTTGGAACAATTTTCCCAAGGTACATAAAATCTGCCCCCCTGTTAAAAGTAATTTCTACACATCTTTAGTAACCATTTCAACAGAGGGCTTTGACACTGTAATTTGCCAGGGCTGCTATAACACAATACCACAGACTGGTGGCGTGGACAACTAAAACTTACTTTCTCATAGTTCCGGAGGCTGGGGGTCCTAGATCAAGGCTTCCCCCGAGATCTGCCTCTCTTTTGACTTACAGATGCTGCCTTCTCGTGGTCTCCACACGCAGTCTCTCCTCTGTGCATTCACATCCCTGATGTCTCCCGCTTGTTCAGATTTCCTACTCCTTTTCAGAAAAACATGCCTATATATGTGACATTTTGCTGATAATTTATGGAGGTTCATGGATCTTGCATTTGAAATTTGATGTTTTCCTTGACTGGGAGATAATTAAAATCTCTAGGACTAGAAAAAGGATAGTGGAGTAGAAAGGCAAGGAACCCAGATTCCAGCTCCAGTTTGCCATTGTATTGTGTGCTCCTGACATTTCAGGTTTCAGTGGTCTCATCCACAAAAGGAGAAAGGCCATGACAATGAAAACTTGCATGCATCTAGATCGAATAGATCTCAAAGTTGATCCTTAATATTGTTGTAGTAGGTGATTTAAGGGGAAAAGACAACTACATTTCTGCTTTGCTGCATGTTCTTAGAAGCAGAAGATAATATGTGAAATCATGTTATTGCACCAGCAGGAATCGAGGCCTGGTAGATGGTGGCATGCACATAGATACAAATTCCTAGTGGAAAGCTTTGAATGGCAAGCGATAACCCTATCCCAGTCCGCCTTGGACTGTGTGGCTTTCCCTTTGAGAAATGCCGAGGATATTCTCCTCTCTTTCTCAACAAGGGAGAAACAGCTTTGCTAATTCCAGTTGAGAGAAGACAGATCTCAGAAACCTAGATTTAGGACAAGTTAAATCCTGAGAGGACTGTGGCCCCTGAGCACACGTGTCTGAAGCTGAAACTGCTGAGGCCACTAAAGGACTTGTTGACCTTCCTTCTTGAACCACGGGAAAGTCATCTTTTAAACAACACAGAAAACAGCTTCTGTAGTCCACTGAGCAAGAGTTCTCTACTGAGTCTGGACAACTTGACTCAGCAAATTGATCCCCTCTGCTCCTTCCAAGCTACAAAATATGTCCTTCTGCTCTGGAGCCATAGAACCTGCCTTCTTCACTCAGGTAAACTTGGCCTCTGGATCCCCCTGAGTGAAGGAGGTTCTTGAGAGTCCCCCAGGTAGCCCAAGTCCTATAAATACTCCCAAAGACAGAGGTGCTGAGTCATGTTGTGCTAGTTTGCCAAGTCATATCTGCTTAAGCTACTACCTCCATGATGTGGAAGTATATTTAAGTTGACAAAATTAGAAATTTCTCAAAATAGTCATCGGCAATTAAAAATATATGTTTATGTCTGTATAGACACAGTAGATGCTCTGTGAACCAACTTCAATGTGTCGTCCCCCTGCACTAGCGTCTGCCTCTCTCCCTTCCCCTGGGAAGGCATACTGTCTGAGACCATTGCTGTCAATGCTCACGACTGGTAGGCTGTACTCTGGTACACATCCAAGCCCTCTCACTGTGTGAGCCGGTGCCCACCAAGCAGCCTTCTTAGGTCAGTTGTAAATGTTACTGAAATTATGCAAGCTAAGTCTTCTATAAATTTGTGATTAGGAGGGTGAAAAGAGAGTCATTAAATGGAATACTTTGGAAAAATCTGATGGAGAGGAGCTTGTAAGACAAATGCTATTAAATCAGTATGAGCAAGACAACTTGCAAAAGTTGGAAAAGACTATAAAAATATAGAAGACATCTAGACTCACATTTCCACTTTAAAGAAGCTAAAACTAGCAATTGTATTTGATGTACTAGGAGGATAATATATGCAGAACAACTATGTAGGATTCTAATTAGGGAATTCATACTTTATATATTCTGGATATCTGATCCTTTTTTTCAAATATATTACTTATAAATATTTTTTTTCTCATTCTGTGGGTTGTATTTTTTACTTTCTTGATAGTGTCATTTGTTGCACAAAGGTCTTAATTTTGATGAAGTTCTATTTATCTATTTTTTCTTTCTTGTATTTTTATGAAAAACCATCGACAAATCCGAGGTCATGACAATTTACTTCTATGTTTTCTTTCTTTCTTCTTTTTTTTAAATTGCCCCTGTAGGGAAAAGTTATAAGGTTAAGTCCCAGACTGACCTGCTGGCAAAGTCGCAAACAAGTCCCAGCGTGGAGGGCACAGTCCTCTAAACATAATTAAGCTGGATCTTGTGACTGCTCCCTAGATCTTTCCTGGGTGGCTAGTAGGCTATGGGAGGGGAAGCAAGTGCTGCTAAAACAAGTGAAACTTACAAGAACATTGTAAACTACCTTGTTTGCCCCTGACTATAAATAAAGCATCAGCTTGCAGTCCGGTTCTGTGGCCTCAGCCAGGCACGGAAGATCCACTTAGACCCAGCTTATTCTCTTTGTCTGTCTTTTCTCCATCCTTCACCGCCCTCCCTCAGGCTCGCCGAATCCTTGGTTGTGCTGGCCCTGCACATGCCCCTGATTGGGAATCAAACCTGCAACCCTCCAGTCCACGGGCTGATACTCTCTAACCACTGAGTAATCTAGCCAGGGCAATATGTGTTTTTGTTTTTTGTTTTTTTTTAAGAATTTTATAGTTCTAGCATCTTTCTTTAGGTCTTTGAAATTTGAGTTAATATTTGTATAAGTCTGCTCAGGCTTCCATAAAAATAATATTATAGACTAAGTCTACAGTCTGGAGTCTGGGAAGTCCTAGATCAACATGAAAGCATTATTGGTTTCTGCTAAGAGTTATCTTTCTGGATTGCTGATTAATTGATTCTCAATTAACCAATCAACCACCC
Organism: Vespertilio murinus; assembly: GCA_963924515.1. Classification (NCBI taxonomy): domain Eukaryota; kingdom Metazoa; phylum Chordata; class Mammalia; order Chiroptera; family Vespertilionidae; genus Vespertilio; species Vespertilio murinus. Next base: position 3,108,804 of record OZ004705.1, read on the forward strand.
TAACTGACCACATTGGATAATTCCACTATATATATCCAAATACATGTTCATAAATAGAGCAAATACGTTAGTTAGAAACAGTATACTTGTTACTATTGACATGAGTTGACAATCAAAACGTAGTTAAGAACTCACAAGGTGAATGCCTGGGAAAGAAGTCTTTACACTGCATTGTTGCCTCAGTAGAGCAATGGAGCCAGCGGCTCTCTGCTCTACCTTCCCGTCTGGGACTCTCAGCATCTGGAAGGCAACAGCCTGCAAGCTCTCCTCCTCCTCACCAAACACAACTGATGAGCTCCACTCCCTTTGCTGAGCAAGAAAACCAGGAGTTATAAATGTTACTTTATTGGTTATTACCAAGCGGTGGCAACACCTTGTGCCTCCTAATGATAAAGGTGGGAGCCCACATAGGAAACTGCTCAGGGAAACCTCAGATCAGAAGGAATGATGACTTAATTTACACTGAGTGGCTAGGAAAGAATGATTTGGGTTGACGGACAGAAATTCAGGTTAGAAATTTTTCCATCGGAGGACATTTCAGAGACGTCTTAATCAGACTTATCTAGGCTAGGTTCTGTGAACTAACAAACCCCAAATCTCTGTGGTTTAAGACACGCACAAAAGTTGTGTTTCTTACACCTCGTATGTCGGTGTGGTTAAGCGGTACTCCACATCTCTTAGTCACTCAAGGACACAGGCTAACAGAGGCCCCACCATTCTACCACCTGGGACCTGGGGCACGTAACCTTCTCAGGTGCCACATCAGAGGAAGAGAGACTTGCAGCTTATTCATTAACAAATAAAGGCTTTTGCCCAGAAGTGTCACATTTATTTGTCTTATTTTCATGGTTTGTCTTTCTCCACTAGTATTTGTTCCAAGAGATTAGGGACCTTGCTTGTCTTACTCAATACTATATCCTTTGTACATAGTAGACACTGAAATTTGGAGGCTAGAGTCACCAATGATGCTTTCGTGCCTATAAAATAAGCATTTTCAGTATGAACCCGACAATTAAAAATGAGGAAGAGAAGAAACACAGGGTATCCACAGGCCAAGGAGAAGAAAAAGCCTGGATGTGAATACAGCAAAAATCAATGTAAAAAGATCAATTACCCTACGTGGCTGAGGCAAACTTAGATTCCAAGAATAATCTGGATACCCACAAATGCCTTGCCTACACTTGAGTGTGGCAGCCAGCTACTGAGATGGCCCGAATAAGCTTAGCCTCCTATATTCATGTACTTGTGTGCCTCCTTTCATACTGGACCAGGGCTGCGCTGGTGTGACCAACAGGAACAGCAGGAGCTGATGGTGTGTGACTCCCAGCGCTGGGTCCTAAGAGGCATGGCAGCTTCAGCCTGGCTCTCATGGGTCACCTGCTCTGGAGGAAGCCGCTTCCATGCCATGAAGACACTCAAGCCGCTGTGGAGAGGTCCACGGGGAGAGGAACTGAGCTCCAGCCAGGGGCCAGCCCCGGCTTGCCAGCAAGCTGGCTGAGCTACTACCTTGAATGCATCTGCCAGCCCCAGCCAAGCCTGCAGATGACTGCAGCCTCATGAAAGACCCCGAGTCAGAACTCCTCAGCTGAGCAGGTTCGGACTTTCTGAGCTATAAAAACTATGAGGCATCATGAATGGTTATTATCGTTTTAAGCCACTAACTTTTGGGATGATTTGTTACACAGCCATACTGATGGGAACAATGGGATTTCTTTATATTCCCAACATTTTTCTACTCTCAGGGATGTTCACCTTCTTTAAATGAAAACCGGAAAGAAACAGGTAAGGGATGGAAGTGTCATGAGCTCAGCCAATCAGAGGAACCAAATCAACTTTCGCCTTGAACTGAGTCAGATGTCGTGGACTGACTGCTCATTATACATCCCCATGGCCTGTGGCCCTGCAAAACCACGGTAACCATAGAGCTGAGTCAGAACTCATGTTAGGAGCTGTGCCAACAAAAGTGGCTCACTGAGTGGATTTTTCACTTTAGAACTGATTGGCTAACATGTAGGCAGTTCTTAAGTTCAAATTTGGAAGCTCAAAAACATAAGCTAGTCGAAACCGGTTTGGCTCAGTGGATGGAGCATCAGCCTGTGGACTGAAGGGTCCTGGGTTCGATTCCGGTCAAGGGCATGTACCTTAGTTGCAGGCACATCCCCAGTAGAGGGTGTGCAGGAGGCAGCTGGTTGATGTTTCTCTCTTATCAATATTTCTAACTCTCTATCCCTTCCCCTTCCTCTCTGTAAAAAAATCAATAAAATATATATTTAAAAAAATATAAGCTAGATTTTTGGTCTGGGGAGGGGACCCCAGTTTTATAGTTTTGTTTGTTTCTTTAGAAGTGTAGTGTGGAATGAGTTCTGCTGGCTTTAGCGGGACCTACGATTATAGACCTGGTAATGGGAACACAGTGGGTCACTTTTAGGTGAACTGGAACCTCATTGTCTTTCTTGAAGACCTTCCTATCACTGCAACAGCTGACTTATGTATGGTCAATAAAACGCCCGACTTCTGACCTTCCCTTGAACTGATCTGCCGGTTCATATTGAGACAGACTGTTGTTCTGTCCCCACACTTCAGGGAATTGAAAGTGTATGTTCATCTGTTGGAAAGTCTCTGAAGTCCTGGGCCTCATGCTCACCTTTGACTCTTTTCCCTCTGACCTGATACGCTTATCTAAGTGGATTTCTGGAAAACTTTTCTGATGTCAGTGTGAAGGAGGAGATTCTTTAGTCTCCACAGTTTCCACCAGGAGAACGACATTCCTCCGGGACGTGCTGTTTTTCACTGTGTGCTCGAACACAGCGCGCTATTGAGTGGCCCAGCCTTCTGACCTCTGAGGCCATAGAATCAGGGAAAGGCCTTGCTTGCCTCTACTTGCATTTTTCAAGCCATGCCTTATATTCCTGTGGCATTTAATGAAACCATTCTTTCTGCACAGAAGCTTCTTTGACCTCTTTTGGGAACCTGCTCTGAGACTCTGTGGCTCTTGTTCATAAGAACATTCTTTTTCCTAATATCTAGTCTAAACTTTTCCTTCCTTGGCTGAAGGCTTTTTGTCTCCCATTTTTTGAAACTACAAGTGATTCCCTTTCCTCACTGAAGACTAAACTTTATACCTAATGGCTAGAATGTCAAACAAACATTAATCTTGTCTCCTGACTCTTTATGGATGGAGGAATGCCCAAAAGCAATTTAGGTTGAGACAGCAGAAGTATTTGTGTAGTGTTATTTAACCTCTGATTCATCTTCTCAAATCATCTTGGATTAAGCTTTATTTCTCAAAGATGCCAACAGCATAAGAATCTACCTTGAAACTTCATAATCATCCCCTACTTCTACATTTCATTTTAAATTATGCCTCTCCCTTGTATAAGCTACCTACTGTGAAAAGGATACTCATACACTTGCAAAGGACCATTTGTATGCCTCACTCATACACGTATCAGTTTTGAAAATTTCTCTTCATAGATAGGGCCTACTCGAAGACCACTTAATATGCAAAAAATTCATACTTTCCAAAGAGCGATGTAAGGGGCAATTGTTCATATCCAGGCAAACCTACCTACTTCCTCCCACTCCAAACACACATACACATGGGCCAGTCACACTGAAATTCCACCTTTGGGAATGCAGCCCTTAGGGGTAACTAGCTCAAGATTTTAATGTAGACCCCCTGGGAGGACACTGGCATTCTCTCTTCACACTTTTTTTTTTTTTTTTTTTTTTTTTAAATATATTTTATTGATTTTTCACAGAGAGGAAGAGAGAGAGATAGAGAGTTAGAAACATCGATGAAAGAGAATCATCAATCAGCTGCCTCTTGCACATCCCCTACTGGGGATGTGCCCGCAACCAAGGTACATGCCCTTGACTGGAATCGAACCCGGGACCTTTCAGTCCGCAGGCCGACGCTCTATCCACTGAGCCAAACCAGTCCCGGCCTCTCTTCACACTTTTATAACCAAACTAAGGGGGAAGGAATTTCATCATAAAGAGCTGGAAATAGAATGAAGGAGTCCATTGAGGCAGCAGTCACTTATCCCTTTTAGCGTGAACTCGTTTGATCTACTGTTTATTCTTAAAATAGTTCATCAAAATCCTATTTTTGAGCTAATAGGAATTTTAATGGGGGAGGGTGTCATGGTGGAGGACTTGGCAGGGGGCGGTGGGCAAAAGACAACTGTCAAGTGATAGGAGGACTGGGCACATTAATAAGGAGTTGGGACAGTTAGGAGGCAGAATTGCACGGAAGGGCATCTGTTCTCCGTCTCCAGATCACGCTACATCACCCTCCTTTATTTGTCCACTCATGCACTTGGAAAAATTCTAAAAATTATGTTGCATTACTGGCCTGGTTGTCTGCCACCCCTAGTGAACTCCTTGGGATGGGAACCTGAAGGACACAGGCGAATGCAGATGCTCTGGGGGGTGCAATATGGGATAGGGTAGCCAGAGCTTAGAGTCCAGAAGGAGTAAAACTATAAGTAATAATACCAGCTGTAAACAGTAAAGCTGAATAAAAATTCAACAGAAATACCTCATTGGCCAAAAAGATTTTCAGTAATGCTGACGGTGGCCTCTCAGAATGGGGAGTGTACTGCGTGAAGTTTCTGCCTCTACGAATGGGGTGGGAGGGGGTTGGGGAGTACCGCTTCAGATTGGTTTGCAAATCTCACAGGAGGAAAAAGGAGTTAAATGGTTCAGGGAAGATAAAATAAGTTCAAACACTTGATTGAAAGAAATGGTGATGCTGAAGAAGCAGAAGCAGAAGAGAAGGAGGAGGAGAGAGAGGAGGAGGAGGAGGAGGAAGAGGAGGAGGAGGAGGAGGAAGAAGAAGAAGAAGAAGAAGAAGAAGAAGAAGAAGAAGAAGAAGAAAAAGAAGAAGAAGAAGAAAAGAAGGAGGAGGAGGAGGAAGGAGAAGAAGAAGAAGAGGAGGAGGAGGAGGAGGAAGAAGGAGAAGAAGAAGAGGAAACATTAATCACTCGGTATGTCTCCATGAAGGCTAGTTTAATTAATAAAAGCCATCTGATAGGCAGCCAGGGGGAAGGATGGTGGGAAGAATCCCTATTGAGGAGAATCCATTAACTTTATGTAAATTTAGACTCTACATGCTGACCAGGTGTTTAGACAAATCATTTCCTGGTTCTAGGTCTCAATACATGCATGAGACTAGGTTTAGAATTTAGGCCTAACATTCCAAAATAATGAAAACCAATCTGGGACCAGCTTAATATATGTAGACACCTTTAAATAAATTTAGAAACTGTTTTGTGAATCACAAGAATACCTACTTGAAAAAAGAATAAAAATCACTTGTGTTTACTGACGATAGTGGGGCTTATAAAATGGCACAAACTCAGTCTGAGACTTGAGATACTTCATGAAGGTCCTTGAGACCAGCTTGGAAAGAGCTCTCCCGCTCCTCACGCACGCTGGGTCCTTCTGCTTGTTGCATGCTTTCTCTTTTGGAAGGACACGCTGTGGCTCAGCTCAACTGTATTTTAAAAAGCAATACATAAAATGAGCAATGCTATTTTCGTAATTGGAAAGCTGAGCTTCCGCATTTTAATTTATGAGGTCGGTCCAGTTGCCTGTGTATCTCAGAGTGTGACTTCTTTCGTTCTCAGTTCTGTCCTTCAGCTCTTGCAGTTCTCCAGGGACAATAATCTAAAACCGCAGCCAAGAGCCTGACATGGCCCCAGCACAAATGGCTTGATTTTTTTCTTGATGATATTATCTAACTTTTCTCTAAGGATAATGGGGTGGATTTCAGATCAAATGCTTCAACTGGCCCATAAAGTGCGAAGGCGCAGTGACCACCCCCACGCTGCATCACCACCACCGCGTGGTCAGGGGTGGCCTGGTGGAGGGGATATGGACTCAGCAGAGCCTAGAGCTTGTAGGGAAAACGTGGTGTAATACCAGAGATTTTACTCACAGTCATAAATCACACTGAAAAATGCTTAAGAGTCAGAACATGAGAACAACTCCAAAGATATTCATCAGGAAGTGGTCATCTAAATGGTGAAAGAAATGCCAAGAGAGATGCAGTCACCATGAAAAATGAGGACGTTTAAAGTTATAGCTGTGGTTATGTGAGAGAATGTTCACATTCTTAAAAATACACTGAAATATGTAAGGGTAAAGGGGCAGGATGTATGCAACTTACTCTCAAATAGTTCAAAAATAATTCTATATCTATCTATCTATCTATCTATCTATCTATCATCTATCATCTATCATCTATCTATCTATCATATGACAGAGAGAGGAATAAAGGAAGAAAAGAAGGAAGAGAAGCATATAATTGATAAAGTAGAGGGGGAAATATTTTAATAAGAATACATAGACATTCTTGCAGCTTTTTTGAATGTTTGAAATTATTTCCACATCCAAAGATGAAACACATACATACACACACACACACACACACACACACACACACAATTGTGACTGTTGCTGCCTAAATGCTACATAAAGTAGTGTTTCTGCACTATCATTCTTCCCCAGGCCTAACCTCCTCAAGAATTTCTTTGGTGTTTTGCAAATGACCAAGCTGCTCATGCTTCCTCTGAGGCATCAAAGAATGCCAGTGTTCCCCTGTCACTCTCTGTTCCTTTCCCTGAAGGCCACAGAAAAGGCAGATCTGGAGGGCAGAGGCACCGCCTGAGGCCGCAGAGCTCAATGGCCATGTGCTGTTTGTCAGAGCTTCACTGGGGCCAGGCCCCTGTGTGCTCACATCCCCACTCCCCTGGGTCTTGCCATGGCTTTCCTTGCCTAGCCAGGTGTCTCTGATAATAGCCTAGACGTGTCCCTTCTACCTCCTTTCTCTTCTTCTTTTTCTTTAAAAATATATTTTTATTGATTTCAGAGAGGGTGAGGAAGAGATAAAAATGTCAATGACCAGAGAGAATCATTGACCAGCCGCCTCCTGCATGCCCTACACTGGGGAGGGGATTGAGTCCGCAACCTGGTAATTTTCCCTGACCAGGAATCGAACTGGAATCAAACCATGACCTCCTGGTTCCTAGGTTGATGCTCAACCATTGAGGCACATTGGCTGGGATGCCTCCTCTCTTTAAGTAGCAGCCTTGAATGCCAGGTTTCGGAGCAGGAGAAAATTTGTTTTATCTCAAGTCCTTAGGGGTTGGTTTCCCTGTACAAAGATGTTTAAATTATATTTGTTAATTGACTCATAAATTTGCTTTGAAAGAGCTAAGGAACTGTAAACGTATTTACGGAGAGTATAAGGTCATGTTGGAACACTGAACAATCCAATGCAATGAAGCAAGTGGTGCCATGAGGGCAGGTGGGAGAGGCTGAGGGGGCTCAGGAGCAGACAGCAGGGCCTCCCACACATTAACGTGCGGACATAATTAAGCGCCAGGTATTCAGAGTTGGTAATCAATACCTATTTGCGGCGTGAATGAGTAAATGACTGAACGTTAGAAACAGAGGAGGGAAGTAAATATTTTTGAATGAGATGATAGTTTTTAAACGGAGCTCTCCCTGCCCTGGGGGGGGGTCATGAGCCCCCCTCAAGGGCACCTATGGGGCGATGGGGAGCAGATAGATCAAGTGGGGCTCTGGGCCCGCTATCTGATTGAACAGGCATCTCACCAGCCTTACCTGCTGAGAGCCCATAGCAGATTATGTCTGAGCAAAGAGACCTGCAGCTTGTAAACATTTGAAAAGCACTCGGCTGGGGAGCCAAGAAACACGTTCTCTGTGCATCTAAAGAGGAGCCAGTCTGAGTGGGAAAATGGTGCTGGGGAGACGACAGCATTCTGACGCTGTGATGCCAAGTTGGGGGCCACCCATATGATTTCTTTTACCCTTTTCACCAAAGCAGGACCTCAAAAGAGCAAGTTTTCAAGAAAGGTCAGAGCAGAAAAGAGTTAAAATGCACCTTGTTTACTTATGTGAACCCTCTCAAAACCAACAACTACTGGGTGAGCTTAAGGTTACTTTGCTCTCCTGCTGTAAGCCACTAATACTTCCATAAGGGTTCCAGAGAATACAAATGGTCAAAGGCCTATAAACATTCCTCCCATAACTTTCCATCTTAAAGGAAAATGCCTTGGTCTGCAAAATTGGAAAAGGGGCCAAAAGGGAAGTTGAATGTGGACAGTGTGAATATGTGGATTCTGAGAAACCTGGAATGAACATATTATCCAAGCAATAACAATTTACATATCTCTTCAGTCACTTTATCAGTGCATTTTTAAGACTCTGTCAAAAAAAATATATTTTTTGGTAATATATATATAAGAGAGAAGATGCCACCAGACTCTTAACAGATAGTCATGAATGAATCTTGAGTCACATGTGCTCATGGGATCAGTCTACTTTTCAGATAAATAGCCAATGTTTGGATCAGGTCTTTCGGCTACATGTGAACTTCCAGAAGTCAGAACAGAATCATATCTGTTGTCTGCCTGAGTCTCATTAAATCAGAAGAATTAGGCAGATTAACCGATATCAACTGATGACCCCATGGTTCCAGAGAGCCCAGGGCCATAGATCAGGAAGGAAGGATATGGGTCACTGTGAACAAAATGGGGTCAATGGCCCAGGACAGAAATGCTCTTTGGACTCTGAGATTAGTTAGGATGAATACTATTCAGTGATCAACTCAAATCTGTCATAGATACAGAAATTTTCTCTCGCAGTACAGCTTGTGTTAACTTAGTATAATATTACCCAACACCAGCGACTATCTGGCAAAAAAAAAAAGAAAAAAAAAAGATAACTTTTGCTGCTAAAGAAACACGCACCATCATTTTCCCCTGTGAGTTCCAGTCACACTTACTTAAAATGGGTGGTAGGATAATTCCTGGAACTGACATTCATTCTTAGATTATTTACAGCCCTTTTTTCTCTTGTCCGTAAAAACTGAGAGTTGACAATAGAGTTGTAGGTTACCATGGAAATGGTGAGTACTTAAACAAGACACACAGTTAAATACACTGGTCAAAGTTCAGGTTTACTTACTGCAGCAGTGGCCTCAAAACACTTGGTGAGAAAAGCCACAGAGGAAGTCCAGGGCAGGCAGGCAGGCAAACCTGCCAGGGTGGTCTTAAGAATAAATTATTTTGAGGAAGGAACTCTGGATAGCTGTACTTCCAGGTGGAGGCACATTTGCTTGTAACTAGACTATCAGGAAAATGATGATGGTTGGCTGAAGATAGATGAAATGTAAAGATTAATCCAATTGAACCTGGCTTTACAGAGAAGAACATTGGGGAAGATTAAGAGAGAACATTAAGTGGCTTCCACAAGATGATGTGAGTCTGATGGAGACGAGGGGAGAGCTGGAAACCAGTATGTCTCCAAGACCAATGTTTGTGTATACTTTATAGTATCCATTGGAATTCCTTTTCTCCTGAGCTTTATTGAGGAATCACAAAGCAGAAGTATCTGGGATGCTATGCACCTTATTTGTAGGTCACCACGAGATCTGTTTGCTTGATGAACGAAATTAGTGGCCATTCCTCTAGGGCACTTGAAAGCTTGAGACGGTCTCTTTGCTATTTATACCCATTTCTATGTTTGAGTCTTGAATTTTAGAAACACGTAGAAAAATGTTTATTTGCAAAGGACAGATCCAAAAGCATCTAGGACACGGTGGAGAATTTCTTGGCTTAATCAAAACACTTCCAAGTGAGAGTCGAGCACAGCTATGCCGCTGTGTCTCTGTCACCTGATGTCTTTGTCACCTGATGTCCTACATCACCTGATGTAAAGGACACCAGAGGACTTTACTGGTGACTTGCTAGGTGACCACGCCTAAGTCAGCAGGTTTTATGCTTTTCTTCTTTCTGCCTATAAAATCAGGCACCAGGTAGATAGGGTAACAGAATGGGGGGAGTTTATATAGGTTTGGGGGCTATACAAGTTTTTTGAGAATGATAGGAACCGATCTAGTGTTTATCATTATAATCTGCTTAACTTTGGCGATAAATTAAGCAGATTATAATGGTCTAATCAAACCATCTTTAAGACTGCCTTAAAAAACCGAAGTATCTCCTCGATCCATCCATCTCTGGAAGCTCCATCCCATAGGCTACCCTCCATTGTAGTCCCAATTCCTTCCGTGCTTTCGTCCCTCTCCCCGACGAGCACATCCTTGTTCAGGTAACGCATTGCAAAGAAATGGTCCTTCAGGAAGCGGCGTCTCAGCAGACCTGGCACTAGGTAGCCAGGTGTCTCTCGTCCCTCTCAGCTCCCAGAGGGCCTCCTATTTTAGGGCGGCAAGCTGGATGCTGCCCCCGGGTGAGGCAGAAAGAGCACCGCTGCCACCACCTGGATGCAGGGAGAAGGAGGCAGCCCCTGAAGAAGGAAAGCCGCTCCGTGCCCAAGAGGGAGGGAGCTATCTTGCTGGCTTCTTCGTCCCTTTCATCCCCTTCTTGTGCTTTCTTTGACTTCCTATTTCTCTTCACTCCCTTCCACCTCCCCCACACATAGATGTTAGGTTTTCTCAGTTTCACCTCCCACCCTGCTTTAGGAGAAGGTACTATGAATGGCGAGGGGCCCGCCCTAGGCCGGGAGGTGCAGGAGACCAGAATAAAGCCACTCTGCCTTTGCAGAACTCATCCCGCAGGCTTTCACCCCAACGCAAGGTTCCTATGTTCTCCTGGTCACAGGAAGAGCCTCTTTGTGAAGCTCTTCTTCATGCTGCCCGAGGCTCTGGTAAGTGCAATCTAATCATTAGCCCCGAAAGCCAGGGGACAGGTCAGTGACTTTCTCATTCTAGGAGGAAGAAAGATGACATATGGCTCAGGTCTTGTCTGCCTAGTGACAGGTGAGCTATGTAATGCTCCCTGAATAGGCTCCATGATGTGGTTCTATAGGTAACTCTAACCAGGGACTTAGGGTAATTGCTATAAATGTTCCTTAGAGTAAGAAACAGGCAGAAATACAACAGACATTCCCCCAGGGGCCCTTCTTGGCCTCCTTTTAGACTTTAGGGTTTAAAAATCTCTACGTTCTACAGATAACTATTCAAGTCCTTACAGACCAGCTAGCAGGAGTCAGCACGAGTTTAGAAGCAAAAGAGAAGGAACTTGATTTTCTAAATTATGGTGAGTTTTTACTTAGCAGTTTAGATCATAATTTCTGCTATGGAATTTATTTTTAGTAATCCATTTGAGGCCTCCATTATCCATATCTTAGTGGTTCTGTCAAAAATGGAAACAGTTCTTCAACATGAGTTGCTCTTAAGGACCCGTAGACTAGATCCACGGAGCTAGTGTACTGTCATACAAACAAAAAGGGAAGTCAGAATGCTGCTACATCAGTTCTGGTCAGTCCAGTGACCGTGTAAGTTAATTGACTTCCTTGCTCTTCCATAAAAGGGGACTAAAAGTTATTCTACCTTTACTGAGACTTCTCAGTATGTTTCATGCCATTTCCAGAAGCCAAGTCATAGGTAATGAGTGCTATTCACCTACTCTCAAATATTACCTAATGGTCTTTGTTCATTCATTCATTCAATCTAAAAATGCCTTTTTAATTCCTATCATGTGTCGGTTCTGTGGAGAACTCAAAGATGGAGGCAATAGTATCCTGGCCTTTAACTTGCTCACAAGCTGCCTATTATTTTGTATAAATGTTATCTAATTTTAACATGAGACTTGAAAAAATGTTGACAGACACTGATTTATTAATTGGTGTAATAGGAAAATAATTATCAAGTAAAAGGTGACAAACTTATTTGACCAATCCTAAAATAAAGGAGCCATTATTACCAAGCATATCCAGTGTTAGAAAGCAGTTCTAATAGTATCAGAAAATTTTATGCTATAGTGTTAGGTAACAAAAAGGTGAAAAAAAATTGAGTATGCAGCATGATCTCAACTATGGAACACAACAAAAGAAAAGTACATTTACATGTGAAAAGCAGTTAACTCTGGGATTAAATTTATTTGTATCAAAGGTATATATTCTATATGATTAGAAAAAAATGCTTATTTTAAAAAGACCAGTAAGAAAGTTAGCGTAGCCTGGCCGGCATGGCTCAGTGTTTGAGCATCTACCTATGAACTGGGAGGTCACGGTTCGATTCCCAGTTAGGGCACATGACCTGGTTATGGGCTCGGTCCCCGATGTGGGGTGTGCAGGAGGCAGCTGACCAATGACGCCCTCATCATTGATATTTCTATCTATCTCTCCCTCTCCGTTCCTCTCTGAAATCAATAAAAATATACTAAAAAAGGAAATTAGTGTAAACTTTTCAAAAGCAGAGCCAAAATAAACAAAAAAGAAACCCCCACGTCTGTACTTACTCTACTAAGAATTAATCCTATTGAGTTAGAGCGCAGAAGAGCAGAGCTACGCAGCACCTAGAATTACAGTTTACTAAAAAAAAGTTTTAAAAAAATCTGCAGTAGAGAGGCTGGGGCGTCAGAGAATAGGAGGAAAGAAAATGAGACCCTATGATTGGGAAAGAATTTTGCTGGGGAAGAAAACTTGCTAATTTTTTCCAGCAATAATATTATTGTTTTCCCTGATAACCATGCTGTGCTTGCCAATGGCATTGTTCTCCAGTGACAGTGAGATAGGGAAGGAGACAGATACGTGACAGTCTTGTGGGGACACATTTTCCCTTGCAACAGGAAGGACACGGAAGCTCACCTCTGCGTCTGGAGTCTTTCCTCATGCCTCTGAAGAGTAATATTTTAATTTAACTTAATGTGGGTTTGATTAATCTTATTTACTTTATATTTTTATATTGGTTTAATTATTACACACTGCCACTCACCTGTTCTTAAGTACTCGCTGTGATGAGATTCGATGACGGTAATAGATGCAGAGCAAGACAGTCCCCTTGGGCCTTTTCTCCATCAGTGCCCCTGGCTCCCGTCTCACTCACCTTCTGATTCCTATCACCGATCACCTTCTGATTGCTCCCACCAGACAGGCAAGTTGTGGGTTTCTTAGAACTGGAATCAGACAGTGACACAGAACCACGGAGTTTGAGCAGCAGAGTCTGTGCTGAAGTTTACTGCTCGGGTCAGAGTTCCAGGATGTTACCAAGTTCTTCACATAAACAGGGAAGCACCTCACTACAACAGCAACAAAATGAGATTAAACTGCCTTTTGCCTTTTGCTCAGTTTTCCTTGTGGAAACTTCCGACCCTTGCGATACAACTTTTGGAATGGCAGAAACTGGCCATCAAAAGACCTGGGCTCCACTCCTGTTAATTCTACTGACCAGCTTCATAGGTTCGCTCACACAGTCTGCTTCATCTCTGCTCTCTGGCTTCTTACTCTGTAGGATGAATATAAAACTCCAGTAGACCTTATATATGTAAATAGTGGGGTCAGGATTTCTTCCAACGCTTCTTTCCCTCTCACACATGTAAGATGCCGTGTCCAGCCAAAACCAGTTTGGCTCAGTGGATAGAGCATTGGCCTGCGGACTGAAGGGTCCCAGGTTCAATTCCAGTCAAGGGCATGTACCTTGGTTGCAGGCACATCCCCAGTAGGGGGCGTGCAGGAGGCAGCTGGTCGGTGTTTCTCTCTCATCGATGTTTCTAACTCTCTATCCCTCTCTATAAAAAATCAATTATATATATATTTATTTCATATATATATATATATATATATATATATATATATATAGAAAGAGAGCAGTGTCCATGTCAGGTCCAGGCACCCTCCTGCGCTGGCCCATGCCAACTCATCCATTGCCATGGCCATCTGACTCCTAACAGTGACCCCCCAGACCACTGTCCCACTTTCTGCTGGTCAGTTATTGGCACCTCATATCCAGCTTCTCCAAGACGCTGCTATGATCCTGTACCACTGTCCCCCACGCGTAGGCCCTGTCCTCTTTAATTCCTTCAAAGAATCCCCAGGAGAAGGTTGCAATATTTAGCTTGACTTCATGGGCAAATAAAAACACACCTCCAACAACTGCAGAATTTGCATCCTTTCCAAGCACACAGAGAACGTTTTCAAAAACGTTTTGACCATGTAATGGGCCCAAAATAACTTCAAAGGATCAAACTGGTATCCAGTATGTTCCTTGACACAAAACAAGTAACAAATCCACGAAGACATCTGTTACTGAGGTAACATTAAAATTATGAAACAATCCAAAGAAAACGAAGGCTTCGCTTTGACAGAAGATAAGAGGTTGCTTGCTAGAAGGCTGACACTCGGCTGGTGGCCACCTGCTGCTTTTGCCCGACATCCACTCTGCCTGTCCAGTGTGTCCTTCCTGACTGCTCCGTGTCTGGGCCAGGCCGGCTGCTAATATTCTGAACAAAACCTCACCTTACAAGGGAGAAGTCCTATGGGCATAAGGTTGGGTATACTTTACAAAACTCATGCTTAGAATAATCTTATTTTGTAAAATAAAGAAGTGCGTCTGTTCCTAAAAATAAATAGTTTATGTTTATTGAACTGTATAAAGTGGCGTCTTATTTAATATTTAAAATATCCCCATGAGCTGAAACCGGTTTGGCTCAGTGGATAGAGTGTCGGCTTGCGGACTGAAAGGTCTCGGGTTTGATTCCGGTCAGGGGCATGTACCTTGGTTGCGGACGCATCCCCAGTGGGGGGTATGCAAGAGGCGGCTGATCGATGTCTCGCATTGATGTTTCTAACTCTCTATCCCTCTCCCTTCCTCTCTGTAAAAAAATCAATAAAATATATTTTTAAAATATCCCCATGAGGCAGGCAATATCATCATTTCCATTTCACAGATGCGGAAACGGAGGCTTTGAGAGCTTCAGGGTGAGGAGATAACGGAATTGGCAGTCAGGCTACACGGCCTCCCAAATGCTTGTTCATTGGTTTGTGATTGCTCCAAAGGGCACATGGGAAAGGGGGCAGCATCTGCCACCGGGGTGTATGAGTAGGAATGGCTGGGAGTGATGGGTTTAGGACAGGTGCTGAGAAAATATTGTTCTACTTTCTCTCTTTTCAATTACTTACACCTTATTGTGTAAGGAGCATGCTGTATTGGCTTGAAGAGAAAAGTTAACGACTACAAGAGCTCATTGCAGTCCAGCAGCCTGGACCGGAGGCAGCCTGGCCTGTGACGTCTCCAGGGGAGAAGGGGCCGGGACGGAAGGAGCCGTGCCCGGTGAGCTGCGGGTTCAGGACTGCTGGGGCTTCTTTGTGAAGAGACACTCCCTGCCCTCCCCCCCCCCCCCCCATGATAGAAACGCCTTGTCTTTAGCACCTAATCTGAGTTATCCTCAGAGCACCCTGTGAGTGAGTTCTGTGAGCTCCGGGTGTGGTGGAGGGTGTGGCCCGAGTAGCCATAGCCCACTGAGCGCTTCCCCACGCGAAGGGAGGCAGGCTCAGGGGGGATCCCTCAGCTCCTGCTGCCTCATCACCAGGCCCTGCAGCAGCAGCACCTTCCTCACCGTCCTCTCCGGCCTCCCAGGGGCACCTCTGATGAGTCTAACGCTCCGCAGGCTGGCGAAGGCCTGATGCCCGGTGCCGAGGAGAGGGCCCGGGGAGGGAGGGGCTGGCGAGGCTCAGCCAGTGCCCGGAGGCGGCTGGGCAGGAGGAGAACAGAGCGGTCCCTGTCCCGGACGCAGCGCCTCCGGTGCCCGCGGCAGACCACGCTCCCCGCCTCCAGTAATTAGAAATTACTTCGGCACATAAACAGGCACTTTGTAATGTTTTCTTTTGACAACAGGCAGCGCGCTGCTCCTCTCGGGGGGGAGCGGGGGGCCGGCTTTGGCTTCCCACTGCCCCACCTCCTTCCCAGCCCAGCCCCACGGGCACCGCAGAGAAGGCAGCGGCCACATCTGCTCCCTGGGGCGTGGCCCTGGCCGTGGCCGTGGCCGTGGCCCCAGGCGCGGGGAGAAGGGCCCCTTCACCGGGCACCTCGGCCGCCTTGGCGTGGCCCGGGGCAGCAGCCACAGCCTCAGCGCCTCCCCTCCGCTCCTCTCCCCGTGCTCCCACCAGGATGCTCAGGGGGGCTCTTCCCAGGAGCCTCCTGCCCTGCCCGGGCCTCACCGGCTCCCAGGCCGCGGGGAGCGATCGCACTGTTTGGGTTTCATTAGCTCCTGGTTTCGGGGGCCGTTTGCGCGGCGGGTGTGGCTGTTTAGCTGGCCATGCAGCTGACAGAAATATAGGGGCATTGATGTGGGCCCCTGTGTGTGCCCGCTCCACGCTCTGGTCTGGAAGCTGCCCAGGCCCTCGTGACGCTGCCAGTTGGCAGCTCCAGGCTCGGCTTTTCAGTCCCTGACGGGGGTGATGGAGCTGCCGCTCAGCCCCCACATACCTGGCCTCCGGGCCGCACAGCTCCGAGGCCGCTCCCTGCGGCTGGCGGCGCGCCCTGACCCGAGTGCCATCTGCTTCTTCCCTGACTGTTTGTTTCTCTTATTTTTAAAATCATGCCCCTCACAGGATCTATGTCATGACTTATATTCATGAAAACGCCCAAAATAGAAGCGTGATTCTGAAGCAGGGGATTATTCCTTAAGCAAACATTACAGAATGTCCTCATCTAAATGTGTGTTGTCCCCTTCAGAGTAATCACGGCTGAGAAGCTGTACACACACCCCCACACGGTCCCGCTATGGGACACATTTGAGCAATTCTGCCTGGGATTACCCGAGACAGACTCTGTGAAAACGGAATGAAATAAACATTTCTTAATTTGAAAGAAATCCACATTCATACTGAAAACCTTTTGATTTTGCAATTGTTTTCTGGATTTCTGTTTATAACCCCAAAGCCTAGAGGTAAGCATGGTTAACATAGATTTCTTCCCAGTCTTTTTTGCCGAGTTGTGGTTGATGGAAGAGACTCCGAGGTAATGAATTTTCACCCTCTGACGGTAATGTTGAGCTTTGGGATCTAATTCCATGTCACTGAATTCAGCAAATATTTACTAAGTGTCTCTCCCCGCAAGGAGCTAAGTGACACGCACACACACACAAAAATTAGCAAGATGTGTTCAGATTGACTTTTGACAGAGGCCATTAACTGGGTCAGAAGGCGTGCCAAGCAGAATTACAGGAAGCATTCTGGACAATTCCAACAATCATTCGAGTAGGGCTGCCTCCCAGGAGGGCACCTCGAGGGGCAGCACGGACAGCTATGAGGGCCTGAGATGCTACAACAATGACCACGGCCCGCATGGCGTGTGGAATACAACTGTTGGGGTGACCAGTGGCGGCCACCGCACCTCCGAACTAGAGCCATCCTCACGCTAAGGCACAAATCAGGTTCAGTGACTCTACTTCCCATTGGCCTGGGAAGGCCCGGCTTCTGCCTGTTGTCTGGGGTCATTAGTGCAGTGCCCCATCCTCTGCGGAGAGCACTGGCTCGGAGGATCAATGAACGGCCACCCCATAGACAGCGGCGTTGGCTGTGGGCGCCTTCCCCCACGCCTCCTGGTCCCAAAGGGCAACACTCTAGTCAGTCAGTCAGTTAGGCCTGCTGGTCTACCCTGAACAACAGCCCATTTATTGGTCCTTTATCCTTTATCTCCATCAGTGAACAAATACGCTTTAAGCTCCTTAAGAAATACAAGGAGCTAATAATCAATGAAACAATCTTTAATCACAACTTTTTATCAAGGAAAAGCCGATTCAAGCAACGACTTTACTAAAAGTCAGCAAGCGTGGGTGAGACGGGGACTCTGCGAGAGTGAAATTATTTGAACCTTAAAGGGAATTTGGTTCTAAGTCTCATATCATGTGGTGGCTAAGATGGTGGGATTTGGAGCCAGAATGCCTGTCAGCGAATCCCAGCTCCACCCCTTCCCCAGACTACCCCCCTGGGTGCCTACTCTCTGGTGCCTCAGTTTTTTCATCGGTGAAATGGAGACAATAATTATATTTCTCCCATAGAGTGTTTTTAGGGGTTAAATGATGTCACATCCATCATACACACCACATGAGCTCACCCCTGAGGAGATGAGGAGAATGATCTTTTACCAAAAAAGTTCTGAAACATTGAAGGTAGCCACTTTATCTATGTATTCAATCACCCAGCAAGTGGGGTTTAGAGATGGATCATACACCGGGCCCTATTCTAGACCAGCGGACACCCCCGATGAAAAGGACAAACTGCTTCCCTGGCTCCCCTGCCTGAAGGAAGCAGAAGCTTTCACAGATGCCGTCTGATGAGGAGCTGGCCGGGGACATGGACCAGGGAGGCCGCCTTAGTCCAGGAGGCAGGGCAGTCCCCTGGGCAGTGACACGTGGGTCTTGGATGGGAAGGGGCGTGGAAAGCCCAGATTGGTAGTTTTTATATCTCACCATATTCCAGCTGGGCTAAGTCAAGTCAGATACATTTGAAAACCCCTAACCTCCTCTCTACACCCAGTCAAATCCTGTATAGAGTGGGTGGCCTTCCATTGGGCTGGTGCTTGAGTTAGACCCTGACGCCACGGCCCTTGTCTATCCGGTGCTCCAAGCTCCTGGGTAGAAGCCCAGCCTCGTCTGATCTCTTCTGTCTTTTTTTTTCCAGCAGTTAAATTGTGAGGAGTGGAGTTGAAGATAAATTATCTAAGAGAAGAGACACAGTCTGTCCACTTCCCTATGCACCCCACATTCTTCCCTCGGATCAGCTGCATGTCCAGAGAGTTTCAGAATTAGTTTTGACCCTTTATGATATTAATACATATTAATCTTATGCTCTGAGCATTTTATTGACAGTTACCATAAAAAATAGCCATCTGAAGTCTCCTTCTTAATTTTCTGTAGATATGATGAGGATTTGGTCCATAAATAGCCCCTGATCTCTTATGTAAAGGCCTGTGTATTATTCTGTTTAGAGTTTTGTGCTAAAGATAGTTTGATCTCATTTCTAGACACTGGTCTACTTCTTCCTCTCCAATGAAAACTATGGCCCCGGCTTCTAGGGGTTTAGAATCACTTTTACCCTTACAGCTGGCATACTTCACTCCTTTTTCTTTTTCTACTTAAATTTATAATATATTTTATTAAAAGACATTCCAATCCTTTATGATAAAAAGGATGGGTATACGTAAACAACGCGCAATGCATTATTATCATAAGTCAATGCATACAGATGGACAACGTATATTCTCGGATAGTTTTAGTTACCATTAGAAAGAAACAACAACTAGTAAGGCATACATCAATGGCTGAGAAAATGGAACTCAATGACCTTTGGCGTGGGTGAAGTTGAGGGGGCGTCAGTAGCTTGTGAAATCTGCCAGGTTGTGCCCCAAACCCAGGGGGCCCAACAGCAGACTTGACAGGTGCACCCCACAGAGGATACTGACCTCCACACGTCTTGGGAACCTCCCTACCCTAGAAGGACGTGGAAAAGGTCCCAAACCAGGGAGAGTGAACAAGCAGTAGCCTTTCCATACACGGTGTGTTCTCAGCTCACAGCTTAAGAACAGCCCCGGGAGGGCAGAGTCCCAAAGCAAGCCGAATCTTGACTCTGCACGCCTTGTGCCTGTCACCGGCTCAGACACCATTAGGAATAAAATGAACAGCCTGCGGGGATGTGAAGCATAGAGCTCCTTGTTAGGCCTTGTTAAAAGAGCAGAGGCAGAGTCAACTGAGTGGGGAGGATTTAGAACTCCCGGGGTTTAGGATTATCTTGAGGATTGGCTAGGAATCCATCTACAAAAGGAAGATCACATTTATCAAACATTAACCAAGTCCAGGCCCTACATACACCTTCCTTTTAATTATCCATGGCAGTCTTTAAGATAGGCAATGGTATTCACTTGCTTTCTCTTAAGAAATAGGACCCCCCATCCCTCAATACCATGTGCCTTGTTGGAAAATAATAGAAACTTGAATCACAGGTTTTAAGTACTGTGATTCTTTTTAAAAAATATATATTTTATTGATATTTTACAGAGAGAAAGGGAGAGAGATAGAGAGCTAGAAACATCAATGAGAGAGAAACATCGACCAGCTGCCTCTTGCACACCCCCTACTGGGGATGTGCCCGCAGCCAAGGTACATGCCCTTGACCGGAATCGAACCTGGGGACCCTTCAGTTCACAGGCTGATGCTCTATTCACTGAGCCAAACCGGTTTTGGCAGCACTGTAATTCTTAATCTAACTTCAATTAATACTTTAAGATAAAGTTTTATCTTAAACTCTTCTCAGTGTTAATGGAGAGGCTCTTGTGGGGATAGCACTGATAATTTCATTTGAAAGCAATCCATCTTAGAGATATTGGCTGTATATTGGCTCTAGCCGATCAAATTCTGGGGTCTGAGTGCAATTTGGAGCATGTGAGAACTGCAACAAGGACGAGGACTGGATCCACGGGCACCGCCTTTCTTTGAAGTTGAAATCTTGCTGTGGTCTGAAATGAGCAGTCACAGTAAGTCCATGATAGTCATGCTGGCTACTCCTCCTTTGTCCCGGTCCCTCCATTTTAAAATCTGTCTCCTTTCATCTATCCATCCTTATAATGAAATAAGTTTTTCTCCTCATGAAATTTACTAGGTGGAAAGGCTCTTCTCAAGATGAAAAAAGAGTTTATACCTCTCTCACCCACCTTCCAAGGGCCTTTTTATAGTTGACCGTTTTCAAAGATGTGAAAACTTCTTTTAAAAATATATATATTTTATTGATTTTTTACAGAGAGGAAGGGAAAGCGATAGAGAGTTAGAAACATTGATGAGAGAGAAACATTGCTCAGCTGCCTCCTGCACACTCCCCACTGGGGATGTGCCCGCAACCAAGGTACATGCCCTTGATCGGAATCGAACCTGGGACCCTTCAGTACTCAGGCTGATGCTCCATCCACTGAGCCAAACCAGTTTCGGCCAAAGATGTGAAAATTTCAAAGATGTTCATCGTTTATGCCAGGCAGAGAGACTTTGTACAGAATGGAAACACGAATTACGAAGACCTTAGGAAAAGAAGGCAGCTTAGGCATATTCCTGCTCAAACTATTATTTTACAGGGAAAGAAATGGAAGCGAAGGAAGGGGAAGGGAATTACTAAAAGCAATAGCATGAGACTCCAGAGTTCCTTTTACCCTATCACAGTCAAGACTCTGTGTGGAGTGTCATTTAGTACAAACCCTCCACACACCAGTGCTTTCCTCTTTTTCCTGGGCTGCGCAGGATCGTGAAGCTTAAAATAATTCCAGAGATCATCTGAGTCCACGCCTTTCATTCAGAGAAGAGGACACGGAGGCCTGGGGAGGTGAAGGGCCCAGTCACACAGCTGCTGAGCGGCAGGAACCGAATCCAGGCTGTGTCCTCCCAGGCCGAGTCCCTTACCATCCTGCTAAGGGGTACACTGGCCCCTTCACTGAGGGAGACCAGTGTTAAGAGAAGGATTTAACGGTATTACTTCAGCTGCATGGGCATATCACCGAGGCCTGCAGCAATCAGGGATCAGCAGGGCTAATTTTACTTATTATTTCTCAGCCCAGGGTTAGTGGCTGGGATGCGCTGCAGCGAGCCTCCTGCTTTACAATATATTTTAATTGATTTTTTTACAGAGAGGAAGAGAGAGAGATAGAGTGTCAGAAACATCCATGAGAGAGAATTATCAATCAGCTGCCTCCTGCACACCCCCTACTGGGGATGTGCCTGCAACCAAGGTACATGCCCTTGAACGGAATCGAACCTGGGACCTTTCAGTCCGCAGGCCGATGCTCTATCCACTGAGCCAAACCGGTCTCGGCGAGCCTCCTGCTTTATACAAAGCTTCTCTGGGGCAGCAGACCACAAGCTCAAACAGCCTGCCTCCGGGTGACACATGGAGTGCTCAGCTCAAACAGGTCAGGACTCGCGGTGCTCTTGGTCAGGTCCATTCCTAGACAGAAGGTGTTTTCTTTCCAGTGTCTCCTCCTTTCCCTCTGTGTCTTCTCCTGCCTTCCCCTGTTCGGCAGAGCAGCCCCGGGAGCCGGCTGGGATGTGGACCTAGGTCAGGAAGAGAACACATGATGGACCCTGGCTGTATGTAAAGACAGACACCGAGGAGCTGGGGGTCTAAGTTGGGTGTTGACAGCAGGTCAGGAGGAAGAGGCCAAAACATATCCCTGAGTTCGGGCAGATTTCAAACTCTGTGCCAGAGGCTCGCTAGGTGTCCAGGCCAGTAGACAGGATGGGACGGCATAGATGAGCAGGTCCAGGAGATTCACAGGAAGGAAAATCCCAACAACAATAAAAACTGAAGAGCCAAAGCCAGGCGGACTGGGATGGGTCAACAGCACAAAGGGCTCTGGGTCGGGGAAGAGCCATTGCCTGAGAAGCCGCCACATGCCCTCTGTTAAGGCATAAGCAGGGCTTGCTGCTGGGGACCAGGGGGGTGGGGGTTATAGAGAGAGGGAGGAAGTGAATACTGTCGGCGGGGGCAGGGAGTGTGCAGTGGGGAGAAAGGCAAATCCAGAGGTGCCCTGTGTCCTCACATTCATTCATTCCCTCACTCACTGAACACGAGTGTCCTGAGTGTCCACTGAGTGATTGAACAGGGCTAGGTTCCTGATACTTAGTGATGAACGAGACAAAGCCCCTGCTCTTAGAGACTTTGTTACGAGGACAGGCAATAGATGCTGAGATGTGAAATCCAGGAGTCACAAGTGCTTTGCAGCAGAAGGAGAGAGAGTAGCAGTGACGGTGATGGCACCAGGCTAGCCTAGGTGGTCAGGGACGGCTTCTCAGAGGCGTCGTTAGAGTGAAGTGAATTGAAGGCCCCTTACGTGTCTTCCATGAGACACTTAACCTTCCCAATCTGGCCCATCCCCTCCGCACATCACAACACGCCCGGCCTATTGTCCGAGAGTTATTTTAAACGATGGAAAGCCTTGCTCTCTGATCTCTATGATGATAAACAATTAAACTGAATAGCTCTTCTTGATGGTACCCTTCAAACCATCCACTTAGCTAGGCAAGTAGATGGGAGGACATAGGTTAGAAGGCCCAGGGGCTACTCAGGTGGTTCCTGGTACTTTCCCTCTCTGTAGATCATCAGAGCATGATGACCATGTAAAGGGAACCGGTGATGAACAACTCGAAACAAGGATGGAGGGAAGTCCTACGAGTTTGCTGTGATGGAATATATCCAAGGAAGGCAAAGCTTCCTGACTCTTAGGTCACTGCCTCTTCTAGGTTGCCCAGGAAAGAGGAAAAGAGCTGTGCCGGCCGAGGTCTCCTCAGAAAAGCAGAAATCCCTTTCACTATCTAACACATGGAGCCCAACACAGGGAAGCAGTTCCACAAGTGATGGCGAGGGGAGAGCCAGATCCAGCCCCAGGAGCATCTTCGGTGAACGAAGTTGACGGCCATCAGCACGTCTTGTCTGGAAGGAGGTGGGGTTAACCATGCCTAGGGGGTTGAGACCACCTTCCCAGAGCCGGAACCATGGCAGGCCTGTCTGCTAGCAGGTGGCACCATAAAGGAAGTGTAGCTGCTGCCCGAGAAACCACCACAGGCAGGGGCCAGGGCGGGGAGCCCACCTTGGATTCTCCCCGAGCCCCTCTGTCTAACTGCCCCCGTGCTTGCCCTGGGCGGAGCCCAGCCAGGGGCTAATAGCCTGCAGGGGTCATTCTCCCCCCCCCCCTCCAAAACAGACAGGAAGCTGGGAGAAGAGCGAGGAATAGATTTGAGGGCAGGTTGCTCAACACTGTTCGAATCGTTTCTTTTTTTAATGCTTTTATTTATTTATTTTTTGGTTAATCCTCACCCAAGAATATTTTTTCCCTGTTGATTTTTAGAGAGCGTGGAAGGCCAGGGGAGAGACACACAGAGAGAGACACACATCCATGGGTCGCCTCCCGCAGGCGCCCCGAGTGGGGCCAGGGATGGAGCCTGCACACCGGCGAGGCTAGGGCAACACCGTCAGAATGGTTCTAGAAGGCACTTCCTGTTCTTAAACTGTGGG
Source organism: Vespertilio murinus (assembly GCA_963924515.1). Lineage (NCBI taxonomy): Eukaryota > Metazoa > Chordata > Mammalia > Chiroptera > Vespertilionidae > Vespertilio > Vespertilio murinus. Next base: position 3,132,627 of record OZ004705.1, read on the forward strand.
CCAACAGCTGTGCTGGGATCTCTCACACACTCTCATTCAATCCCAAAAGCTTCTCTGAAGGTGAAATGATTCTTACAACTTTAAAGGTGAGAAACGCAGGACGAGGGGGTGTGTGGAATTTGTTCCTGGTCAGACACTTCCTATGGCGAAGTCAGGGTGGAAACCCGCCCCTCCTTCTTCACCTCTGCTCTTCCCGCTGCACTCCGGGAGGGTGGGGGAGACCCTCTCCTTCCCAACCACTGGCTCTCCCTTCTCACCTTTCCCCTGGGACCCAGGGCACTGCTGAGGAACGCAGGCAGCGTCTCTGTGCTCTATCTTAAGACTAGAGTTCATGGCCGAAACCGGTTTGGCTCAGTGGTAGAGCGTCGGTCTGCGGACTAAAAGGTCCCACGTTCGATTCCGGTCAAGGGCATGTACATTGGTTGCGGGCACATCCCTGGTGGGGGGTGTGCAAGAGGCAGCTGGTCAATGTTTCTCTCTCATCAACGTTTCTGGCTCTCTGTCTCTCTCCCTTCCTCTCTGTAAAATATCAATAAAAATATATTTTAAAAAAAGACTAGAGTTCACGGAAATCTAATATTTGATTCAAGCCGAGTGCCATTTCAGATATAATTGTTGAGGTTGGAAACGCGGCTCTGTTGCAATCACCCCTCCTGGGTAATTTTAAACACTGAATGCTTTCCTTCTCTGTACTGCAAAGGTGAGCACAGAGGGCCACGCCTGCGTTTTCAGAGGCCAGGGCTGGTTTTGGGGTGGGGGCATTGGTGTTGGCGCCAGGCAATGAGGTCAGTGGCTAAAAGCGTGAGGGTGAGTGAGGGTGGGGCTCCCTCCCAATCTCAGGTGGGGCTTCGAGGTTGCCAGCAAGTCCTCCTTTCACTTATAAATGACCCTGTTTGCTCTGAAAGCATCTGAGAGGATAAATATGGGATCCCACAGGAGCCACAATGTTATTTTTGAGGTGTCTTTTCTCATTATACCTTCAGTTCAAGTCCTTTCACACACCCCCAAACTTATTTGTGTTTGGGGGAGGTTTGCTTCTTATGTCTGAATGCATGTGCATGAGTGATTACGCATATGAATACACACACACAGCTCGAAGTGTGTTCTAATTGAGAATTCTGACATAAAGATGTTTACAGCATCACTTTTCCAAATCTTCCCCAGAGGTGAGATTACGCTGAACCGTGGTTCAAATGTGACCCAACTCCATCTTGGAAAATATGGAAAGGTAAAGAATGGTTAAAAGTGATTTACACCAGTGATTTAAAAGAATTAAGAGTATATGCTGAAACCGGTTTGGCTCAGTGGTAGAGTGTTGGTCTGCGGACTGAAAGGTCCCGGGTTCGATTTCGGTCAAGGGCATATACATTGGTTGCAGGCACATCCCCAGTAGGGGGTGTGCAAGAGGCAGCTGGTTGATGTTTCTCTCTCATCAACATTTCTAGCTCTCTATCTCTCTCCCTTCCTCTCTGCAAAAATATCAATAAAATATATATTTAAAAAAAAAGAATTAAGAGTATATTTACCTAGCATCACAGTGACTATGTGATGCTAGGTAAATATACTCTTAATTCTTTTAAAAGACATTGGATAGCAAGTGCCATGTGTATGAGACATACTAATTTTTCACCCTGAGAGACATCAGAATGTAATTAAGAGCTGGCTAAAAGCAAAGCTCCTCCTTAGTTTAAATTTAAGGCTCAATTCCACCTTTGCCAGGTTTGAGGTACTTTCAGTGGGAGAGAGAATATCGCACCCCCCTGCAATGTGTCTACACCCTAACCCAGTGGTCGGCAAACTGCGGCTTGTGAGCCACATGCGGTTGACTAATGAGTTTTGCTGACCACTGACCTAGACTCTCGATTCCAATAATCACAGGCTATCATTGTTCCTTGTGATTAAGCCCCTATCACAGTGGTCAGCAAACTCATTAGCCAACAGAGCGGCAATCCGCGGCTCGAGAGCCGCAGTTTGCCGACCAAGGCCCTAACCACTGCAACCTGTGAGTAATATGTGGGTTTACCTAGCAAGGGGGAAGTCGGGTTGCAGATGGATTTAAGATTGCTAATTAACTGACCTTAAAACAAGGAGATTGTCTCGGACTTTCTAGGTCAGCTAGGCCGGCTGTAACCACAGGACCCTTACATGTGGAAGGCTCAGTGTCAGAATGCCCTGATGTGGAAAGACTCCACTGGCTCTGGAAATGGAAGAGGCAGTAAGCCAAGGAATGTGGGCCACCTCTAGAAGCTGCAAAAGGCAAGGAAACAGATTCTCTCCTGGATCCTCCAGAAAGAAACACAGCTGTGCTGGCACCTGGATTTGAACCTAGCAAGACCCAGGTTCAAGTTGCAAGATAAGAAATGTGTATTGTTTTAAGCCACAGATTTGCAGTATTTTGTTACAGCTTTCACAGAAAAGTAATGCACCTTCTCAGACTATGCCTATGGAACACCCCCCCCCCCCAAAAAAAAAAGAGCTTAAAAAATAACAATGGCCATATATTAGTTAGGGTAAGTGATATCAGCTGCTACAACAACAAAATTAGAAAAATCTCGCCGAAACTGGTTTGGCTCAGTACATAGAGCTTCAGCCTCCAAACTGAATGGTCCCAGGTTCGAATCAGGTCAAGGGCATGTACCTTAGTTGCGAGCACATCCCCAGTGGGGTGTGCAGGAGGCAGCTAATCGATGTCTCTCTGATCAATGTTTCTAACTCTCTATCCTTTTCCCTTCCTCTCTGTAAAAAATAAATAAAATATATTAAATTAAAAAATTAGAAAAATCTCATGGCTTAATAGAGTTAAAATTTATTACTTAACCCATAGGATTCAGACAGATGTTCTGGTCTGTCACCTTCCATAAAAATCATTCACGGCTTAGTTTTTCTCCATCTTGTGGCCTCCACTTCCTCTAAGATGTAGCTCCCTAAAGACACGCAGGTGGTCTGGGTGACTCTCCACTTCCCCATTGCTGGAGGAACTCCTTTCTTGCATTAGACTCCCTGTTTTAGATACTCAGAGTGGTTTTTGTTTTTCTGGGAGACCTCAACTGATACAGTTCCATTCACGGGCATGCGTGGGAAGAGAACGTGTGCGGAGAACTGTGTGGAAAGACCACATGAGCCTGACCTGGAAATGGCATGTTCCTTCCACCCACAGTGCATCGCCGGGGCAGACCTGACTGCAAGGGCGGTCATGACATGTAGTCTGACTGCGTGTCCTTGAGGAGAAGGAAGTTTGGAATTTGAATATTATAGCGGTCTTAGCCACAAGTGGGCAAGTCCATCTTTTAATAAAACAGAAAGATATAGGAGCGAGGAAAAATAATTAACAAAGCCTAATGTGAAATAGAGCCAATTAGACAATTAGGGAAAGTATAATAGAAAAACAGCTATTAGGTCTGGTTTTACATGGTTGCTACCTCCTGGAATCACTCAGATTTCTGTAAGTCATTGAATGTCTCTTGGTCTCAATTTTCTCCTCTTAAATACATTAACAAAAATCTGTCCTGTCTCCAACTTTTTCTTTCTGTTTCAGCTTCGGCCAGTTTTCAGGTTTTTAGTGAAGAGTGAAAAGGCATTATACAAGCTTGTTTGCATGTGCATGTCTAGGGAATTCACTAATTTGAAATTTTATTAATTCACCCTAATTGACTAGTCTAGCTAAGAAAGCTCAGCTTTTTATTAGGTTGAACCATATGAAATAGTCATTTTCATAGCTTTAGTATGGCCAAATAATAGCAAATTCTCATAGCTTCACTTAATATATTACATTAAAATACCATTTTGGGTCCTTTTGTATAACCCAAAAATGAATTAGGAGGCTGTTTCTGATTACTCTAAGTTTGCCCTATTAGTGCCCATCATGGTATGGTATTTATTCCCTTCCTTGCATTGTGCAATCTGTAGTTTATATGTTTGCTTGTTTAATATCTATTTCTGGAAGATAGTAAACTTTATGAAGGCAGATAAAAGCGTCTTCCTTATCACTGTATATTCAAAGTCTAGTATAAGTACTGAATTTACAGACTCATTAAGTACTTCTAAATGTGGAAATGGAATTCCTTCAAATTCTACTCTGTGTCTAACTGAGGTGACAATGTCACACAGGTTTTAGATTTCAGTGGAAATAAATGTCTACCTATACTTAGGTAATATTTATCAGTTGCTTTACTTTACTTTTTATAAAATCCAGAATTGCTCCCAGCTGATTTTGAATGCCAACTGCAAATACCATGCCATTCGAGCATGAAAAAGTGCTGCTTACTCTGCTGTGCATGCTTCCCCTGAATTATTTTTGATCCCTGAAGACCAAGGCCATGATGCTCAGAATGATTCAGTATTATTCCTGAGCTGCATGTTTGGGAAAGGAAATAGAGATTATTTAACTTCTCTTTACCCAAACTCCAGACTGCTGCAAATCTAACACCGCTCTAGAAGATTCCTCACCCGGCTTTTGGAAACACTTCTAATGTACACCATACATCAGCCCTCACTGTCAGGGCTGTCTTTCTGATTTCAACCCTTGTGTCTAGTTCTGTTTCTCTTTGTGAAGTGAAAATACCAAATAGTTCTCATCTTTTGGGTGAGGATTCTTCAAAGCGCAGAAAACCATCTTTCAATCATCATGAGTCCTCATTGTCCCATGTTCATGTGGTTCTGAGACGTTTTAAATTAATCTCTAAAAGCCCCCTCCCCCCCTCCCCCAATCTCCAGGCGAAACTAGCAAAACAACCACCCTGATGTTGGTGTGCATGTTAGAACACAGCCCTGACTCAAAGAACTGGAATGTAATTTACTATTGGGGATGAACTCTGTGAAAACACTTCCAGGATCAAAATACAAGATGAAAAAGAAGGGTATCTCTGGGCCCCAGGGAGAAGGAGGTCTGATGGTATCTGGTTCAAGTTACCGGTATAGATGTGAGCGTTTCTCAGGGCAACATGGGGCCGGAACATAGCAGCTCAAAGAGAACTGTACTTGAAAACATTCTCGTCCCTTTGATGCAAATCCAGTGAAAAATACTAAGATGCTGAGCACATATTTATTTATTTATTTATATCAAGTGCCTGCTTCTTTCTAAGGTTCATTTTGTTTTCTTCTTCTTCTTTTTAAATCCTCACCCAAGAATGTTTCTCCATTGATTTTTAGGGACAGCGGAAGATAGAGGGAAAGAAATATTGAGTGAGAGAAACTCATCAGTTGGGTGCCTGTTGCATGCTTCCCAACCAAGGCCCAGGTATGTGTGGGGGGGAGCCTGCAACTGAGGTACATGCCCTTGATCTGAAGCGAACCCAGGGCCCTTCGGTTCACAGGTTCTATCCACTGAGAAAAACTGGCTAGGGCCATTTTGTTTTCTTTTTAGCTTGTGTACTCTCTAGCTGCTGCTGCTCCAATGGATGCTGTTGGTTGGCATGCAGATGCCAAGAACCAACTAGCCAAAGTAAAGAGGAAGGGGAGACCACAATGTCTTAAATATCTGTGATTCAGAAGGGCTCCTGATAACACATTGACAAGAGAAGACTGACTGCCAAGCTACTTTCAGAAAGGGTCTCGATCATGTTCTCTGCTGCAGATACAGCGTCATGGAAACATGGAGGGTTGGGTGGGAGGATAAAGCCAGAACATGGAAGTGTCCTGGGGATAGGGCTGCAGCAGGCAGTGTGGAGCAGCCTGGTAACGAAGGAAGTAGAGTAGTGCTGCATTTGTCCATGAAGAAGCATGCTTTCTGGACGCATTTGCTCAAAAGACTCCTTTCCATCGTCTGTGATGCTACCTTCTTCCAGGTGTGAGGTTCTCTATCTACTTTGTTTTAGTTCTGGCTAATCTACCTTCAGCCCCCTAACTGAGGGCCTTCCCCAAGGCCCCATCCTCTCCTATGATCTGTTCACATGTTTGCTCCTAGAATGGACCTATCATTCACACAAACTAGCTATCACCAAAACTGCGGACCTATCCAATTGCCAACCAGAACTCTAGATTGAGACACACTAGTACATTGTAATAGGTTGCAAGGTTGAATGAATTTCTTAGGAAGAAACCACTCCTCTCATCAATTAGAGGAGAACAAACAAAATATACTGGTAACAACCCCAGGGTAAGATGTTCACTATCTTTTGTAGAATCTAAATTTAAGCACAGTATTCTGTTTACAGAGAATCTACAATATAAGTTATTGACATTCAGTCACATGAATTAATTTGAGCAAAGCTTTATATAACAGATGGTAGGGGATAATTATTTATGTTCTTTACAAGTTATTTAAGGTCACTAGTATTGGGCTGATGAATGATAAGGTAGAATTCTCCTACATAAAAAACACACACACATTTTAAAGTCTTTAGTGTTCTTATCTCCAACTTAACAGGTTCACTAGGTTAACCTCATCATCCAGGTGTAATTTTCTCACCATTTCAATAATTTTTTTGATTCTTTTCTAAGCTTCACACATTTTAAACTAGACCTGGCTTTAGTTAAAATGCTACAAATTGTAGTTAGTCAATAAAGAACTGATGTTGTTCATCCTTCCCCATCTCTTGGTAGCATTATCTAGAAGGTCGGGCGAGATTTAGGAAGTGCATTGTGTCCCTAAGCCAATGAGAATAATCAGCAAAAGCAGGGACTAAATTCACAATTGTGGTTTCATCTGTACTGTGTCAAATAAAATAAAGTACAGACAAGAGGGCTTTGAGGAAGAAAGGGAGAGGGGAAAAGGCAGAGTTGGAAGAGGCTGAACGTTTAGAGACTAGGCATTCTATTCTTACTCTCACTGGTGGCATTGAGGCTCTGAAAAGTAACGGGAGCCATCCGAGTATGTCTCTGTTCCCATAGAAGTGTGTCCAGGGATAACCACGGAAGGAAAGTGACTGAGGCGGAGAGGAGGTATGTGATCCAGGTGGAGGGACTGGATTTTGATACAGCAATGATACTAAATTCAATGTCATCGAAGAAATGCAGAGTCTGGGCATTGAATGCAGTTATAACTAGATAGATTTGATGGTGGAAAGCAGATGGTAACTGCTTCTATTATCTCTTAAATATCATCACTGAGAATGATGGGAAAGTTGGGAGTGGGAGATTTGAGGGTAGTGGAAAAAATGTGAACTAGTAATTTTGGAGAATAGGAAAGTGGACACACTAGGCATGTGCAGCAGGATGGCACATCTGAGGTTAGTGGTCATGAACTTAGAGTGAGATCCATCAACACAATTGTGTTCTTGGGTGGTCAGGGAAGCCTCAATTTTAGCTGTTCAAGCTTTAGGTTATTATTGTTTGAGAGATATTTCTCTTTGCCCATTGGCTGTTTGGATAACCTCTGGCCTTGGAGAGGGAATGTCCAAGGCTGTTGCAGTCTGGAATCACAACCTGGACAGTATCACAGCTGATAAGACATAATAGAAACAGGAGGAAGTACCTGGAGAAGAAAGGCAGCTTTCTTCCAGCCAGAGTTTACTCCCTAAAAGATGAAGATAAAAGGGCTGCCGGGAGGCCAGGTTACAGGTCAAGAAGCAGGAAGGAAGGTTCTTAGGATGAATAGCCAACCCCATCTTATCCTAGACCGCAAGGCTCCATCCGATTGTTGATTCTGGGAGTAAAACGGTTTCCCTGGTTACTGGAGCCTGTTTATTCAGTCAGGCCAAAGAAGCAAGTATGTTCAAGCCATGGCAAGAGTACAACAAACTTTTCTTAGCACCTTCTGTATCATCACGTTCTCTTGGATGTTCTTCCAACTAGCTACATTATTAATCTGCTCCTTCCCAAGATGGCTTGTTTTCTTGTAACGAGGGCGTTCTCTAAGGCTCACCACTGGTTCAATCCTATGATCTGTTTGTACTCTCCCTCCTAAAAAGATGAAACAGCCCGGCCAGCATGGCTCAGTGGTTTAGTATCGACCCATGAACCAGGAGGTCACTGTTTGATTCCTGATCAGGGCACATGCTGGGATTGTGGGCTCAATCCCATATAGGGGGTGTGCATGAGGCAGCTGATCAATGATTCTCTCACAACATTGATGTTTCTCTCTCCCTCTCTCTTCCTCTTTGAAGTCAATAAAAATATACTTAAAAAACCAAGATGAAGCATTCTCTTAGTTCTAGCTTTCCCCAATGCTTCCACCCTGTGTTTTCAAGTAGCATTAGGACATTTCTAAAGAGGTGGACATTAATTCATCTTTTTTTTCCCCCCCCAGAACTGAAACCTTTATTGTTCTTCTTTCTGTGGTCCCTGCACTGGATTGTGGAGATACCATTCCTATGACCTTCCAACCTGGAAGCTTTGAACATCATGACTTCGTGCTTTTTTTTCTTCATCATGTTCAGTCTACCCCAAGTCCTGCCCATTCCACTATGCGAGGCCATTTTCCTCCATTGTCTTTTCTCCCTCCCATCTCAAGGATGATTTCATATCCTCCCACCCTGCCTCCTAAGCTCTGGAGTCTCTGCTCTTCACCTTCACACACCACCACCCATGGCATTCTGCAAATTAGCCAACCAGAGAAACACACTTCCTGTTGGAGCCCCTTGATTTTGCCAGCTGCTCACCCTCACCTTGTGCCTGACTCCCTTACAAAATTCCTGCTAGTCTTTCTCTCTCCATATAAAAGACAAGTCTTTTTATGATTGATTTTGAGACATTTATAGACTTCTGAGATTGGAACATTGTCCCTATTGCAATAATCCTTTGGGAACACCAACCTGCATGTGTGTATAGGGGAATAAAGAAGGAGAAAAAGGGGTTGGGAGCATATTTTTATATAGGCTTGTCCTTGGCTCAGTCCCAAGAAGGTCCCCTTCACTTATGTTTGATGCTCTGGAAGAGTTTAAAACCTTAAAATTTCAAAGATGACCATATTAACAAAACAAAACAAAAACAACAACAACCACAAAACAAAACAAAATAACCCCCACAAAAATAATCTGAGAACTGTGAAAAAGTATTTTTGGTAGAAAAAGAAGAGGAACTAACAGCATATGAAAAGTCCTAAAATTGATTTACATAAAAAAGAAAAAAGTTTAAAAAGTTAAGTGGCCCTCTTCTCATCAATAAAATGAAATAGTATATTATCTCATAAGACTAGGCCAAAATGAAATGGAGACAATAAAAAATCAAATTAGATAACATTTTTCAATAATGACCATAAGAAGACTGGAAATTGAAGAAAATGGAAACAGTAATTTATATATATATATATATATATATATATATATATATATATATATATATATAAATCCAGGAAACTATTCTGAAAGTTAAGGTTAATATAAAACTAAAAAACAAGAAGATAACATTGATTGTGAAGAGGTGACAAAATTCTGATCTGCAAAGTATACATAATGTTGTCTTATTATATCTTAAATGAGTAAAGGTTCTGTAGAGATATCACATTTTCAATCTTGATATTACTAATTTGTGCCTTAATTTGTTCCTAATATGTTTTTCTTGGGATTCATCAATTCCCTTAGTCTTTTCAAAGAATCAATGTTGACTATGCTAGTCCTATTATATGTTTTCTGCTCCATGAATTTCTGCTCCTTTCTTCATGAGCTCTTTTTATTTTTTTATTTTTAAGGAGTTGAAGCTGCTATTCTATTATTAACTTCTGGAAATGAATTCTTAGATCATTGATTTTCAGACTTTATTCTTGCTTAATATATGTATTAAGGCTATATATTTCCTACTAAAGCATGACTGTAGTTGAATTCTATGCATATTTTCACTAGCACTAGTATTTTCAAAATATTTCTAATTTCCATTGTGATCTCTTCTGTGACCCAGAGACTATTTAGAAGCATAGTTTGCATTTCCCAACATATGGGAATTTTTTATGTAGCTTTTTATTATACATTGATCTGTGGTCACCTAATGTATTCTGCGTAATATCATTCCTTTGAAATTTGTTGAGTTGCTTTACAGTTCAGCATTTTTGAAAAAATTCCACATGTATTTGGAAAGAATGTGTGGTTTGTAGTTGTTGGGTATTCAACTACATACATTTTAACTGGGATGTTCAAATATTTTATATCACTTTTGACTGCCCTTGTTTGTTCTATCAGTTACAAGGAGATATTTAAAAAATTTTCAGCATGAATGTGCATTTGCCTATGACTTCTTATACTTCCATCACTTTTGCTTTACATGCTTTCTGGCTATATTGTTAGGTGATAAAATTTATAATTATATCTACTTTTAAATTAACCCCATTCCCCATAACATCTCTCTCTATCTTTTTAATTTAAATATATTTTATTGATTTTCCACAGAGAGGAAGGGATAGGGATAGAGAGTTAGAAACATCGATGAGAGAGAAACATCGACCAGTTGCCTCCTGCACAACCCCCACCGGGGATGTGCCCGCAACCAATGTACATGCCCTTTGACCGGAATCAAACCCGGGACCATTCAGTCCGAAGACCGACGCTCTATCCACTGAGCCAAACCGGCTTCGGCAACACCTCTCTTTCGTTTCTCATATTAATGTAGCTATACCCATTTTCTTTTGGTTAGCGTATTACTGATTTATTGCTAACAAAGTACCCCAAAGTCATAGTACCTTAAAACAACAAAAATTTATTTATTTAATAGTTTCAGGGAGTCAGGGGTGTCAGCTTAGTGTTCCAGGAGGCTGTAGTCAAGGGGTCAAGAGGAGCTGCAGCGTTAGGAGAGACCTGAGTGGGACTGCAGTCTTGAGTAGGGCCAGACAGTCCACTTCTAAGATGGTGCCCTCTCATAGCTATTGGCTGGAGGCTTTGGTTTCTATTGGCTGTTGATAGGAAGCCTTGGTTCCTCATGCCGGGGGCCTCTTCACAAGGCTGCCCAAGAGCCCACATGATGTGAAAGCTGGTGTCCCACAAGCCAGCGGGAAGGAAGGGAGTTTGAAGAGGAAGCCACAGTGCACGCTATGACCTGCCCTCAGAAGTCCCATCCTCTCGCTTCTGCCCCATTCTGTTTACAAGGAGCGAGTCACCAAGTGCCACCTCAAGAGGGGAATTAGGCATTACCTCTGAAAGGAGGAGTTTCAAGAATTTGTGGGCCTACCTTTATTTTTATTGATGCATTTATTTATTTAAATCCTCACCCGAGGATATTTTTCCATTGATTTTTAGAGAGAGTGGAAGAGAGAGGGAAAGACAGAGAAACATCGATGTGAGAGAAACACATGGATTTGGTGCATCCTGCACACACCCTGACCAGGGACTGGGCCAGGGAGGAGCCTTCAACTCAAGTAAGTGCCCTTGACCAGAATCGAACCCGGGACCCTTCGGTCCGCAGGCTGATGCTCTATCCACTTTGCCAAACCAGCTAGGGCTATGTGCTTATTTTTAAAACAGTAAGTATACTTTTTTTTATACTTTCACCTATAGACTTTATGTTTCCTTATATTTTAGATTTGGCCCATAGTAAGCAAATGTACATAAATTGTATACCACTCTGTCTATCTTTGTCTCTTAATTGGAGCATTCAGTCCATTTACATTTAATGTAATTATTGATATGCTTGAACTTAACTCTGTTGTTACTTGATCTCTGTGGGTCCTCTCTGTGCGCTCCCTTTCTCCTCTTCCTCCCCTTTGGATTGAGATGAGCTGGCCCTCAGTCCCCGGGCGGGATGTCTACCTCCGCTTCGCCATTGTTCCTGAGGAGCTGCCCGTCAGGGTCCCACCGGAAACAGAGCGGATCTCCCAGCATGCCTCAGCCAGTCAGCTGACCTGCTCCTCAGCATCCTCTCCAGAAGCAGCAGGTCCTGGGGAAGAAGAGGCCCACGCTGAGCTCCCTCCTGTGTGTTCCTTTCCTTTCTGAGATTTTGTCTCCATGGTTCTTCACTGTCCTGTTGACTCTCCCAAACTCTCAGGAAGAATATTTTAAAACTCCCCACTATGTTATAGATGTTTACTTAAGAAGGTTGGTTGGTCTGAATTTCTTAGTTAGCTTTCACTGGAAGTGAAATAGTCATTTATTTTTACAAATGGTGAAGGAAGTCTTATTATTATTCCCTTTTACTGACGAGAAAACTGGTCTCAGAGAAGCCAAGTAAATTGCTCAAGGTTACACTCAGAAAGTGGCAAAGAGAATTTGAACCTATATCTTTCTGTCTCTAAAAATAAAACTCAAACTCGTGCTATTTACATTAGCTAAAAGCAATTTTGGCTAATATCCCCCAAATGGAACTCACTGTAACAAGATTTATTGCAATCATGCTTATATTTCTCATCAATTATAAATGTACGTTTGTAAAATTGGAAGTCTTTTTGTTTTATGGCAGTCTTTAATTAATTCCACTAAAACAGTTTGAGTTTCCTAAGCATTTTGATCTAGAGTTCATAATTCCTTACTGGTACTGACTAGCAATCAGTATTTTATAAATTAATGGTACTTTACCATAAAAGTCCAATATAACCCAATCAATGGTCATTTTCAAAGTACAAATAAAAATTGAATCTCAATTTTTGAATCTCTTAACCACTCTTTCTTCATTCCACATCCAAGTTTTATTTTAAAGAAACTTGGTCTTGCTTCAGATCTCATTTATCATCCATTAAAATTCCATGCAAAGCAATAAATTCCTTCCTATAAAGCCATATAACCATTAAATCCACCAGACATTATTTGACTTTTAGGGATGACATATTTTTAAAATCAATGTAGAGCTTTATGTAGTTAATAAATATATATGACATGACACACATTGTTATCCAGATGATTAAGCTTTAGCATATTTCATACGGAAGAAAAATTCTTTCTTTACTCCCACGACATATCTGACTTAGAAAAGCAACTTCTCTGCTTATTTTTGCTGATAAGAAACTGGAGGAGAAAGCCATCTGCCTCTGGAGTCATGAGGCTAAATTAAAATTGAAATCGATATTTTAGGAAAGGTAAAATGGCAAAGGCTAACAAAAACACATTTCTTCAACAAAATGGACTTATGGCCCCGTGTCCTGAGAACCAGGCTCTCTGAGGTTACTGAAGGGTTTTGCGTCAAGAGTGCCCTAGAGGGCATCTGGCCTCTAAATAGACTTGACCTTTCCCCTCGTGTGTCGGTGTCACGGGAGAGAAGGAGAGGGGAAGGGAGAGCCTGTGGGCCGCGGTGTAAGCTCTAAGGAAACAGGAGAGGGGCCTGACGGAAGCTTCCTAAGTTGGACAGTTTATCTTCCCAGCAGACAGGGCTGGAAACCGGTCCAGGGCTGACCGAAGAATGCGCGCTTGGCCGCGCTGTGTTCCAGCTTCAGAACCAGAGCGCTGTGCGTGGCAGCTGGACAGGGAAGATACGGCCGTTGGGGTGATGGGAAAACCTTCATGTAAAGGAAGGAGGGGAAAGGGTGCCTGAGCTTCACCGAATTCAGCCTAACATGCTTTGGGTCTGTTGGGTGAAGACCCTTGGTCTTCAAGTTCTGGAAAGTCAAAATTATATGCTATATTTTTATGGTTTCAAACACCGATTTAGATTTGGGCGCGGAGGGAGGTGGTTAATTCTCACCCGACGATATTTTTTCATTGATCTTTTAGAGAGAGTGGAAGGGAGGGGAAGAGACACACAGAGAGAAACATCAATGAGAGAGAGACACACATCGGTTGGTTGCCTCCTACATGTGCCCCGACCAGAGCTGGGGCTGGAGCCTGCAACCGAGGATGTGCCCTTGACCAGAATCAAACCTGGGGCTTTTCATTCCGCAGGCCGACGCTCCATCCACCAAGCCAAGCTGGCGAGGGAAGAAGGTTTGGCTTCAAGGAAAGGATGAACTTGTGATTATGATACTGAGCGGGGCCTTTAATTACTGGGTTGAGACTGACCGGAGGACTTTTAATATTCAAAAGGGATCAGAAAAGCATCGCTCTCAGTTGGGGGGAAAAAATTAGCTACTAACCCACTGAGCTAATGTGAAGGAAAGCACGAGGAAAAGGAAGTTGCTTATAGTTGCACCTTTTCTGGGTTTTGCTCCATCAAGTATTAGTTGTAGCTCATCCAGACACCTCAGCCCCAGTCTCCGGGGGCCTGTGGAACCACGGGAAGGCCAGTGTCCACATTGCCAGGACTCTGAGCTCACGCCTGTTCCTGCGTGTTAACACCACCCACCCACTCACCCCCGTCTCCCTGGCTTACATTGGGGAGCTCTGTACGGTTGAAGACCTCTGTCAACAGAAGAAGAGGGACATTTTGCAAGTGGACAGTTGGTTAAGAATACGACAGGGTCTACCTACATGTAGCTAAAGGAGAAGGCAGGCCTTGGAACAGGCCTCAGAGGTGGTCTTCAAAACTTCCCTCTTGATTACTCCTTAGAGCAGGCTAAGGGGTAACTGATAGTTTCATCTCCACCACATTTGGATTGGTGCAATACATTTGCTGTGCACATCCCCTTGAACCCAATCTTTTTAGCAGGGTTTTCAGGAAAGACTGAGCAGATTCTCGCTAAAAGGCCTGCTCTTGAGTAAATGGTTGCTGTGAGAGAGGTGAAAGACAGCCTCATCCGGGGAAAAGGGAGGAATGGGATTCTGGAGGTTAGGAAAAAATAATAATATAAAAGATCCCAATTTTTAAAGTGAAAAAGGAAGCATTAGCTCTGTCCAGGCTTAGGAAAGTTAAACATGCTTGCTGTCATTTGTTCTCTAAACCACTGTGAAAAGAAGTCAACCAGAATCCTAGGGGTCAGTGGCTGAACTAGGGATTATTACTTATAAAAAGTGACTTTGCTTTGTTTTTTATTTTTTGTTTTTCTTTTGAACAAAGAACTAAGAGTCCCTCACATCTTGGGAACTGTTGGGAAAACAATTCCCTGTGAAGAAAAAATTCAAAAAGAAAATATTGGGATGGAGTATTTCCATAAATTGAATATGTTTGCATTGTGGAAGTCCATGAGACTTTACAGAGTGACAGAAAATTTAGAACTGTTTGTTCTGAGAAAAGAGACGGTAAGATGTCCTGAAAATAATTCCATATGTTCGCATGTGGGTCCTTGGAAAACGCAAGAGTGTGTCCCGTTACCTCAGAAGCGGCCCCACTGGGAAATGGCCGCCCCGGCATGAAAGGAACAGATACCAATAGCAGAACCGGAGTGTTTGTTTTTAATCACAGGGACTTAACGATGAATAAAAACACAAACGAGGCATTTGGATATTTTCTTCTCTCCAAGGACTAGAAGTGTACAGGTTGGGAGCAGGGGCCTTCTACATTCCTTAGGGGAAAAATTTCCCAAGCCATATTGTAAAGGAGAGATAAATCAATGTTAAAACCAAGAGAACTAGATGTAGTCCTGACAATATCCAATACGATCCATATATTTTATGCTTTATTTCCCTTAATTTCTGGGGAGTGTTCTCACTGCTTATTTCAAGTAGCACTGCCTTGGCTTGGGCAGTTCTCTGACACACACGCTCATGAGAACTCTGTTGACGACCAAGCGGGGCCTTCTGCAGGTAAGCAGTCTTCCCTTTCTCCGTGCAGCTTGCTGAGGCCTGGCACTTTGAAGGGAGGTGTGAGAACTGGCTTTCTCTCCCCACATAGCACAATGCTACCACATTATGTTCCAATCTTTGCTGGGGAGTGGTACAAACCCTCTTCCCAATGAGGTACCAGGTAATACCATGCTTATTTATTTATTTGTAATCCTCACCCGAGGATATTTTTCCTTTTTTTTTTTTTTTTTTTTTTTTTAGGGAGAGTGGAAGAGAGAGACAATGTGGGAGAAAAACATCAATGGTTGCCTCCTGCACGAGCCCCGAACAGGGCCTGGGCCAGGGAGCAACCAAGGTACGTGCCCTTGGGTGGAATTGAGCCCGGGACCCTTTGGTCTTCATGCTGAAGCTCTATCCACTTTATTTTAAAAATCACACATAATCCACAGCAAAGTCTGGGAAGAGTAGCAGAAGTATTAAAGAAGGAAACTAGAAAAACACATGCATCAAAATATGAGAAAAAGATTCTGAAAGAATTGGTATTTTCAAAAATTACCAAAGTTGTTATGATGGGGTATGGAAAGAAAATTCTGATCATTTCTTTATATTACACATTTTATATTTTAGTGCTGTATTGTATTTCATTTAATTATCCCATGCATACTATTTTGTGCATTTAAAAACACAATTCTGCAAAGGGGCCTATGTCACAAAGAAAATAATGATTTTATCTTAAATTGTCTTTGGAGAATATATCATGGAGAAGAGAATGTGGAATAATTTTTTCAGTGCTTAGGGCCTATAAAGGCCTTGATTCAGCTTGAGCAAGCTCTACTTTAGTAAGAGCTCAATAAAAATGTAAGGGGATAAGTGCGTGTGTTCCTGTGCTTAGTCTTATGATGAACAGTGGCTTGCAGACTTTATTGCGTGAACCATTACTGACTGTGTATCCCATCTTACTGAAAACTCAGATAATGGATATTTTAATTCAATTTCTTAGAAAGGTACCAAAGTCTACATATGAATAACCAGACCTCTTATTCTTTATTAATGATTTTACTATAGACAACTCAAATCCAAGTCTGAAACAAGGTCATCAAATGGAATTTCTATTGATTGAACGTAAATTATTTTTGAAATGTCCAAGAAATGGTGGCTTTTTCCAGTTATTTAAGATTATACTTTATCTTTCCAGCTATTTAAGATTATACCTTAGCAATAATAATAACAAATTTAAAATCAATTTCAACCCCATTAATTCCAGAGCATAAAGGAGATGAAAGTTTATAGCATTGATCATTTTGACAGATATGAAAGTTCATTCAGATGGGAAACAATTCTCCATTCTAAAAATAATCAAGTTGGCTTCTTTAACTGAGTAGATTGACTAGGCCTTGCTTTTAGCATTGTTTTCCTAGTTGCAGCAGATAACTGCAAAAAAAGTGCTTGCAGAATATCTCAAGGGAAATAAATAAGTGTTAAGACACCAACTCTCTCTCAGGTATCTGATCCATAGCCTCCTAGAATATAGTGTCTCACACAGTGGGTCATCATACACTAAATTAGGAGTCAGTTTTATAGACAAGACCAGCATTAAAAAATAGAACATATCAAAGTGTTTCTGATATAGTAAAGATATTATTTTGTGAAACAATTGATTCATGTGTGTGTGTGTGTGTGTGTGTGTGTGTGTGTGTACTGGGTCATGAGATAACATATTTCTTATGTGGGTTGTAGTAAAAAAAAGTTTGAAAAGCACTGTATTAGTGCTCTTGCCTCCAAAGAGATATATACAAAATGTTTATCTGAAGTCTAACAGACTAATACTTTATGAGTACTACTGGATGCTACCCAATAAAAGGAAACTTATTTTTTAAAATATATTTTTATTGATTTTAGAGAGGAAGGAAGAGGGAGGGATTGAAACATCAATGATGAGAGTGAATCATTGATTGGTTGCCTTCTGCACTCCCCACATTGA
Organism: Vespertilio murinus; assembly: GCA_963924515.1. Taxonomy (NCBI): domain Eukaryota; kingdom Metazoa; phylum Chordata; class Mammalia; order Chiroptera; family Vespertilionidae; genus Vespertilio; species Vespertilio murinus. Next base: position 3,149,991 of record OZ004705.1, read on the forward strand.
GCTACACCGGCTAGGCAAAAAACAAACAAACAAACAAACCTGGAACTTCTTAAGTGGCACTCAGGAAGATCCAAGTAAAAGACCTGAGAAATATTTTATGATGTTTTTGCACAGCTATCAATTTTCATGGCATTCTACATCTTGGTGAAAATGAAAATATTTGTCCATAAACTCCCAAATATGCAACAGGCAATATACGCGCTAACATGACCTAGGGCATGAATGACTAATTCAATGTTTCCATCTTCCTCTGAACACTGGTTTCATGCAACAAAGATAACGCCACAGATAAAATAACACTCAAAAGAATGGCTCTTCATTCCAAACAATGTCCAAATGCTATAATTTTTCTCTTAGATCTACAAGCAGTATCGGTTCCAATTCTCCTGGGCTCGTGGTATAAAACAGAATGTACTACCCATGAGTGAGAGGAAAATAAGTTCTATATTTGGGGTTAATTCATCCCCTTCTTCCTGCCAACTCACCTTAGCTTTCGGGGGAATACTGAAGAGTATAGAGAGACGCGCAGTGGAACCTGCCTTCAAGGGGGTAATTAATTCCTAGTCTTTGATTCCTGAGTTCCTGCCCAAAATCAAAGGCAGAGAAAGCACTCGCGGGCGCTCTGGGCATCCCACACCTGCTCTACTTGTGAGCTCATACCTCTAATTAACTTCCAAGAAGCTTTAACATAGCTTTTTGCCGCAGTTTGCAAAGCGTGTCTTCTGACCCCCTCTTCCTTCTCCCATCCTCCTTAGCCACACCTGCTCCCAGGGTCCCAGCCCGCACCTAGCCCAACCTCACTACCCCAGGCGCCCTGGCCAGCACCTCGCACCTGCTCTGATCCCCAGCATCAGGCTCCCTGAAGGCCTTTCCCTCCTGAGTAAAAGCTGACACGCCCTATGTGTCATTATTCTTAGCCTCTGTTTCCATCTAGGGCAGTGGTCGGCAAACTGCGGCTCGCGAGCCACATGCGGCTCTTTGGCCCCTTGAGTGTGCTCTTCCACAAAATACCACGGCCTGGGTGAGTCTGTTTTGAAGAAGTGGTGTTTGAAGTTTAAGTTTAAAAAATTTGGCTCTCCAAAGAAATTCCAATTGTTGTACTGTTGATATTTGGCTCTGTTGGCGAATGAGTTTGCCGACCACTATGGTTTTCTGGAGATGTGATTAATGAGTGTGTTGATTAACGAGAACAGGCCTGCCCAATTCCAAGTGCGCTGCTCCAGTGATGGGTGCTCTGACCCACAGGTGTTACCATCCAAGAGTTCGCCCACAGGAAGAGCCTAAGGGTGCCCCAGGGAGGGTGGGCCAGGGCACTGGTGCTGGATGGGGTGGTGACTGACCCCGCTCCTTCCATGGCCCTTAGCCACGCGGCCACAGCCGAGCCTCTGCTAAAACCCAGCACAAGTGAGTCAGGAGGCCTGGATCCTCTGTTGTTTTGTTTGTTTGTTTTTAAAAAATATATTTTATTGATTTTTTACAGAGAGGAAGGGAGAGGAATAGAGAGTTAGAAACATCAATGAGATAGAGAGACATCAATCAGCTGCCTCTTGCACACTCCCCACTGGGGATGTGCTTGCAACCAAGGTATATGCCCTTGACCGGAATCGAACCTGGGACCTTTCAGTCCGCAGGCCGATGCTCTATCCACTGAGCCAAACCAGTTTCGGTGGATCCTCTGTTTTGAGAAGAGCCCACGTGACGCCCTATTCCCTTGCCGCCCTTGTCTGGTTGAAGCAGACCCCCCAGTTGTCCCTCAGCTCTAGTTGTCTGTGTTCAGAGCAGTAGCCCCACGTGGGAACCCCCCTTCACTTAGACTTGGCTTGGCCCTCGCCAACAGACAGATTCGGGTTCTCTGCTAGAAAAGGGCATTTCGCCCTGAGTGGGCTGACCACTCGTGCTCCTTTGCTGTTCTGCGTGGCAGCTGATGGAAGCACCCACCGTGCTTTCTGAGGGTCCAGCGTGAGGGATACATCGATGGCCCAGGCTGTGTAGACAGCCTCTAAGAATTACCCTCCGGGAGCTATGCTGTCCTCATTTTCATTCCAAGTGCTTCAGAACTGCTAACCAGATGACAAAATGCACATAAATCACTTTCCTTACCAAAGCAGGACTCTGCACATCTTCATTCAAGTTTATTTCCTGCTTGCTTATGTATAAACTTCCTGATTCGAAGTTCAGTTCAAGGTAAACGAACTCCTCTGCAAACCCCGAGACAGACCCCTGCCCGGCCCCGGCCCCTGGGGGCTGGCTCTTCCCTCCTGGTGAAGCGCAGACACATCTTTGACAGCTCTAGTAGCCTTGGGACGTATGGTATTGAGTCTACAACCCAGTAAGCAATAGGCTTTATTCCTGGAAAGAAGAGGGGAAAAAAAATCTCAAAAAAAGTAAATAAAGTATTTCATTGGATTTTCCCCCGTGTTCCAAAATTAAAATGCAAATTCCTGCCCTGGGAAGGAGAAGGTAGAAATATCATTTGCTTCCAATACTAAGGCCTCCAAGACCACAAGCAGGGAGGCAAAGATTAAAATAAAACCTGAACACAGTCTTTTATCTGTCTGCGTGTCTATGTGAGCTAGGCCAGCGGAGTCTGGCCGAGTATTTTGAAACCCTGATTATTATTATACCACGCATGCGGTAGAAGGTCCCTCTTCGCCCAGACACACCAGGCTGTGCTCACAGTACACTGTTGTTTAATGGGTGTTCGGCATCACGTTTGCCATAGTCCCTACTCCAAGCCCCGGCACTTCTAAACACGGCCCCCGAGCTTGCTATTCTAGGGAGTGTTTCACCTTTTTGTGAGAAGCTACTTCGGGAGGCCTCAGCCTCTGGCCGACCACTAAGAAAATAGGCCCTTACTCTGGGTTTAGGAGTTAAGAGATGAAAGCCAGTCTGGGGATCAGATGCCTTGACTCAGTGCTGGCTTGCCAGTGGTTAGCCCGGGAAATTTGGCAAAGCCAACGCTGCAGGATGTGCAGGGCTAAGTGCACGCCCGCTGGGTGGCTCACCCCTGCCTGCCACTTACTGATGTGCTCATCGGGCGCGCTGCCTAGCCCCTCTGTGCCTCGCTTCCTCGCCTCTAAGATGGGGTGACAATGGTCTACCGCGTCAGCTGTGTGAGACATGAAGGAGTGCTCAGGTGCAGGCACTTGGAGCTGAGCCTGGCACAGAATGGGAAGAACCTTCCTCCCCACCCCCTTCTCATCAAGTGCCTGGATCTTTCCAGGTGTTCTGTTTCCTGTCAGCTCTTCCTGGGTCCCCCCTTCTCTTCCTGGTCCCCCCCCCCCCCCCCCCCCCCCCCCCGCCCCATGAGGCAGATAAAGAACCTTCTTCTGGGCTTGCTTTGCACTGGAACCACACTGGTTAGTGCCTATTTACATGTTTCCTTTTCTTAAGAGAATCTGACTTCAGTAACTAGCCTAGTGCCTGGCACACGGTAAATGCCGAATATATACTTCTTGAAGAGCTGAATGAATTAGTGTAGCACATAGAAGTTGGACTGGCTAATTCTGTAATCCATTTGAGCTCTAAAATTCTATGGCACTGTGACTCAGAGAATTATCCTGGTGATTTGAATGGAATCCAGAAACTTTCTGAATCAAAATGAAAATTAACTTAAAAAAATAAGATGAAAATGATTGCCATCACAACCAAAAGACGAAGTTTAATCACACCCGTGTTGCTCCCTTGGCTGCAGGGCACAGGGTAGGGAAGTATAGAGGAGGGGATCTTAGCAACAGCATCAATAAGTAAACAAACATATTAATTTGCAAATATACAGATAGGCAGATGCTCATGTAGGAATTCCCATGAAACTCCCCAAAGAACATGGAGTTTGATTTCACTCGATTCCCTAAGGCGCTGAAGGGATCGACTCAGCATCTAGTCTCCTGTGAAGAACAGACATTTGCACGAATTCCGCCAAAATATACAACAGGAGGACCTGGGGCTCCTGACTCATGATCTCCTAGCAGTGGGTCTTTGTGCTGGTGATAATACATTCTAGAAATATGAAATTATGGTGAAAGAGAAAGAGAGTAAACCAAGGAGACAAGAGAGAGAGAAAGAGAGAGAGAGAGAGAGAGAGAGAGAGAGAGAGAGAGCTCAGTGTGATTATTGTCTTCCAACCCAATCATTGCTACTATATTGTCCCTGAAAATCCAAGATGGGAGGAGACCTGCTCCCACTAGGGAAGTCAGCGATGAGCGCACAGATGAGCGCACAGGAGAGAGGGGAAGGGGGTGGGGTGGGGCCTAGAAGCTAAGTCTCAGAGCACAGCACGGTCCTAGGAAAGCTTTGTCTGCCAGGGCGAGTCCTCAGCCAGCCACTCATCAGAGGAGTCCTGCCCCTGGCCAGATGGGTCTGCCCGGTGAGGCCTGCCTGGGGTCCGCCGGAGCAGCAGGCGGCGGGCCTGAGTGCGGGTCCAGAGGGCAGCTGAGCCTCCTCAGGCTCCCTGCAGCGGGAGAGGCGAGGGCACGCTTTCATGGCAGCCACAGGCTTGCACACTAGCTCCTGGTGTTCTGTCCGAGCCAGTTATACTCCAGAGCAGTGGTCGGCAAACTCATTAGTCAACGGAGCAGCAAACCACGGCTCTCAAGCCGTTTGCCGACCAGTGCTCTAGAGCAAGCATTCCAGAAACTTAGACTAGACCAGTGGTTGGCAAACTGCGGCTCTCGAGCCATGGTTTGCCGCTAGGTTGACTAATGAGTTTGCTGACCACTGGACTAGACAGTGGTAAAATAAAACACAAACAAAAACAAGCAAAAAACCCCCCAAAAACAAAAACAGATAGGTAGAGTTTTTCACAAAACGTAATAAAACAATTGTTCTTAATTCTTCATATCTTTCCTTATCCTTTTTGGGGGAGGGGCATTAAAATATTCTTTTATTTTTAACAAAACTGAAATGGTATGAGAGAGAAGTGATGTTTTTAATGCCCCTAACCTGGCGTGTTTAAAAGAGGGCACCTCTATGGGAGTCCCAGCCCGATTTTACTAGAATCGGTGAGGTCAGAAACAGCAAGGGCTCACAGCTCTGTGGTGACCAAAGGCCACAAGCACAGCTCAAAATGAAAAAGATGAAAACTATTGATGAAAGCTATCATTTCCCTTCTCAGAAACAAGAGAAGAGTCAGTATTAGACATCCCCTGAAGCTGGCTGGAGGTCCCAGCGTCCCCATAGGTGGAGGCAGCCTTGGGGGGTGTGGGGGGAGGGGTGGTGGTGGTGGCTATCCTTAGTCTGTCCCAAGTTAGCCAACCCATGCGCTGCAGCCATCTGCTCCCTGCAAACCCCAGGCTGGCTCATGGGTTAGGGTTAGGGTTAGGGTTAGGGTTAGGGTTAGGGTTAGGGTTAGGGTTAGGGTTAGGGTTAGGAGTAGGGTTAGGGTTAGGCTTAGGGTTAGGGTTAGGCTTAGGGTTAGGGTTAGGGTTAGAGTTGGGAGTGAGTGTGGATCAAGATAACCTCAGGACACAGGAGTGCAGGCCCCTAACATCGCTGATGAAACGTCTTAAAGGAGAATAAGTTGACCTCGCTGGGGTGGGGCTGACGTGACCCAGGCTGAACGCTTGTCCCCTATGCTGGGCCCGCACCTTACAGACTGACACTCCAGGGAACAGGAAGGCGAGGGGCACCCTGGCCCCTGACAGAGAGCTCGCGGGAGCTTGAGCTTAGGAACACCGGGTTCTTGTCCCTGGCCCCCGGCACCGGGTCACATTGAGGTACAAGTCCACTCCAGTGCATACTACTCTCAGATTGCAGGAAAGCCAGCTTTCTGAGTGCGCTGACACTCGGCAAGCCCAGGCCTATTTCTGCTTGAGCATAAAACTAAAGTCAAACAGTTTCTGTGCTTACAAACCCGCATGTCTGCATTTTAAAATGACGGCATGACCAAGAATCAGTAATTAGTTGGACGCATCTGGTCAAAATCAAATAGAAACGAGCCAACCGCATCTCTGGAATTCATTTAACCGGTGTCAGGCTTTATGATATTAAATTGCTCGTGAAAAGCTGCCTATAAGCAAACAACAGAAGGGATGGCTTGAGGACATCTTGTCAGACTTTAATCATGGCAGATTAACGATGTTTTCCAGAGACGAGACGCACTGTTTGCCGTGTCTTTGAGCGCGGCCGCACCTGAGCGGCGTGTCCAAGGGAAGATGGGTCGAGGCAGGTACGTGCTGTCGGATTCCTTGCCAGGCCCCGTTCTCAGCAAACAGAAATCCTGGCGTGTGGGGCCCACACCAGCCTGCTGGCGAGGAGGCCTGACAGGTACTGTCAGCAGGCAGACCCGGGTGAAGATGAAGGCAGCCGCCGGGAATGCACCTGAGTGCTCGCCTACCGCGGTGAAGGGCACTGCCTGCTGCTCGCCACGGGCCGCTGCTGGCTGGGCACGGTGCGTTTGTAGGGTGGGATGGCGTAGGTGCCCTGGGATTTCTCTTCTTAGCAATTTGGCAAGAGGCGCTTAGAGAACCACTCGTCAGAGGGATAATTAAGTACCTATGGCGGAGAGGGTTGTAAAGTGGCCACAGGTGAATAGTATCTATGTCAGTATTCTTTAGGTGGTTGCTTTGAGTACGGGTTGTTTTTCACTATTTCTCAGAGCAAATGTGTGGCGAGGCTCTGGACAGCTTACCGAAAGCGCTCCTGCATCTTTTACCTGGTTAAACCCATGCAACTTGTTACCTGCAGAGTGAGGACACTGACTTTTCTACAAAGACGATCATCTACCTATGAATAGACAGTTTTTATTTTTTCTTTCAATAAAGATGACTTTTTTCCCCCCTGTTATCCACTGGTCAGATCTTTCCATATAATGCTGAATAGAAAGGGGTGAGAGTGGATCTCCATGTTTTGTTTCTGACCTTAGGAGGAAAAAGCAGTCTTTTGCCATTAAAGTTTTATCTTTGCAATTATTTCTCTCTCTTGTTCGGCGCTCTATCCTATGAACTCCAGCCCCACGGGTCTCCCTAGACCAGCCATGGGCAAACTGCGGCCCGCGGGCCGGATCCGGCCCATTCGGCTGTTTTCTCCGGCCCGCGGAGCCGAAAGAGCGGAGGGTTCTCTTGCTCTCGCCTCCGCTCCTTCACCAGCAGCCCAAGATGAGAGTGCCAGCGTGGTCAGGTGGCTTTTGTTCCGGCCCTCCGGTCCAGTGTAAGAACCCGTGGTGGCCCTGGAGACAACAAGTTTGCCCACCCCTGCCTTAGACACTGGCTTTGTATTCTCAAATCAGGGAGTCTGCTGGGCTCCACCTGCATCCACTCTTTGCACTGCAGACTGTAAACTTTCTGGAGGGAGTAAGCCAGGCCACAGAGGGGTTCACCTCATTTGTTCTCTGTCTCCCAGGGGTCCGTGTTTCCCAGTGACTTGAGAAGGCTTGTTGTTAATTCGGATGGAAGGGTAAAACTGGTCCCTGTTACTCAATCTATTCCCAATGCATAAATCACTGTTTTAGTTTTATTATAACAACTTTTAATGGCTAATGCATTTACTGTCTTATCAAACAATCTTTTACTATTTCAGGGTAACAAATATATTCTCTTCATGTTCACTTTAAAGACTATTTTTTTTTTTTTACCTTTCACATTTAGATCTGTAATCACTCTGGAATTGATTTTTATATATGGTGTCAAGTAGAAGTCAAGAAACATTTTTTGGTATTGATATACAATTGACCCAGCATTATTTATTGAAAATACACACTTTCTACACTTCACTGCGATGGTAAATTTGTCATAAGTCAGATGCATGCATATGTTACCTTGTTTATGGAGTCACTATTTACAGTTTGCTTATATTTTCATCAATACCACATTTTTCTAATTAGTACAGTTTATAGTAGGTCCTGATGTATAGCAGTAAGGCCTCCAATTTTTAAATTTATTTTTCTTAAAGACTTCCTTTTCTATTCATAAGCATTTGCATTGTCTTATGAATTTTAGAATTATCTGATCAATTTATGCTAAAAAAGTCACCTGTTGGGATTTTTGGTAAATTACATTAAATTGATAGATGGATTTGGCAGCAAATTGACAACTTTGTATATTAAATCTACCCATCTATGAACATGTTATATCACTCCATTTATTTAGCTCCTCTTAACTTATCTCAATGATGTCTTATAGTTTCCACTGTATAGGCGTTGTACATCTTTGGTCTATTTGATATTTTAAAAGTTATCCATATTAATAAGGACCATTAACTCATTTTCTTCTTAAATATTTCCTAAGATTTCACAATGGTGAAGAAAACCAGACATGGGTCTGTTATAATAAAGCTTATAGACTAGTGATATTAAAATGTTTATCACATTAATAGTGCAAGCAGTAATCTTGTAACACTAATGCCACCATATAACTCACATTAAATTTATATATATTATTATAAATATAAATATATAAATTAATATATATATATATATATATATATATATATATATATATATATTACCTTGACTTAAAAAACAGAAGTTTATTATCTCATAGTAGTTCTGGAGGCTGGAAGTCCAAGATCCAGGGATCCCATGTTTGGTTTCCTTGGAGGCCTCTCTTCTTGGCTTGCAGATGGCGCTCTTATTGTTAAGTCCTCACCTGGTCCTTTTGCTCTATGTACCTTACCCTCTTCTTTTAAAAACGAAATTTTTTCCAATTACAGTTGATAGTCAATATTATTTTCTATCAGTTTCAGGTATATAACAAAGGGTTAGACATTTATATCACTTACAAAGTGATCCCCCCAATAATTCAAGGACTCACCATATATAGTTATCACAATGTTGTTGCCTATATTCCCTATGTTGGACTTTACATCCCTGTGACTGTTTTGTAACCACTAATTTGTAGTTTTTAATCCCTTCATCTTTTTCATTGACTCCCCAAACCCCTCCCCTCTGGCAACCATCAGTTTGTTCTCTGCATCTATGAGTCTGTTCCTGTTATATTAAATTAATATCAAATTTTATGGATTTCATAAATTTGTTAAATATAAAATGTCAAGGGAACATAATGGCATACCAAAACACAGTGGATAAGTTCCAAGTCTATCACAGTCCATGAGAAATTAACCTGTGGTTTTTTGTCACTTGTATGTGGGCCATTGTTCACGCTGGTTAAAACACCGACGTAGCCTTGGTGATGCTCATCTGGGAAACAAAAAGTGGACAAATACATGAGCTATTTGTTTTGACCTGAGCTCAAAACCAGTGGATTTTAAAGAATTTTTGTTGAGGTTTTGTTGTTTGCTGTTTTTATTTTTATATTTGGTCTAACAGGCCCCCCCGGAATACTATTTGAGTACTTTGAATGAGGGAATCCAACTGTAAAGTAAGACAAGATGCAAGGTGTACCAACACAAATACCCAATATTTGGGTGAAAAGGGAAGAACTTAAAATGGATCAAATTTTTTTCAAATAGACATATTTGACATCATGTAATTTAAATGTCAGATCTACTACCAGTTTCTCCTCTGCTCCTCCAGACATTTGGCATCAGTCACCATGGTGATATTCTCAAATACTAGAAACTGTTTTAAAGATACTAGTTTATGTGTTGGACTGAAATAAATTTTTCTCACGAATGCAGAAAATAAATCTTGCCCCCCCCCAAAAAAAACCCCAATAAAATTAGTACTGCTAACTCTTGAGAAAAAGTCATATTAAAAACAATTTCTGCTGAAACCGGTTTGTCTCAGTGGATAGAGCATCGGCCTGCGGACTGAAGGGTCCCGGGTTCGATTCCGGTCAAGGGCATGTACCTTGGTTGCGGGCACATCCCCAGTAGGGAGTGTGCAAGAGGCAGCTGATCAATGATTCTCTCTCATCCATGTTTCTAACTCTCTATCCCTCTCTCTTCCTCTCTGTAAAAAATCAATAAAATATATTTTTAAAAAATAATTTCTATACAGGTAGTCCTCATCTTTCTATATATGCTCATTGTGAAAGCTCTAAAATGTGGTACATTTGCCATTAGGGGAGGGAGAGGCCCTGCTCTTTTCAGTACGTTCTTCTCCAGCGGCGTGTGACTCAGGGGGAAGGTATGCAACTCAGGCATCGCTGCAGGTACAGTGAATGAGCAAATTCTTAGCAGCCGGTGACATCACCAGGGAGCGTGACTTGGGTCAAGAGCTTGGCAGGAGGTGCTGGGAACAGTAGAATCAACAGCCATCAAGGCTGGCACGCCAACACACTGGCCACCATAAAACTGAAAAGAGAGCTTATTGTGCCTCACGCACAGCAGCAGGTTTAAGAGAAAGTAGACATGTTTATAGTCCAGATTTACAGCGCGCCTTATAAACACCTTATGACTTAGAAGCCAGTCTGCTGTCCTAGAAACGAAGAATGGGACTTTGTTAAGCGGTAGGGTTTGTTGACATAAGCGTCTTGCCTAAGTTTGCCATTGTGGTTAACCAGAACGCATTTACCCCTGGGAAAGTAAACACCGGCAAACAAAATGCCTCTTATACCACAATACAGTGAGTTTCAAACTGACCAAGCTTAATGCTATGACATAAATATGCCTCATGTTTATGGAATTTTTTAGAAACCCTTTGCCATGTTGGGCTTACCGTCCTGTATAAGTCGCACTGAATGGGAATGTGTTTTCAGAATTACATGTGCTTAAAGACTTCATCAGAAATATTCAGAAGACTCGCCGCAAATACCAGGGCTGACCACGCAGCAAATAAAAGGGGTCATGGTCCCCTCAGACATTAGCATGGACAAGCCAGCTCTGCACCGTGTAATCGTTACACATCGAAATGGCCACCAACAATTAAAAATAGAGAATTAATGGGAAAGAATGCTGAATAAATATTATAAAGCCACATGAAAATATGTTCAAGGAAGGCAAAGTATCTGGCTGAAACCCACAGAGCTGAGGAAATTCCTGGGGAAGAATGGAAATTCCAACTTATCTTTTGATGCTTAAAAACTCATTTAACAGTAGATAAAGCCCCTGGTTTGGGGGTAGATTTTTAAAATTACAGACTCAGAGTAACAAATCAACTGAGACAATTTCCTATTCTTTCAGGCACCTAGTCAACCCACTTCAAATCTTAAAAATTCCTATAGTAGGGAAGCTGTTTATGTCAGATATAAATGGGTATTCATGATGACATAGTTTGGATCTAAAGTGATTACCAAATATTTTTGCAAAAACATGTGTATCAATAAAGAACTATAAGAAATTATTAAGAAGATGGTATCTGTGGGATTGACAGAAAAACTGTGACCGAATATACTGTCATTGATTGATCAAATCCCACAAACTAGATCCTATAAATGACAAGAACCTGGAAATCTTTCTAACAGAAATATGTGGCTGACTTCATGAACCACAACAAAGGACCATGACCACGTGCAGCCATCATGTTTTCACACATTGAGAGCTACTGTGTTGTGTAGCATACTCAGGAATGGTATCAGGGATTTAGGTGAGTAAGCTCCACAAGTCCCCTTCAAATCAAATACAGCTATCGGCCACATTAACAGAAAAATAATGTTCAAAGTGATAGAATTGGGGGTTACAATTAAGATAGGAAATACTATTCCCAGTTCTGACATTGACAACTGAACGCAATTTGAATAAAGAGATTAGGACCATATGTTCTCACATCCTAAGAACAAACAGGAGTTACAAGAAAAGCAACAGAACATAAACATAAACTTCATAAACAAAAAATTAAAGGTGTCAGAGGCCTTCTTCGGGAGGATGGACACCCTGGGACTGGTGATGGCTATTGCAGAAAGGACTAAAGCACTGCAGGAGGCTGAAATATATCAAGTGATTTTCAAATGGTTTATTGGAACCTTAGTATCGGCACAGAAACAAGGAGACAAGTAATCTTTTAGGGTTCTGCCTCCCTCTTCAACCAAAGGATGTGCTATTAAAAATCTTGCAAACCATTAGAGAAGATAATTTCTGAAGTCAATTCTAATGTTATCCTATGATCCAGATGTTCTGAAAAGGTTCCATCTTTATGTGTGATCCATTGTTGTCACAAAGACTAGTCAGCAGCCCTGTCTAATGAGGTGCTGGCACTGTGAGGTCTCAGAGCATCATATGTGGAGGAACAGCAATTTCACTTATGGTCACCACCAAGACTATGGCTTGGGCAGGAGAGAGTAATTCACAAGCAGGGATATGAGGGAAGATAATATCCAGGTCGGTCAGAAGAGAACAACTGAAGTCTACAGATGTGAGGTATTAAAATAATTTCCAGGATCCTGTGAGAGTTGTTTGCCATGTTGTGAAAGAGGAAACACCTTTGGCCTCCAATTAGTTATCTCCGTGCCGATATTCTTCAGATTAGAGTTCATTCCCGGCGGACCACTCGTTCTGTGAGTTACTTGTAAAACCTGTCTCTGAGGACAGGGAAGAGGGGTGGTTTCATTTTGGGGTAGATTAGCATGTGAAAGCCTCGGACACAATCCACAATCCCAGAGAAACTCTGAATGCTTTTTTGGCCATTCTCTTCTACAGAAAGGCAGTTAGTAATTTAGAAGTACTGTCTCAGACGTGACCTCGTGTTGTCTCTCAGGGATGACCTAAGTGGTACAGGACATACATTTCCATCTCCTTCACCAGGTAAGGCAAGTGGAGATGAGAAACAGTGCGACCAGCCCAGATCACACAGCTACTAAGCGGGGGTCGGGGGTTAGGAAGAGAGGCCGGATGAAAGCTGACTTGATCCCAAGTTTAAAAGTCTTTGCAATATCTTCAGCACATGAATTCTGTAACTAAGGAGCTGTGATAAAGCTCAGAGTTCCCCTCAACGTTGTCTTTCTTCTTATATATATATTTGTGTGTGTGTCTGACATGCAGGTAATTGCTATGTGACATAGCCTCAGCTTTGAATATACAAGTGAATTTTAAACACCCCACTTGGAGTCACATAGTAATATCTCTAATGAAAGCCAACAATTGTGTAGAAATAAACATGTCTGTTAAAAAACACACCTTAATTCAGTGACTCAGCAAATTGTGTTGTGATAGCTTTCAGTAATTGCTTTTTAGTTTTGTTTTTTTGTTTTTTAAGTGTCTCTGGTAAGAGAAGTATGCAGGAAAACATCAGGCTTTCAGAGGCCTTTGATTTTTATTATGAGCAGCCTTCACCAGACTGCTGAGCATGTGGCAGGTAGACCGGCCTTGGCCAAATACCTTGGTTTTTATCAGCGGAAAAAAATGTAAAGGGCCCATAAGAAGCTAGGTTCCCCCTAATGGCGCCCTTGAAGAGGATCCATTTTTCCTAACTGCTTAATTTCTGGTTTGAGTTTTCAAAGTTCAGGGTCTTGGGTGCAAGGATGATTAACAAAAAGCAAATTCTAGAATGCCCCTATGGGAAGCAGAAAAAAAAAGGCCACAAGGATTCTTTTCTCTCCTGTTATATTTGGAATTTCCTTCACTGTCTCCCCTCAGAAGGGAGTAGATGGTGTCTATGGGAGACCGTTCACTGTTGCAGCCAACTCAGCCATTTCCTCAGGATCAGTCCCGCCCTCCTGGGTTGTCTCGCTAGAGATAGAGTTTCTCCAAGCAAGTCCTTGGGACATGAGTCCTGTGCAATGCTCTGGCATAAAAGGGTTCCGTTTCCAACCACACACTATACCCCTTCCGTGCAGAATCACAGTGCACACGGGAAACCCTACAGCGAAGAAATTGGCTGTTCTTTGTTTAACCCAGCATTTCTCAAAGGTAGTTGGCCACGTGCGGACCTTCCCCTGCTCTTCCGGTATTGGAGAGAAGTGTAAGAAAGGGGCATTCTGGCAAGCTGTGTGTTCTCAGGCTCCTATGGCAAGTAGCTTCCTGCTGGGTTTGACTCTTTCAGGCCACGGCAGGAGATTGAAACAGAAGAAGGGGGTAAGCCAGGGTATTCCTTCCCCGCTGCTCCACCCACGGTCTCTGCGAAATTTCCTGCAACAGTGGCTTTCCTTCATTGTTCAGCTCCCTCAGGACAGACCCCGCGTGGTTCCAGCTTCTGCTGGGTGGCCCTAGGCCCACTTCCCTCCTTTGCATTATGGGTAGAAAGGGACTCATGCTACTGCTAATCTACGGGTTGCGTTGCAAGGGTAGGCCAGGTGGTTTTCCACAAAACCTTCCCACTTGTTCTGGCCACCGAGCACTCGCTGCATAGATGTCAGTGCCGTGGAAATACTGGCCACCAGCTGCACGGGATCTGCCTCTGCCTCATGCGTCCAGGTGTGCAGAGGCGCATTGCTCCAAGCGCCCTGGCCATTTCTCCCAGTCGCATGGAACCGCTGCTCCCCGTGCGCCTGGCTCGTCAATCTCAATTCCATCATCCTTCTGCTACTGTTCTGTGAAATAAGTTTCTAGAAACCACCCTGCTGTGTGGCTTTTTCCTTCGTCTTTGTAACATAGACCTACTATTTGGTGAATGGTTTAAATGTAATATTCAGTCCCCACGATGCCCCACATTACCACATTTGGGTAGCATCCAAGTGGGCCACAGAGACTTGGGGGCTCTGTCGTTATCAGGAATCTTTTGTCTGCAAGGGTACCAGACTGCAAGATCAGAGACCTGTTGGAAGGATAGAAAAGTGTCTCATAGCAAAGGCTTAAAAGCTGAGCCTATGCACCAGGAGGTCAAGATTTGATTCCCGGCCAGGGCACACGCCGGGGTTGTGTGCTTGAGCCCCATGAGGGGGCATATAGGAGGCAGCTGATCAACGAGTCTCTCATCATTGATGTTTCTCTCATCTCTTTCCTTTCCTCTCTGAAATCAATAAAAAAAAAATATTAAAAAAAAGATCTAATCCTGCTTTACCTGATAGGGTTACATGAACAGTTCACGTTTTGACATCGTTGTGGCCTCACTGAGCACCAGAGAGGCAGTGTTTCCGTTTGCAGAAAGCTCCCTGGCTTCCAGTTGCTTCTCTGTCCCCCTCCTCAGTCTGAAGAAACAGCAGCGCACACATGGTGCTGTGAGTCCTTGTGACCTGAGTGCTCAGAGCCCGCCTGTGGCCGTGGCAAACAGCAAGCACTTAGGCAACACTTAGGATGTGTCAGGCACTGCTCCAGACGCACTAGGCCTCCCGCAGGCAGCCAGCGTAACCCCAAACACTTACACCCCCAAGCCGGCCCCTGCAGGCCTGCCAGCCAGCGCTCACAGAAGCACGCCTCTCCTTGCATGCAGTATAGTCCGTAAACTGCCACGCGTCCCAAATGGAAACCATCCCCACACGCCACGATATTCTGAATTTAATTTTATAAATCAATTAGCAATGAATATTATAAAAATAAATGTTAATGGGGGGATAAGAACACATGTAATACCTTAATCAATAAAGAAAAAAAATTACAATTCGGGTGTTCTGGAATATTTTCAGCTGAAAATTCTCATGAAAAACAAGTTTAAATTTGATCTATAGACTCAAGTCACGTTCTCCTGGAAGATGGTTATCCATGGAGATTTCCCACCTGATGGCACACCAGGCTCAGCCGGACCCGGGCAACCCAAACCGCCGGTGCCGCACTGGCTCACTGCACAATCAGTACACCTGGGCAAGAAAGGGGTTGAAACTTCTAAGGTTTGATTAAAAAAATACGCAGAGAAAGAGATTGAATTTCCTCATTAACTCAACATACTTTAGGTGAGATGGGAGCTACATGACTGTGCTGGCATACGCGTTCCATTCTCTAAAGACAGTTTCCGCCAGGATGGGAGCTTATAGACTGGAAACTGTCCTAGAAGGCCTTTGGACACACACAGGATAGTCTGGGTTTAGGATTCCCATTCCCTGAGTAACCACAGAATGACTAGTTAGTGTTGAGCTATACTTTGGGAACTATTAAAACTACATTCAAATTCAATAATTGCTCTCGACCAAGAAAAACTGTGTGTCTTTACACTACTTTTTAAAGCATCCCAATTGTGTTTATTTTATCTTTATTTGCATTAATATCTCAATGGGAACAGAGACATATCTAGGAATAAATTAAAATAAAAAAACTTCAAACACATAATAGTGAGTACATTTTGACGAGAGAGAGAGAGAGAGAGAGAGAGAGAGAGAGAGAGAGAGAGAGAGAAGAGGCTAGATGGCCTGAAAAAAATCTCCCACTATAAACACCTAGAGTGCTGAGTGAAATATTTTATACATCTTTCTAAATTTATGGCTCATTTAAACTCACAAAAGAAGTAGAGTGCAAACTGATGCCAAACCCTTAGCTGCAAGGCCTTTTACAATCTCTATACCCAGAGGTTTGGTTACGAAAGGGGAGGGGGTGACAGTAAGATGTGGAGTAGGAACGGAGACCCCAAATTAAGGGGGTCCCCTGAAGACCTATACCCTCAGTGAAAGTTTCCTGTATTATTATTCATACATTTTTGTATGTCTGGGATATTTTATTACGTACCTTTTAAGTTCTAAAAGGCATTAAAAGCATGGGAAATGGCTTTTTTTCTCTTAAGGGTTATATAAACTACGTCTCATTCACTTTGCTAAATACTTATTACGCGAATTTTTATTTTAACAATTTTTAATTTAACAACTTTGACTCGGTGGTATAATCAACTCTAGACAATTGGTTGCAAAGAATGGGAAGTGGCCCAGTTTGGCTCAGTGAATAGAGCATCGACCTGTGGACTGAAGGGTCCTGGGTTCAATTCCAGTCAAGGGTATGTACCTTGGTTGCAGACTGACTGCCCAGCTCTGGTTGAGGCTTGGGTTGGAGGCAACCAATCGATGAGTCTCTCACATTGATGTTTCTCTCTCTGTGTCTCTCTTCCTCCCTTCCACGCTCCCTAAAAATCAATGGAAAAATATCCTCGGGTGAGGGTTTACAACAACAAGAAGAACGGGAAGTATGATGTGGATAGACCCAAATATTGGCTTTATGAGAGTTTTTTCTTCCTAGGTTATCACAGTTTTACAATCTACTCATGCAACCCACATGAGTAGGGTACACATGATTCCAAGTAAATGAACACATGTCATATATGGTTCCCCCTACTCACTCCAATACCCCCATTTTTTTTTACTGCTCTTTCTGAGATGATCTTCATGACCCCTTTGGCCAGTTCCCATCAGGGACATGAACCCACACCGGCGCAGACGGCCCGCCCTGGGAGCGTGAAGGTGTGTGCACCGCTAGGTATGGCTCGTCCTCCATCTGGCTGTGGTGGTGACGCCACTCAGCACACTGGACACATCTCTTCACAGCCAGTGTCCCCTTGGGTCATGATGGGAGATCAGCAAGAGTGGCCCCCTAAATGCTGGCATTTATAAAGAGATGGATGTACGTGCGTTTTCTTTTTAAAAAAATATATTTTATTGATTTCTTACAGAGAGGAAGAGAGAGGGATAGAGAGTTAGAAACATCAATGAGAGAGAAACATCGATCAGCTGCCTCTTGTACACCCCTTACTGGAGATGTGCCCGCAACCAAGGTACATGCTCTTGACCGGAATTGAACCTGGGACCTTTTAGTCCACAGGCTGAAGCTCTACCCATTGAGCCAAACCGGTTTTGGCTACATGAGTTTTCTTAATAAGAACAGCAAGCCTCCTCATGTGCTAGAGAAATTCTAAACCCGCCCAGCTTCCCTTGTTTCACTCTCAGAACATCCCAGCATGTATATTTTATAGGTGATTAAACTGAGGCTCGGAGGTGTCCGGCATCTTTAGGGCACAGTGAGATGCTGACAGAGTTCCTTGTGAAGCTAGGATTTGGACCAAGACTGTTCATCTCCCCGAATGCGGAGTCCTAGGCCTTTTCTCCTTCCAGCCATGAGGGAGGATGCTTCATCAGGCAGATCAGTGTCTTTCATCCTGGCCAACCTCTGAATGTGTGCTGGGGAAATACCTAGCTTATAGAAAAGAATCTTTTTGTCCTGGTTTTGATCTCGTTCCCTGGCAGGCTTGCTAAGATTTGTCTTAACATGTACATTTTTCTTGCCAAAGCACACGTGGTATGTTTGGACATATGGTCTCATTTTTATGATCTTTTAACCTTTACATATTTTAAATACCTCATGGTGGGGTTAATTCTTTGCGGTGACCAAGATTGGCAGCTGGTCGGATGGGGCCACGTTTGGAATCCCTAAGGAATGAGAGGCTGGATACCCTGTGGAACATACTTTCAAAGATAAATATAGAAATGTAAAGATGGAATGTTTTTATTTTCTATTGTTGACACTATTACAGATGTCCCCCATGTTTCCCCTTGTAAAAGATAAATTCTTGACACACTCATTAATGAACAGAGCCCAGTAATGCCTCATGGTAAATCGGTGAATTTATTCAAGAAGATATCACTGTAAAATGGCTTTAAGATTAGCCTTACTGAGCCTCCAACCATTTTTTTTACCATGGATTAATATTAGGTAATTTGAATCCCTTAGAAAATGGTCATTTAACTGTGACCTGTCTTTATATGTTCTGAGCACATAGTTGGCACAAAACACTAAAACCAGATTGGCTAAAGGACTTCAAACCTATTGAGCCTTAAAAATATGTCCCAGGTCACTTACTGGTGAGATCTCTAACATCATAGGGTTACTAATAACTTCAAAGCAGTGTTAACTGCAAAATGGAAGCGGGAACGAAGTTTTCATCCTTCCAGACAAGGTGGTTATAGGGAAATAAACAAATGTAGAGAAGCACCGAGTGGAGCCAAACTCAGGGGAGGTGTGCTCTCCAAAGACCTTCTGCAAATCAGAGCTGAAGGTGCCCGTATAGCTTAGCTCCAGTGAGCCATGGCAGTGCCCACGAGTGCCCTGAGAGGTAGTGAAGAGGCCGTATTCTGAAGTGCCGTTCCTGGAGGTTCGGATCCAGTGAACAAGGTTGTGGGCCTAAGCCAGCCATGGGCAAACCCGTGGGCCGGATCCAGCCCGTTCAACTGTTCTATCCGGCCCGTGGAGCCGAAAGACACAACTGGGGAAGGAGGTGCCTCGAGCATTTAGTGGGTAGAAGCCAGAGATGCTGTTAACCATTCAACACTGCACAGGACAGCCCCATAAAAATTATCACCCAATCCCATATGCAATAGGGTGGAGGCTGAGGAACCCAGCCATTGACCTAGATCCATGGTCGGCAAACTGTGGCTCGAAAGCCACATGCGGCTCTTTGGCCCCTTGAGTGTGGCTCTTCTACAGAATACCACGGCCTGGGTGACTATTTTGAAGAAGTGGTGTTAGAAGAAGTTTAAGTTTAAAAAATGTGGCTCTCAAAAGAAATTTCAATCGTTGTGCTGTTGATATTTGGTTCTGTTGACTAATGAGTTTGCCGACCACCGACCTAGATCACCTAAGCTGGTTTTTATGGACCTTCTTGATTGGGTCTCAGAAACATGTCTCATGCTGCGCAGCTAGTTTAAAAATTCAATCTGAATGAAATAGAATATAGTCTCTAGGTTGACTAATGACTGAAATGCAAGCTTTAACTCTTGCTAAATTTGTTATTAACTGTCAGCATGGTCCTCATTGAATAAATGTAATATGTTTTATTTCATATTCAAAAGGGGAACTTCTTAATAGTTTCATATAACTTTACTGCCTATAAGTTATAGCTCCATTAGCTTACTGTCTAACATTTATAACAGATACTCACTGAAGAGCAGCAGTTCTGAGTTTTGCAGACCAAGGTTTTATGTGAGGAACATGTGGACTTTAGATAAGGTTATTTCAAGAAATATCATCTTTAAAGATTCATTACTTGCAGGAGAAAGCAACCAGGCACTACATCAGCCATGGCTTTTGCCTGTGAGGTCCAAAATTGATCATTGGTTCATTACCACCAGCAGGACACACACCCCTACTTAAAACTGACGCTTAGACAGGGCTCATTCCTTACGGAGCAGGATTAATGGAAATGATCTCTGGATTAAGGTTAAAATGAAGGCTCTACCTTCACGGAAAATCGCTCAGATTCAAATCTCAGTTTTCCATTATTAGCTACAGACACTGACAGAGTGGTTCCACATTTTATTACACAGTTATTTTTTTTTCTCACCTCTAAAATGGGGTGAAAGTACTTAGTCACAGGGCTGTTGGGAGGGTAAGTAACTCAGCACATCATCTGGGACAGGTTCCTAGATCAGTAGCAGACAAACAGTAAATGCCAGTTAGCGGTCGTAATTATCATCATTATTGATGAGTATACACTCTCTCTCTCTATTTCTTACCAGTATGTTGGGCCTTTGGGTTCACTTTCACATGAGTAATTATTTTAGGGACTGAATGTCAGAGCTGACTCTTCCCCTTAGCACTCCCAGAGAGATGGATCTTCTTGGAAATCTGAGGGAAGTGGCAGACCAACCCTAAGTTTTAGTCTCAGAGCAGCAACTATTTTGAAAGGACCTAGGAAACAATTTCTTCTCTCCAGCGAAACTTCAACTCTTGGATGATGGGAAACTTGTGTTGTACTAGTACATTTGGGGCCTCTCCTTCTCCTCCAACACTTCATATAGTGTAACAACAATGAATGGAAGACTAAGGTTCTAATCTATACTCTGTTCCCAACCAGCTGTGTCACATTGAACAGCTGAGCACAATTACAGAACTGGAGAGACTAGACTAGAAGCTCTCTGAAGTGTTTCCAGCATTAACATTCTACTAGAGGCCCTGTGCACAAAATTCCTGCACTGGTAGGGTCCCTAGGGCTGGTCGGTGATCAGGGCCAATCGGTGCCTTCTGGCTGCAGGCCAAGGCCTTTCTTCCCCAGCTGCTGGCTGCTGACCAGAGCCTACCTTCATTCCATGCTTCCCTATGGTGGTCAGCACACATCATAGTGAGCAATTGAACTCCTGGCCTTCCGGATGAACTCCCGAGGGGACACTTTGCATATTAGGCATATATATAATAGTGTAAAGCAAGCATGTCAAACTCAAAGGCTAACACGAGCCAAATAAACCAGGCATGTGGCATGTGGGCCATGAGTTTGACATGCTTGGCGTAGAGTGTATTTTCTCCAGACCCTGGCTTTAGGCAGGGCCTCAAAATATAGAGTGGAGGAAGCATGATAGGAAAAAACACAGAGAGATAAATAAAAGGGGGAAAAAGAAAAACTAAGGAGGAGGTTATTAGGAAAGATGTACAGTAAGAAGTAGAAGGTGAAGGGAAGCAGGTTCAATCAGAAAACTGGTTGATACGTTTTAATCAAGTGTTCTATACCAAGCATGTCAAACTCAAAGGTTAACACGGGTCAAATAAATGAGGCATGTGTCCTGTGGGGGTGAGAGTTTGATGTGCTTGATCTACATATGCTAGGACCAGGGGAGTATGACAATAGAAAAGCCCTCATCGAATTTACAGGTGACTGTGGAACAGGTAGCCAGGTAGCCAGGAAGAGAACATGGAAGCTAACATCATCGGCAGGGTAAGGGGAGGATTCCCTGAAGAAGAATGGTCGAGGCTGGGGGCAGAGTGTTCTGGGCAGAGAGAAGAGCATTTGCAAAGGCCCCCGAGGTAGGAAAGAGCCGGGACCTCCAAGCGCTGAGGATGTCATGTGTGGCTGCACCAGGAAGAAAGGGAAGCAAGAGAAGACCAGCCTGTCCCATCCCCTCCTGTGTCTGCTCTGCTGTAGATGGCCACCTGTGGTCTGACCCTCCCCAGGCAACGATCGATCACCCTGTAATAAGCAATAACACAAATCCCAGCCTGGTCATTCCCAGAGAATCGCTGCCAGGCCATCTGAGGGCAAGAGGGAGTGTGGTGCTTTGCCAGGGGAAATGCCTTAGTAGAGAAGAGGTCGGGAGAGAATGTTAACTATGCCTCCATATGCTTCCTCCTTGCCCCCACTCCTGCGCTCCCAGCACCCCCCTTTCCCTTAGATTCTGTCTTCCTCCCTCAAGACCAGCTTCTCCCCCATTCCCTCCCCCGCTTTGGCCCAAATTATAGCACTGAAAATGTAAAACCTGCAGTTTTGGGTATGGTACCAAAGGAAACAGTTTTACTTAAAATCTCATTTTTGCCAAAATATTTTCAAAGTAGCTGGCGAGCTGTCAAACCACAGTGGCTCTCAGCTGCGCTTCCTGCTAGCATTTCCCCAGGTTCTCCCAGCACAGCACTCGGTAATTGGATATTATTTGAGGAGGAGGGGAAAATGCTGCAGGAGACAGTTTGTAGGTTTAAGAATTATCCTCCGGGTGCCGAAGGCCAGAGATGCAGAGGTTCCAGGGGTGCTCGGCTGCCAGGCTTCAGGGCTGCGTGACTGAGTGGCATTCCTAGATGCAGCTGTCAGCGAGGAGACCGGGAGGCATCGTGCTGGTCGCCATCAATATGTGGACGGTCATTCCAGTCTTTAGGTTGTTTTCTGCCACCGTGATGTGACTTTGACCAAAGGAATCGACTCTGGTGGGGGGAAAATTACTGAGCGCAGTAACTGAAATGATACACTTCTTTTCCCCCCTTCCTTTTTCAGGTACTGACAGCAGGTCCCATCCCTAGCCATCTCTTATAATTCCAGCTAGCATCTGTGGGTTTCATGTACCAGTAGAATAATTTCACAGTAAGCACTCTGCTCTTATGCGCCTCTAACAACTTTCTCCAAGACTTTAAAGGAGGTGCATGGTAATTATGTAAGGACTTCTAGACTCTCAGGACACATATGGATTTGATATGTGGATGTGGTGAAGGGTAAAGAATATTGACATATTTGTATTCTTAGGGAATCATCAGTTTGACCAATTACACCTTATAGGAAATATTAGGGTGACTATAAGTCTTAGAGTATGTCTTTCCTGGGACAGTCTTGGTCTATGCCCTTTGTCCCAGCATCCTTTCTGTTTTAGCATTTGACTCAGATTATTTATTTCTTAATCAAGTATTGTTATCATTATTTGCATGTAAGCAAGCTGCTTGTATAAAAAAGTACCAATTTAAGAGCTTAACAATTTCAAATTTAATAACCAAAAAAAATTCAGTTGTAAAGAGATGTTCTTTAAGGTTAAAAATAACAAGGCCATATTAAAACATACTCTTCAAGAGAATGTCAGGGACACAGTAGTAGATATGAATGTGGCTAAGAAGCTGATTAAAGTGTAGAAATGGAATTGAGAACAATTATTCTGCTTAGGTCATTTTTGATGTTCAAGCAATCAATAGACCAAAGTTTTTAAAATTTTTACGTTAATGTACATGGATATGACATTTTCACTTTTTGAAACTAGAACTTTGATTTTGGAATTAGTATTAGAATAGAACCATTTTTTTTTTAGTTCTAACTATTGAATAAAATTTTGTGCAGTCAATAAATATTTAAAAGTTATAAGATTTTAATAAATGCATATAATTATAAAATTTTAATAAGCTTATATAGTCACTCAAGTAACTATCAACATAATCTATACTATACAGGAATGAGGTGTTGTAAAAATTGTTTTTTACACTTTCAAAAAAGAAAGTCAAAAGTATAATCGATAGCAGTAGATTGAAAAAATACTATGCTAAAAAATAAACAAGAGAAAATTTTAACTCCCACCCAAATGTAACCATTCTTCTGAAATAAATGAGATTTTGATAATAAAAATGTCTGCATTTTCTCAAAACTATCTAGTGGCTCTAGCGGTATCTTACTGTATAAGGCGTCCAAAGTGCTCCATCCACGTGGGAGTTGTAAACTCATACAGACCTGCATTTAGAGGTAAAAGCACGCCTTTTACCGAGATGGCAGACAGCCCAGGAATTCCAACTGGCTGTGTCAGTCACATGGTTAGATCACATTGTCTCTGTGTAGAACAAGGGAGATGGTGCATTCTGGGGTCCCCTCTGAATCCATGAGTGGGGGCCCAAGGTTTTAGGTAGAGAATAGCTCCTTCCTTTTCCATTTTTGTCTGCATTCCATTTCTGTTTACATGTTGTTTCCATGTCTGTTTGAGGTCCCAAGTCAATAAGAAACTCATATTTCCTATAGGTTATTTTAGGACTTACTTCTTAGTGATATACAGTTGATCTTTGAATAATATGGGATTGAACTGTACAGATCCACTTATATGCGAATTTCCCTCCCAATAAATACTGTAAGTGTATATTCTCTTCCTTGTGATTTTCTTAAGAACATTTTTTCCTAGCTTATTTTAGTATAAGAAAATGGAATATAATAGATATACCATAAAAAGTACATGTTAATTAACTGTTCATGTCATCAATAGGGCTTCAACAGTAGGGTATTAGTAGTTACGTTTTTGTTAAGTCAAAACTTGTAAGCAGATATTGGGATTGCCCAGGGGTTCAGTGCCTCTAATGCCTGTGTTGTTGAAGGGCCAACTGTATCTCCATCCAATTTTGTATTGTGGTCTCATTTATTTCCACCGAGTAAAAACCCAGTGAGCTAAAATAGCTCACGAGTGAAAAAGAAATGAGAGACTCCTGTAGCATTAGAAAAAAGTAATAGTCAATTCTAGTGATATTCTACACTTGTATGTTGGTTATTTAACAGCACGCTCACTCCCCTAATTCTTCATCTTTCTCCGCCTTGCTCCAGGATGGGAAGCTCACCTCTGTGGCAGAGTCACCCAGGATTCCTTTTTCTCTGGCTGCCTTTGGGTTCTGCTCATGAGCAATACCACTAGGAGGTTGGTGAAAGGCTGAGATATTCATTCCTCTGTTCTCTCTTTCTTACCAGTTTTGGCAGCCCTGTGCCCCTAAGGCCACAGCTCCTCGCAGGTGGTCCTTCTCCCACAGTTTCACAGTTCCAGGTCCCACCAGCCTCTCTGAGTAGGACTGCTCTCTCCTTGCCACTTTGAGCCCAGTAGTGACAGTGGTATGTTGGTGTTAATAGTGCCTGGGTACTTACATCAGACCTTGCTGGTTGCCCTAACCCTGCTCAGACCTCTGTAAATGATCTCTTCAAAAAGTTATTCAACTTGCCCAAGCCAGTCTAGCTCAGTGGATAGAGCGTTGGACTTCAGACTGAAGGGTCTCAGGTTTGATCCTGGTCAAGGGCACGTACCTTGGTTACAGGCTGGATCCCTGGCCCTAGTCAGAACCCAGTGTGGGAGGCAACCAATCAATGCCTCACTTACATCCATGTTTCTCTCTGTCTCTCCCTCTCCCTTCTACTCTCTTTTAAAAAATCAATAGAAAAATATTCTCAGGTGAGGATTAACAACAACAACAAAAAATTATTCAACCTAACCCTTTCAAGTGTGTCATTTGTTGCCTCTCAAACCTGGATGGCAGGTCTGGCATCACTAAAATGAACGTCTCTGCATCTGCCTTCTAAATCCTCACTGCTCCTTGTTAAAAAGTGTTGGTAGTTCAGAGTTTGTAGGATCCAGGGCTTTGTTTTGGAATCACTGGCAAGTGGGTATTTCTGAAAGCAAAGGAAGTAAGGAATATTCTCCATGTATACTATAGTACTGACATTTAGCAATGAAATAATTCTAGACTTAGTTTGTGAAAACGTCTCATTCATTGCATTACAAGTACTGTTGTAAGTAGAAATTGTGAGCTACTATACTTTTTGACGAAGTAAAGCAGTTGAATAGGACTGTCCTGAGAGATGTGCGGAATGAACTGTCTTCAGAAGGCAGACTGGAAAGTCTGCCATCATCCAGGCCACTCTGTGGAGGCTCAAGTGATGACAAGGCATTTCGCTCTCATTGCTTTACTGGGAATAAGCAAATGTAACCAAGATGCCACTTGGGACTGCCCTGACCCTTAGAGAGTGTGTCCAAGTCTTGATTTCAAAATCTGGAATGTCCAGTGGCCTCCCAATGACCTCTGCAAACATCTGACAAACAGCTAGTGGAACGTCTGTTTTCATTCTGGAATCCATGCTGGTCAGTTAGATTTAGCATCTTGCACAAACAACACTAAACTTTTTCCATTCCTGCTTTTGCAAGAAACCCAAACACACCAACCACATTATGATCTGTAGACTGAATGAAGAATTCTAGGATCATTGTGAGGGAATCACACCGAAAAATAACATGCCACCTTCTCTCTGGCTACCTTCCCTCCCCTTCTTGTCTCTCCTCACTCTCTCCTTCACTCCCTCCCTCTTCTGCTGTCCCTCCTATAAGCACTTGTTCACATATGACCACATCTCTGCCTTCTGTGACAGTACCTGTAATCAATTTTTTATCACATCCACTGCTTTTTTTCTCAAAGAAAATTACAGTGAATGCATTTTTTCTCTCTGCTTTGGTGCACAAATAATTTTTTGTAAGTAAAATTTCTGGGGATATGCCTGATTAATTTGTTAAAGAAACCTGAAGGTCTACTACTAAGACACTATGCCTTTAAGAAACTGGTAACCAGAGAATCAGGCTTAATAAAAGTAGTGTTTGAAAGTCTCAGCAACCCAAAGAGGCTCAGACCTTTAAAATATAAAGTGTTTTCAAATATTCTGTTATGGTCAAAATCTGTGAGTCAATAAATCTTGGCAAAACCCTTCAGAATAAACGAGGAATGGCAAAGCTGGTACCATCAGAATTTGTCCTTATGAGTCAGAATCATTTATCAAACGTATTGGTCATCCCGTATTGCTGGAATTCTGTAGAATAGGACTGAGATGAAAATTCATGTACAAAGATTTATTAAGAAAGTTCTCCTGGAAAACAAGGAAAGGAAAGAAGACCAAGCGAGTGTTTTTAAGCCAAGTTCCGTAGAGGGTAGCTTCATTGTAATCCCAGAGATTAGAATGTGAGTTACGTCCCACTCTGGGAAAAAGGGTTTCCCCACGGCACTGCCAGGCACTTCTGGCTTTGGAGCTAAGTAGCTCGATTTGCGGGCAGTCGAAGTGGCTTCATGGGGCAGACTCTTATAAGCATAAGCACTCCAAAGCCAGGGGAAGGGCACTGTGGTAATTTTAAAACATCTTCACAAATTCGCCACCACTCTTTCCACAAAAGGGAGCCTGAGTCTTCTTCTCTTAAACATGGGCTTGCCCTAATGACTCCCTTCTAAGGACGAGAGTGAAGCAGAAGTGACACTCTGAATTCCACGGCTGAGTTCAAAAAGGTGTTACACCGGCCTGGCTCCAACTCCTTCTCTTGAGTTTGTCTTGTCCCTAGAACTCAGGTACCACATGAGACCAGGCACATGGAGATGTCTGGCCAAAAGCCCCAACTAAGGTCTAAGGCCATAGCCAAATCCAACCACAGACATGTGAATGAGGTAGCCTTCCAACTAGTCCTTCCCGCCACCTTCTGGCTGATGCCCCAGACATCATGGGTAGAGGGCATTCTCTCCTGCCCTGCCTCATCCAGATGCATGAGATGCAGGACCATGAGCTAATAAAGAGTTGTTTTCTGCCACGGAGTTGGGGGCTGATTTGTTACACAGCCACAGGATCGGGGATAGGCATAGAAAACGTGAACGTTTGTGGGGAAGTTCCCGAAGGAATACGGGCGAGAACTGGGATCGGTGCAAGTCCCTAACGAGATGTTTTTACTAAAGGACTGTGAATAGCCTCTCTGTCTCAGTTAATTGGACTGACTCATAGGACAGCGTGATTTAGTGGAAAGAACACTGGCCATTGAGTCACAAGAACTGGGTTCAAATTCTAACTTGGAAACAAGTCCCTGAATCTCCTAGGATCACAGGTTTCTTATGAGTAGTCACACCTATGTGTCAGGTTGTTTGGAGAGCTGGATAAAACAAGATATGAGAGCATACCGGAGACACAGACACTGATGTAGATCTCAGTGGAGAGGTGACTCTCTCCCCAAGGGCCCAGTCCACGTAGGCAATGCTGTTCCACCAGTGCCCTCTCGGGGAAGAGTTCTTGCTGATAATAGGAGAGAGGCTCAGACTTTTTCTTTGTCTTGGGACATTTTCTGTGTTAGAAACCATTTTCCCCCCACACCATTAATGACCTCAGAAACACATGAACTTGCATGAACTTAGTTTTCCAATACTAAATAGGTGGTCTGTGGAGCTAATGTCTTAAAGAAGATTTACAGTTTTACGTTAGGGTGCCGTTATTACTAAATAATGTGGCATTGTCCATTCTAGAAACCATCTTGACTGTTGGAAGCACTGTCAAAACCATATTTGGTAAACCAGGAATGAAATGCATCCTTATTAAGTTATTTGACAATTTTGAAGTTTGCACTTGGAACCACGCACAGAGTTCTTTTAAAGCTATTCATTTCACACAAGGCAAGGAGGACGTGTCTAGACAAATGTTCTTTAGAGGAAGTATTTTAAAATAAAGCCTTTTTTTTTGAAATGGCTATATACTCTTGTGTCCAAACATTTTCCTTTGAACTCACTACAATATTTGCTTTCTTGAAAGCAAGTTAATGTTCTGCAAATTAACCAGACTTCAGAGAGTTATGATTTTTACAACAACAACTTTTAGGGGTGTGAAAAAAAACCCTAAGTTTTGTTAACAGAAAGACTTTTGTCAGAACATTTTTATGAACACTTTTTTTAACCTAATGGGATTTATGGGCCTATGGACATAAAAATAATGAAAAGGCCATATTCTGGTCTTAAGAAGAGTCTAATATGAATATACTGAAAAGCCAAAGCAAGAACTTTTGTGATTTGTAGCAGCATAGCATTTGGTCATTGTTAAAATGACCTGCCAAGTCCACAGAATTAAAGAATCTTATCTTGCTTCCACAGAGTGCTGACTTTCTCAGGGAGCTGTGTTGGGTCATATCAAATATGACTCAAATTGTTGATAACACAAAGTAATTTTTGATATATTTTTATTGATTTCAGGGAGGAAAGGAGAGGGAGAGAGAAAGAGAAGCATCAATGATGAGAGAGAATCATTGATTGGCTGCCTCCTGCATGGCCCAGACTGGGGATCGAGCTCGCAACCCAGGCATGGTCTGAAGGGTCACTCCAAATGATGTCCCACTGCCTCATCCCACAGGTGAGATGAATAGTAGCCACATTTGGGAATTTGGGAGCCCTGAAGAATTTTGATTTCCTTATAACTCTGCTAATTCATTCCTTCATGCAATAAATATTTGCTGAGTGTCCACTGTGAGCCAGGGACCATTCTAAGCACCGAGAACATGAACAAAACAGACAAAGGACCCTGCCTCCATGAAGCAGACTATAGGATGGGGAGGCAGATAAGCAAATAAAAAAACAGATGTCTGATGGGGTGAAGGAGCACAGAAAAACATGAGGCAGGAACATGAGGGTAGAGAGTAGGGATTACTAGAGAGCAGGGAGGGCGGGGTCTGGGAAAGCCCCACCTATATGGTAACATTTGAGCAGAGACCTGAAGGAAATGAGAAAACAAGCCATCCAGATTCTCGGGGAAGAACAAGCCACGCATAGAAAGCGCGACATGCAAAACATGTGAAGTGAGAGTCAGCTTGTCAAATACAAGGAATGCCAAAGAGACCAGTATGGCTGGAGCAGAGGGACGGGGCAGAGAACAGGAGTGGAGGGCTAGATCTCATGCAGCAAGTGCAATACTTAAGGGACTCTTTGCAGAGAAAGAAAACAAGATTTCAAGAATAACACTTATGGAAATGCTCCATTTAGGAGGTGAAAAGGGGTAAGGAGATAGTATTTTATTTTTTAAAAATATATTTATTTATTTATTTTTTTTTTCACAGAGAGGAAGAGAGAGGGATAGAGAGTTAGAAACATCGATGATGGAGAATCATCGATCAGCTGCGTCTTGTACACCCCGTACTGGAGATGTGCCTGCAACCAAGGTACATGCCCTTGACCAGAATCTAACCTGAGACCTTTCAGTCTGCAGGCCGACACTCTATCCACTGAGCCAAACCGGTTTTGGCAGGAGACAGTATTTTAAAAAGATGACAAGGGGACCCTACGAGAGAACAGGGCCCTAAAGCCTTGGAAAGAGAAGTTAATAGAAGAGGGGGTGCTCAACAGTGCCCCCTGTGTGTCAACAGTCCCATAGCTTACATGAAAACCAGAACCGATCAAAGCCTTTCAGTCCGCTAACTGAGGGTTACAGGAGATCTTCGAGAGGACAGCTTCCCCTGAGTGACGGGATCCGATGTCTAGTTGCAAAGTAAGAAGAGTGAGAGGTGAAGAAAAGCAGGTAGCACACGTCGCCTGCTTTTGCAGCCTCTTCCCCTTCCTCCTCCTCTCCCCCTTCAATTCCTTTCTCTCTCCTCCTCCTCCTCCTTTAAAAATTGTTTTGATCACAAATGCAAAAAAGGAAGATAAGATAATACTCTGAAAGCACAGAGAGCATTTGTAAAAATAGCTATTGGCTTTCTCTTTGTGAATATTTGCCAATGAATCCCTGCAGACTTCAACATCAGCTCAATGCTCATAATCTTCCCCACCAGGGAACATATAGTCCTCTGCAGTGACCCATGCCGGAGATTTACTGGCATGAGATACGATCTCTGCTGTAGTTAGTTCTAGAGATAAAGTTAGTTTTTGCTAGGGTTATTTATCCATCCCCTCCACCCCCTGCCGGGCTACTTGGACAGGAAGAATCAGTGTCTTGGCACACTGAAACAGTAGGAGTAGTGTTTCTGAGCAGGTACTATCAAAACAGGTCAATGACACCGGATTCTGGTGAAAGGGATTAATAAAATCTTTCAGGTTCCATTCTACCGTGGTTATGAAGACATATTTTAGGGCTCGTTTTCCTTCAAATTTTATAATTGCTTTAAAAAATTGGCAGACGTATGCAAAGCTAACTGGCAGGCGTTCTAATTTTGTTCTTTGCTCAACTCCTAGGGCAGTGCTGACATCCAATAAATGTTACATAGTCATATTAATACTTCCCATGTCGCCTTCATGAAATTTTTACACCTTAATTAAATGATTACACTGAAAACAAACCAGGCGATTGGGTGATTCTAAAATATCTCACCCTCAAACGTCAAAGACCAACATGTTAAAATCCAATGCATGCTCTTCATAATTGACCAAAGAAAGCACATTTACGGCATTACATAGAAGGTGTGATTTTCTTTTCTCCCCTCAAACCAGGGAACAAGATGGACACCCACTGATGTTTTTGGCAGGGCGGCCTTCCCAGGATGTGCTATTAGAATTTGTCAGCCACATTTTTGCCTCTACACAAACACTAAGAGACTAAGCTTGAAACCCCCACGAGAGAGAGAAAAAAAATTACAGTAGAAATTAGGACCTGGCTGGCCAGTGCTCCAGCTCTCCCAGGCGCTGCCCCAGCAGAACCCAGACCACAGGGCAGAGAAAAGGTGAGGTTAATGCCAATGGGTCAAGGGCGGAGCTAAGTCAAGCTCTCAGCAGGGATGCTGAGAATTCCATAGAATCTCCTACTGATTAGGGGGCATCCAAGGAAACTTTGGGACTAGAACCATCTGTTTAGAGAAAGAGGAGCGCTTCCATTCCAAATCATCTAAATCAGTGCTCCGTGGGAGGGAAGGGAAGGGTAAAGAAAGGAAATAGTTTGCAAAATATACACTATAAAATTTAGAGGAATACCCAAGGCCAATCCTAAAATACCAACCCCTTAAAAACATTCTAATTAAGTTTTCCAACTCTTTTAGAGAAAATGTCCTTATTGGCTTAAACCTTGCTTCATGACTCATCAGTTATAGCATTAATTGTGCTTTATTTTTTGAGAAAACTGGCTTTTAAGAGATATTTGTTTTATAATGTTAAGCCGGGTGTTTTTTAACTTAAATTCCCGTGGCTAAAATGTCTCTAAAATGCAGGTGTTTCCCCATCGCAGGGATGAAACAGAGTCTTTCTGATGCAACAAGATTTTATGGCAAAGTCTACTACATTTTTACTATACGTGAATCAACGATCCTATAGTGGATAGACAGCAGCAAGTTAGAAGTCACCAAGAATAGATGTGTGTGTTTCAGACTTTAAAGTGAAGAAAAGGGGGAGGCTGGGAGAAGTTTGTTAGGAGAATGCGTAGGTGTCTGTACATCAGAGACGTCTGGCTGATCGCAGCCTTGAGGAGGAAGGAGTGGGTTTGCTCAGAGGCATTGGGTCCGAGTGGGAAATCGTTGTTTTCCTTTTTCCTTCAACAGACCCTTGCTTCTTCTTTCCTCAGGTAAGATATATACCAGTAAATATTGGCGGGAGAATAATTCTGGATTTCTAATACATCCAAATACTAAGTATTGATTGATTTCTGTATATATGGAAGCTTCAGATTCATTTATTCGGCTTTCAATATCCCCTCTGCCATGTAATACTTCAAAATTAACAATGTTTGAGAATAGCCAGTGTTACCTTTCAAACCTAAAGGATTTCCGTTGTTTAAATTGGTTTTAAGATTCAGTATTTTTTTATTATTATTGTTTAAAGTATTACAAATAGTAGTACATGTATATCCTTTCCCCCCATTGACAGGATTATCTTTGTCCTCTAAAAATTAACTTACTTTCACTAGAAGATGCTCATATACACTTAAGAGTTGATGCTGTTAGGACCTAGATCTCTTTGGGAACAGGGCAAATATCTTCAGCACAGTCTCCATATCCAATCGCATTACATTGTTAAGCAGAATTCTAATAAATTAAATGAATTGTATATATGCACCTAGTGACCTGGGGTCCGAAATCTCACAGTACCGCCCAACTGCACACAGCTCTCCCCTGGACAAGCGCTCCTGGCCCCGCCCCAACCCCTCTGGCCTTCTTTGGCTCCTTCAAACCCCGCCCTCAGCCCAGAGAGTCTCCTCAGGCTGGTCCTGCTTCCTCAGGGCACCTCCCCACTTCCACCCTGTCTCCAGAGCAACGTGGCAGCTCCACCTAGATGCACATGCAGCCTCCTGCTGAACTACTGTTATGGCCATTAGCATATTAGCTCTTTATGATACAGGATATAAACACAGAGAGAGAAAGCATCACAATTATTAGCATATTAGCTGTTTGTGATTATATATATATATATATATATATATATATATATATAGAGAGAGAGAGAGAGAGAGAGAGAGAGAGAGAGTGCTAGTAAGTCCTCTGTAAGTTCCCTTAAGGCTTTTAAGGGAAGAAAGAAGTTGTCATTTAGCTACCACCTCTATTTTACTTCTAAATAGATCTGCATGACTATTGTCTTTGGGGGTGTTGTGAGGGTTGTGATGATGTTAAATTTGTTAAGATTGATTTCCTTTTTAATAGGAGGATAAAATAATTTAAGCCCATTTATAGTTCCTGATCTCAATTAGCCATTTTAATAAGCATGTCCTACATAACTATAAATTTATTAGAGAAAGGTTAATAATATGAATGTTCTTTTAAAAGAATTATTTCAGAGATGAAGAGAGAGGGAGAGGGAGATAGAAACATGAACAATGAGAGAGATTGTTGATTGGCTGCCTTCTACATGCCCTCCACTGGGGATCAACCTGAAACCCAACCAAGGCATATGCCCTGACTGGGAATTGAAGACCTCTGGGTTCGTGGTCAATGCTGAACTTTTGAACCACATCTGGCTGCGTTACTACGGATGCGCTTGTATTTCATATTCTTTTAAGGGTTTTCCCTAAATTGGTCTAGATGGTGTCATGAAATCAGCACCGTGAAGGCTTTAGCTACAAGGGAAATTGGGGACAGTGTGGTTAGAGTGAAGTCAATTCATAGTTAAAAGGACTATACCATTTTAAGTAGCTAGCTCTTACCTCAGATTATTGTTAAAAAAAATAGTTGGTAAGGCAAAAAGGGAGACATTTCTCATCAGAGGAGAAATTTCAGTGGACAATAATGGTTGACAGGAGGTCAGAAAGCCTTGCCTCCCAGCTGCTCTGTAGGCGCACTGTGGATAACAAATGCTCTGATCAATCACCTCGCAAAGGAAAGTCCACATATTTAGGTTCCCAATTCCAGAAACTATTTCTTTCTTCAACATCTTCTGGAGTTGATTCTGGTACCAAATCAAAAAAGATCGTGGTTCAAATGAACTACTAGGAAGCAATTAGGTGTTGATGGGCTGTACCGTCTGCTGGCACTATGGAGGGTGAAGGCCTTGGCACTGAGATCTTAGATTGAAAATTCAGTATGGCAGACCACCCACAGGGTTAGTCTTCTGACAACCCAAAGGAAAATGCCTACGACACAAGACCATGAGCCAAGGAACAAACTAAACCAGTTACAATTTCCTTTCATAGAAAATAGTTCTCTCTCCCCAAGCACATGCATATAAACATATACACACACGGGCACACACTTACCCTAGAGGGATAAACGGTTTATAATCTCTTTAATATCCTGTTTGTAATCACCTCCCCAAAGTAACCAAATCAATACAATGGAACCTATTTGTAATGTTGGTTTTGAAGAATAGGCTGCATGCTAACATTTTGGATAGAAACTCACAATGAAGAGAAGGATTTGAGGATGAGTAAGCAAACCTTTTCTGCTCTCTAAAAACTTACAGTTTAGTATGTACCAATGAAAGCCATAGTTTTCATGCACAGATCAAGAAAATAGGTAAACAATCCAAAGTGAAGTTAAAACAATTGCTTTAA
Organism: Vespertilio murinus; assembly: GCA_963924515.1. NCBI lineage: Eukaryota > Metazoa > Chordata > Mammalia > Chiroptera > Vespertilionidae > Vespertilio > Vespertilio murinus. The sequence goes on from OZ004705.1 coordinate 3,184,315, forward strand.
AGGGAAGTATGAAGTATTAGAAAGCCTCAAAGGTGGGTGAGATATGTCTGTTTGGCTTGGTCATCTTTATGAATACAGCATACATAATTTACCCTTGAGGCTTAGCAAGGAACTTAAAATGCAATCTTATTGAAGTAATATATTTGTTTCCTACATGTATGGAGTGTCATTTATAAAATATTTTTACTAGTAGATATTATCTCTCTATATATGAGCCTAATATGCAAAGCATCCCCTTGGAAGTTCAACCAACTGGAAGTTCGATCGCTTGCTATGACATGCCCTGACCTCCAGGGGGTGGCACAGAATGAAGGAAGGTCCCAGCTGGCAGCTGGCAGCCACTAGAGATCCTACCCATGCACAAATTTTGTACACTGGGCCTCTAGTCTATATATACAAAAGACTAAGTTCCTTGCTTTCATATGCATTTTACTAATTTTTTTCATCTCTGAAAAAAATTCTATTATAGAGAATAGTGATATTAAAATATTTCTTCTGATTAATTTCCTTTCAATGTGTATGAATCCATGCATCAGGCCATTAGTCATTACTACAATAATACTTCCCATGTATTGAAACTACAAAGTATATGAGGCATTTTATCTTTTATTAGGTGATCAAATATTTTTGCGTGAATAAATGAAGTACTGGAAATGGAATGCTAATTGAAGAACTGGCTGATTCTAAAGCCCTTGCTCTGTTCATCACAACGTGTCACCTTTCTAAGTCAGGAGCCTCAGCCTTTACTGCACATTGGAGTTAGCTCGGGGGCCAGGAAAAGGACTGAAGTCTACAAACTGTGGCCTAACATTCCGCGGAGAGTGACCGGGGCGGCAGCTGGGCACCCAAGTCACTTAAAGCTCCTCCGGGGATCCTAATGTGCAGGCAAGGTTGAGAATCATTGCTCTGCACATAGTCTTTTGAGATAAAATATAGTCACTCTGTTCGCTAGACAAGAGTTTTAACAATTCAAACAAGAAATTTCATTTTAATGCAGTGTTTTAGGATGAATTTAGACCAGCTGTATTTATTTAAACACTTAAGCATCAGGGCTTTGCATATGCAAGGGCAGGTGGTACAGCCAGAAAATTCTTTAATGTTAAAAAGGCAATACTCAACCAAAGGCGGAGGCATTCTCAGGTGACTAGAAGCAGCATTAGCTAACTATCAATACTGTGTATGGCTCCCTGTATGAAAACGTATGTGGTAAGTAGGCAAAAGGAGGACTTTCTATTATTTAAGAATTTTCCAAATGTCCTAAGTATTTGTCAGATTTGAAAAGTTTCAGCTAAATTCTAGGGTCCCTCCATTCATACCCGCGTCTGATTGAGCCAGTTCCCTGCAGACCTATTCACAGTTACTTCCTTTTATCCACTGCAGCACGTTTAGATCAAATGCACAGTAATTTCATACTAGTAAATTTATTGTCCAACCCACAAAAAAAAGCCACATGAAAGGAAAGAAATATGAGACGTGTACTGTGGTCACTGCTAACTCAGCCAAAACTAACTCTTTGATATCTTTATGTTCTTACCATCTGCATTTTGCTCTGCCTTCAGTATGGTAGGAGAGGTAATAGAGGAGACAGATGAGAAAAGATGGAGGAAAACAGCTCTCCAAAAGCAGTACCATAAATTATTCTAATGTATCTTCATTAATCACGCTCAGCTATGGTTTCAATTATTTATTTTTCAGGGAAGGTTTCAGGGTGAGTGAGTGAGATGTTCTTTCAAGCTGCTTTATGATTCTTTAAAAATCTGGGATGGAAAATATTCTCAGGTCTTGGTCCTTAGATCCTAAGTGAAGCCTCATTCCTCTGGAAGCCAACCAAAAGGGATTGCATCCTGGAACCTACAGATCCCTTTTGATTGGTACAAAGATCCGGTCATTGCCTCCTCTCAATACCGTAACTTTATATTTTTCTCAAATTTTAGAAATGGTATTTATTCTGAGCAACACAAACAGCTTAAAGGAACTCTTCCAGAGAGTTCTATTTCAGTGGGAGAAATATCACCTTCCTGGACCATCCATACCAGGAGTCCCTATACAGTAGAGTGAAGCTGCTGATTCCAGAATTGGTGCAAATTATTTCTTGGTTTTTCATGGTTTTGTACCAGACTTCAACCTTCAGTCACAACATGACTTGAATAGTTTGAAAATGAGCCCTGCGTCTCATGCCAGCTGAGGGTGGCCTTTGCTGGAAGCCCACAAAAGATGGAATGTCTGAAATCCTGAAAGTTTCTCGCTGGAGTTTTAAGACAGGCCACACTTCCTCAAAGACAGTGCCAAATTCACCAAACTTTTCATAAGTCTGACCCACATTGTACACTATGCACAGGGCCAATCACCAAGCCAAACTCATCTGGTTCAAATGTATAATTTCATTTGTAAAACTGGCTGCATCTGGCAAAGGGAACAGCAGAGCTGGGCACTGGTGCCCAGCATGTGAGACCCAGGGCTGGGATAGGAAGGCCTAGCAGGAAAGGAGCTTGAGGTAGGCCTGGGCCTCCAGAACGGCTACAGGGAGGGAAGTCCAGCAGTGGCTGGGGAATCTAATGAGGATTTTCACAAAATTGTCCGTTTCTGATAGATGTGAGAAAGCTGAACAAATAATAACTAATGCTATTGGCACCCCAAATACTCCATCACATTTGTAAATTGGAGTTCTGTGTCAGGTGGCTGAGACTAAAAAGGAAAAAGATATATGGCCACGCGTCTGAAGACATGGCCTTGGAAATGAGGTGGGGTATGTGTCCCTGTTCAATCTCTGGGTGGGGAAATCTGCAAAAGGGACATAGTGCTTTAGGACAGTTGAAAACAGCGAGGCCCGGGAATTCTGCTGCAGCACATCACATCTGGTGACCACATGTCCTCTCATACTTTGGGATATAGAAGCAACAGCTTGATCTCTACTTAATGGATGTGCTCAGTGTCTGTAAAATGCACTTGACTCATGACAATGTCCACCGAAGGAAAAAACAAACAAACTCCTATACCTCGAAACACGGTAGTGCCTCCTCTTTCTTCGCTCTTTCTCATCATCATCTTAGCCATTGGCTCAATGCAGAAGAAGGTGATTGAGTAAGGAAGCTAAACAATAAGAGACAAGGTTTTAAAAATGAAGGACCATCAGCAATGAAGGCAGAAAGTTAGAAATCAGTGGCAAATAGTAACATAAGAGGTGGTCAGAATTAATAAGCAAAAATACCCTTAAAACTTGGTCTAGACCAAAATCATACATAAGTCAAGTTAGAAAAGCAGTAAATTGTCATAGTAGATGTGAGTAAAAATAAGAATGACAACAGCCACTATGAATGATGTGAAGGAAAATAAAAGCGTTTATTCAAAAAACATTGTTGATATTGTGTTCCTACCATTGAGGCATTATAAATTAATCATAGAGAATTGAGATAAATCAAAGTAACAATTTCACCAATAATAAAGAAAACCAGCAATCTGAGCAATAAACGAAATGTTGAACACAAGAAATGAGGCATTAAAAACAAGTGGAAGAAAGATTTATTACTGACGGGATGGTCAGGTAAAATTCTATGGAGGTTGAAGATTTAGATGTCACCATGAAGGAAGAGTGAGGTTACACGAAGCAGAAAGGGAGAAGGTCATTTGACTTCGGGATAATGATTTGGGCAGTCAAAGAGTATGTACACTCACATGGGCCTTTGAAGAGTACCAAGTAGACCACTCTGGCTCAAAGTAAAAGGTCACTGTAGAGATGCTAAGAGTGGTGTTGGAGAGAAACGTAGGGAAGCAGGTTATGAGGAACCTAAGCAGCCTACCGAGGGGTTTGGACACATGCTATCGGAGAGAAGAGTCCCTTGCAAGGTTTAGAAGTAACATAAATAGAGCACTGTTTTAGGAAAACTAATTTGACTTAAAGTGTAAACTAGAATAAAGAAGGAAGAACAGGGACCAGACATATGGACATTATTCAATGAATGCTTTCTGTGTGCCACCTCAGGGCAGGAAATTGTAAAAGATATTACAGATACACAGATGAATAAAATGTGCTCATTTCCCAGGCTGGTGGAGGAAATGTACCCGTGAATTTTTAAAATTACAGCTATAAAAAATCATAATGGAGAAGATCATTCAAACTTCACTTGAGTTTAAAAGACCGACAGATATTCCCTAGAAATCAGAGTGAGAAGAGCCAAGAAATAGCATGAACAACCACAGTATGATAAGTTATGCTTATCATAACACAGTATGATAAGCAATTTAGGAAGATAACTCTGCTTTACTCAGAAGTGCATAAACTGATGGAGGTCACTCAGCAGCTTTATTGAAACAGCAAGGTAAGTACTAATGAGGAATAAATCTAGCCACTTTACCTGAGAAATAAGAGGACGGATTTAATTAGTATTCAGGAGATAGGAACAACAGAATTTAGAGGCTGATTAGGCGTGGCTAGAAGGAAAGGAAGAGGAAATATTGATTTAAAGATGCCTGGCCCGGTGACTGGGTGGATGATGGAGCGGAAGGACATCCTTGGGAAGTGAGGAGGCGGACTGAGAAGTGAACTGAATTTGAGAAGTGAATTGAGTTTGGAACATGTTATGATTCAGGTATCTGTAAATCAACCAAGTGTGAAGAAGACCATTAGGCTGTTGTAATGTGGTCTGGCTCTATGAGTCATCAGCATTCAGGTGGTCACTGAAACTAGGAACTAAATGAGGCCATGCATGGAAGGAGTTAAGAATGAGAAGAAAAAAAAATGAATGAGTACTTAATCCCAAGGAACATAGGACCTAAAGACCTAAAGTCTAAAAGAAACAAGAATAATAGTTTAAATTAAGCGAAAAAAAGAAGGAGAAAGAAAAAAAAATTAGTAAGGAGAACAAGAAAAAAGGATGACGAAGACAACTGAGAAATTCTGCAGGATGGATTGGGGTTAGGGGCGAGTCAATGTCAAATGCTGGTGAAAATTCCAGTACCACAATGACTGAGAGTGTGCAAAAGTGCTGGGAGTTTGACTTCTCCGCAGACCTCACAAAGACAGTCGCAGTGCTGTGGCTGAGGCAGTACCTATTCGTTAGAAAGTGGGCGAGCAGACTGGAAATGACACAGTGAAACGTATTCTCTGGCCTTGTCTCTTCAGGATGCTATTTGGGGAGGAATAGGAAGTAACCAGTGAAGAAGAATAAGGGGAGAAAGAGAATTATTTTGTAAGCTGGGGTGAAAAAAGTCAAAGGAAGGCAGAGTAAGGATTTGTGGCAGGGTGAGTGCCATACAGTGAAGGGGGAACTCGAGGTCATCTGAGAATTCCATGCAGAACTCTGTAGGGGTAAGAGAAATTAAGGGGATTCTTCTCTAATGGGCTGTCTTTCTTTAAAAAGCAGGGAACCAAGGTATTTCCTGAAAGTGCGGTGGTGTGAGTAAGATAGAAAGCCTGCGAATTTAGATGAGACAGTGGAATGGCCCACGTTGGACAGGGAAGAGCAATGAGGTGTGAGAGGATTTCTGAGTGCTAAAGAGTCCCCGAATGATCTTAGAAAATATCCATTTGTAATGGAGCCAAATTATATGTGTTTCTCCCAAACCCTTGGCAGTTTAGATGTAGAAGTGAAGAAGGCAAACATATTGATTGATTCAGGTTTGATGACTGAACAGCAGATGGAATAAAAAGACAAAGGAACTCAGAATATAGGCACACACACAAAAAAATAGAGATGAGATGTACTGTAGCGTCTGAACAGTCTCAGCTAAAGAACTCCTAAGCGAGAGACAATAAGAGAAACAGACATGAACTAGACTAAGGTGCAAAACCTCTGGTCATTTCTAAACTCTATCTCAAAAAAATGCCTTTTCCCCCACCTTCAACCCAGCAATTCTGCTTCTAGCAATTTAGCTAGTATTCCCATATATATTTACTGCAGCATTGTCTTCATTAGAAAAAAACTGGAAACAACATGAATTTCCATCCATACACACCCGGAGAATAAATTAGAGTGCAACGAAATAAGCAGAAATTCAATAGAGAGAGGAAGGACTAACGCACAACTCTAAGGTGTGGCAAAGTGAAAAACAAGATGCAAAAAAGTGTGCATTACATGTCGCTATTTGTATAAAAGTAAGGCAATGCATATCTATACTAGTGAACACACATACATATGTGTATACTATCTCTGGAAAGATAGAGAAAGGATATGGTAACTGCTTCTGGGGATGGTGCTCTACGGTTGGGGTACGGGTGAGAAAAAAACCATGCTCTCACATTAATATATATATATATATATATATATATATATATATATATATATATATATATACTAAAGGCCCAGTGCATGAAATCATGCATGGGGCGAGAGGAGGCTTAGCCCAGCCTTCACCCTCTCACAATCCAGGACTGCTGGCTTTAATCACTGGCCTGCCTGCTTGATAGCCACTAATCACTCACTTGCCTGCCTGATCAGCCCTAAGCCCCTCTGCCTGCCTGCCTGATCAGCCCTAACTTCTTGCCTGTCTGCCTGATCACCCCTAACTTCTCGCCTGCCTTCATGATTGCCCCTAACCACTCGCCTGCCTGCCTGATCACCCCTAACCACCTCTGCCTTGGCCCCTGCTGCCGCAGCTTCATCTGGAAGGACATCAGGAAGGTTGTTCAACTCTCCTGTCTAATAAGCATATTATGCTTTTATTATTAAAGCTGCATATAATTACATGGACAAAGAGATTTTTAAAAAATCAATCTGTTTCCATTAGTGGTAAGCGCTAGTAAGGTAACATACTTAAGTACATTTGTGCTTGCATTATATCCTTCTGGACTAGTCATCTTTTAGTTTCATTAGATAAAATCAGGCTATTTAGGACATGCAATATTTGTTATGCCCTGAGCCAGCAAGACCTTCAGCTGAGGTTCATGAAAAGATAGGGCCATTCCTGATGACAAGGGCATGGAGAAGCCATTTCTTTCTTTCTTTTTTTTTTTTTTAAATATATATATTATTGATTTTTTACAGAGAGGAAGAGAGAGGGATAGAGAGTTAGAAACATCGATGAGAGAGAGACATCGATCAGCTGCCTCTTGCACACCCCCTACTGGGGATGTGCCCGCAACCACAACCAAGATACATGCCCTTGACCAGAATCGAACCTGTGACCTTTCAGTCTGAAGGCCGACGCTCTATCCACTGAGCCAAACCGGTTTCAGCAAGAGAAGCCATTTCTGATGACAAGGGCATCGAAAAGCCATTTCTGATGACGAGGCCATGGAGAAGCCATTTCTGATAAGGGCGTGGAGAAGCCATTTAGGATGAATTGTTCTGCTGACAAACACTAAGCAGAAAGAACATGCTAAGGAAACCACGCTCACCATTTTCAGAGCTTAAGGAGTGAAAGGAGTTTAAAATGTCTAGGTGTAATTCTGCCGAAACTTCAATATCATGCTATAAGTAATAAACCTTTATTGCTTATTAGGATTTCTTATGACTTAAGAAAAAGCTTTTTATTTAAACATCTCTGGGGCTATTCTTTGATACAAGAGAACTTACCACCTCAGCAGTGAACATCGTTAGCACTTTTCTCTGTTTACTAGTGGAGCAAAGGACAGGCAGTTTCAACCACTCTGCGCAGAGACAGTGGCCCGTATCAGCCTTCTTTCTTTCTTTTAAAAAAATATATTTTATTGATATTTTACAGTGAGGAAGGGAGAGAGATAGAGAGCTAGAAACGTCGATGAGAGAGAAACATCGACCAGCTGCCTCTTGCACAGCCCCTACCGGGATGTGCCCGCAACCAATGTACATACCCTTGGCCGGAATCAAACCCGGGACCTTTCAATTTGCAGACCAATGCTCTACCACTGAGCCAAACCGGTTTTGGCAATCAGCCTATTTCTGAAGAGACATGTGCAAAAGCCTCTGTCACCCACACCTTGCTAAATGAAGCTACAGAATCCAAACGTGTTATTCCGGGAGCTATCCCGAAAGTTCTGTGCAAAGCTGTGTGACACAGGCCGTATGGTGGAGACAGCCCAAATGTACATGGGGAAATCCCGAAAAAGCTTAATGTACCACACAGGCAGCTTTGCAATGCCCACGACTGGTATGCGTTCCCCATTCAAAGCTAACAGCGACCGCTGCCAAAGCCCACTTTGTTCTCCGTGCTGGTGATTTATATTGCGGTTGGCTTGGGGGTGAGGGGAGGAGAAAGAGAGAAAACTAGAGAGCAAGAGAGAGGCTACATTTTTATACCAAACATTGGTCTCTTCTCGGCCTTACTGGAAATCAGATTATTCTGCCCCACGGCAGCAGGATCGACAGCGAGTGCCACCACTGGCATGTGGCCCGGCTGTCCGCTCAGAAGGCGAGCCGGGTACAAGGAGAAACACCACCATCTCCCTGTTTACAAGAAGCCCTCCTGTGCCTCTACAACGTGAGACCCCCACTGACAGATGCCACCCCCCCCCTTTTATGCCCAGAGAGCTATACCTTCCTTCCAAGTTGGGTTCAAATGTCCTTTCTCCCTGATTTCTCAGGCGTCATTCTTTGTATTACTACAACTCTCTGTTCACACCCATCCACTGGGGCACCTCTGACGGATTTCTATAATGATTGGGTCACGTATGTGCCTGTAAAGATGCATATCTGCTTCACTGCTGGACTGTGAAGCCCCTGGAAGCAAGGACCATGTCTTTTCACCTTTGACCCCCCCAACGGATAAACAGATAACAGTGACCTTGAGGGCCACGGTTTCCCTCAGCTTCCTTTCCTCCTAAGTAACACAGAAGGAACAATTTCAGCCTGGAAGGGCTGTTTTAAGAATTAAACATAGTACATGCGCAGTGTCAAGGAAAGAAGAAAATCAAGAGGGACTCGAGACCGAGGACACACTGAGTGACTGACCATCCTCTGTGCTAGTGGTCAGACTTGCCAGGAAGCTGTAGCTGCAGACGGGGAATGTCTGCAGAAAGGAGAGTGGGCCAGACCAGCAGTGAGAAGCAGGAATAGGAAACGCAGTGAGGTCACGTGTGGGTCTCTATAGCCGTTCAATCCCAAGTCCAGTCCACCTGCACTCCTCAGCGTTAAAGCAAGTGATCTTAAAGCACAGCGCGATTGAGAAAGAGAAGTGTTTATTATCCGTTAAGTGACGAACAATTTCCAAAGAGAACAGCAAACTGGGGGGAGCTCAGATCACTGATGCTTATGTCGTTCCTTTCGGACATTTGGGATGATTGTTATTAGACACCAAGGTTTCCTAGGAACGTGTCCAGACATAAGACGCTGCTTCTGTCCGCAGTCTACACTGCATGATGACTCCTAGCACTTGGAATACAAATACACCCCGATCGCCCACCAAACTACAGGCTCCTAGAGAGGTATTTATCTTCTTTCTGTCCCCCATAGAGCTTCGCCCACTGAGGAACAGACAACTGATCCTCAGTAACTTTATCCATGTTTGTTCAATAAATGAATGCAACTTGAAGCCCTTAAATATGTATGAAATTCTCATATAAGGTAACAAGGGGGATATAGAGGCCAGTGAACATTTGTGCCTCTTCTCAACCTACATACTCCCTCTGGGTTTCCTTATAAGTCCTCAAAAGACTCTAAGCAAATTGAGAAGTGGATGTGACTTCTCCTAATACTGTGAATGGAGGAAGAGTAGCATAGTATTCTCTAAAAGCTCTGAAACCACATGTCAAAAAATAGACATAAAGACACAAGAAACAGTGGCAGAGTGAATAAAATCTATCTCACTAGGCTTCATCTATATAGTTTGTATATATTTGGTATATATAAAAGGCACCTATTTTTCAAAAGCATTTGCAAAAAGGTAAGCAATATTCTAAGAGTGAAATGTAATATGCTATAAATGTTCAGAGTGGCAGGAGATTATAAACTATCTTGCTAGACAGTTTAAATCAGACACAAATCCATTAGACAATCAAAAAACACGGTTAAAGTGGAATGTTTGCTCTGGCTAGCCGGGGGGACAGGATGGCGAGGGACAGCACAGCCAAGAATTGCATTTCTGTGACTCACTGCTCCTACAGAAACGGGGGCTCCTGAGAAGTACAATTTGGAAGAAAATAGCGGTACTAAGATGTGTGGAGCCACACTAAGACTAACAGTCACTTGCTTTCTCTCAGAAGACAGAACTTCGAAATGAGCAGGTGTCTACCAGACCATCTCAGGAGGTTCGTGTGAGCCCATGTGTTTCTGTGTTGCATCATTCATTTCTCATTCACCAAATACTTATTAAGTGCCCAGGCTAGGAGAGGTGTGGTGAGGAACAAAGCAGGCACAGTACTGATACTGAGGGAGGTTACAATTTTAAAAAGACAGATAATGAGCAAAAATAATGACTTTAGAATGTCATTAAGCATTCTCTAGAATGCTGTGGAAACAGCTTAGGAAGAATAATTAACCAATCTGGGGTCAGAAGGGAATACTTGCCTCAAGATGATCAGTGGGGGTGGGGGCAATATATGCACAGACGTGAGAAATGTCCCAAGTGGAGAAAATGTGAACTTCCAAATGGAACATCTAGAGATTAGATGATGAGACGCTACGATCTGTTTATCCAACCATCTACTAGGACCCATCATTGTTTGGGTTGCTTCCAGATTGGGCAACTGGAAGTTTTCATTTCTCTTGAGTAAATACTTAAATTGTGGACGGATCACGAAAATGCTCATGTTTTCTGTTCTAAGGCTGATGGCCAATCACGAGAATTCTTTTAAAAGCTATTAGCTTGTAAGAACATGTAATAAATAACTTCAAAATGCAATGGCTATTTAATTTTAAAGCATGCCTTTAACATTTATATAAAACATTTTTTTTGTGTGTTTTTTTTTGTACTCATTCAATAGAAACTTATCTGGCCATTGGGTAAAGCTAGCAATAAAATTATTGGTGTGCAATGTGTTAAGAAAAGATTTGTGTCCTAGCCAGTTTGGCTAAGTGGGTAGAGTGTTGCCCATAGACTGAAGGGTCCTGGGTTTGATTACAGTCAAAGGCTTGTGCCTCAGTTGCAGGCTGGATCCCCAGCCCTGGTTGGGTGCATGAGGGAAGTAACCAATCAATGTATCTCTTGCACCGATGTTTTTTTCTCTCTGTGTGTCTCTCTCTGTTCCTTTCATCTTCTCTTTAAAAAAATAAATTGCCTTAGCCTATTTGGCTCAGTGGATAGAGTGTTGGCCTGCGGACTGACGGGTTCCAGATTTGATTCTGACCAAGGGCACATGCCTGGGTTGTGAGCTCAATCCCCAGTAGGGGGCATGCAGAAGGCAGCCAATCAATGATTCTCTCTTATCATTGGTGCTTCTATCTCTCTCTCCCTCTCCCTTCCTCTCTGAAATCAATAAAGAAATCTATTTAAAAAAAAACAATAGAAAAATATCCTCAGGTGAAGTTTAGAAAAAGAATTTGTGAGGTCATATGGTAAGTCTGATTAACTTTACAAGAAACTGGCAAACTGTTCTCAGAAGTGGTCATGCCATTTGATATCTCGCCATACAGGTATGAGAGTGCTTATTTCCTTTTCAACAACCTTGTCAACACTTTTATATTACCAATCCTTCCATTTTAGTTATTCTGTAGGTTTGAAGTGATATTTCATTATAATTTTAATTTGTATTTCCCTGATGACCAGTGATGTTGAACATGTTTTTATATGATTACTGGCCATTTGTATTTTATCCTTTGTAAAACTTGTTTATTTCATTTGCCATTTAAAAAAAATGGGTTAATCGGTTTCCTATTGCATTCTAGATATTTTGGATAATACATTGCAGATAATTAGGATTGTGCTGTCTTCCTGGCTTGGTTCTGCCTTTTTTTAGAAACAAGTTCAATTACTGGCTAATCTACAATTTGTGTGGGCTTAATTTTATACTTTATTAGTGAGAAACTATGGAGAAACCAACTTATTTTGCCAGTCCTTCCAATGTATTGGGACCAAATGCTCCACCTCTGTTGCTCTGTGGATCTTGTTAGAGTTCGGTATTATGGCTTCTTAGGATAATTTTATAGTAGGTCTAACCCTACGGCATGGTCTTTACTCCTAAGACATGGCCTTCCTGTATCTCAGTTGGATTTCAGCGTTGTTACAGAGGCTTATGGGAAATCTCTCTACACTGGCAAGGCTGGCATGTCTACAGGTATTGCTTCATCTCCAATATCTTTGTTCAGCTTTTAACCCAGTAGCAGCGGTTAGCTATTAGGCCTCTGGCAATTTTCCTTGAGGGTACACAGCTCACCCTCAGCCATGGACATAGGTTGTCACCCTATAGGCTTCTGGGACTGCCCCCGTCTCTGTGATGTCCCACCCATCACACTGCGGCTGCTTTCAGAGCCCAGAACTGCAAACTCCGCAGCCTTAGCTCCGGGACTATTGGACTGGATTCAGCCTGGGCTCCACCTCTCGCTTCTGTAGTCGGAAAATGGTTCCGAGGCAGAGAACTGGGCAAGTGTGTGGCTCACTTCATGACTTCCCTTCTCAAGGATCACGGGCTTAAGCTGGCTGCTGTCCGTGGCCTGAAAAACAGTTGCCTGGTATGTTTTGTCCTGTTTTAGAGCTTTTTATGCCAAGAATCCCGGCTTGGTATCATTGACTTCATGACAGCTAAAGCTGAAACTCCCTCTGGGTAGGTATTTAAGCAGAGAAGCAAAGTGTCCTGTTTATACTTTAGAAGCGTCAATGCTTCACTAGCAAGGGAATTGGTAGGGGGACAAGCAGGGGGCAGAAGCACAACATGTGGCAGTGACAGTAATCATGGAAAAAATTTGTATTTAATGAATGCATATTTCATACTCCCTACATTCCAGGCATAATTCTCATTTCACTATCAACTCAGTCGTCAGAAATCCTATGCTATAAATACTGTCGTTATTTCCATTTTATAGGTTGGAAAACTGAGGGACACAGAGGCTAAATAATGTGACCCGGGTAAGAAATACAGCTGAGTTGAACCCAGATTGATTGAGTCCAGAGTGCATGATCTTGCCTACCAGGCCATGCTCTTGCCTACCGGGAGCCTAGACTGAAGCAGTGGAAGTGAGCAGCCTTCCCTGCATGCGCCTGAAGAGGATGCACTCCCCTTTCGGACGCTCTTATTGGCAAATGCTCTTGTTTCCAGTGTGAGTAGAACAATACCAGGCATCTTGGGGGATAAAGAAAGAAAGTAAAAACAGAAGAGATGCTCAGCCTGCAATCTAGCTAAAGTATCTGAAAACAACATGAAATCATGAAATAACCAACCGTCGAACAGGTAGACGACAGAGCAGCTCCTGAAGTGCTACGCAGATGCGAAGGAGAGCAACAACTGCAAGGATGGGAAAGACAGTGGAGAAGTTACAAGAGTAGAGTCTGCTGTCATATGGGTTCCATGTGACAGGAGATCATCAATCATGATCTTCTTGATCATGGTCTTGAGAGCGTCTTGAGGTCTTGAGAGCAATGGGCAGTGAGTCTTGGTAGAGGGCTTGTCTTTATGGCCTAGGACAGTGTTTCCCAAAGTGTGGTATGCGTACCCCCAGGGATAAGGGAAGAGTTTGGTGGGGGTGTGCGTTGCACCGGAGTTTGGTGGGGACATGCACTGCACCGTGCTTAGCTGCGCCTAATTCTACATTCTCATAAGTCAAGTCAAGACAGTCTTGTGAGGCGTGAGATGGTCCGGTGTGCAAATAAATGTTATTTATAATAAAACTTTTATTTATATTTTATTATGAATAATTTTATTTTTCATTTATTATTTTGTGTATGTACCAAAAAAGAAAAAATAAATATATTTTGATTGTTATTAAAATACATCCTTTTTTTTTTTTTGACGAGGGGTACTCAGCATTACGAAAATTATAGAAGAGGTACACATCTGTCAAAAGTTCGGGAAACACTGGCCTAGGAAAAGGCAATTGCCTCGGAACCAACTTGCCCAGCTATAAACTGGGACTGAAGTTATAACACTGAAAAGGATACATCACGGAATTAATTTTTTTATTTTTAAAAAGTCCATGAAATTCTCTCTAAAAATGTGCTTTGGCACAATTCCTGAGGGGAAGAGCTTCGATTAGAGAGGGGATAATGGACCTAGACTATAAAAAAAAGTGATGAAATGTATCAATGAATAAAACAAAATATCTGTGGTTATGAAATAGCCCATTTGAGAGGTCAGGGAAAATGGCAGCCGGACGTCAGAATCCTCGGGAAGGTTGTAAGCTCCGAACATCTGGGTCTGGGTCACCATGTCATGTGTACCAAGTGAAGGGTGTCTTCTGAAAGTTAGTGATAAACAGCCATGAAGATTAAAACATGCCATAAAATCATGGTTTTAAAAAGCACTGTTTACATTCATCTGTGGAAAATTGTGTCCTGCTGATAACCCAAATACATGACTTAAACCAGCTGCCTCTTCTGATGGGAAAGAGAGAGACAGAAACGCCCTAACAGCAGTCAGCTAGCTTGCTGGGAACTTGCTGCTCTGTGCTGGTGTTTTAACAAGGTCGCTGCAGGTGCATTCTCCAAAGGAGTCCCCCGACATGGTTTCTGGGGGCAGTGGGATGCCTGGAGGGGCACAAGGGTGAGAATTGCACAGGGGTATGGAAATAGCAAAGGGGGCCGGTGGGTAAAGGAAGGCCCTGGGAGCAGCCAGGGAGAGAGACGGGAATGGGAGGTGTAGTTCTGATGCACTCGGGCTCCTGACCAGACGGCTAGACTGCAGTGGTGGGTGTCCTGAGAAGCTGGAAAGCATTTTAAAAGTCAAACGCAGTCTCCTTAGGTTGAAATTTTTGCCCGAGTGGGTAGATTGGTTAGTCTGGACCCTTTGGAGACTTTTAAGCATTCCAAAATGGGTTTAGAATGCCAAGAATGTGCACAAATTTGGTATTTAAAATTCTAGGTTTGCATTTGCTAATCCAATTAAGCCTAGCTTTGCCAGACATAGGGGCTGACCTCCACTTAAAATCGTGTAGCTGAAACAGAAAGACTCAAAAGAATTTGTGTGGATAAAAACCCATTTTAAGGCTATACCTGTTTCTAAAATGACTGTAAATATTTAAGGTTTTGAATATTTCTTTGAAATGTATTGCTACTACCTCAAAATTCCCCCAAGAAAGATTGCATAAAATGGACAAAATGGGTATGGAATTTTTAGTGTTGTGAATGTATTTTATTTTGAGAAACATTTTTATGTTTAAACAAATTCATGTCTTTACTCAGATGTTCTCATTCTGCTCAGAAACACCTATATGATCTATTCCACTTAACAAAATCATCCATTTTTTTCAAATCTACTTCTATTATTTTTTCTGTTTCTGATGAAATCTTGAACTCTCTGACTTGAATAAGGGTGTACATTTTATTATCCCAGCAAGATGACAAGCTCCTTGAAAAAAGACACCATGCCATGTATTTCTTTCACATCCTCTAGATGCCTTGTATTATCATGGCAGACCTGGACTAACTTTGTTGATTTGACTTACATGAATTAAATTCCTATAAAATACTTTTATGTTAGCACATGCTACTTTGCACTACTAGAGAATTTGCCTGTGGAAATTGGATCTCTTTAAAAAGAAACAATAATGGTGGAGAGACGTGTTCATATCTTGAAATTCTGAAATCTTTTACTTTTATTTACTGTTAAACATGGCACATTGAACACATAGTTATCCCTGCAGTGTCCAGAAATCAATCCAGAGGGGGAAGATGGGAGGTGGAAGAGGGCATAGAGGGGTAAACAGTGATGGGAAAAATAAAATAAAATGAAATATATAAAAAGTGTAAGCTCCACAAGATAAAAAAGAGTAAAAGAACTAGAGAACTAGAGATTTAAACACAAGTTTGAGGATGGAAAATAGATGATTGAGTGGTCCCAACAGGAAGCAATGACAACAACGTGCAATTTGTGTTGGAAAACACTGAAAAGGTCAGAAATGAGAGGCATCAGGGATGGGGATAGGGACCAGGGAAAGTCCCTAAAATATGAGGATTGGTTGAGAGTGTAAATAAAAGAGAGGGCCCCTCACTTCATGCTAACTAACCACCAGAAAATAATAAAGGATTAGGAACCTAAGCATGACTTCTCCATGACAACACAAACATTAGCTAACACTAGAGCAATACCTTCTGAACAAAGAGGGGAAATCTGCAACTCATAATTCAGCACCAAATTATCAAGCAAACATAAAGATGAATTAAATATATGTTCATATATATAAAGTCAAAAATTTTCTGTTAATGACATCTTTCTTAGGAATCTACTAACTAGAGGATATGGTATAATTCCCCCAAAAGGGTAGGAGCAAAAAAAGAAAAACAAGAAACCCTAGAAATAGGGGCTATGGTAAGAACCGCTGAAGAACATGTTTTTCCTGGGGTAATGGTACAGAGAAGTGCCAGTATGGTGCGGAAATTCGAAGGTAACAATAAGCAACAGGCTTAGAGAACAACCTGTCCAGATAGGAGCAAAAGGACAGAGGGTTCTAGAAAGGATGGCTTTTCAAGAACACAAAGAAACAAAACAAAATGAAAAACCCCAGAACTGACAGGTTACTGATACATTTGACTATATAGGAATAAAGGAAAGATTGATTTTTAAAGAGCATTTGGAGAATCTAGAAGAACTAATAATATGGGTACACAGACAAGTACAAAGAAAACCAAACAGGAATTATCACCCCTCCTCCTTCCAAAAGGGGAAAAAAACAAAAATTTTAACAGCAAGAAAAATAATCATGGTATACAGCATGGTTCAACATGCATGGCTATCCTATCTATTATAGAGGGAGCATGCAAATTGACCATCACAACATGACAAAGATGGTGGCACCCATAGAAACAAGATGGTGGTGTACCCAGTTCCCTCTGCCTAGCTGGAGTCCCCCAGTCCTTTCAGGCCAGTTGGGGAGGAGGGTGGCAGGTGCAGGGCATGGAAGGACCCACCCTCAGTCCCCCAGCCCCCCAGGGCCACCCGAGGCTCAGGTAACCAGGGCCAGCCGAGGCTTGCACTGCTGGCAGTGGCAGCAGCAGAGGTGTGATGGGGGTGTCACCTTCTCCTGATCACTAGGTTGCCTCCCACCCCTGAGGGCTCCCAGAATGTGAGAGGGAGCAGACCAGGCTGAGGAACTCCCCTCCAGTGTATGAATTTTCAGGCACTGGGCCTCTAGTAATGATATAAGCACTGAATAATGATCTGGTCAAAAAGTACATAAGAAAGGAGGTGGAAGGGAAATGAGAACACATACATGGTTAGTAGGAGAAGAACAGGACAGCACTGTGTTCTTCAGTAGGAAGTAGATAATATCTAACACTGAGGAAACAGCTCTGGCATGGCTCCGTGGCTGAGTGTTGACCTATGAACTAGGAGGTCATGGTTCAATTCCCAGTCAGGGCACACACCCAGGTTGTGGGCTTGATACCTGGTGTGGGGCATGCAGGAAGCAGCCAATCAATTATTCTCTCTCTCTCTTTTTTATGTTTCTAACTCTCTCTCTATCCCTCACCCTTTCTCTCTGAAATCAATAAAATATAAAAAATAAATAAAACGAAGAAAACAGAAATGGCAGTGTAGACATATTACTTAGAAATACATAAAAATAGATTGAAAATGGTTATCACTGAAGATCAGAAGTTAGGAAAGGGAGAGGGAAGGAACACCATTTCTTTCATAAACTTATGGCAATTTGACTTTTGAAGTATGTGTATGGATTACATTAAACAATAAAAATTATGGTTCAAGACAGTAAAATCAAAGCAAAAAACACACAACACAATACTTTTAAGAAATAAGCACTTACAATTTTGAAATCTCCAAATATGAACATGCTATGATTTGAAGTCAATAACTATAGTTAAATAGCCACAGGTTAAGAGGGTTTGTTTCAAAGGAGGGGTTTTACTGATTTTATAAAGAAGTTCCAGTCCTAGCCAGTTTGGCTCCATGGATAGAGCAATGGCCTGCAGACTGAAGGGTTCCAGGTTCGATTCTGGACAAGAGCACATGCCTGGGTTGCAGGGTGATCAATGATTCTCTCTCATCATTGATGTTTCTATCTCTCTCTCTCCATCTTCCTTCCTCTCTGAAATATATATATATATATATATATATATATATATATATATATATATATATATATATAGTTCCATATTCTTGGCATTCACATCATGATAAAGTTTTTATTTACAGATAACATTATGTTCAAATCCTCCAGTCCAATGGTTTTATGTCTTACGCAGAGTCAAGCCACGGTCCTCAGAGCAACAATCTCTGTTCTGGGAGATCTTCACCCCAGCATCCCTGACCTTATCTCCTAACCTTGCCCTTGCTCATTCTGCCCTAACCCTGAGGCCCTCCTTGTTTCTTGACCACAGCGACCACATTCTGCTTCAAGGTCTTTGTATTTGCTGTTCCTTCTGCTTTTCCCTCCTGAGTTATCTTCTCTCAGGTATGTCTAATCATTTTTCCAGATCTCTGATCAAATGTCTGACCACTGACAGAAACATAGTATGCCCTCCCACACAACTACACATCTCTCTTTAATACTGCTTAATTTTTTTCATAGCCCTTTTAGCACCAATTGGACTGATAAGGAGAGAGAGAGAGAGAGAGAGAGAGAGAGAGAGAGAGAGAGAGAGAGAGAGGAGAGAGATGGATTCTAGGAGAGCAAAGGAAGCGAAGTTCTACATGAAATATTTAAGGGACTGAGTAGGCCCATCTGGCTGATGCTGGGGTTACATTTGAGAGGTGAGAATGAGACAAACTGGAAGACTGTGGTCATATTATGGAGAATCATCTCCTAAATAATAGGATGCTTTTTGAAGTTTTCAAAACTGTATTAAAATATAAGTGGCAAATCTGTGTTAAGATCAGATTCTGGACAAGTAGATAAACAGTTGTTAGATAAATATTCTGGCTATCTATTGTTTTTTAATAAATTCTCCCAAATTCAGTAGCCTAAAACAGCCATGATTGTTTCATTATTATTATCCCTCATGGGTGTGGGAGTTCACTGGGCTCAGGAGGCAGTTTTTACTCAGGATGCCTTGTGTGGTTGTAGTCAGATGAGGCTGAGAATAGAATTATCTCACGGCCAAAGCCAGTTTGGCTCAGTGGATAGAGCATTGGCCTGCAGACCGAAAGGTCCCAGGTTCGATTCCGGTCAAGGCATGTACATTGGTTGTGGGAAAATCCCCCGGGGGGGGGGGGGGTGTGCAGGAGGCAGCTGGTCAATGTATCTCTCTCGTCGATGTTTCTAGCTCTCTATCTCTCTCCCTTCCTCTCTGTGAAAAATCAGTAAAAATATATATTTTTTTAAAAAAAGAAAGAATTATCTCACATGTCTAGCAGTTAATTCAGGCCTTTGGCCGAGACCTAAGTTGGTATGTTGGCCAGGACACCAACACATGTACACATGTACTCTCCATGGGGCCTGGGTTTCCTCACAGCATGGTGGCTAAGTTCCAAAAGAAAGTACCTCAAGAGAAAAACAGATAGAAGCCATATCACTTTATATGATCAGGCCTTGCATACAATGTAGTGTCATTTCTGCTATATTTTATTTGCTAAAGCAAGTCATCAAGTCTAGCTCTTATTCATGAGAAGAGAAATTAGATTCCACCCTTGATGGGGAGAGTAGCAAAGGATTTGCAGACATGTTTAAAACTACCACAGTAAGTGGCAAGAGCTCTCTTCCTTGTAATACCCTCACATATCCTTCCTTGTGTGTGTGTGTGTGTGTGTGTGTGTGTGTGTGGACACACACACACAGATATCCCATGTCTCCGCTTCTTTTCTAAGTGCACTAATCCCATCATAAGGGCCCCACCCTCATTACCTAATATAACTTTAATTACCTTCCTACGGCCCCACCTCCAAATATTATCACACTAAGGGTTAAGGTTCTATGATACTAATTTTTTTTTTTTGGGGGGGCACACAAATAGTCAGTCCATAACAGCTCTGTTTCTCTGGAGAAGCCATACTAGTACAAGGCAAACTTTTCTTACTATAGGATGCCAGCTAATAAACAGAGATTTGGCAATAGTCATAGTGGCGCTATTTTCAGAAGAGATTGCTTGGTGGGTGGAACTTTGCTGTAGAAAAGAGGATTAGCACAATCTTGGACCACCCAAATGCTCAGGAAATGATCAACGGGGTGAAAATGGTGACTTTATAGTTTAGCAACCCGGCAGATAATCACTTGCCTGGTAGTCAAGGTTAGCCTCACTAGTAGAGGGCCGGGTAGACACTGTGAACACCCCTAATGCCATGCATTGAGAAGAGCACTGATCACTGCCAAGAAAGCATGGCCTGACCCTGGTCCAAAGGAACATCAGATGGGCCCAGCTTGAGGAGCACCCTTCAGAGGGAAGGCCTTATTATGTCATAAAAACCGGATCTTGCAACTGTTCCAGATTGAAGTGCTAAGTGGTATGATAACTAAGCGTAGCTCCAGATCAGAACTGGATGTTGGGTCAGAAAGTAAAAGGAGTCCAGCCAGTGTTGCTCAGTGGTTAAGCATTGACCCATGAGCCAGGAAGTCATTGTTCTATTCTTAATCAAGGCACATGCCTGGATGGGGGGCTTGATCCCCAGTAGGGGCTGTGCAGGAGGCAGCTGACCAGTGATTCTTATTGATGTTTCTATCTCTCTCTTCCTCTGTGAAATCAATAAAAAAATATTAAAAAAAAAAAAAAGAAAGCAAAAGGAGACATAATTGGTTCAGCTGAAATATAAATAGGGTCTGTGGACTATTGATTTATTCAGATGTCTGCATTTGGTTATGTAGAAGAGAGATCTTATTTTTTGAAAAATGCACCCTGAAGGGTTAAGGAAAGAGAGAGAACAAATGTTAACATATGGAATGAACGTTAACATTTGGAAAAGTTGGGTGAAGGGATATAGAATTTTTTTTGTAGTACTGTTATTGTAATGCTTTTCCAAGTTTGAAATTATTTCAAAATAAATAATATAAAAAGTTCTTAGAATTATATACGTATCTCCTACCAAAGTTTCCTGATCTGTCACCAAATTAATCTATATCCCCATTTATTTCCATTCCCTTCTCTTCATTCCACACCACTAAATCATCCATGCTTTTACCCACAATTTCCATAGATCCCTTTCAAGAAAGTCCCGAGATCCATTAAACCAGAAACATAAAAAGAGGCAGCCTCGCCCCGGGTAAATTGTCTTCACGCATATCCTCCCTCGTCCCCTTCTTAGCCTTGAGAGCAGTGCCTGCGTCTAAGCAGAGGTCGAATACATCTGCATTCAATTTCTCTTTTTCAAGAATTACACAGGCCAAAATCCAGCTTATACATTTAAATCAGGGAGCTCCCAAGTAGTGGCGGCTGAAGTATGACCAAGAAGATCGATAATCACACTCAGCAAAAAAAAGAAAAAAAGGCAGCATCCCAGGATGAGAGCATGCCCCTGCCTCAAGGAACCCAGCTTCCAAAAGAAGCTAAAATGCGGGAAAATATCACGCTCTCCTCAGATGCCCCCAAGTCTAAAACCGGTGATGTCCGGTGGCATTTGCTGTGACCACAAAAAATGTTCCTTCTTCCAGAAATGCACATTCATTTGATCCTAATGAAACCGCGACTCTCTAGTCCAAATCAGAACCCAGACCGGGGCTCAGGAGACTGTTTTGATAACAACCAAAAAATTCAGAATGTTTCACAGACACCAGACTGGGAAGGATCCAGTAAAGAAAACAGCTTTACTCAACCGAAGATCCCCCAGGAGGACCTGTCTTATGATTTAGTCAAGACTGATGGGAAGGGTGGGTGGTAACAATTGAGGTTCTTTACCCAAAACCCAATGTTCACGTAGGTAAAGAAAACAGGTAAAATAAGATTAGAAGCTGGGCAAATTCACAATTATATTTTGTCACTGGATCTCATCTTACCTCAGGCTGCACCAAATATTTTTAATTCCTAATAACACCCCCCCCACTCCCAAAAGAAAAAGAAAGCAAAAGAAGAAAGAGACATTGGCATAGAATATAAAGCATTCTTTCTCTAAGCAAACGGTGCACATTTTCTTCATATTTTCTCTAACATTTTTACAATTGGGAAAACACCCCAGCAGGCTACAAATATTTAGGTACCGTCTAACTTTTTCACGTGTTTTCCTGTTACCACGCCTAAGGCCTCATAGCACATGATGAGTTGGTGATGACTGATGAGTCTTCTCCAAAAGCAAGTACCTAACCTCCTAGGGGGTACAGAGTTAAATGGCGTGTGTACTTCTACCATCCTTATAGCAGATTACCACAAGACAGAATAAGTCATAAAAAAAGGAACCAAAAGCATTTATATCTATTGTTAAGCACATTAGTTGACCAAAGATGGCATCTGGCTTTAGATTGAACTCGAGGTCTTCTAGATATGTGATGTTTCATACATGAAGGCAGGGGCTCTGCTATCTGTAGAGGCCACAGGGAGCAGACTGTGAGAATGTCGGTCTCAGAGACAGCTTCTCCTTTAAACCAGTTATACCAGGCGGCAGGACACTTACATGCCAGGGTTGGCTGACCCAGCGCATTCACAGGCATGGCAGCAGCCGCTTCTTGTTGTGCAGAGTGTACGTCTGAGACGTTATAACTGAAAGCGTTGGGTAAACCTAAACATGGAGTGTGAGGGGGATGCAGTGAGAATAGGGAAGATTGAATATGCATTTAAGTCATCGCTGATGACTCAGACAATGACTAACGAAAGGTTCTAGTTTGTACTGGCCTTATGTCAGCACGTGTACCGCCTGCTTATCACTTGTGGTGACGGGGAGCGGGGGCAGCGAGAGCAATTGCCATTCCTGCTGAAAGAAATCTGGATCTCCAAGAAGAGCACTGCACTAGCAATCATGACGCTGGCACGAGTTGAGATAGATGATAATATCCACAGAAATTACAACATTAGACAGAAAAATAGGAACACATTGCTAGCTCCTTCCCCCTCCAGCTTTCCAGAAAGACTAGGCACTTGTAGAAAAGTGATCTCTATCTGGAGAAGCTCATTTTTCATTTTTTAGGGCCAAGGGAAAGACCATAAAAGTTTACTTAAAGAATTTCAGTAAGTTAGCCTAACCTAGCATCACTTCTCATCAGAGATATGCAAATTAAAGCCACAATGAGATATCACCTCACCCCTGTCAGAATGGCTATCATCAATAAGTCAACAAACAAGTGTTGGCAAGGATGCAGAGAAAAGAGTATCCCCAGGCACTGCTGGTGGGAGTGCAGACTGATGCATCCACAGTGGAAAGCAGTATGGAATTATCTCAATAAATTGAAAATGGAACTGCCTTATGTCTCTGCTATTCCACTTCTGGGAATACATGGGAAGAACTGGAAACACTCATTGGAAAGGATATATGCACTCCTATGTTCATTGCAGTGTTATTTATAATAGCCAAGATCTGGAAGCAGTCCAAGTGCCATCAGTAGATGAGTGGATTGAAAACAAGCTGTGGGTCATTGATGCAATGGAATACTACTTGGCTGTAAACAAGAAGGAAATCTTACCTTTTGTGACAGCATGGAGAGTACTGTGCTAAGTGAAATAAGCCAGTCAGAGACAAGTACCATGTGATTCCACTTATATGTGGAAGCTAATGAATAAAATAAACTAACAAACAAAATAGAAACAGTCTCATAGATTAAGAGAACAGATTAATAGCTGTCAGAGGGAAGAGATTTGGCAGGGGGGGGGGGACTGAGTGAAAAAGGTGGGGGGGTTAAGCAAAAAAAACAAACAAACAACAAACAAAAAACCCTAAAAAACCACCAAAACACCTCATACAACAGTATGGTGATTACCAGAGGGAAAGGGGGTGGATAAGAGAAGAAGGGAAAAGGAGAATAGATGGTGATGGGAGGAAACTTGACTTGGGACAGTGAACACATAACACAATATAAAAAAACTTTTACTTTGAGAATCTCAGTCAGCTAGCCTAGGCTAGCTTCACTCCCCTAGCACCACACCCCAGCTTGATAAGACACAGTAATAATAATCATAAACTATATATTTATAGAAATTTTTGGGGGAAACTTGGATCAATATGAAATTTTTTATAAATCATAGATACAATTTCTAGGAGTAAACAATCAACTGTTCTCCCTACGGCATTCCTTTATTCATCTTCATAAAATCAGTATCATGACAGCATCAACTTTTTTAAGTTCCTAATTACACAGGGCTCTAGAGTTTCAAATCTAGAAACACTTTTAAAAACGGAAAACAGAATCTATATTGAGAACACCAACCACAGGAATAAACAGTGGACTGCCCACAATCTCTAGGAAACTGTCCTCATGGAAGATCAGAATTTGCACTGCCTCCAAAAGCATATGCAGGATTTAAGTAGAGGGACAGAAGGGGTGAGGGTGGGAAATAAGGGAGATATTTCAGATAGGGGGAGCATCAGCATACTAGGGAGAAAGAAAAAAGATTATTTGGGCAATAAAGAACAGGGCTGGTTGATCAGAGCAGGGGTTCTCATAGGTCAGTAGTAGTAAGAAGAAATCAAAAGAAGGTTGTAGAGAACACTGAAGTCAAGTGTAAGAGTTTGAACTTTCTCCTTGGCTGGTGAGTGTCACTAATGGAGACATGTCATCAACACCTAAGGAAACCCACGTGTCCTGCTGACTGCACCAAGACTGGTGTCATAGTACTGACCGGGGCCACCTTTCCTACGATATAAAAAGCACTAGCTTTCCTAATAGTCATTGAATCCTGTTCTGTGTTTCACAATTGGGTGTTGATAGAACTGCCATTTGTGGCAAGGTCCCTTGGGCATGCCTTTGAGTACCCAAGTTGGTAATCTATGAGCAGGCATTCCAGACACTTAGAAGAAAACCCACGCAGTCCTAAATAGCATCCATTCAATGTGCATGCCCTCTTTCCCAAAAAATGCTTTACGTCCCAAAGGGAGTCTGGCTCTTCACAACACAGCCATGCCAAAACTCACTAAGCAAACTGCTTAAGAGGGACAAAATCCTGAACACACGCATCCGCAGAGAGCTCTGCTTCTTCCTACTTTATTTATTGGTATTTGAGGTAAGATTTTTTTTAAGTGTCCCACTGCTTAAAAAAGGAAAGAAAAAAAAAACACCTTGAAATTGCCCTAGCTAGTTTGGCTCAGTGGACAGAGCTTCGGCCTGTGGACTGACTGGTCCCAGGTTCTATTCTGGTCAAGGGCACATGCCTGGGTTGTGGGCTCGATCCCCAGTAGAGGGCATGCAGTGATTCTCATCATTGATGTTTCCATCTTTCTCTCCCTCTTCCTTTCTGAAGTCAATAAAAATGTATTTTTAAAAAATAAGAAAAGTTTGAAATCCACTTGCTTCATGGATGAATATAAAACCCTGAGTCTGATACAGAGAGCCTTTTAACACATGTCTCAAAGTAACCCTCCAGCCTCATCTCCACTTCTTCGCTGTGGCTTCAGCCAGACAGACGTGCTCGTTGACCACCGCGTGCTCTAGTACCACCCTGGGCCGTTAGCATCCTACTCTCTCCGGAAAGCTCTCCACTCCTTTCTGTGCCGTGTCCTCACTCCGACCCCTTCGTGAATTAGCGGCTTTCTCCTCTGGGATTCTCACAGACAACAAAGCTCTTTTAAATGACCTCCTCTTAGTGAACTTCCTTCATGACCATAGTTCTTCATCCATTCCCTGTAACATGAGACTGTCATATGAAGTCCATGGCCTTCTACATGTTCCTAAGGAGAATGCTTCTGCTCCCACACACCCACCTTTTCCTGACCCCGTGAGCACACATTGAATTCTGAACTCACCAAGCATCTGCTATGCTTCTTCCCAAACTGGTTGATAGCTGCACTTATAAACTTGTTCCTTTTTTGTTTGTTTTTGTTTTTCTTCTCCATGTGTACGCAAATTGATCTGTTTTCTTCATTGTTGAATATCCACCACTTTAACAGTATTTGCATGTGGTAAACAGAAGTCTTTGTTGAATGGACTAAATATTTTGTGGCTAAGTAGCAATACTTTTGGCTATAAGCACTTCTTTGAGAAAAATGTAACTGAAAATAGCTTAAAATATAGGGATTTATTTTTTTGCAGCTCATTATTTTATTCACAAGTATTCATTGAATTGATATGGGGCGTATGACTATGTCCTTATCTGCTATGTCAGACAGATAGTTTGGCCTAAAAGAGACGCATTCACAGGGAAACCCAAGATGAGTTGAACAGGTCACGCTACATTAAATGCATGTAAACCCAGGAAGTGAGGGGGAAAGTTACACAATTTAAATCTCATAGCATTTCTGGAATGTCCTAGCTTCTGGCTCAGCATTCTCCTTCACTCGCTCTCCTCTCCCCTTCAGCGTTCTCCTCACAGAAAGTGTAATTTAAGAACCTGTTGGAAACTAGCGTATTAAAAGAGCTCCAAAAAATGTATTTTCCCTTCAATGGCAGCACTTTGGGGAAAGCATTAGAGCTATCCTGAAGGCCTCCCCCCCCCCCCCCCCGGGAGTGCTCTGCGTTCCAGACCAGTTACTAAGCCTCGGGTCGTGAGCTGAGAGCCTCCCATCGCTTGGCCAGCGATGGTGTGATCCCATTTGAAAGTTATCTTTCTCTTAAAAGTAGAAGATACATTAAAATATTAAAATTTATAATTTATAGGAGATGGAAATGTAGGTGGTTCAAATTTTCCTTTGTTACTCATCGAAGTTTCAAATATTCTATAATGTACTTATATCATTAGGCCACTGGAAATATGCTGAATGTCATTTTAATCTTTTAAAATATATTTCTATTGATTTCAGAGAAGGGAGAGGGATAGAGAGATAGAAACATCGATGATGAGAGAGAATCACTGATTAGCTGCCTCCTGCATGTCCCACACTGAGGATCAAGCCCATAACCCGGGCCTGACCGGGAATCAAACTGTGACCTCCTGGCTCATAGGTCGATGCTCAACCGCTGGGCTATGCTGGCTGGGCTGAATGCCATTTTTAAATACAAAAATCTCAAGAAGATGTCTAAAAGACAGTCTACTAGTAAAAATTACTTCGCAAATCACCCCGGGCAGTGCAATAAGGGGCATAATCTCTAAAAATTACTACATTAAAAGAACTCTCATTCAAAAGCTTAAACTCTGAGATGATACACAAGATTATACTACTTGAGAATAAAAATTTCTATTTAACTGTCTAGCTGATTAAAAGCTGGATATTGATGAGGTACAGTAGTCTCCTGGCTGGGGAAAAAGAAAGCACCCTGGTTATGATGTCAGAAAAAAATAGTCAGAAGGCAGTGAATTCCCAGCAAGGTGTTTATATTTAAAATTACACAAATGCATTCATTGCCTGACTGTGTCTATTAAGTTTGGTTCCTGTTGTCCATCTTCAGAATGACACACGGCCAAAGTCGCCACAATCGGTCTAGCATTGTTGCACTCAAAGATGGAACAAATCAGGTTTGCGAACGCTGGTGATGCCCTACATCTGCGCCACGCTTTACAAATCATTACGTACTTTTATACATTCCATATGCTCAACGCAATTTTTATTTTAAGCCTGAAATAAGACAGAATGAAAAGAAAGAATAACAGATTTCAAACCATGCTTACCTTCAATGTCACAAGCATCTCTAAGTGTTGATTGACACAAAGAAATACCTCCTCCTGCACCGGTTCTTCTGTGTGAAATACAGCTCACCCCATAGTCTTCTGGGCAGGCCTCCATCACTGCATCTTGTTACCATTATTTGCTACAGGGGTGGGTGGGCAAAAGTAGGTTGACAGTTGTTCACATGGAAAATAATATAATAATAAATAATAATATAAGAATACACTGTGTTTTGCATACTCACAACTGCCAACCTACTTTTGCCTCTCTCTGCATTTTCACAACTGTCAACCTACCTTTGCCTCACTCTGTATTTCCTCTCCTAGACTATGGGCTCTGTATGTTTTTTTTCATTTTTGTTGCCTAACACTTGGCCCATAGTAAAAATGTCATTTTTTTATAGTAAGTACAAAATCAATGTTCTTATAAATGCTGATATGATGACACTTGCTTTGATAAGTTAAATCAATGTTTCCTATGTAACATGTCAATTATATCTCAATAAAGCTGGGAAAAAATAAATGTTTTAGCAAATTGATTTAGTAATTAATTGGCATTTCTTTCTTAGTCATTTGAAACATGTACCCAATACTAGCTGAGATATGATAACACAGGTCAGCAGAAAAGCTTTTAACAATATAAACACGGGAATGTTTTAATAGGATCTCTCTGTAGTTTCACAGGATTTGCTTCTTCCAGGCCTAAGTGCATGGAAAACTGCTCCAAATCTACAACCTTCTGATCCTTAATAGATGGGCTACGTTTTCTCTTTGGTGTTGAAGTTCAGCTCTGAACACCCTTTCTAAACCACTCATTGTCAGATGTCTTCATAGCTTCATTTGCCATAGTAGGCAAAGTTGCTCTCATCAACTCCATAAGCTCCTTTTTCATCATTACCTATTTCTTGCCTAGAGAAGGATTATTGCACAGATAAGCTGCCACATTTATATGTGAATCCCAGATAATTATGTGAATTTGGAATGAGAAATAATTTCTAAGATGTCACGACTTCAGAGGCACGGTTATCAGCTAAGGGAAATTAATTGCATGTGCCTCTGGGGTCCACATTTCACTTCAGCTTAAACCAAAGATGTTGATTTATCTTTTTCAGGTGAAAATTCTCTAGCCATTAGCAATCATTTGGGCTTCATTTTGTTGAATTAATTTCATATCCTTTCCGAGGAACAATTTTTAATAAAGGAAGGACCAGACCCTCATGATTCAATATATGGAAAATATGAAGGGGGAGGCCCACTTTATCAAATTTGTAGGTGTGTCCAAGGTAGGTTGGACTTCCTTTTTTACAAAAATATATTTTTATTGATTTCAGAGAGGAAGGGAGAGGAAGAGAGAGAGAGAGAGAGAGAGAGAGAGAGAGAGAGAGAGAGAGAGAAACATCAGTGATAAGAGAATCATTAGTTGGCTGCCTCCTGCATGCCCACACTGTGGATCGAGCCTACAACCTGGGCATGTGCCCTGACTGGGAATCAAATCGTGACCTCCTGGTTCATAGGCCAACCACTGAGCCATACCAACTGGAAGAGGTAGAAATTCTTTAAAGTCAAATAGCCATGTGTTAAGTCAGCTGTAATTGTTGTTACTAATTTTGGTCTCACAGAATGAGAGGAATAAATTCTTCTAATTCTTTTGTTAGAAAATTCAGGCATATACCACAATATTCAAGAGATTTGTCGATAGAAATCAAGTTGCAATTTAAATAAATCCCCTATGGCCAGCCTGTCCTGATCAAAACCAGGTGAGAACTTTTAACACTCCCCAGTGACTCTTCTGATTTCTGGGGAATGTTCCGCCACACTAGATGAAAACAACTTCAGTCATGTACAAAACGACTTATCTTATTTGTATTTCATCTCGTATATTCCCAGGGGAAAGAGTACTGACTTCCCTGGACAATACCTGGAAAGCCAGTTTTTCCCCTCTAGAAGATGTGGTACTGGTATCTGATATAAATATGAATTAAGGTTGTAACCTAACTGCACAGATTAAATAATATCTATTAAATTGTTTTGATGTAGAAAACCTATTCCTGTCCTGACTTCATATACATACTCCAAAAAGAAGATTTTATCAAATGAACCACTTGTTACAATAATTCAACCATAAATGGAAG
The DNA here is from genome assembly GCA_963924515.1 of Vespertilio murinus. NCBI lineage: Eukaryota > Metazoa > Chordata > Mammalia > Chiroptera > Vespertilionidae > Vespertilio > Vespertilio murinus. The sequence continues at coordinate 3,214,005 of OZ004705.1, forward strand.
TAAATGGAATGTGTTATGTTGAAGAATTGCTTGCTCTCCGATTTAGGGCAGAGTTTAGCATAAGGAAGGGGATGTCAAGTATGGTCTTTTCCATGAAGCAGTCTACTGTGGACCATGGCTGTCTTCCAAATTATTTAAGGGGGGGTAACCCTAATGAGCTAACACTGGGTGAAGGCTGTTTCCATGGCATTTGAACTATCAGAAAACCCAAAAAACAGAGATTCTTTCTCTAGCTAGTTTATGTAGTTCCATGTTTAACTCCTTGCTACTGGTAGTCAGAATCAACAGGAGCTCAAGCTATCCAAATAAATGTTTACTTTCCAAAACACCAAGAAATGAATCATGATCCAGTTATTATTTCTTGAAAAGATGATCATTACCCCCTGAGAGAGGAGAGGAAAAAAGAAGAGATGAGAGAAATGTTGATGAAGAGCTTTGGGCGGAAGACAATGAAAATTAGAGAAGACACAGCATGACTCCTCAGCTGTGTTTTACAAACACATACTGACTGTCAACTATTTAGGGAACACCAAGACGAGAAGGAAAGCTGGTCTGGACCTCAGGAAACTCAGAGCCTACCACAGAAGGCCATCAAGTGAAGAGAAAATCCCTGTACACTTGTATACACTCTACCATAGTGATGTAATTGGGTGGGGAGCATTGGAGAGGGACACTAATCCCACTTGGGGTGGGGCTGGGAGTTGCCAGAGAGGGAAGCCTAAGCAGGTTTTAAAGGACAGGTCAGCGCCAGGTAAGTTAAAAAGGGAAAGGGTACTGTAGGATCAGGATAGGTATGTGCAAAGGGGAAGCCGAGTGGTTATACGCAGAAGAACTCCAAGCAGATCGTTTGTGCTGAAGCAGTTAGTTACTACTGTATGGAGTGTGAGCAAGCAGCTAGAGATGAGATTGGACAGAAATTGAAAGAGAAGAGGATCTGTGGCTTTGGATTTTATCTAGGTCAGTGTCTGTAAGAAATGACAACGATAACTATAGCTGCCTTTTGTTAGGTACGTATCGCCACTTCCGTGTCCTTCCTGCCTTAACTGTAATGAATGTCCGAGTTGCAGCACTCACTTTGTTACCCGGAAGTAAAAGAATTGGGCAATGGCCTAGAGAAGGGCAGGAAGGCTGGCCCAAACCATCAAGCTCCTGCACCAAAATCAGCAGCTGCTTACCACTGGACTTCTTTTTTTTTCTTTTTCTTTTTTCAATCCTCACCCAAGGATATTTTTCCATTGATTTTGCAGCTGTGGGCAAACTACGGTTCCAGGGCCGGATCCAGCCCATTTGGCTGTTCTATCCGGCCCGCGGAGCCAAAAGAGTGGAGGGTTCTCTTGCTCTCCCCTCCACATCTTCACCAGCAGCCCAAGATGAAAGTGCCAGCATGGTCAGGTTGCTTTTGTTCCGGCCCTCCGGTCCAGTTTAAGAACTTTTGACTCCCTCGAGTCAAAAAGTTTGTCCACTCCTGTTTTAGAGAGAGTCAATGAGAGAGGGAAAGTCAGAGAGAAATACCGATGTAAGAGAAACACATTGATTGGTTGCCTCCTACAGGTGCCCTCGCCAGGGAGGGCCTGGGCTGGGGAGGAACCTGCAACCGAAGTATGTGCCCTTGACCAGAATCAAACCCGGGACCCTTTGATCTGCATGCTGAGGCTCGGGAAGGGAAAATAAGCCTATTGACAGTCGTTACATATAGCTACAAGTACTTCCATCTGAGATACTTTTTTATAGATGAGGAAAATAAGGTTCCAAATCCTTCATAACATGGCCATGCTTTTAGCAAATGGTAGAGTTAGGATTCCAAGTCAAGTTTGACTGAAGCTTGGGCTCTTCAATATTTCAATAGAGCAGTACTTTTTCCTCATTCTTCTGCTTGAAGAAGGGTAAAGTAGATGGTAAGTCCCTTCCTAGATTAGAGAAAAAGAGTCTTCATGGCAAAGAAAGGGACATTTTAGGAATACAAAAGCTGAACACTCTCTAATAACCCAATCTTGTTTGGGCCCCAATAAAGGGGAAAATGAGACAAAACTGACATTTACTCTACAACTCTTTTGGTAAATGGGCTGTGGCTTGCTGGGCCAACCACTCCATGCCATGCAAGGAGCTCTAATTCATGAGGTACATAGGGAACCCTGACATAAATGAAGTATAGGATGAGGGTAAAGAGTGCAAGCACTGGTGACCTAGCTGGTTTGGCTCAGTGGATAGAGTGTCAGATCAAAGGGTCCCAGGATTGATTCCATTCCAGTGCACGTACCTTGGTTGCAGGCCTTTCCCTGGCCCAGACCCTGGTCAGGGCGCATGCAGGAGGCAACCAGTCGATGTGTTTCCCTCACATCAGATATTTCTATCTGGTTTTCCCTCTCTTTTCCAATCTCTCTAAAAATCAATGGAAAAGTATCCTCAAGTGAGGGTTAAAAAAAAAGAAAAGAAAAAAGAGTGCAGGCACTAGTGTCAGACTATCTGTTAGAATCTCAGCATCTTACCAATTATATAACTTTGGGCAAGTGAATTCACCTCCCTCAGCTGGCAGCTCACTAAAATGGAAGATAAGAATGATGCCTCCCTCACAGCATTGCTGGGTGGATTAGAAGAAGATAACCCATTGAAAGAGCCTAGAAATTCTTGGTGTATAATAGGCACTCAAGAAGGGTTAACTAACATCATTTTATTTGTCTTTGGACTCTCCGACTATGGTTTATTACATCTTCCAATTCACTTCCCCTTCACACATCTGGTACTCAAGTGGTTTATCCTTCTCACCAATCTCCATCAAGAAAATTTGCTTCTATGATGCATTCAAAGAATTTATTAAATATTTAATGCCTTACCTGGGGGCATATCTCTATGAATAATAGAGAAATATGCAAATTGTCCAGGATGCCTTCACATAACAACCAATCAGGATGGAAATAGGGTGGCGGTGGAGAGCTCTCAGCATGCCTGTGCCAGGAGTCTCACCATGTCTGTGCATAGAGAGGAAGGGAGAGCAGATAGACAGTTAGGGGGCCGGGGGCAGAGAGCTCTCAGCACACCTGCACATGGAGAGGAAGGGAGAGCCTGTACTGGTGATCTCAGCATGTCTGTGCATGGAGAGGAAAGGAAAGCAGATAGGCAATTAGGGGGATCAGGCCAGCAGGGGAGAGCAGTTAGGAGCACCAGGTAGGCAGGCAGGTGAGCAGTTATAAATCAGTGGTTCTGGATTGTGAGAGGGATCCCAAATTGGAGAGGGTGCAGACTGGGCTGAGGGATCACCAACCTCGCACAAATTTAGTGCACTGGGTCTCTAGTTAAGTATAAAATGTCTTACCTAGAGGTATTTATACCTCAAAGTTCATCTCCAATTGTGGAATGACCTTTCTACCTGCATATACCAATAAACAGTTTGGAAATATATTGCTGGGCAGAGTTCTTTGTAGTACTCTTAAAATCACAACAGGTAGACGGTTTTATAATTAGGGGTAAGCAAAGCTCCAGTTTGAATCATCATTTGAGAGCCAGCAGAGTGTTTCAAACTACAGTGTAAGATATTACAAAATTATGACATCATCTCTGTGACTGCAATATGGTTGCCACCGCTGAATTTTATAAGATATGTCTTGCCCTACCTGCTCATAGATTTTTCCTTTACTTAATTGCTTTTCCAGAGTTAACATTAAGAGCAAAAAGGTTAGCAGCTATGACACCTGCCTTATATTTGTAAATTCCAATAACAGCGAAAGACAGTGTCTCACTCTTCAACAGACTTGGCAAGTGCCTGAGCAAATACCGGGAATGTTTTTAGACACGTATGCCCTGGGTTTCCAGCACCGGCTCTCCCTCACTACAAGGGAAACCCTATTCTTCAGGAGAAAAGTGCTCACCACATCTTGAAGGAATATGTAAACATTTTTTGAACCACCAAGTTAAATTTAACCTATGTAACATACACAGATGACACACTTACTTTTCACATGGCCTGCCAACTGTTATTTCAACTTAAGTCTTTTCAGAAATATTATTGGAAGGAATCCAAATGTATTTTGTCAGAAAAGTACATAAAAATTAAATTGAAAAATTAGCCTTCCAAAAGAGGAAAAAAATATCAAGAATTAGTAAAGAGCATGCCTCTTTAAAAAAAGAACATAGTTTAGTAAAATTTTACCATCTTTCTCACTAGTATTAGGTCTAACAAACACAACTTATTTTTTAGGTTAAAGCTCTGTGGTAGTTTGGCTATCTAGCTACAATTTCAAAACTGGCTTAAATATCCACTTAGGAGTAATGGGCAGCATTACAGAGAATTCATTTAATGAAAAGAAAAAAATAATTCTCTAAATCAATGAAAGAATAACCTCATAATGAAAAGGAAGGTGAGAAAAGTATTATTCTAAAAAGAATAAGATTTGCTTCTTTTTTAAAAAAAATGTTTTATTGATATTTTACAGAGGAAGGGAGAGAGATGGAGAGCTAGAAATGTTGATGAGAGAGAAACATCGACCAGCTGCCTCCTGCACACCCCCCACTGGGGATGTGCCCGCAACCAATGTATGTGCCTGCAACCAATGTACATGCCCTTGACCGAATTGAACCCGGGACCTTCCCGTCCGCAGACCGATGCTCTATCACTGAGCCAAACTGGTTTCGGCAAGATTTGCTTCTTAAAATCCTCTTGAGAGCCTTACAATCACAAATTCCTATTATTATGATTTTTTCAGTTTACCCTAATCTGCATGGTCTAAAGGATAAAACCAAAGTGCTCTGTGTGGCATCAGGCTGGCAGGGGAGAGCAGTTAGGATCATCGGGTAGGCAGGCAGGTGAACAGTTATGAGTCAGTGGTTCTGCCTTCACAGTGCAGTCACTGCTTACCTCTCAGGCTACTCTTTTCACCACTCATCCTCTGCCTTCTGGCATGTAATACTGCAGCCATGCTGAACAACTTGTAGTTCCCCAAGCAGGCCTTACCTCAGGGCTTTCATCCACAATTTATTCTCTGCTTGGACATTGTATGCATCTCACACTTCCATTAAAATATCTCTTTAAGGTAGTCTCCTCAGGAGATTAGGTTACCCTTATTCTATAAGCAGCTGGTTCTAATACTGTAACTAGAGGCCTGGTGCATGAAATTCATGCATAGGAAGGGGGCCCCTCAGCCCAGCCTGCACCATCTCCAATCCGGGACCCCTTGGGGGATATACAACTGCCTCTCGCAATCTGGGACCGCTGGCTCCTAAGCACTCGCCTGCCTGCCTGATTGTCCCTAACCACCTCTGCCTGATCACCCCTAACTGCTTCCTACCAGCCTGATCACCCCTAACTGCTCCCCTGCTGGCCTGATCACCCCTAAACTGCCTTGCCCTGCATCCGGGACCCAGGATTCCCTCCCACTGGCTGGTCACAGGCAACCAGGACAGCCGCAACTGCAGATACTAGCACCCAGGACTGTGGGTGGGCAGCTGGTTCCTCTCTTAGGCTGCAGGTGCTGGTGCCTGGAACCAAAGGGCAGGCATCTTGTCCCTCTCCAGGGCCATAGGCCATAGCCACTGGTGCCTGGGACCACAGAGTGCAAAGCTTGTCCCTCTCCGGGGACGCAGACCTAGCTGCTGGCATTCAGGACCATGGGGCAGGTGACTTGTCCCTCTCCCGGGCCGCAGCCTTCCTGACTTCCATTCCTCTCTCGCAGAAGCTCATTTGTGCCTGGCTGGTCCCCATTCCTCTCTCCCCAGTGTTGAGTGTCTGAGCCATGAGGTCATGACAACCATTTGCATATTAGCTCTTTATCATATAGGGTTGTTTCTGTGTATGTCTTGCAACTAGACTGTAAGAAATCTGAGTACAAGGGCTATGTCCTCCCATCTTTACATTCTCTAATACGTGGCATCATATCTCACACATAACTGATATATGTTAAGTGAATGAAACTTTAGAGTTCTTATCAACCATTTTGGTTGTGTATTAGATGTGTTTGTTATATACATTTGGGTCTTGTAAATACAGGTAAAATTGTATTCTTAATTAGTGCTCTAAGAACATATTTTACCTATATGTTCCCAAAATTCTAGTTTAGCACTTCTTAGTTGGGATTCGGGAATCTGTATTTTAACAACTCCACCAGGTGATTCTCATCATGAGAGAAGTTTGGGAAACATTGCATTAGAGGATGGAACCCTGGCCTTAAGAAACTCAAATCTTTTATATTATAAAGTAAACATGCCTGCCCTTTGCTCTGAGTATGACACACATCTTTCCAAGGTCATTCACTACTAATACACAAACATCTTCAGAGAGGTAGCCTAGAAGTTAGTTCATCTACTTGCAAGATATGCAGAAATCTATGAGACCCAAGGAGAATTATCTCCCAGAAACACTCATGAAAAAGAAAGATGTACTTCTAGGGACAGGAGTCACCACATCTTATTTCAATACTCGGAGGGAACCTCCTACCACATTCCAAGAATGTTGAAACAAATATATAACTTTATTTACATCACTTTTGTATCTCCTAATCATCACCTTGATGAGTCTAGATTCTGTTATAACCGTGGAAGAGATATTTACAGCTCCTAAATTTCTATGTGCTTTTCATATTTCCCAACACCACTGCAATTAGCTGGGGAAGCTTCTCTAACATTTTATCACTTCTACGACAGAACAAACAAGCGACAGCTTGAGTTCTCCATTTCCTCACTTCATTTGATGTAGGAATTTTGGAGACACGAAGATGCTAGTGTCTGTTAGGCTGGTACTCTGAGTGACTGTGTGGATCAGAGCTGCTCTGCTGACCAGTGCTAGACATGCACTTGAGTGAGAAATTAATTTTTATTGTGTTTAGTCACTGAGACTTCAGTGTTAATCTGTTTTCACGGCATAGCACAGTGTATCTCGAATAATATGGCTGCTCTTTATCTTATAAGAGTGCAAATATTTGAAGAACAAGGATTTTACTATATTGAATTAATTCTAATAGACTCTCTACTGGTAAACTAAATAAGCTTCCACTGAGCTATGAAAATTCTGATGAAATATAACTAATTTGTTTAGGAACATAGCCACTTCTTTTACAGACATGTACCTTCAATAGAAGCCATAGGCATGAGTCTACAGACACTAAGCAGGGCTGTTAAGGACAGGACATTGTGGACATTAGTCACTCACAGGGTTGCCAGGAGTTGGAGCTGACTCAGTGGCACATGAAAACAACCACCTTGAATAGTTGTTAACTCTGTAAAAGGTGTTGAAATCCCTAAGGAAAATGTTTCTGTATACTACGAGCGTTCTAATGTGAAATAATGCAGTCTTCTTTTCCATTTGATGCACAGACTACAGAGGTAAAAGAAGGCCTCTGTTCTGAACCTACTCAATATGCCATTCAATTTTCATTCTTTCATTCCACTCAGGTCCCTCAATTCATGCATTGTCCTTATGTGTGTTTACAGCATAAGAACCTATTAGCTTTACCAGGGATGAAAGGCATTTTCTGCATTTATTCAGATGATCACATGATTTTTATTTTTAAAATGTTAATATGATAAATTATACTTTCTGATTTTCTAAACAAGTCTTGCATTTCTGGGATAAACTTCTCTTGATTATGATGTATTAATGTTTCAATATATGGAGCCTGCAATTGGGCATGTGCCCCGACTGGGAATTGAACCATGACCTCTTGGTTCATAGGTCAATGCCCAATCACAGAGGCACCACCAGCCAGGTTTCTCTGGCTGTTCTGAAGATTTTCCCTTTACCACTGGTTTTAAGCAACTTGATTATAATGTGCCACATTGTTTTCCTACTCGGATTTTGTTGAGTTTGTTTCTGTGACTTTACAGTTTTCATCAAATTTGGGAAAATTTCCACCATTATTTCTTAAAATATTTTTTTCTGTAATCCTTCTCACTCATCATCTTCTAGGGCTCCAATCCCACATGCTCAGAGAGAAGGGGAAAATGGAGTTGGGGCACAAAAGAAATCTGTCATAAATATTCTAAATCAAATAATAGATGTTGTTCCAACTTTTGCACTGGCTTTATCCTGTTTAATTTAAAGTTCATAATAGGCATTTGAGATCATATTTGTTTTTCAAATCTTATAAGATATACATAAATACTTCCAGATCTCATTCAGACAAACTATATCTCAGAACCGTGGTTATTTCAGTATGAATGAGTGCTCAATAACTATTGTTGTCTAACTGGTTGAATCTCTAACTTCAGAGTCCACTTTCCCAAGCTAATAGTACTTCCTTCCACCTGGGAAGAGTATACTGTCACCTTCGTGGGCACATCCCTAAAACAATGATCCCCTTCCCATGTGAAGCTATAATGGAATAGGATACGTGAAATAATTTATATTATAAAAACTGAATGGCCCTAATGCTGTAACAACCAAAGACCGTCGAGGGTGAGCAGGGCCGCGTGATTTCACGTGCTGGGCTTCTAGTAAAATTGTAACTAGCAAATAGAACAGACACAGAGGAAGCAGTTAGCTCAGTCACAGATGAAAGGAGGTTGCAGAAGGCTACCAACAGAAGGGAATTCTTGGGCAGGAGTCTGAAGGATGCTCACCAGGTAGGTAAGGAGAGAAAGAATATGTCAGACAGAGTCATGGAAGCATCAGAAAATCTACTGTAATGGGATTTATGGTGGAAGAACACAGCGAGATAAGTAGGAAAGAGATTGAGGCTAGACAGGAGAATGTCTTGGGTGCCATAATTGAGAGTTTGAGTATAAACAGAGGACTGACATGGTCATATTTGCATTTCAAAATGTAGCTATGTAGGGTAGAGAAATAGTAGAGGTGAGGAGATTTGTGGAGAGAACTATAATCCTGGGAAATGCAATGAAATCCTAGATTAGGGGAGCAAAGAGGAGTAAGATAGGATAGATTCAGAAGAGATTTGGCTAATTTCTTACTTCTTACTGTATGCTAGGCTCTGATCTAAAGGTCTACCATGTACTGACACATCACTCCTATAAAGTAGGAATAAAGTTATACTTGTACATTGAGAACCTGAGAGCACAGTAATGTGTGACCAGAATTCAGACACAGGTATTCTGACACCATAGCCCCTGTGTTTGATTTGAGGAAGCCCAATCAACAGAACTTGGGAACTGGATAGAGGAACAATGGAGATTCTTTTTTAAAAAAAAAAAAAAAAATATATATATATATATATATATATATATATATATATATATATATTTTATTGATTTCTACAGAGAGGAAGAGAGAGAGAGATAGTTAGAAACATCAATGAGAGAGAAACATTGATCAGCTGCCTCCTGCACACCCCCTACTGGGGATGTGCCCGCAAACAAGGTACATGCCCATAACAAGGATTCCTGACCCTGGAATCCTTCAGTCTGCAGGCCAACGCTCTATCCACTGAGACAAACCAGTTAGGGCAGCCCTGGAGAGTCTTCCCAGCACTCAGAAATACTGAGTCAAAGGTAGCGAACGAGGAAATGACCAGGTCTTCACCAAACAGTGTCCTTGCTCCTTGGATTGATTTCTATAGCGAACGTCAAGTTCTATAAAAATTTTGGCCTGTGTTTATTTAGAAATATCTTAAACAGGACACAGAGACAGAATGGGCAGTCAGCTAATTTCGCACACCCTGGAATAGAACCCGCTCATGCCTCAGACCATGAGTCCAACTCCCATCCCAGAGCATACATATACTCATGAACCTTCCTTGATGAAAGGGGTAAAAAAAAAAAATCACCCTCTCCCTGGCTCTCTACTTCTTCTTGCTAGCTCTGACCAACATGTGGCTTCTCTAATTATTAAATAGACCCAACCGTGGGGCTGATTATCCAGGAAAGTGTGGGCTCTTCACAAGCAGGGCTGGAGTTGGCTGACAACATCACCTCCTGGGCCTGCAGCACAAGGGCGGGCATTCATGTCCAGCCGCTAGCAGCACATTCACACGTTGGCCCCGTAATTAACTAAATAGGCCCCTTCATGTAGGAGTGCCCCGGCCCGAAGTCTCATTCCTGTCAGAGAGTCATCTCTTCTAGCCTATTTACTGGGAAGAGAAGGGGCATTTATAAAAGTAAACTTATCTTTGACGTGAATCAGCACATCAACGTGCATTTGAAATTAGCGTCAATGGACCACATTCTAGCTGGCCTCTGGGCCTCCAGGGCTCTGGGAAGACGGCCACGCCCACCGTTTCATTTGCATTCTGTCAGGCCCCCACTGCCTGCGGAGGCCTGGGAGCCAGCTGCTGAGAGGCGAGTCCTCTGGCTCCCCACTGGCCCAGCCAGCAATATGCTGAGCCAGCTCTAGGGCTACCTAGGCACAGGACTCAAGAAAAAGCTCGAGTATAGATGAGAGCTTGATAACACAAGATCGCCTCCTTCCCCTATGTGTGTACTGTGTTATATTTGTGCAGTGATGTGTGTTTGTTAAAATACATTTCAACTGCCCTGACCGGGAATTGAACTGTGACCTCCTGGTTCAGAGGTCAATTCTCAGACACCGGGCCACGCTGGCTGGGCAAAAAGGGAGGAGTTTTGTTGAAGTGTAATACTCTTGGGGGATTAAATTTCACATGAAATATAAGAGTCTGTGAAATCCTTTGACCAGTTTCTGGGTTGTTGTTTTTTTTCTTTTTCTTTTTGATGCCATGGTCATATACCCTTTTTTTCCCTTATGAAAAATTAAAATATGACCTAGCCCAGAGAATGCTCATAGCTAACAATGAAAGATTATAAAACATCATTTATTCTTTGTTATCAACCTGAATTTCTCTACACATATACTTTTGTCATTATATTATGAAGGTGTAAATATTGAGATTTTGTAAGATTGTAAAATCATAAATACTGAATGTGTGAGAAGCATTAGAGATTACCCATGCGCAGCCCTTTGTTACAGATAAAATCGAGAGCCAGAGAATTCAGCAGTTTGTATCATGTGAAACCTCGCTACATAGCAGTAGTGGTAAAAAACAAAACAAAACAAAACAAAAAAAATCCCACACGCCCTAGCTGTCATTCCAATGACAGCCCAAGACTCCCATGGTCCAGTAACTTATGAAATAATTTTCGAGATGGCACTGAGCTATGTATTCTCTCTCTAGACCAGCCGTGGGCAAACTACGGCCCGAGGGCCGGATCCGGCCCATTCTGCTGTTCTATCTGGCCCGCGGAGCCGAAAGAGCGGAGGGTTCTCTTGCTCTCCCCTCCGCTCCTTCCCCAGCAGCCCAAGATGAGAGTGCCAGCATGGTCAGGTTGCTTTTGTTCCGGCCCTCCCGTCCAGTGTAAGAACCCATTGTGGCCCTCGAGTCAAAAAGTTTGCCCACCCCTGGGATAGACCCAGGGATTGCTGAAAGTGTCCACCTTCACACCGATACAAACCCAAGGCATTTCTCCCGAGGTGTCCTGGTAGCTTCCTGGGCACGCAGGTGTCCCTCTCTCAGAGAAGTCTTTCCTGAGCGGCTCCGCACACTTTCCCCCGTGGCTGCCTCTGTCACACACCGTGCCTCATCTCCCCCTCAGCCATACTCCTCTTAGAAACCACATTGGCTCCTTCTACATTGTTTCTCTCCCCTCTAACACACTATTCCTTCACAAATATAAGCTCCACGGATGTGAGGAGACTTGGGGGTCTTGGTGGCAACTCTAAGCTCAGCTCCTTCTGTTCAGCACAGCCGGCACAGAAACTTGACGAACGAACAAGTACATCAACGAATCAGAGTTTTAAAACACATGGAAAAATATATTTAACTTAGACGTTAGCCAAGTTTCAAAGCCCCAAACAGACACTTTAATCCTGACTTTGAGAGCATGTGGTACTATTTTTATGTGTGTTAACTTTTTATTTAGAAATAATTTCAGACTTACAGAAAAATTACAAAAAAATATTACCAAGGATTCCTGCATATCCTTTACCCATTTTCCTCAAATGTAAGAATTTTGTCACATTTGTTTCATCATTTTCCCTTCTCTCCCTCCCAGCAAACAGATTTCCTCTTTTCCCCTAAATATGTCAGTGTGTGTGTCACAAAACCAAGGACATTTCAGACGTGACTAGTACAGTTTGCAAAATCAAGACACTAACATTGATACAATGCTATATTCATCTATAGCCCTTATTCAAGTATTACCAAGTGTGTCACGGGGTTTAACAGAAGTCATGTCTCCTTTGTTCTAGCCCTGTTTTTCAGTCTTTGACAACTTTGACATTTTGTAGAATATTCCTCAATTTACGTGTGTCAGATGTTTCCTCAAGATTAGGTTCACTTTTCTCCTTCGGCGGGAATAACACAGAAGAGATGCTGTATCTTGTAGGTACATCGTATCAGGAAGCATACGATACAGGTCCCATTGCTGACAATGGAAACTTGATTATGGTGGTGTCTGTTAGGTTTGTCCACATAAAATTAGTAACTTTTCTTTTTTTGTTATTAATTAGTGTTTTGTAGAAAAAATACTTGGAGATTATGTAAAAATCAAATTTCTCACCAGGATACTTCGGTCCACTACTTTTGTTGATGATTGTTGATTGAATCGTTTCCTACTATGATGATGATTCAATTTTTTCCAAATCTATCATTCTTCAACATGTACTATTTGATATTTTACTTTTGGAAACTGTTTCTTTACTCCCCCTTTAATTACATATTCATTTATGTATTAGTGTAAGGAAAAGCTCACGGATTTTAATCTCTTATTATTTATTTTGATGCTCATTTGCACAAGATTTGGCCAGTGAGAGCTTTTCAAACTAATCCCTGTGCCCTTTTTATATGTTTCCATCATTATTTAAGCACTTCCTTGCTTACTGGCACACACACATAAAAAGATGTCCTAATCTCAACTTGAACTTTTGTGACACTAGCTCTGGAATCAGTCATTCTTCTAAGGACCCTGGTTCTTCTCAGTTAAGAATGGTATTTAGAAAACATTATCTGGGTGCTAGGGATGCTGAGTATTATTAGAATGCCTTAAGTCAGGGTTATCCCAGTGAACAGAGGAAATAGATACACACATTCACATCTGCGCCTATTTCAATATCTATTATCCTATTTTTAAAACCATGAGTTTAGGGAGAGATCAACCAAAGGACTTATGCGCACACATATGAGCCTAACCAGTGGTCAAAGACAATAGGGGGGGTGGGGGCATGAGTAGGGGTGGAGGATTGGAATGGGGGGTTGAGGACAAATATGTGATACCTTAATCAATAAAGAAATTAATTAAAAAAAACACATGAGTTTATACTAATACCTCCGATTCCAGTGTAACATCAAAGGCCTTGTTCTTTGCCTGTCTTCATTCTCCCTTTACTTATCTGCAGCCTGCTTTTCTAATAGAAACTTGGCTCTCACAACCCACAATATATTTACGTATTTGCTCAGTGTTAGGATACACTTAAATATTTCAGAATTGCTAACATACACCATTGGGGGAAAACAAACCTAGTAACTATAATCAATATTTGTTTACATTTTTTTATGTGTAACCTGAGAGTTAGATAATCAAAACACAGTGCTCACACGTTCAGTGAATTAGTGCACCGCCCCACCCTCATACGCAGTGAGGTTGTTATTCATTTGGAATACAATTAGGCTCACTTGTGTCCATTGGTTTCATTTTGGTTTTCCCCCAACCTTGTTGATTTTATTCATTCATTCATTCATTTTAGAAAGTACAACATCGTCTTGGTACTGAAACTCAGAACTGTACAAACAGGTGTGCCAGCATTGGAGAACTGTCTCTCTCCCACTACATGCACTGTACTCCATTCCTCTCTCTCCTTCCGTTTCACCCACTCCTCACCACCTCTGGCAGGAACTTCCTCAGGTTTTGGCTTATGCTTCTAGTATTTTGTTTTGTGCAAACAAGCAAACATTTATACATTTCTATTTCCTTTTTTTTTCTTCTTAAAGAAAAGTTAGTAAATTCCAGACACTCTATTGCATTTTTTTAATCATGTGTACTCCAAATCATCCTGTATCAGTTTAAAGATCTTCCTCATTCTATTTCCAGCTGCATAAAATGCCATTGGGTGGAAGTACTGTAATCTGTTCGTCCTTCCCCTAAACAGGGGCATTAGGTTGTTGCCAATATTTTGTAGTTACAAATAATGCTGCAGTGAATAACCTTGTGCATATATATCTTTGAGTTGTTTGTATACCTTCAAGATAGATTCCCAGAAAGGGTTGTGTGGGTTGAAAGGTAAGTGCATAAGGACTTTTTTCAAATACTGCCTCATTCCCTTCTCTGAAGTTTGTACCAATTTTCATGTTTGAGGTTGTACCGCTAGCGATGTAGGAGCTTGCTCATCACCTCCATAAAGAATGCGTTGTAATACTTTTTAATTTCAACAATCTCAAAGATGAAAAATGGCATCTCTGTGCAGTTTTAATGTACACTTCTCTATTTATAAATGAAGTTGAATGACTTTTCATTAGGGGTGATTTTTATATCTTTTTTTTAAAATGGTTCATATATTTTACACATTTTTTCATTTAGGCCTTTGGTGTTTCCTTTCCATGTTTAAGAGGTCTTTAAACATTAGGGATATTCAGCCCTTTATCTGGCTGCATATAGAAAATATTGTTTCAGCTGTCTGTTACCTTCTTATTTGTCAGTTTTCAATGGTTCCTTCAACTCTCACATAAACAATGTACCAATAGCTTATTCTTCTTTCCTATATAACTTTATTTCCTCTTTATCCTCCCATTTTTTATTCACATAATTTGTACATTGTCAGAATATGTAATATTTCTAATTATATTCACCATTGTACTCACATTTTAGTCTTGGGACCTCTATTAAACATATTAAATGTTTACCATAACCACATTGTGGAAGTTTCCTCAGCCATCTCTTTATTTGGGTAAACCCATCCTCCTGTAGATTATGTTTTTCCATTGTCTTAAGAGCTGGATACAAAATCTTTGGTTCACACTGTTTTTCCCTAGTTTTTGTTTTGTTTTGATACTTGCCCTATTATTTTTTAAATTGTTTTGAAGAAGTCTGACTCCAGTCAACTTTTCCCTCCTGTATATCATTTGACAGTTTTAATAGAAAGCCTTGAGAAGACTTTTTCTAGATCTTGAAACCTAAGTGTTTACTGGTATTAGGATGTGTCTCAAAGTTGGCCATCACAGGCCCATTTTCTCAGGTACCCCCTGAACCTTTTCAAAATGTGAATTTATAACTTCATTTTCTTCTGGAACCCATCCTTGGATTATAGTTTTAAATATTATTATGTCCCATTGTTTTCTTTTTCTGTGTTGAAAACTCAAATTCATCTATCTTTCTTCTTTGCCTGTCTTCCATTTCAACCCCTTTCTCTCTGTTCCTTTTTAGTTATTTGTGTCACTTTTCATTATCATTTCTAATTTTCTATGTTCAGTGTGCCATAAAATTTTACTTGAGCCTGTTTTCTCATACCCTGTAATTTAGTCTTCGTATCTGTAATTTTCTTATTTCTTTCTTGAGTGTAGTCAGTCTCTTGATTTTTACTGCTTCTTGTCCATTTTTTTGTCTTTAATGTTTTAATATCTGCAAAAGCTTATTTAGAATTCACAATTTGATTTGGAGTTCTTTATTACATTTTCCTTCTGCTTCATGAGGCATTCTGGTGGTAATTTTCATCAAAGGAGATAGTTTATTATTTCATTTTTATAGCAGCCTTGCATAGGTTTACTCACTTTCATCTCATTTTGTGGCACTGGGGTGGCTTATAAAATTTTTAGTTCAATGGTGCCCTCTTCTGTCAGTGCAGCAGAGCCCAGGTTGTGTGATGGGCTTGCCCAGGGGTGTGAGGGGTGAGGTGTGGAGAGGGATTTGAGTCCTCTAACTTTGGGTTATATTTTGGATTACAAAACCCCAGTACTTCCTTCTTGTTTTCCTTGTACGTCACCACCCAGTCTCCACAGGTGCCTCTCCCTCCCCTTTTTGTCCTCTTGACTTTTACTGCTTCTTCTCCACTTTTATCTTTAATGTTTTCATATCTGTAAGTGCTTACTTACAATTCACAGTTCACAATGTCTTTCAAAGACTGCCACCTGGAGTTGTGTGGACTTTTAAGTCTGTTTCCTTAGTCAGTGCTCTGATGGACCCACAAAGTTTTCTACTATTTTCAACCTAGAGGTGATTTTTCCCCCCTGTGTGGTGGTGGTTTCAACCACTTGCTAGCTCTCTCTTGTTCTCTTTTACAGTAGTTTTCCAGGGACTGGTTCCCATAAAGACTTATAAGAAGAGCATAAGAGACAGCTCACCTGAAGTTTAAAAACATATATAAAAATGTAATTTGAAGTTGAGGTATTTTTTGTCTTCTAGCTATGCTTGAAGTGTGGTTCTATTTGTTCCTTTGAGATTACTCTCTTTCCTTCCCCTTTACATCTATGCCATCCCTTGGTTAAGCTCATTTAGGCAGTGGAAGGCACAATTTAGGCAACTGAACAATTGTACCTCCAGAATATATCAGATATTTTAAAAAACCAATAACAAAACAAAACAAAAACAAAAACACACCAATATGGTTTGGATTTGTATGACATTCTAACTCAAATGTTTCTCATTAATTTTTTTCTGATCATCACTAAATTGGAAGCAATCTATCTGATGTTTAAAAATTAGACACATGCTTATCAGAAAGAAGACAATTTTACAAATATGTTAATACACAAGTATTACTAAATTGTATTCAACCCAAATCTGCCATTATCTGTATGTACGGCTCCTATAATAGTAACTATTGCTACATTGCATTTTCTTTATCATCAAGAAAAATCAAAGAAAAGTTATGATCATCTATAATTATGACCATCTTCCACAATACTCGTCATTCTTCTCAGGCAAGAACAATTAATATTTGTACACTCTTCAATCCAACTCAAGTCCCGAAATCAATAATGAGCCCTCCCTGGGAAACAGACAACAAATTATCCATAGCTGCATGTGAGTCAAAACCTAAATACTATAGAAAATCAATAGATAGATCTGAAAAAATTAAAACTCAATTTCAATTTGATAAATTCTTTTTCTCCTTGAATTGCCCAAATTACCCGAAGGTGCTGACTTTATTCTAGGCTCACTTCCCAAGTATATTAAACTAAATTTTAAAGATAACGTTTAGTGAAGACTTTTCCAAAGGGCATTTTTTTGTCTATTTTCCAATTCTAAGGGTAATGGTGGGGGAAGATTATCTTCTCAATTACTGTACCACAAAATTTGCTATTACCTTCCAGTTCAAATAATCCTGCTATTTGACCACAGGCTGTAAAAGCCTTAGGGTACCTATGATTTCTCTCCCCTTTATATTACTGTTTTCTCAAGGAAATTCAATTTTATGTAACATATTTTGCTAACTCAAGGAAAGCATGAGTGAGTCACAGAACAAATGTTTTTGTTGCAAATTAATGTTTGCTACAACTAGTAGATGTCTAAAGGCAAAGTCGTTCTGGCCATTTGTGCCTTACGGTGCTCATTGGCCTCTCTACCGGTCACCACCACTACCAGTAAGTGCAATAGCCTTGAAAACACAGCACCCTGGGAGCTGGGCACAACCGCTCTGCCTTTTATATGTTTCTTGATCAGTCCTTATCATTGGTAGTCATTTCCTCCTCTCCTCCCAGCTTCCGTTTCTCCCGATTCCCGAGGTTACTAGGAGATATTATTGTTTTTCTCACCAAGGGAAGCTGCCAGCAATTAATCAGAACATTTATAATAAAGCCATTTCTTCACAAGATTATCCCCCCTTAAGGAGGCTTCTGGAGAGTTCATACTACCATGTATATCAGGGGTCTGGCGGTCCTCACGGACTGGCTGAGTGGTCTCAATGAACTTCAAGTGAGTAAATTAATGAATAGATTAGCGGATAAATAAACTACATCTGCCAGGACATAAGTAGGGAACATCTCAGACTCATTCAAAGATGCTAAGTTTTCTCTTTTGAGTGATGTTACCTTTCATTCTTATTTTTATGTATTGTTTTTATTATCCTATGATATCACTATGTCCTTTTTATTTAAGAGGACAGTTATACATGTATTGAACAAGGTTCTTCAGAGAAACAGAAACAATAAGATGTAAATACAGTGAGAATGAGAGAGAGAGAGAGAAAGAGAGAGAGAGAGAGAGAGATAAGAGAGATAAGAGAGAGAGAGAGAGACAGCAGAGCCAAAAGTATAGTTCCAGTCTAAAAGGCAGACAGACTTGAGATCTAGGAAGAGCCAATGCCTTTTGGTTGAAGGCATGAAAAAGTCAAGATCCTACACTGTTTCCCTGAAAATAAGACAGTGTCTTATATTAATTTTTGCTCCCAAAGATGCACTAGGTCTTATTTTCAGGGGATGTATTATGTTTCCATGAAGTAGGTCTTATTTTCGGAGGACGTCTTATTTTCGGGGAAACACGGGTAGATTGAAGGCATTCCTGGCAGGATAAATTCTCTCTTACTCAGGTGAGGGTCACCTTTTTGTCCTTCAACTGATTGAATGAGATCCACCCACATGAGGGAGGGCAATCTGCTTTACTCAGTCTATTCATTTTATTATTTTTTTCATTTGTTTGGTTTTGTTTTCTCTCATTCTATTAAATTAAATGTTATTTTCAAAACAAATAAAACTCAAAGACACACCCAGAATAATGTTTGACCAAATATCTGGGCACCCCATGGCTCAGTCAAGATGACATGAAGTTAAGCATCAGAGCTCTTACTCAAACTTGCCTACCTCACAGTATTATTAAAAAGGAGTTGCCTTTGCTGGACTTTCTGCTGCTTCTTTCTTTCTGGCTGCCAGGTCCCTTAGCTGTGTTACTATTTTCCCTCAGGTTCTGTAAACCTTAAGGTCAGGTCCAGTTACTAGTGCAAAGCTGCTGGCGCAGCAAAATATTAGTTTGCTGCCTGGCAAACTGTCAGTCCCCGTCTGGGCTCCAGGAGAAAGTGTGCTTGTTCCCAAGCTTCCCTGGCTGCAAAGACCAGTGTTTTTGTTTTTAAAAATATATTTTTATTGATATTAGAGAGGTAGATAGAGGGAGGAAGAGATAAAAACATCAATGATGTGAGAGAATCATTGATTGGCACGCCCCACACTGGGGATCAAGCCCGCAACCCAGGTATGTGCCCTGACTGGGAACTGAAGTGAGACCTCCTGGTTCTCAGATTGACACTCAACCCCTGAGCCACGATGGTTGGGCTAAAGACCAGTGTTTTATTGGTCTCCGGTTTTATTGGTCTCAGGGAAGAAAAGGTTCATCCCCACCTGTTCAGCACTTCTCATTTCTTTGGGTCAGGGAAGATGGGAAAATCCTCTCCAGAACACTTTCAAAAGCTAGGGCTGTATCTCCAGGATCCAAAGTGTGCTGCCCTCACGCCTGGGCCTCTCTCCTCTATGACTCATAAAATGCTAACACACAGGAAGACACTAAACCTTTGTCTTCCGCATAAACAGTTGATGGCTTTATTGTTGGTCAGAGAAACTTTGTAAGAAGTCATGTGGCATATGTGGTTAGGAATGGTGGTTACAACTATGCAACTTTTTATTCCCATTTTCTATTATTCACTGATCCAGTTGGACAAGAAATTAAGGATTCTGGGTCTAGCTGCAAGAGTTTTAAAGTTGCTATCCTACCTCATTCAATTCCTACATAACTTAAATTCACAATTTGGGGTATACTAGTAAGAAAGAGATCTCTGAGGTAGTATGTAGAAACCTGGGTTTTAGACTAAGCTCTGGTTGAATTGTGTGGTTTTATGACTGAAATGTATGATATAGAACAGTTCATCTAATGTTTTGATCTCTCTGCTGTTCTCTCTCCGTGTCTCTCTCTCTCTCTTTCTCTCTCTCTCTCTTTCTGTAGAAACAGAAACAATAGGATGTAAGTTCGGTGATAGAGATTTACATATCTAAATACTTATCTCTCTCCATATCTATATATCTCTCTGTAGACGTAGATATACGTATACATATAGATATATTTAGTCAGTTCCACTTCTCTAAAATGGGGAAAAGTATGTTTATGCAGTCTATCCCCTTCAACCTTTATTTCTCTGAAATGTTATATAGATAAAATAATGTAATAGACAAAGAAAATTTAGGTGGTAACAGTGATATTCAAATGAACAGATTTTTGCTACATTTTTACTCATATATATGTATTACTTTAAACTGATGCATTTATTATATGAAATCCTCTCAAAATATTGCATGTTGACCTTCATTTCAATAAAGAAAAACATTACCAACCTAATTCTAATTTTCTCTCAGATATTAAGTTCAATCAGCAAAAGATTGAATCTGAAAATAAAGCTACTTCTTGAGTATAGCAGATTGGTTTAATTAATTGGTAAGTATATTTTTGATAAAATTTAAATTCACATTGAATTTACATATACATGATGTAACTAGAACATAATGAGATTAAGCAATTCTAAAACCGGTCTTAATAATTGCATTAAAACAGCAATAGTTCTAACCTTACAAATTCATCTGTAAAAGAGCATTTATTTTCCTGGTTGCATTAAAGTAGCAAAATTTAACTTTTACCCAAATCTCTAAGCAAATAGAACTGAACACAGAATCATTTTTTCCATGAATGGCTCTAATAGATGTTTGATGAGCATATTATTACTACATGCAATAAACAGCTGAGAAAGCACTTCTTGAAAAAATAATATAAAAGAAAATATTTGATTTTTAGTGGCAAGAGTTGGAGATTTTTCACATCAGAAATGGTAGTTATATGGAATAACTTCATATGAAAACATTTTAATATGTTCAGAATATTCATAAAATAATCCTATGAATTGGGTGCATGTGTTAGAATCACTTGGGGGGAAATTAACAGTTTTGGCTATGTAACAAAACCAACTAAAACAAGGTGGGAAATTATGTTTATGACCAAGGGGAAGAGTTATCTAAGATTAGAACTCATGTTTAACTTGGAAAAAGTGTCAGGCTGCCTTGGACACTGACTAAAATTCCATTATTGTCTACATGCGCCTTTCCTATGATCTGTATGGAAATTAACACAGCAGCTCGGAGGAACAACTGTGTCATTATTCCGCAGCCTTTGATCTATACCAATTACTGAATGAAACCAGTCTTCGAATGTCTCTACTGTTGGGTGTGTTTCTCTAATTGAATCTGTCAAATGCTTTTTGTTATTCCTCATGCCAGCTGAAATCACTGTTTCTGAGAAAAGTGTTCTCAGACTGAAAACCTCTTCAGTCAACTCATGCCCACTATCCATAACTGCAATGGAGCTTGGCACTTGACTGACCAAATGAAAACATTCGAGATGGTTGAAATTCTGAACAGAGTCAGGGTTGAACAGACATGCTATTACACTCTTGTTGTTGTGTGCTCATCACTGATAGATAATGCATCTAAAACTACTAAGAACATGTTTCTTTCTGTACTCTACAAACAGCATAACTCATTTATTTTTTTCTTTATTGATTAAGGTAATACATGTGTCCTTATCACCCTATTGTCCCCTCACTACTCCACTCATGCCCTCACCTCCCTGGTATCTGTGTCCATGGGTTAGGCTCATATGCATGCATACAAGTCCTTTGGTTGATCTCTCTCCCTTACCCCCACCCTCCCCTACCTTCCCTCTGAGGTTTGATGGTCTGATCAATGCTTCTCTGTGTCTGGATCTGTTTTTGTTCATCAGTTTGTATTGTTCATTATAATCCATAAATGAGTGAGATCATGTGGTATTTATCTTTCTCTGACTGGCTTATTTCACTTAGCTTAATGATCTCCAGTTCCTTCTATGCTGTTGCAAATGGTAAAAATTCTTTCTTTTTTACCACAGTGTAGTATTCCATTGTGTAGATATGCCACACTTTTCTAATCCACTCATCTGCTGATAGGCACTTAGGCTGTTTCCAAATCTTAGCTATGGTGAATTGTGCTACTATGAACATAGGGGTGCATATATCCTTTCTGATTGGTGTTTCTAGTTTCTTGGGATATAGTCCTAGAAGTGGGATCACTGGGTCAAATGGGAGTTTCAGTTTTAGTGTTTTTTGTTTGTTTGTTTTTAGGAAACGCCATACCATTCTCCACAGTGGCTGCACCAGTCTGCATTCCCGCCAGCAGTGCACGAGGGTGCCTTTTCTCAGCATCCTCACCAGCACTTGTCATTTGTTGATTTGTTGATGAGACCCATTCTGACAGGTGTGAGACAGCATAACACATTTAAACTGAAATACTTTTAAAACTATTTTTTAGAATTATTTTAATAAACATCTGTAATTGGTATCTTTGCATTGGTCAATAATCAGGTAAACACAGATGAATGTTGCTTTATAATTATGTGTATGACCCTATCTTAGTTTTTTTCCTTCTATTTTGCAAATATGAGTTCCTTCTTGTCATTTCATTTATAATGATAAGGAAAATAAAAAGGGTTCTGGGCGGGAGGAAACTCAAATGGCTTCAGTTAAAGCAAAAGAACAAAAATAAAGTTACTATTGGAGAACTCCACAGAAAATAGACCTCCTCTGAATGGAGCCTAAGAAAAAGCCATGAAGAGAAAACTGTGTATTGCATTCCCAGGTAAAATAATTTACTAAATACAGACTAGTCCCTTCACAGACACTACTAAGAGTTCCAAAGAACTAAATGATCTCAAAAAGAAAATTGTTACTCTAATGAATTTTAGGACACATTCATTCTTAATATAACTTGGCTATTTCTGCCTACCCATGTTGTGACATACAGTATTACAGAAAGCAAAGCACAGAACAAATTCAGGGTCATTGCATAACTAACCACATTGCTGGAAGCGCTTTCAGTGAAATGGGTTAAAGGAGAAAATGCCCGTGTTTTTCAATGGTAGGCTTCCCCTCAAGATGATAACTCCAGTTCCAATGAATAAAATATTTATGTGAGCTCAGATGAAGAAAGATAAATTCATCTCGAAAGCATGGAGTCTCAGGGAAAAATTGTTTCTTCATTATGCTTTCAAATAAGCAATGGTCAAAAATGATAGAAAGGCCTACACACCAATAAATAAATAAATAAATAATGACCGAAAAATGACAGAGCTAAATAACAGTTGCTTATCTGCATGGATTCTGTCCTGAGAGTTCCTTCCAGAGTAAGTACAGGGGATCCGCTTTCTTCTACTCAAAGTTGTGACTTTAGGAACCTTTCCCATCTCCCTCAATATTTAGCAACTTTGAGAAAATGTACTGAATAGGATGCTTTTTCATCCCACAATGCCACCAAACCTGTTTTCATGTCTAGCACAGCGGTGCAGGTCAACGGTTTCACGTTTAACTCCTCATACGAGAGTGTAAGATTCTGTACAGAGTACGTGGATCCTGAGAATAGCTGTCACTGGGGTGGCTGTCTCGGGCCAGCCTGCCTGTCTGCAGGAAAGAGTAGTTTTCTAAGCGGAGAAGCTTCTCGGCACCTTTTAACTTGCTCATTTTAGTGGGTGTTTACATGAATAGGCAACTGGGTATGAAAGTACCTCAAAAACACATGTACACACAATTGTGCTTTACACTGTATGACCTGGACTGTACACATAGGCCTACATAAATTGGAGTGTGATAGATAATAGGGAAGGAAAATGGCCCAATTCTTTTTCTTTACTTTCTAATTATGCTCATTGTCAAAGTTTATAATAGAATGGATATTTTATTTATGTAACTTTTTAAAGTTATGCATTAGGTTTTTACTCTTGAAAGTAAAAGCTATCAGCAGAAAACAAGAGTGGTTCAGACATAGGCAGAGATATACATGGGTATTTAAGAGAAAAAGATAGATGATTAAACTAACAGTGTTGGCATGAATGACTACCCAATTAAAAGAAGACAAAGATAGACTTCTACACCTCCCATTACTGACGGACATAAATCCCACACAGACTGATTTTTTTGAAAGGAGAGGTAAAGTAAGTAATAGAAGAAAAATCAGGGAACTACCTTGGGGTAGCGGAGAACTTTCTCAACATCATAAAAAAAATCAGGAATGTAAGAAGGATAGTCTACTTAAAAAAATAAAAATATTGAAGGCAAAAGACACTACAACAAAGACATGACTAAGACAGAGGGCCTTGCCAAAACCGGTGTGGCTCAGTGGATAGAGCATCGGCCTGTGGACTGAAGGGTCCCAGGTTCGATTCCAGCCAAGGGCATGTACCTTGGTTGCAGGCACCAAGAGGCAGCTGATCGATGGTTCTCTCTCATCAATGTTTCTAGCTCTATATCCCTCTCTCTTCCTCTCTGAAAAATTAATAAAAAACATTTTAAAAAATTAGACAGAGGGCCTTTTGTTGTAGCATAGCTCAGTGGTAGGAGAGAAGAAGAGGCAGGTGTACTTCCATTCCTACCTTCCCATGCTGACATCTGCTGAGAAGTATATCGTCCTGATCTCATTTGTGGCGCATGCTCTTTATGGCTGCCCTGCTACTCATGAGGACAGCAAAGTTTCATCAGGTCTGACTGCCTTTCAGCTACTGCCATACACTCCAAATGTGGTAGGCAGAACAATCTCCCTCCCCCCACTTATGTCTACATCTCAATCCCTGGAACCTATGAATATGTGTCCTTATACAGCAAAAATAACTTTGCAAATATGATTAAGTTATGAGCTTTAAAAGCTGAGATATAATTTACACACCATAAAATTCACCATTTTAACAAGGAAAAAAACATAGTGCTTTTTGGTACTATGATGAATCCAGACTGGGTCATGTTGGTCTGGATTTGTAAACTTCTTAATGATTAACTAACTCATATTAGCCTTCAGTAAACCATTTAATTACTTGGCAAATGGCCCTTATAATACCCATATAACTAATTCACATTAGTTATTATGGTAAGTCAGACATATAATCTCCAATATATAATGCACAACTGAGTGTGTACATACACTAAGATTATATATACTGGTTGTTCTTTCCCACCACCAAAATAATAAACTCCACATTAAATAGTTCTATTTAAAAGTAAACCAATTTATAAAAATTAATTAATTAAGTAATTAATTAAACCAATTTATAACACATTGCTAATTCAGTGAGTATTTGTAGGAATTTAGTTATGTATCCAAAATTATATTCCACTACCTTTCAGTCACACACACAATTTTGGGTTAGAATTTAGTTTCTAGGATACAAATAATTCATCATGAAGATCACCAAATCTCCCATCTTATAATAGGTTAAGTACAAAGAAAACAGCCAAATCTACAAGGAGGATAGATTCACCTGCTAAGCATTCACTAAATGCGGCTTCCGTGTTACATATCACCTAGATTTGCTAGACTAAGGTCAACAAAACTGCTTGGTCTGATTCCACATTAAAATTTGCCGAACATGTAGTAGCTGACAGGAAATAGAAGCAAAGTTATGTTTTCTGCTGTCAGGTTTATTTGGGAGACAGATGTGCACACACTGAGATCCAGATCAGAGGGATGAGCAGGGTGACACGGACCAAAAGGCAGGAGGTGATTTACTCTATTTGGGGAAGAGGTCAGGGGTTGGGTGGGAGGTTGGAGTCATGGAAGATTCCCAGAATAGATAGCATTTAAGCTAGACCTTGCCTTTCCTGATAAGATTTCAGCAGGAAGAGAGTAGACAAAAGGGCATTTCAAATATAGAAGACAGTAATGAAAAATATAGAAATTAATATAAATATTTAAAATGAATATAAACGTACATGGTATATCCACAGAATCCTAAGGAGAGAGCATCATTTATAAAAATGTTATGTTGGGAAATTGATGGCGCTCTTCTGGGAAGTATTTAATTCATCATTAAAATGTATGCATCATGTTCCTATGTAATGTATCTTGGACCTGTCTTTGTGAACCAACGGAACTGGCAAAGGGCAGGAATGAGACAGGGGGCAAAACTAGTGTAGGAGGCAACCTCCGGAGACACTGAGTGCAATGACGGGGCCAGCAGAACCCAGTGAGTGAGCTGGTAGGAGTCCTGAAGAGGAAATGAAAGAAAGAAAGCAAAATGGGTCTTAGGGGTTCACGGAGGGTAACACAAGCAGTCCTGTGGCCACTTGTCCTACTAAAAATAGAAGCATCGCCAGAGACATGTGGCAAGATGCCAATGACCCTGAGCTAAGAGTTCAGGGGAGAATTCTTCCGTTAGATGTGCTTGAAGTCAAGGGTGAATGACATGACTCTAATGAGAGGCCATATGATTTAGTGTTTAGAAGTTTAGGCTCAGACCACCACTTTCTGCTGGACTTTGAACAAGCATCTTAATCTGTATTACCTTGGTTTCTGCATTTCTAAAATAGAGGAAGTAATAGTGTATATACCTCACAGAAGTGCTATATAGATGAGAGAGTTGTATATGTAAAGTACTTAGAACAAACAGGGTCTAGGCAGAGAAGCCAAGCCCTGGGAATATATTTTCAAATATGTTGAAAGTGCTGAAAGGTTCAACGGGGGACCAGGAGACAAGGCGGAAATGAAGAACAGGGAGTCTCTACCACCCCGTCCTCACCCCCAACAGGACGAGAAGGAAAATGAAAGAGGTAGTTTTAACAACGCCCATGACCTAGAGCTTTCTATAAACAAACAAACAAACAAACAAACAAACAAAGAACTGGAACCATGAGAAAGACATGGCCACTTCTAGCGCTCCCACTAGAAACATATCAACATGGGAGACACACCCTGGCTCCAGCCTCCCGTCTTCCGCCAGTGCCTCCACATCTGAGACGTGCTAGGAGCCAGTGAGTGGGGGAGTCTGGGGAACACAGCCATAGTTACTTGGGAAAGGGCTGGGGGAGGAGGTAGGTCTGACACTATAGGACAATGACGGCAGGCTGTTCAGTGAATGTTAGCAACCGTTGTTGTATTTACATTTGACCTAGGCTGGAGACGGGGCGCTATCTCTGTGATGTGAAACTGTCCTACGGGAAAACGTTTATTAGAAAGTATTCCGGAACTCTGTCTGCCCTGCAATGGGTTCAATATTATTAGAAACTATTATCATTAGTGGTGGAATCAATCATGGGAAAGGAAGCAAAAAAAAAAAAAAAGTATTTCCAATGCTCTGCTCACCAAATCCATTCAACACACACCAGTCCATTCATGCTCTTAGCTTCCATCTAAGAATGAAGTCAGCTCCAGCGGACATAGTTGCTCATCATATGATTCCCTTCTAGTGAGCCCTGACCATCAGCTGAGAGCAACATGGATTATCTCAAGGGATCCTCAAAAACCCTTATCAGATTTGCACGATTATCATCCCAACCATACAGATGGGAAGCAGTAAACCCAGAGAGGCTGAGCTTCGGGAGGCTGAGGAATTTGCCTCAGGACTGCAGCTAACAAGCGGGAAATGTGGAGCCCACTCAGTACGCTGTTAGCGCCTGAACACTCCATGGCCTGCTAACGGTCTCCACACGTGTGGAGATGCCCGCCCCGCCACACACCAGCACTTCCTTCTTCATGCTTCCCCCCTCTCCACAACTTTCAGGACAGACATGCTGCTTCAACCGCTTCTTTTCTATCTGCAAGTACCCAGATCAGCGCAGAATAAAGGGCATCGGATTATCCCACCCCACGGGGCCTTGCCCTCGCCCTCAGTGCTGTGACTCAGGTCCATATCCCAGTTATGAAATATGTTATGCTATGAGGGGACATTTGAACTTGACCGAGTTTACTCCTATTGTTTGTCTCTGAGGAACAGACTGAAAGCAGCACTTCCCTCGGGATGAGAATGATTCAGGGCAGCGCCATTGAGTCAGCCTCTTTTTCACACCCGCGTTTCCCAGGCCTCCCTCCGGCTCCCCGAAAGGAGAACAATGGGGAGGAAGCCTCGTTTCCCTGACCGGCAGCCCCCAGCCGGCTCCCCGTCTTCCTGAGAAGCAGGAGCAGGTTCGGGAGGGAGGAGGGCCCCCGGGCAGCACCCGCACCTGCCAGGGTCTGAGTCTGTAGCCCTGGTGCCTGGCCACAGTGAGGACCAGTGAGGACCAGTGAGGACGTGAGCCACCTGCCAGGCCGTCCCTCCCCAGCGCCCAGCCCGGCTCTGCCTCCCTCCCCGGGTGCTAGAGCCTTTGTCTGGCCTGCAGCAGAAATAGAACAAAGGGAGCATTTTTCCCCAGAGAAAACCTTGAAAACCCAAGGAGATAACCTTTTCTCACACTGAGGGGAGGGGAGGGCGGGCAGCGGTGAAACAGCAAACAAACCACGTCCTTCCTCGGGCTTTCCTGTCTTCAAAGGGCTCCAGGGCCACACACGGCTCCTTCCCAGGCGCTGCGACAATGCGGCCAGACCCAGCAGCCCCTCCCGCAGCCCCACGGCCAGGTCCCCGTTTGCTCCCTTGGACAGCAGATACCCCGACGGGGCCTCTCCCCGCCTCCACTCAACTATGAGAAATCCCGGAGAGTTAAGCAGTTATCCACCAGTTAATTAATAAATATTTCATGAGATATGTTCAGTAAGACTCCAGCTCTGTTGCTCATCAATATATATTATCTTTCTGATGCAAATGCACTTGTGCATTTAAATAATTAAGAGAGCAAGAACATCAACAGCAAAATCAAGCAGAGAAGATAAAGGCTATTCCAGTCTTATACCTGGGATTCTAGAAAATAACCCTAATATTACTTCCATAGAAGAATAAACGAATACAAATAAATATTCCAACCAGGTCTTCCATAGAAAAGAAATTGAGTAAAAAAAATCCATTAATTCAGTTAATTATACCTCTTAGAAATGTAGCTGTTCAAACCTCAAGTCCCTCTTCTTATAGGTACTGCTGTCTTTGATTGTAGTTTATATTAATGACTTTGTTTTAGAAAGCTGATAGCTTTGGAAATGCTTGGATTTTATATTGTAACAAGTATATTGTAACACTAACTTTCAAAACACACACACACATACACATTAAACACACACACACACACACACACACACACACACAGAGTTTGGTCCTGAACCAATTTGCTCTGTAGCCGGACTCAAAAGCTGGCAGTCCAACCAAAGCAGAAGCATGTTCACCTCCTCAGCCTCAGATGAGCTCCATCAATTACAAATGCCAAGGCCCTCCTGCTCCAAGTTAGCAACGCAGGGAGCGGAGGCTGAGCGTCTGCCCCGCCGGCATGGGCTGGGCAACTTCTACGTCCTACACTCTCCAGATGGCCCTGGCCAGGCTGGCTCAGTGGATAGAGCGTCGGCCCCCCAAGACTGAAGGGTCCCAGGCCCTGGTCCAGGTGCGTGCAGGAGGCAGCCAATCAATGTATCTCTCTCACATCAACGTTTCTCTCTGTCTCTCCCTCTCCCTCCTACTTTCTCTAAAAGTCAACAGGAAAATATCCTCAGGTGAGAATTAAGAAAAATACAAAACTCTCCAGATGCACCTGTGCCACTTTTCCTCACAAGGAGCAGGAAGTGAGCAAGCCTGTCCAGCAGGGCAGTGACGGCGCCCTGGACTCACTTTGCCTCTGACCTTGGTCTGTCTGGCAGGCTGCCTTCTTTGTGACCATCTGCTGGTGTTCGCTTTTCAATAATCCTCTTTGGATAAGGCTGCTCAAAGGTTCGAGCCAAGGACAATATATAACATTTTAATGGACCATTTCTAATAACGTTTTAATTTTCAAAAAATTACTCTAGATACAGGCTGTTATGGAATTCCTGACTTGAAAATAAGCAAACACCTTGTTTGTTTCCTAGCACCCTCTGTCTCATAGCAGCTCCCTCCTGCCAACAGAGACTGATCACACACAACCAAATCCATCCATCCTCAAGTAACAGACACTGGCAGGCGCAGCGCATTCTGAGACTATTTGTCAGACTTTGGCTGATTCACACTGGCTGTTCCAGAGATAAAGCAATCACGAAGATGGGCTCTGAGTCCTATCGTGCAGACAGACAGACAGAAATGGGTGAGAATGGTAGGACAAAGAATGAGAAAAACAGTCCAAAATTCAATGGAAAAAAGAAACACATACCCAGGATATATGTGTATATGTCTTCTCCACTTACTCAAATTACCTCAAATTATCCACTTTTAGTATCTCATTCCACAGGCCCAACAGAAGTATAGAGTTGGACTATTTTTTATAAAACTTTGAAAAACTATTTGTGGAATTTATCCTAATAAATGTGACATATTTAGAGGCAGGAAAAATAATACAAATTTAAACTTTAGAGCTCACAACCCCTTAAATTTATATAATTTCAAATTCCTTTATTAGTATGCTTTCCAATGAGTGTTTTTATTATGAACTAGTCTTAGGATGATAATAAACCACATTTGGGCAAATTAAGAGTATGTCTCTTGATTGCTCACTGATGATGTGTGTACGGGTTTAATGTTTGTGGCACACCACACTTATACTGGGCAATCAGTCCACTTCATCACCAAATGCTTTTGTTTCTTCCTCTTGGTATTAGATCCCCAGGAGTTCAGCTGCCTGTCTATTTGCCTGTTGGTTAGAAGTGAGGGGGAGCCGAAACCAGTTTGGCTCAGTGGTAGAGCGTCGTTCTGCGGACTGAAAGGTCCTGGGTTTGATTCCGGTCAAAGGCATGTACATTGGTTGCAGGCACATCCCCGGTAGGATGGTCGATGTTTCTCTCTCATCAACGATTCTAGCTCTCTAGCTCTCTCCCTTCCTCTCTGTAAAATATCAATAAAATATATTTTTTTAAAAAGAAGTGAGAGGGGGAAAAAAAGAATAGTCAAAAGCAAGAGTTTGAAAGGCATTACACTAAAGGCTACTCCTGTTTATGGTGAGACTCTCTTAGAAGTGAGAGATCCTAGGATAACTGGTCTCTTTACTGGTGTCTGATCGTGGTCCATGTTACACACTGTTTCCAGGAAATCTCACCAGCTATTAGGTTATGGTTAGATTAGGACTTGTAGTCCGCTCCATAAAAACATCCTTGACCTAACTCCATACCCAGAGTGTTCATCTTTTGCAGTCTCTGTCATTGCTACTAAAGACAGCAGATACCTCCTCTCAGTACTCCAGCTCTCTGCTCCAGGTCCTGCCTCATTCGCTGTGGATGCTGCTGCGCTCCCTCTGCAGCGTGGCTTTGCCATTGATCCCTGGCCCTCTATGAGAGAGGGCATTTCCTATAGAACCCCAGCGTCCTTTCCCGGAGACCAGGACATCCTGAAGTGAGTCTCTGACCCCCTCCTCCCAGGAAATTACCGTATTTTTCGGACCATAAGACGCACTTTTTCTTCACCAAATATGCAGTCCCCAGGGACACGGAAGGTCCCGGGGGACCCGCTGCCGCTCTGCAACTCGGACCATAAGACGCAGGCACCTACTTCTATTCGGACCATAAGACGCAGGCACTTTTCCTCCCACTATTTGGTGAAGAAAAGGTGTGTCTTATGGTCCGAAAAATCGGTAATCCTTTCTAAGTTCTAGATGCAGAAAGGAGGCCCCATGTGTGTTTTTCCCTAGCCAATTTTCTTTTGCGTGTTCTGATGCTTTTGTGTGACGAGGCAGTCCTAGGTAGGTAGGTAGTTCCCAATGCTGATCAATGACACTCACAGACATTCTTACTTTGTCTTTTAGGCAGAATTCTTCTCATCCTGCATCTACTTTTTCCTCCTCTCACAATACAGCTTCTCTTGCTAAAAGAGTAAGTTCCCTTCTGTGCAACTTGTTTTACTTCCTGTTACAGGTAGAATGTTTGTGTCCTCAAAGCTTTGTGATGGTATCCGGAAGGTGGGAGAGAATTAGGTTTGGCTAAGGTCCTGAGGGTGGTCCACATGGCGGGTTAGTGTCCTCACAGGGAGCGGAGGGTCCCTGGCCTCACTCTCTCTCAGTGCCACAGGGAAGAGGTGGTGTGTCCACAAGGGAGATGGCAGCAGCCTGGAGCAGATGCCTCAGGATGAAACCACTTACTGGCACCGTGACCTTGTTCTTCATGGCCCTAGAACTCTGAGAAATAAAAGTTTTTCAAGCGCCACTACATGATAAAATGTTGCTCCAAAGACGGGATGGCTCTGATATAAATTTCCGTTTAAGCCCCTGAGTTGATGGTATTGCTACCGCATCCTGAGCAGACGCGGACACTCCCATCACTCTCCCCACTGAGCACAGCCTGAATGCCTGCTTCTCTGCCTCAACACCACTGACAACTGGAGGACCAACTCTCTGCCCAGGGAGTTGTGTGTTGGAGGACTAGGGAGAGGAGACTGTCTTTTACCTGTCAATGGGCATTCTAGATGAGCAGTGTTCTCTGCTGTGGTGTACAAATCCTCCCATAGGAAGGTGTATGGCGTTTCCTCTGTCCCGTTGTTCTGATTTACACCAACCCAACCTGCAGAGGCCAGCTTCAGTCTCATGTCCTCCAAGGAATGTTCCCTGATGGTTCCTTCCATTTTCTAAGCTTTTCTGGCATTACCGTCTGTACCCAATGATTTAGACATTTAACAGGCTTGTGTGTTCTCTTCTCCTCCTGGAATCACCACGCAGTCCTGTGCTCCCTTCTGCACTTTGCACTGAGGTGTGCTTTCAGTCAGTGGCTAATCTATCATGACTCCTCTGTCATGTTCTTCTGCCTTTATGCTGTGCATGCACACACATGTTCCTACAATCTTCTGCTGCTGGCCACTTCAGTTTACCGAAGCTATTTTAATGTCTAAGCTTTTCTTTCATTTCCTCAGTACCTTGCCGACCTCAGCAAGCCAAGGGACTGTTGTACCATCCCTTCAACGAGGCTGTTGACTTTGCTTTTACATAGTTTCTCTCTGAGAGAATTAGTAGGATCAGTCCGAGCTTCCCAAGAGACTTGAACATGGTGTCTGATTACCTAAGTTATTTCTCTCTTCTTATTTTTTAAAGAATGAGAATGTGGGAACAAAAAATAGCAAGGGTTCTCTGGAGTGCATCGTGCCTACTCAGACGTGAGAAAACAAAGAAAGGAAGGGTCGTGAGCCAAAGGCCTCCTGCACCGTTGCCCTCCCTAGAGCTGGTGCGGTGGGTAAACCAGCTGTCCCTATTCCCAGGCCTGTTATTCTGACAACTTGTTTCTCCTGAACGTGTGCTTCTGAGTTTACCTGTCTTCAGGGGTAGCAATAGTTTTCTGCATTGGCTTTGGGAGGCGGGATGGCAAGCGATTACTCTTTTAATCATCACCATCTCTTTTGCCCCGTAAGATCATTTTGCTAGGCTCCCACCTATAATATGAGAATGAGGAAGAGGCATTTCTTCCCTTGAGTGTGAAGTCCCGCAGGTGCCAAGTCGTACAACAAAACTCACACATAAAATCCAACCGATGTCTGTAAAATCTTCATTTGTTAAATACGTTCCATGCATGCGAAGAGACCGCCATGCTAATCAGAAAGGGCGCACTCGGGCATGAAACAAGTAGATGCCCATTACCAGGCTCAGAGTCTCAGTACTTGTGGAAACCCTTACCACGACCAGCGTGGTTCAGGGCCCACACTCAGGGTCCGGTTTCTGGAGGAGACCGTACACTAAAAATGAAGAGACTGGAAAAGAGTTAATTTGGGAAAATGCAGGCCAGGCGGGGAGTCAAGCCTCTGGTGGGAAGACTCACCCCGGCCCATCTAGCCTTTTGCCATTCCCTTTTATTGAGATTCTGAGACAAAGACATTGCTTAGGCGGAAAAGTTCCAGCAACAGAAAATTAACAAGAATTTACATACGATTAACAAATTAAAGTTGCCTCAAGCTCTACTATCTCAACTAGACAATGAGTTAATTGCTCTGACCTTTCAGAGCCATCAAGATTGGCCATCTCTTTTTGCATATTAACAATAGTGACCCAACCTAGAGTCAATGAGTTAATCTCTCTGACCTTTCAGAGCCATCAAGGTTGGCCAGCTCCATTTACATTAGGTTTTAGTTCCTGGTTCTTCCTGGTTCCTGGTTCTTCCTGGTTTCCGGCAAGTACTGAGTGTGCACCGAATACTCAGTTCCTAAATGTCTCCTTTATTAATATGTGCTTAACAGAACACGAGTTACTGTGAATCATAAGAAGCACAAGACATGGTCCTCATCCCTAGCAACATTATAAAGAAACTTTATAGCCTCACAGAGGGACAAGATATACATGCGTGGTGCTATACAGAAGTAATGTCTGACAAAATTATTATCGAGGGTAAAAATGCAGGACAGAAGCAAAGGAATGTCAAGATGTGCTATGTTGCTCTCCCAGCTCTGAATTGCATACGGCGGAGGAGAGGAGCAGAGTGAACCTAAGGAGGAGGAGCTGCCAACACTGGGATAAAAGGGGGGAAAGCCAGTGAAACATGCTCTGATCCTTTCCCTTCTCCCCCTCCACTCACACGGCTGGGCAGCCCATTGACCAAAGTAAACCAGAAGCCAGACCACAAAGATCCTTGATGGTGCGATCAAAAGCAGTCACCTTCTTAGGCACAGAACTGGGCAGAGGGGCGTGGGCGGGTCTGAGGAGGGGGAAGGAGAAGCATGCTGAGTAAAGAAGGCCTAATTTGTGTCTACACATTCAATGCCGTTTTCCCCATGGGTACTCGTCAGATCTGCTACCCGGAAGAGTTCACTTCGACTATTTCCTCTTCAGGTCAGGTAAGGCTTCCTGGTGGCTATCCCGGAAGCCTCTCTACTTGGACAGAAGTCTTGCTTTGTGACCTGCCCTCTTTAGTCCTGGTACATCTGCATCTGTCCGAACCAGAGGCAACCCCGGAGGTCAGACTGTTGAGTTTCAGTATAACACTAAGCTCTCCAAAGCCCTGTCCAAACGGCAACAACAACTGAAGAAGACGGTGGAAGGGCTGGTGCTGTAGGGGACAAACACCGCCAGAAAAGCAGCTCACGCTTCCGGGGGCATGCGATCTTACTAGTAACCATTTCCTCTGGGGAGGATCCGAAATGAGATCAGAGTGAGGGCCATTTCACACGTGTTACTCAAAAGAAGGATCTTTTCAGGATTGCAGGAGCAGATTTGGAACCCAACACTTTGAGTTCTATTGGCGTCCACTGCACAATGTCATCTGCTCTGTTAATCTTCTGCTTAAGTCCCTGCTCATCATTTCCACTCTGATCTGAGAATCCCTTAAATTGAGCACCATCCTTTCCAAGTATTAGTTCCAAGATCCCTAGAAAGAGTCTAAAAAAAAAAAAAAAATCCCCGAGAATCTAAGTACTTTCCTCCTTTGATTAGAAAACTTTAAACTACAGAAAGAAAGTACATGAAATGCTTTTAACAATAAAAAAACAAAACAAAAAACAAGTAATTAGCGTGGCCATGGTAGCTCAGTGGTTGAGTGTCAACTGATGAACCGGTAAGTTATGATTCAATTCCTGAGTTGAACCTGTGTATGCCTGGGCTGTAGGAGGCAGCCAACCAATGATTCTCTCTCATCATTGATAGTTCTATCTCTCACTCCTTTTCTCTTTCTCTCTGAAATCAATAAAAATATATTTAAAAATAAATAAATAAAACAAGTAGTTACGATTACCATGAGCCTTTGGGAAGAAAGTGGAGAAAGACACTCTAGGATTGAGGAAGAGGATGCAGAAGGCAGTGGGGGTAGGGGGTGCAGTTACTGAAAATAAACATTCTTATTTACTTCCTAGGGGGGCCCTTAGTGAGCTGTGGGCTGTCCTGGGAGAGCCCACTTCTGACTGACCTCACCCAGCTGGCTGGCGTTCGCACCCCAGGGAAACCTGGGCGAACGGTCACCCAGTGGCTCACCTTCCCACCGAGCATGCTGGCTTCTGCTTCTTGAAGGAATCAATCCAGCTTCTTTAAAAAAGATTTCCTCTGAGATTAAGCGGACTAACTGCACTTCCTTCCACTGCTGAAACCCAGGCTTTGGCTTATCCACTGTCATTTCCTAGTGTTTGTTTTCTTTTTCCCCAGAACAATGAGGGTGACAGTGAGTTCTGGCTAACGGGCCCCCACACCTGACATACTCTTTGCCAATTACCCCGTGTGGCAGGCTACGCAGGAGTACAGATGCAGTCTTTCATTAAGGAGAAAGTTTAAAGAATAAGGAATACCCAGAGTATCCAGTGAAAACAATTAAGTAATTAAATAATTAAAATTGTTCAACTTTATAATGACTCAGACACAATAATAGAATTGGCCTTCTGTGACCTGCTTGCCAATTAGGGCAGGGTCACGGCTCCTGGCACAGCAGGGGGACTAGGTCAGTACCCTCCCGGGTGATTTGTGTTCAAGTAGGACAGAGGCTCACACAGGCACTTGGCCATAGGCCGCAGGTGGGTTTCTCACCGAAAGAGGCGTTGTATTGTTCCTCTGGCTTTTCTTCGGCGTGAGTCAGGTTGTCACTGACATGCAAGATAAAACCCGGCAAGCCAGCCACCCAGACATGTTTCTGACTGAACTCTTGGATCCAGTTTGAACCCAGGGAAAATCTTCATGAAACAATCGCTAGTCTATATTTTGGTGAAAGATGAGCTAATTTGGGACCGCCCAGTTTATTCTGTCAGGAGGCTCTTCAATTACCCAGAACCCCCTCTGTCAGTTCCTCTCTGCCTGAGGGGATTTGGCTACCTCAGGGACCTAAAGAAGATGGCAACAACTCTCTTCAACAAGGTTTTTCTATTTTACAAATAATACGGTCACATTACAGAAAAATCTCATGCTTACTCCTTTAGAAGTACCTAACATGCTTCCTACCCGCATTCTTTCACTCGGTGGGCACTCCATAGAATGTCTTGGTTTTTCCCATTGCACTATCCATTAAATGACTCCCAGGTCAGGCCCTGTGTTAGGTCCAGCCTCATGTGCTATCTCTAAACGCATCACAAGCCTGAGGAGGTGTTAACACCTCCCAGAGAACTGGCCACGTACTTGGGGGCGGTATTATCAAGATGCAGGCCCGTTCTATACACATACAACTAAGTCCAATCAGATGTTTAAAAACAACCAATCATTAGCATCGTTTAAAAATTTCTTTGTAAGTTTCTTAACCAAATAGTCACAGCTTCACCTTTCACCATTTTTTTTAACTTTTTTTTTTCTTTTTCTGAAAACCTCTGGTACCTGCATATAGCAAGCAAATCCGTCCCAGAGCACACCTGTTCCTGGGGGAAATCCTGGGAAGTGCTGAGGCTCCTGGAACACTGGAAGGGTGAGGAGATGATTGGGCCAAACTCATCACCCGCAGTGAGAGCGCACCAATAGCCACAGCCTCTGACGCTGACGTGCTGGCGTCACCTTTGCATACGACGGCCCCATGTTCTCCATTAACCTCAGGAAGCGGGAGATACATCTGTGTTTTGCCAGTTTTAACTGCGCAAGTGCAAAGGTTAGAGATGAGCAGAGTCTAGGATATTTGAAGGTTAGGGGGAGAGGGATTCTCAAGTGCATTTTACAAGCAAAAAAAACCAAAAAGTGACTATCAAAACTGTAATTACCGGATGCATCATGCTGAGGTAGTCAAGGCCATAGATGAAGCACATGGCCGAGGTGAAAATGCATTTTGGTGATGCCACTGCCAGTATTCCCCCCAGGATCTTATAGCCTCCCAACCTTCATTGTCAGGGACCAGATCAAACCAGCCACAGTGAAGATTCCATTTAGGTGGACAACACTGCCGAGTAACGTGGATCACTCAGCTGGTTACCTTCTGAGATCTGTCTGGACCATTATATTACTTGGATGTGAGTCATTTTTAGTTTAAATTAGAGGAGGTCTGATTTGGGTTTTCAGAAATTTGGGAAAAACACATCCAGGTTATACTCGCCTACTTAAAGGAAAATTGCCTAATTTTCCCCCGCTCCCAGATGGCGTTGTAGGCAGTGAGGGCTTCTGCCTACTCTTCCAGCCTACCTTCTATATGCTCAAAGATCTGGTGTCTTCAGAAACCCCTATAAATAAAGCATAACTTTTCAACCTTCTGGCTCAAACTTGGGGCACAATACACTCTAGTCACTCATAAAAGAACAATCTAGACTTTAGCCCAGGATCCTCGTGGGTGTGAGGCCCGCAGATTTTGGCAGTACCAGCCATATTCTTCCGTGTCTCTTTAAATCTTCCTTAATGTAAAAATGACATTTAAAAGTCCCCCTTTCACGGCAGCTGGCAGAGCACCTAAGACCATAACAAGTTGCTTCCCCAGTAAATGTCATTTTTCCTTAACCACAGGGCCATAATTCAAAAACTAGATTTTTTAAAAGAAAAGTCTTAGGAAAAAAGAACTCTGGGAATGAAGCCTGGGATGTCCCATCGATGGGAAAAGGGGTGGTAGCAGCGTGGAGCGCCGGCCAGGGGCCGGGGGCCTGGCGTTGCTGCTTCTAAATGGCTTTCCGGCCCGCGATTCCCGAGGAAGGTCCTGTGCGCTCGTGGGAGAGGCCAGCAAAGAGCAGGCAGGTGGCCGGAGCTTCGCACAATGCCGTGGGGAAGAGCTGGAAACCGAGGCTCAGATCCCAGTGCCAATACCTACCGACTTTGTGATCTTAGGTAGGCTCCTCGTACCTCAGTCCCTACTGTGAAGTGCAGGTAACATAACAGGTGGGTGTGTTCATTTCCCATTGCTGCGTATTCCTACAAACTTAGTTTCTGTGAATAGCCACACTGAGATGAGTGGCATAAAACAACTCAACTGTGTTAGCTCCCGGCCTCTGTGGATCAGAAGCCCCGGGCATTGTGGTGCTATGCCACCCATGTACTTGCCCCAGGCCTCTCAGGGCTAAATCAAGGTCTCGGCGGGGCGCTTCCTCGTCTGGGGTCTTGACCGGGGAAAGATCTGCTTCTAAGCTCCTGGGGGCCGTTTCCTGGTGGCCGTCTGCCTGGGGCTCCCCCTCTGCTGCTGACTGAATGCAGGCCCTTCTCCCGTCTGGAGGCTGCCTGCTGCTGCTGCCCACTGCCCCACCGGCATGCTCTCTCCCTCGAGGCCCGCAGAGAACCCTCTCACACTTGGGCCTCATCCTTTTATTTATTTTTATTATTTAAATTTTTTATTGATTTATTATTTTTTACAGAGAGGAAGGGAGAAGGATAGAGAGTTAGAAAACATTGATGAGAGAGAAACATGGATCAGCTGCCTCCTGCACACCCCCTACTGGGGATGTGCCCGAAACCAAGGTACATGCCCCTGACCGGAATCGAACCTGGGACCCCTCCGTCCACAGGCTGACGCTCTATCCACTGAACCACACCGGTCTCGGCAGGCCCCATCTTATTAGAGGTTCCCCTGATTAATCAGGCCCAGGAGGATAACCTCTCTTTTGATAAACTAAAAAGGGAAATGATTAGGGATGTTAACGAGATCGATGACATTCTTTCACCTTGTGAAGTAAAATGATCACAGAGTGATAGCCTTCATGTGTATAAGTCCTGTACACACTCCTGTGTGTGTATGTGTGTGTGTGTGAGGGTGGGGGGCAGATCCTGGAGGGTATATACACAAGAGGGCAGAAATCTCGGGGTACACTTTAGAACACTAAGACAAGGCTCGGGGATCCTTTGGGAGGGTTAAGCAAGCTACATTTAACGGAGTAGAACATGTCATGCCTCACTCGGGATAAGTGCTCTGCGCATCTTACCATTAATGTGTTCTACAGGTTGGGTTCCGTAGGAGGAGACACGGGGTCTACAAGACCTGCCCGGTTGCTGTGTTCCTGCGCTGGAAGCTGGGGTTAATCCAGCTGGGGTGTTTGCAAAGTCCAGGCCACTCCTGATCTGTGGGCGTTTTCCCTCTTCCTGCTGCATCCCTGGTGGCATTTGGCCCATGATAGCCTTCCTGAAGATGCTTCTCCCTACGGCTGTTTCTTCTGCCTCTCACAGCTGTATCGAACAGAGAGTGCCTCCCCACCATCACCTTACGTCAATAGATAGCAAATTCTCCTCTACAGGCCACTGTTGTGGGTGACCCTGGCATTTAGTCCTGTGCGTGGGGGTGGAAGGGAGTCCCGCTGATGCCCAGACTGCAGGCTCTGTCTGCACAAATCACTAGCGAGGTGCAGTGTGCCCTCAGAAGGGCCGGCCGCCCCCAGCCCGGGTCAGAGAGTATTTAGAAGAACCTGCAGTTATAAGTCCCAGGCTGAGCCTCTAGGCTGGCCGGTTCCCTCCAACAAATGTACAAGCTCCCGCAGTCAGTCTGGGAAGGAAATTCTCTTCCCTGCAAATAGCTATATTCAGGAATGTATTCTGCATGTCCACAGCCGAAATATGCCCAGTGATGTACCAGATCTCTCCTGCACGTACCTCAGCAGGATGTCTGTAAGTAGAAACTTAAAAATAATCATCATTGCTAATCCTTCTTGCCTTGCTGCTCTCTTCCTCATAGAGTCACAGATATGCTGGAAGACTGATGTGTTTTATGCACATGGAGTCCCAGCATCAGTGGCATACAACATGCATGGGGGAGGAGGGTGTGGGGCAGTGGATGGCATTCCAGCAGCCTCACATCTCTATAGAAAGAGGTTCTGAAGTCAGTGCTACTGAGTACCCTTTGCCACGTGTATTAGTTTGCTAGGGCTGCCGTAACA
Source organism: Vespertilio murinus (assembly GCA_963924515.1). Classification (NCBI taxonomy): domain Eukaryota; kingdom Metazoa; phylum Chordata; class Mammalia; order Chiroptera; family Vespertilionidae; genus Vespertilio; species Vespertilio murinus. Next base: position 3,254,379 of record OZ004705.1, read on the forward strand.
GAGAGCCACAGAAGGGGGGCTTAAACAACAGACATTCATGTTCCCACAGCTCTGGAGACTAGGAGTCCAAGATCAAGGTGTCTGCAGGGTTGGTTTCTTCTGAGGCTTGTAGAAGTCTTGGCTTGTGGATAGCTATTTTTCTCTCTGTCTTTACATGGTCTTCCCTCTGCACATGCCTGTGTCCTAATGTCCTCTGCTTATAAGAACACCAGCCATACTGAATGAGGGCCCAGCCTGTGACCTCCTTTACATTAATTTCCTCTGTGGAGGTCCTCTCTGCAAGTGCAGTCACAGTCTGAGGCACCGAGACTTAGTACAAGAGAGCCTCCATCTACCTTTTATACCCCACCTTTATATTCGACACTAGAGGCCTGATGCACAAAATTCAGGCAAGAGTAGGCCCTCACAGCCCCAGCTTCCCTGGCCCTCGCAGCCCTGGTTTTGTCCAGAGGTCATCCAGAAGGTCATCCAGATGGTCATTCCACTGTTCAGCGTTTGGCCAATTTGCATATTATGCTTTTATTATTATAGGTTCTTTCCTCCCCGTCTCAGGTTCTGCTGCCAAATAGTCTAGATTTACAGGGCTGGGCAAACTATGGCCCGAGGGCCGGATCCGGTGAGTAAAACTATTGAATTAAAAAAAAACCAAAAAGACCGTATCCTTTTATGTAATGATGTTTACTTTGAATTTATATTAGTTCACACAAATACTCCATCCATGCTTTTGTTCCGGCCCTCCGGTCCAGTTTAAGAACCCATTTTGGTCCTCGAGTCAAAAAGTTTGCCCACCCCCGAGGAACAATGAAAACATTTTTTCTGTATAAACATTGGGGGATTTTTTTGAAACTAGGAGAAACCAGGAAGATCAGCTAACCCAGTGATCGGCAAACTCATTAGTCCACAGAGCCAAATATCAACAGTACAACGATTGAAATTTCTTTTTGAGAGCCAAATTTTTTAAACTTAAACTTTTCTAATGCCACTTCTTCAAAATAGACTCGCCCAGGCCATGGTATTTTGTGGAAGAGCCACGTTTAAGGGGCCAAAGAGCCTCATGTGTCTCGTGAGCCACAGTTTGCCAACCACAAAGCTAACCTAATCAGCATGTTTATCATGGGGAGAGGAGTCCCAGAGAACCAAAATGTACACACAGAGTTGAGTCCTAAATTACTGGGGCTAGAATTAGGATACACAGTGCTAGTCTCCTTGCCAATATGCCAGGTGGCTTTCCATTTTCAGTGTTTAATATTTTCAAATTGTACACAAGGTGGGGCAAAAAGTAGGCTTATAGTTGCAAATATGGCAAATAGTACAATAATTAATACAAGTACTAATACAAGAATAAACCCAGTTTCACATACTCACAACTGTAAACCTACTTTTGCCCCACCTTGTACATTATTTGTATTCTCACATCTACGTGAGATAAATAACATATATCTTAATCCTTATTTAATAAGTGAGGCTCAATGGTTTTCAGAAGAAAATAAATCCTCACTAGAACTGGGACAAGAAGCCAAGCTTCCAGCCTCCGGTTCAATTTTACTTGAGTATTTCCTATAAAATCAATATTCTTCCACTAAAGTCTCTATGGGTGCTGCATTTGTGAGAGGCCTGGCTCACACCAGATGGCACCCCACGGAGGGATTAGCCACAGAGAAGTGAGTGAAGGGACGTACAGAGCAGCCCGTTCTGAGTTAAAAGAACCAAAAAGATGGTGAGGCGACAAGCTCGAGCGAAAGCCTGCACCACGCCCGGCGGAGGGGCGAGTGGTGGAAGCGGAGTCTGCAGAGCTGCCAAGAGCGGAGGAAGAATGGTCTCCCAGGAGCGGCCCCTGCCAGAAGGTTGAGAAGCAGGGAGGAGGGAGGACGGGGGTAAATACCTTGGACCTCTTTTGCCTCCTGCCCTCCAATTTCTTGCAGGTGTCTCTCATTAGTCAAATCTACCCAGAAGCCAGGGCGTTTCCTGGTGCACAGGAAGAGAGAGGCTGGGCTGGGGGGTGGGAGGACGGTCAGAGAGAAGACCCAGTGCAGGTCGAGGGAGCGGACAGGGGCATCTAAAGGAGCAAGCATCTTCTTCAGTCCGGCTCCTTTGGAGCTGGTGGTTAACTACGTGATGCTTTCAACAGCCTACGAACACTTGGGGGCGGGGGGAGGCAGATTGTCCAGACCTGAGATATACTAGAATCTTCACATTGTAACCTTCAAAAGAAAGAAGTAAATATAATACCTTTTGTTCTAATTACTCTCATCATAAAGACAATCTATGCTAAGATGTTTACGATGTCTCTGCTAACCCATGAATCCTGTCTTGTGCCCTCACGAGGCCTGAAAGGAATGAGTCTGCCTCTGTGTAGTCAACCCAGCGTACAGGCCTCCCCCAGATCCCTTTCAAAACCTGTCGTAAGCACCTCTGAGTCTGAACCTGGCCTAGAAATTAGTTGGGCCTTATGTTCATTTTAAGTTGTGTCAACTATTCCATATCAAGGTTACGCCCCCTTGAATAATTCTCCATCCGCTCCTTCCGGTTTCATGAATGTGCCCCTAGCCAGAAACATAGAGTTAATGAGTATGGGCATTTTCCCGCCTTGGGACTGTGACGTTTTGAGCCAGATGATTCTCATCGGGAGGGGGGCCTGGCTTGTACCCCGTAGTTGTTCAGCAGCACCTTGACCTCTACCCAGCAATGCCGGCAGCACGGCCGCAGCTGTGACAAGCACACACACCTCCACGTGTCTCCAAGTGCGCCCTCCAGGGTGACCTGGCCTGGCCTGGACACCACCACTGTATGTGCCGGAGGAACCTCTTCCATCACAGAGTGTTTAAAGGGGAGGAATGAATTGAACCCTGTTTTGTTTTGTCAGCCAGGAAGAGGAAAACCCACATCCAGGTACTTGGTTAATAAATGATGTACACTAACCACCACCACCCCCCCAACCCTAAAATAAGGCTTTATGAGGTGTCAGCCTGCGGTGGACGTTCCCTGGCTACAAGCCCCACCCAATGGCTTTGTGTAGCTTGTGCCTCCAATGTTTGGTCTGAAGGCGTCGAGGAAGAACCGAACCCTCCCCGGCCTTGAACCAAAGCCTAAAGAGCCAGCTCACCTGGCCGTGGGCTCTGCGCACAGACCGGTCCGTGGCCGAGGGGAGGAAGTGAGGGCCGTCAGGGGATTCCTTTGAAGGTGGGTGTAGTCGAGGACACTGGTGTTTGCAAAGCCTCAAGAAGTGTCCCCTCCAAGGGCGTTGTTTTAGTTTATCTCCGTGGTGTAGGCCAGCTGCCTACCTCCAGTCCTGGAGATAACTCGGTTCCAAACCATCTCATTTACAAGCGTTTAATTGGACAACATACCCCCGAGCAGACCTCAGCCATTCCCCTGGGGAAGGGAGGGCTTTTATTTTTGAAGGGCCAACCTAAAGATTAGAAAACTCAAGAATGAAGGAACTTTAGAGCAGTATCAGGTTAAAGAGTATATTCCTCCACGTTTTTCTGGTGTAAGAATCACCTAGAGGTGGGAGTGTTACAAATAAGATCACAGGCCACACCACAACATTCCGATTCAAGAGGGGCCGGGGAGCCCAGGCGTCCGAGTTGGCACAGGCATCGAGCCTGGCGCTGGCGTGAACAAACGGACCAGACACATTGACCTGGTCTATCTCTGTCATTCACAAATGAATAAACTGAGGCCCAGAGAAGGTCCGCCCCTAAATCAGACATAGAACCGAAATGCGACTGTGCTGCGGCTGTGAGGGCAGCTCCGCTTTTGCAGGCCACCATCTGCCCTCCGGACCGACACCAGAGGTCAGAAGGAGGCCGGGTACCCAAGGCTTTGCCCCCCAGAAACCCTGTTTGTGAGCTTATGCTCGGTCGTGGACAACTTCCCTCTTCTCTGGGGTCCCAGCAGATGCTCTGACACCTCTGTCTAAGACGCGCACCCCTGAATATTCCCAAAGCCTACTCAGTGGGTATCAGATCAAGTCCCTCGCCCCCTTTGCTCATCAGTGCCTTGGTTTGCACCCGTAAGTCGGTGTGCTCTTTCCAGAGACTCTACCGGGGCCGGCTCAGGTGTCTGCGAAGAAGCACTGCTGTCTCCGTGCAAGTCAATGCCATGGACTCACCCAATGAAAGAAACGATGCCTAAGACAACAGATTTTCACATTTCAACAGGAACTCTGGTGACTGACACGGGGATGTCATACTGTCCCATTTTTTTTTCAAGTAAAAACATAAAGCATGACTGCCTGCTCTAGAAACCATTTCACCCCAGTTAACCCCCATTCATAAAAAGTAATCGAATATTTTAAAAAATTAATCTTCTGTGAAACACTCTATTATGCCCCACTTCACTACAGATAGCAGGAATTTAACTAACGTTTGTGGGCCCCGCATGACACGGGGCTACACCGGACAATGACTTCTCAGGGGACCTCTTGGCCATCCCCAGCACTCCTGCTGTGTGTGTTAAGCAGCCGTGCCACAGCTGCCTTATCCAATGGCTCCTCAGAATTTGGGTGGTATTTCCCATCCGAGTTGCAGAAAGGTCACACTTTTTTTCCTCTCTGTCTTTTTTTCTTTTTTTTTTAAGGAACTTAATCTCCTCAGTGTTCTGTTCTCCTTGTTCCTCTGTCCCCTATCAAGGTACAGAGGGAAAAACAAACACCAGGAGTGATACCAGCGGCCGGACAGCTGGAACTTTCCTATCTCAGCATTCTCCCTCCGGGCGGAACGGGTGTTTCATTTAGACTTTGAAGAGCATTTATCGGATCGATAGTGTCATAAAACAGAAATAAGATGCTTCCAGTTTCTCACCAGGTCGATTTGAGTGGAAGTTGCATAGAGATAAGGAAAGACGTTGAACACTGATGGCTTTTCAAACGTGGAAACTGCTGTTGTCCGCTGAGAAGTAAGTGTGGCGAGAAAGCTGTTTTCAGTTCATAAATGTGGTTATTATTTCATATTTTTATAGAGCCCTACATGCACAAGGTGCTGACAATATTTGAAGTGGGGCCAAGCACATCAAACTCCCGGCCCAAAGCGCACAGCGTCCACACACAGACCCCGTCCACACCAAACCAGGAACTCAAAGTCAACGTGGTCCAGCGCAGGGCCATTGCAGAGGGAGGGCCATCCGAGAGGAAATGGCTTTAAGGTGAAGAAAAGAAGAGACCCCTACAGTACAATAAAATAATTTTTTAAAAACCCCTTGAATAGGCCCTGGAGCCTCAAAATGAGATGTTCAAACCAGCATTTTCTTTAAGAAGCCTTTCGCCTCCCACCTTCCTGGCAGGAAAAAAACACAGCTCCACCAGGACAATTAGATAGATGTCAAGCGTACACGTACTAACCCATTTCGGTGTGATGGTATTGCTCCCTAGACATAGAGCTACTCCATCCTCATCGGTTTTTAAACTGAACGCTGGAAAAGGCTCTTATGTGGAGGCGCAAATAATGACTCTCTCCTTAAGCCAAAGGAAAAAACCCTCTAAGTGGGGGAGGTTCTTGAGCCTTGTTAATAAATCAGTCTGAGAACGGAGCACTGTGTTCACAACACGATCGATCAAAAGCCACACAGGATGGAAAAAGGCCCCCAGAGCAGCCCAGAGGCCTTATCACGATTGCTTCCTGCGGGGAGAGTGGGTAAACAAGCTTCTCGCTGCTCCAGGTATCAAAGTAGGAAGTAAACAGCTCCGAAACAGTTCTGAGAACCGCCAGGAGGAAGTGCTGCTTCCTCTCCCTGCGCTTGCTCCGTCGCTTATCGCTCCCCCTCTCAGCGCAGCCCCCCGCGAGCTGTCTGAGAGCCCTTGACAAACACCATCTTTCCCATCTGCCTCTGACCTCGCGCCAGCCATCCGGCCCAATACGTCCCCTTTTGTCCCCAGCCAACAGAATATAAGGAAATGAAGACATAAACCCCACCAACTTCCATGCAATGGATCCCCTAAAAACCTGCAGACACCTGGCCACATGGAACTACCCACAGAACTAGGGGAGAAAATGGGCACCGAGACCAGGGCGGTCGCCAGCAGCATCCGGGCAGCATCTCTGCATGGCTGGACTTCTCCTGAGCGACCGACCAGTAAACAGTCCTGGAGCTCATTAACCGCCCGGCCCACCGAGAAAACATGTAAGCTGGTTTTACAAGGAGCCCTGGGTTTGCGTTCCCACCTTGCAAATGGTTTTTAACACGCCGTCATCCCTGGCCTGGCCCTGACACTTCCTCAGGCTTCCCATTCATGTACGCCCGCAGAGCATTCGGGCATCTGGCTGCCCAAGGCCTGGCGGCCAAAGAAAGCTCTTGTAGACGCCCGGTTGCCACAGCTTGGCTTTGCACGTCCCGGTTTTAATTCGTGCAAAGGTGTTCATAATGTCAGTCCTAGGTCACCTGAGTTCCATTCCACCTGAGCGTTTTAATATGAAGCATGAATGCTTTCCACCGGAGGTAACTAATGAGTCAGGATTGTCCTGGAGAAAGAGGCCAGCTCCCTGAGATAAGTATGAAACCATTTTGGTTTCTAGCTTGCCCTAGAGTTCTCCAACTTCTACAAAATGCTTGATACTGGATTGCCTTTCAAATGACTAAATGTTATTTTGCTTTTTAAAAATATTTTGTATTGATATTTTACAGAGAGGAAGGGAGAGAGATAGAGAGCTAGAAATGTCGATGAGAGAGAAACATCGACCAGCTGCCTCTTGCACACCCCCTACCGGGGATGTGCCCGCAGCCAAGGTACATGGCCTTGACCAGATCGAACCTGGGACCTTTCAGTCCACAGACCGACGCTCTACCACTGAGCCAAACAGGTTTCAGCATAACTAAATGTTTTTATGTACACATGCTTTAAAAACCACAGAAAACCTGGGGTTTTGAAAGATACAAATTTGCTGGGTTTTTATTAGCCTAGAGGACAAATTGCTAGCTACCATAGTTATTTTATAATCACTGTACAATCCGACTCAGTAAATAATTCTTTAACAAAATTTACCAAGCGATCAACCTTATGACAAAGAAGCTGAGACCAGCATGATTTCTGTAGCTCTCTTCGAAGGCACACATGTAAAACATGTGCATTGCTTTCTATAGGGCACTCGTATAACGGGGCAGTATCTGGGGTATTACCTTTACAGTGTTGATCATATAAATATTATTTTTCTGTGGGTTTGCAGTGAACTAATCATATCTAACAGCATATTAAGGAAGTCATTTTAGTAGCAGCTTTATTTATGGAGAAAATTTCAGCCAAAGTGTACATAGAAAAATTATTAATATTATGATTTGGTTGGAGAAGCAAAAAAACACACATGCTAAATGAAGTCTGAATTTCATAAATGCTACTTTATGGGGGAACAAGAAAATTCATTTGGACTGAATATTTGATTTTCCACATTCTTTTTTCCTCACCTATTGCATTAACAGAAAAATATAGGAGCCCTCCAGTGAACAAACTCTATATCCCCTTGGAGGAAAATGGAACTAAATGGGAGTAAAATGAGTGAGAAGGAATAAATAGGTCTCAAATGAGAACCGCCACTGAAGTCTGGACAAATGCAGGTGTCCACTGCAGGTCAGCCGAAGGACTGCAGGTGAGCAGTGATCCTCTTAGGCCAGTCCTAAACATACACACGATTAATTCGTAAACTACATTGCCATGTTTCTCTTCTTCAACTCTTTCTTACTCTTCTCTCCATGAATAAAACAAAACCCATCCAATCAGTCAGGGTCCAACCAAGGAACTGGCATGTGGGGCATTTTGCTACAGAGGTTGAAAGAAGGACTGAGTGAGCATCCAAACAGGGGGCTATCGGGGAACCAGGGGTTAACGAAAGCAAGATGCTGGCACCACCCTAAGCGGGATGATCAAGTAGAAAACTACAACCAAGCAACCAGATTGATTCATTAATACCCAATGGAATCGATGTAGCCGTAATGGTCCATTCCACATGTCACCCCTCTACACCCCTTCCTCTCTGGTGACTGTTTCATCATTTAAAGAGGAAGACGAGTTTGGGTAGTGAGGGACTTATTAAATGAGAGTACCTTATCCTCAACGAACTCAAACCCTCTAATCCATGGAAGCATGACGCCCCCAGAAGGACGCCGTGGCTGTCTCCATCAGTGGTCCCTTCTGAGGCCTCACTAAGACAAGCCGAGGAAAGGAGCATGTGCTTTCATTACTTTCACTCGGTTAAAATACAGAGCAAAGATTTACCCATCTTCCACTTTTCTTCCAGGGCTCAGATGTTCAGACCATCACGACAAGTTTCTTTTACCATGGGAAGACATAATTTCAGTCTTCCAATCTCTATTATGTTGGCCCTTCTTCCAAGCTGTTATCCAACTTGCTGTGACTCCACACCAAGAGCAATTACCTTGTCTCTTTAACAGCACAATAGGACCTATCAACATTACAGACATGCCAATACTCAGTATGTCAACACTCCGGTCAGCTGGAGGAGACCTTGGACAGTCATTTTTTTTTATTGTTGACTGTGTTACAGATGTCCACCTGCCCCTCTGCCCATTTCCTCCTTTTTTGCTCTCCACCCAGCCCCAGACCACCCCAGGCCTTCCCTACACCACTGTCTGTGTCCACAGGCTAAGCCTATCTGCATATATGTTCTTTGATTAATCTCTTCCCTCCCCATCTCCCCAAACCCTCCCCTCTGATATCTGTCTGTTCCATGCACCCATGCCCCTGTATCCATTTTGTTTGTCAGTTTATTTTGTTCCTTGGAATCCACACGTAAGTGCGATCATGGATACTTGTCTCTCTCTGACTGGCTTATTTCATTTACCCATATTTTAGCATTCAATTTTAGTGTGCAAATTAAACCTGTAAGGGGTTATTCCATTGCAATGCAGTTGAACAGCGTGATGTTAACAACCGAATTCCAGTGAATCCAATTGGGATTTCTGCAAGGTCTCCGCCCTGGAAAGCCAACTTGAATTCCTGTCCTCAGGCCATATTCCAAGAGACATCATAATTAGATCCCAAAAGAATACATTGCAGCTGAAGAGGATGGCCCCTGGAAAATTATATGGGGGAAAGGCTGGCCAAAGCAATGTGCACATTCATGCAATTATTCAGCTAATTGCACAAGGTGCAATTATTCTGGCTAAAGTTATGCCAGGATTAGTCAGTCTTTTTTTAAAAAAAAGTGTTTTTTGAGAAAGAAAACATAAAGCCGGGACAGACTATGAACACAACATGTTCCATTTTCTTTTGCAACATTTGAGTGAAAGTTCATCGAAACAAAGGTTTTAGCAGATTTCAAAGCATAATGGGGAAAGTGATTAAGCGTAGGACATGACACATTTTGACCAACTGCACTCACTATACCTCCCAGTGGCCCTTGTGTGAAAGACTTATTCGTGGACATTCAATTATAATCACTTAGAGTTTAAAGAACTAGGACCTCTGTGGTCATGTTTACCAATAACCCTGAGGTTTTAAATAAAGGAACTCAACACGAGACTATTGCAGTAAGATCATGAAGCACATAAAACATTTGGGGGATGGGAGAGTTGAGCAAGAAATTCACCTTTGGCCTAGCTGGTGTGGCTCAGTGGTTGAGCACTGACCTGTGAACAAGGAGGTCATGGATTTAATTCCCGGTCAGGGCACTTGCCTGGGTTGTAGGCTCAATCATCAGCAGCATTTAATCACAGCCTGATAATATAGAAAGCATTTCAACATTTTGCAGTATCCCATAGTAAGTATTAGAAACAACCACTCTTAAGTACAAAACAAAGAGGTGCCCATCAATAGGAACTATTGCCCAATAAAAAGTCGGAAAACTAAGCGGCCATTATTTGCACTGCTGAATATTTTAACTGCAAGACCAAGTTAAAGGGATTTTAAGAGTTTAGATCCTTACCCTGTCAGATTTTTCTAGTGGGTATGAAAACTACTGTAGTTAAATAGCTATACTTACTTAATTATGTAAACTCTCAAAAAAACTTGTTCAATAAAAATACTAAATATATGGCTTACTTTATTCTGCAAGGCTGTAAACTCTTCCCGTGTAAATTGAAAAGAGTTCATTTTTCTATATCTCCCCACAAAATCCAACTCAGATCTGGGAAAATAGTGAAGAGGCAATAAATAAGTGGCAAGGGAACAGTAGTTGAAAAGGAATGCTGAAAAAACAAAGTCTCAAACTGATTTTAATCAGAATCTCTTGTCATATGCCCCAGAATAAATTTTCCACAGTATGGATGAATCACTTTCTACTCTCTCACAGAAACAGTTGCCTTTGAGAAATGTAGCTCTGAGAAATAGTTCTAATTTATCAACATCGAATGCCTCTATAATCCTAACAAACACGACTGCGACTTCAAATATAAATGATCTGGTTATTATCAGCATTAGCCAAAAAAAAAAAAAAAATTCAATACTACCCTATAAAATAGGGAAGATAGCATTTCCCCCATTTTATTATTCCTACTTGCTTAGAATATAATGAGATTAAATAAAAATCTCAAGGTGTCACGGTAATTTAAAGAAACCTGGATTCCAGCCCTAAGTTTATTTTTTTTAAATTTTTTTTATTGATTTCAGAGAGAAAGGGAGAGAGAGAAACATCAATGATGAGAGAATCATTGCTCATCTGCCTCCTTCATGCCACCTACTGGGGATCTAGCCCACAACCCAGATATGTATCCTTGACCGGAATTGAATCTGGGGCCCTTCAGTCCACAGTCCAATGTTTTATCCATTTAGCCAAACCAGCCAGGGCCCTAGGTTTACTTTTGATTTCTTCGTCAAGGCCAAAACTTATTCTAATGTCACAGCAAAATAAATAAATTGATGCTTCCAACTCCCAGGAATAGTTATGCTGTGCTCCATGACTTTCCATTTGGTATAAATCTAGTTCAGCTTGCCTTCCTTATACCTGATGTAATGGTCAAATAAAGAGGCTAACATTTAGTGTCTGCCTAATGATACTATGCCCCTTGTTTCATAATCACATCAAAGACATGGACATGTGAAAACAGTATTTCCTTCAAAATCATCCAAACTTTGAATATGTCTGATGTCTCAACAGAGTGAAAACAGTATTTCCTTCAAAATCATCCAAACTTTGAATATGTCTGATGTCTCAACACTGTAACAGGCTCATTCCAGAGTTGCTGGTTGATGAGTAGCTGTGACAAGAAGCACCAAAGAGTTTCTTAGTCCTGATTCTCATATGAGTATGTGTAAAGCCTAAATTTATTTCCAAGCACATAACACAACAAAGAGGTCATAACTGTTAATAGTTGGCTCTAGATACCTCTTGAGTAATTATGAGAACTTTCACCCTTACTTCCGTCTCAGGGATTTTACTGGGGTTTTATGTAGCAGTGAGATTTTTTTTCTTTTTCTTTTTCAATTATAGTGGACAAACAATTTTATTTTATGTTCATTTCATGGGTACAGAGTAGTGGTTAGACATTTACATAATTTATGAAGGGATCAACCCCCCCCCCACTGATAAATCTAATAACCACCCAGTACTATACATAGTTATTACAATATTATCTATATATATAAAAGTCTAAGTGACAGAATGACTGAATGACCAAACTCAAGTTAAAAATCAAGAAGCACTGGTTTATTTTTCTTATTAGTATTTTATAAACTTGAAAAGTTAAAAAGAGCATCGCTTTAGGATAGAGATTAAAATCTAACACAATAAAATAACTATTTAGGGAACACACAAGAACCAGTAGGTATATAAGTAAAGTAAGCACTAAACTACTCCAATTAATTCCCATTTATATTTTCATTGTCTAGTGGAAATTAAAATGTTAAAAGCCTACTTCCCCAGGAAGCTAAATGTGTCTCGCCATTTAAATGGCATTTAAAAATGTCCTCTGGAGGCAAGGTGCCCATTATTTCACTTAACAGGCAAAGAGGAAAAGGAACAAAATGGTCTTACATTTTAGACTTAAAAGGTCAGCTCCTGATATTCATTTTTAACTGAAGCATAACATATAGGCAAGTGCACAAACTTAAATATACAGAATGATGAACTTTTACATATGTATGTACTCATAAAAGCACCACCCAGATCGAGATATAGAACTTTATCATCACTTCAGCAAACCCTTATATCCCCTCTCAAATACTTCCCTCAACATGTAATCAACATTCCAAAGATCAACTATTTTATAAGTTTAGAAAGTTCTAGAACAAATGTAGAAAGCCCTGAGTCTAAATCCAAGTGTTATAACTAACTAAAGTGTGATAAATTCTACGTGACCTCTGCCAAGAAAAAAATGGTGAATTTTATTATGCATTGCACCGTGCTAAGTAGTTATTACATATATTAAACATAGTAACAATGAAATCAGATTGGCAGCCAAGGGAAGATGTTAGAGACGAGGTGATGTTAGAGATGATTTTTAAAGGACTCTTATGGAAGAGCTGGTGAGAAGAAGCTAGAAGAGGGTGATGTATGGGAAGGGAATATAAATGAAAGAAGATAACTGCGTGTATAATACCATGGAGACACTGAACAGCATCACGTACTCAGGAAATTCTATTTGTGCAGCTAGAGCACAGGATTCAGGTGGGGAAGTGGTGAGAGACAAGCTGCAGCGATAGGAAAGAGACAGGGCAAGAGAGCCACAGGTATAAAGTAAAAATTAAAGTTCATTTTAAGAAATCACAGTCTGAGCCCCGGGAGTCAAGAAGGGAATGGCATCACCAGGTGTCCGCTATTCAGTTATGGGAGGTGAGGGGAGGTTGAAGGCAAAGGAAAGCGTTGACGGCAGTAATCTGGGCCCAAAGGGAAGGGCGGTTGTGGACTTACCGTAAGTGGCCTGTGGCAGGGAGCATGGAAACAGAGGAATCGACTAGAAACATGTTGAAGAGGTAACATCTAAAGGAAACAGGAGGGGAGTGATTGGTGGGTTCTGGATTGGACAGTGGCGGCCCCCCGCGCTGACACAAGGCATACTTTCCATTACATTTGGAGAAATGATGATGTGTTCAATTTTAGACCTGGCAAACTCCAAATGCCTGTTGGATGGATTGAGATGTCTAGAAAGCATTTGCATAATAGCAACCAAAACTTCTGGAATAGCTACTGTATGCCCAGTTCCTTCTAAAGAATCACACAATATACCTGAAACTAATATGATATTGTATGTCAACTGGAATAAAAATTTTTTAAAAAAAGAAAAAAAAAAAACATGGGAAATGCAGAAAGAAAACAAGGGCTGATGTTCTGAAAAGCTAGAGTTAGTTAAAACCGACACTTGGTAACTGGGAGGTGTTAGGTAGCCTCAGCTGACAGAATTCATGTTTGCATTTTGAAAATGAAGGATCCCTTTCCTTTCAGCAGCTCACGCTCGCAAGGTGGCAATATGGCGGCGTAAATTTCCAAGAAGAAGAAGGCAAAATAAGTAATTAAATAAGTAAAAGAAAATGGAGGATCCAAGAAAGCTGTCTTAAACTTACTAAAGTACAACCGACTTCCTTGGTAAAGACAAATTTGACTGTTTCTGTGCTAGCACTGTAGAGAATAATATCTTAACCTTAGTGTGTAATGGAAAAACAAGAACTAGACTATAAAAAATGTGCTGACCTGACAAGATACTCTAATGAACAGATGACAGCCAGTTATAGCCAGAGTTGAGGCCTTTTTTTTAAAGGAATATTCATAGAGGAGAGCAGAAAATGAAATTTAATTTTAGAAGAGGGGGGTTGGAGATTTGAGGGTCATTTTTTCATCTAACAAATAGAGATTGAGCCTCTACATTCTAGAGACGCTGTGTCCTAGACACCATACCCTTACACTAACCTTCATAAAGTCAGAAACCTTGTTCTCCTCTAAACCCATATCACACATTTTTTCCTCTAAGTTTCTCCTAGTATTGGGGTGCTTTCTTTATATAATACTAAATCCTAACATATTTTAAGATATATTTCAAGTCCAAATGCCTCCCTAAGACATCTCCTGATAAACAGAAAGTATATTGCCCCTTTGTTTTATCTACCTATATTTAGTGTAATCAATCAATGTTGGGTCAGCTTCCCTCATCAGAGAACTTGATATTTCGTTGGTTGTAAACGTAAGGGCTAAACATCCAATCCTAATATAAATCCAGAGGAAGAAAATTTTTTACCAAACAATAGAAGTTTCAATACAGCATTCCTTTCAATAATGGTTTATTCTTGCATTCCATATGTTAGCATATAAACATACTGTATTCTCTCATTGCATTTCCTGGAGAGAAAGAAGTATTTGTGAAATTAAAAGTTTTAACTTCATTAACAGCCATGATATATTCTTACTAAGGAGACATTTATAAGGCAGCTTTTATTTTAATAAAACAAATGGTAAAGGTTATGAAGGAAATGCCATTCAATGAGTGTGCACAACAATGGGATCTGACCTAAATGGTCAAGAAAAACAGACCCAAAGTAGTTGTGTACAGTTTCTTGCAGCAACGAGGGCCATTCATTTTCGGCTCAGGTCTTCAGAGAACTGGCATGTGTTACTCAGAGCTAAATATTTGTTTCTCAAAATATAATGAAAAAAATGGGAAAAATACACCCGAGTATAACATGAGATTGTTCTGTACTCCTCATGAGTAATCACAATTTCCATAATGCCAAGGCTCAGATTTGTCTTAAGAAACATTTAAGCGAATTCTTCTTTTTGTTTTAGTTTCAGGTCTCTCTTCCAGGCGTTTTCTAAACTCTAGCAGACGAACTGGCTTTAGCAAGGCGATGATGGGTCCATTGTTCCCTTACTTCAAAGGTTTTCTCGTACAGAGTGCTGAAAAGCTAATACCTCCAGAGAAAACTAATCAGACGCACAGCTGTTCAATAGGAATAAGAGGCCATGGAAAGCAGAGACCTAGGAGTGACAGCGGCCAGACAATTATGGATGATTTTCCAATAGAGCACTGCTTGAAAACGAGGCCAAGAACATTTGGTGTACTGGTCAAGTGGAGGTCTCATGGCACTTATGACACCAGACCCCGAGGATGATGTACCTACAACGGTGAGGACTTAGGACTCAGTCTTGTAGGTACCATTGTGTCACTGTGGGACTAAGTATTGATTAAAAAGTAGAGCTAGCCGAAACCGGTTTGGCTCAGTGGATAGAGCGTCGGCCTGCGTACTGAAGGGTGCCGGGTTCCATTCCGGTCAAGGGCACAGACCTTGGTTGTGGGCACATCTCCAATGGGGGGTGTGCAGGAGGCAGCTGGTCGATGTTTCTCTCTCGTCGATGTTTCTAACTCTCTATGCCTCTCAATTCCTCTCTGTGTAAAATCAATAAAATATATTTTTTTAAAAGTAGAGCTAGATGTTATTCTATTTGATACCTGTCATTTGTAACCAACAAGACTTAACTAAGAGCAAAATCTTTACACTAACAACATTCTTCATTTTCTTCCCCCAGTCCAAATCGGAGCATTGTGGCATTATGGGAGGAGCCTGGTAGAAGGACCCTAAGGGACAATCTGGCCAAACACAGCTGCAAAAAACAAGACTCCCCATCTGGAGAAAGGCTGTGATAGACAGAGAATTGGAAGGGCTTCCGAGAGAAATGGTGAATTCCTCACTAGAAACACCTGCTGCGGGCTGAGCGCACAGCAGGGGCCACTCCAACTCCAGGCAGGGTCTAGCCGACTTTTCCAGGGATGATGATGAGCTTGTCCTCTAGGACTGCTCTCCCACAGTACAGAGGGTAACATGAGCCATGAGAGTCATATAATTATTTCCATGGATGTATCTTTGTACATTTTTTTTTTTGTAAATTAAAATTTTTTTGACACAAAATTGGCCCCACCTAGCTCCTGTGAATGTCAACACAATTCAAAGACTGGAAAGTGGGGAATAATCAGTATAAGCCAACTCTGTTGCTTAAATCTATCCCTGTCCTCAGTTAACATCAGTCAACATCAAATGATCTATAATTCCCTTTCCAGACCAACCACCAGTCTTTTCTTTCTTCTTTCTTTCTTTCTTTCTTTCTTTCTTTCTTTCTTTCTTTCTTTCTTTCTTTCTTTTTCTTTCTTTCTTTCTTCCTTTCTTTCTTTCTTTCTTTCTTCTTTCTCTCTTTCTCTCTCTCTCTCTCTCTCTCTCTCTTCCTTCCTTTTTTTTTTTTATTAACTTCAAGTAGAGGTAAAAAGTAAAGAGAGCCTAGTGGCTGGCTCAGTAGTTGAGCGTTGACCTATGAACCAGGAGGTCATGGCTTGATTCCCGGTCCCAGGTTGTGGTCTTGATCCTCAATGTGGTGTGTGTAAGAGGCAGCTGATTGATTCTCTCTCATCATTTATGTTTCTATATCTCTCTCCTTCTAACTTCCTCTCTGAAATCAATAAAAATATACATATTTAAAAATAAAGACAACTGAAAACAAAAATGTCATCATCTCCCTAGCCAAGAGCAAGAGTGAGAAATACGATAGTCATTCCAAAGTCTTTGTGGGAAGCCTTGAGTGTCTATTCCTTACATTGGTGCTTCGAGAAATGAAAACATATAACAAAGACCATATGTCAAGACAAAGGCATACTTTTCTTTGTCAAGATTTTGTTTTGCTGGGGGGTATTCCAAGATGGTGGCAAAGGCAGATCCTTGAAATTACCTCCTCCCAAGGACACACCCTATCTACAGTTTTATGTGGAACAATTTCCTCTGAAAAAGACCAGAACATTAGCTGAACAGCTCCTTCACAAGCAACAATAAAAGTACCACATCAAGGGGGATAGAAGAAGCAGAGCCGAGGTCGTGCCCAAAACTCCATCCCTCCCCCGGGGGCAGGGGAGAGAGGCCACAGTCAGGAGAAATCGCACAAATTCAGAGCTTCTTCTCCAGGAACAACAGGTTCAAGCCCCAGTAAGGTACCCAAACGCTAGGACCTGCACTGGAGAGATGGGCCTTACAAGAATATTAAAGGGACTTTGCTAAGCCAAAAAGAAAGGGTATTTACTCAATAGCAAGAAAACATATAAAATATAAACCTCACTGGTCAAGATAAATATATAGTATAGGTAGTGGATTAATCTATAATAATAGAAGGGTAATGTCCTAATTAGACTGGACATTCTTCCAGAGGTCATTACAGATGAAGCTGTGGCAGAGGGGGCCGAGGCAGAGGCGGCAGAGGTCCCCTGGCTGCTGCCTCGGTGGGAGCCAAACCCCTTGCACAAATTTCATGCATCAGGCCTCTAGTCGCTTATAAAGCTAGTATGAAGAAGGTAAAAGACAAAAGTAGTAAAACTACAATTATTGGATAAGGAATATACAAACTAGAAAAATGTAAAAGTAAAAACAAAACATCCATTCTCACATATCATATCCTAAGCAGGCTGAAGATGGAGAATCAAGCTACGAATTAAAGATCCAAGGATTTGGGTTCCAAATCATACATTATTCCCATGGAAATGGGGCGTGCCAATTAGCACTGCTGCTTCCACTTGCGAATACAAACCAGCCTTTCGGAAAAGGTCCTGAGTAGGTATAATTGGCTCACGTTCAAACCTAGCACCGAACCCACTTGTTCCCAACCCCTGGAGGGGTGAGCCCGAGGACACGGCGATGGCAGAGACATCTAACTGTCATCAAGCGGCAAGGAGAACTCGGAAAGAAAGGAGTCAAAATCCACGGCTGAAATGCCACCTGAGTGCTGTGGGTTGAATGGCCCACAATGAGGCCTCAAGTACTCACTCAGTCCACACATGAATCATATGGTCATTTTTTTAAAAAACAACCAAGAGCCACAAATAAACATAAGCATCTTCTTGTCTTATTTTCTTTGAAACATTTCCCCATTTTTTCAAGATAAAATACTGAAAATAAATTAATATATTCTAGTGCATCTCCCTGTCCAGCACACCTGCAGTGGCGTGGTGTGTGCTGAGTGCCACACACTTTGTTTTGACGTGGATACCAGCGGGATGCCCCACCCCAGAGTTCCTCTAACATTCACAGTTTATGTCTCACAACCAAGGACCTAACAATTCAATGTCTGATGGGATCAAAAATCCCACAGTCTTGCACCATCTGCTTAATCCTGCCACCCTATGAACCCAGTTCCTGTGCTCAGAGAACAGGAGGGTGATGGGAAAAGACCCAGGGGCCGCTGGATGCTGAATGCAGAGGATCCTGGGGCTACAAAGCTGCACAAAGAAAACATCAAAAACTGCACCAGGAATTCTGCACCGAGGAACACTATGAGACTTCATTCTTTCTGCTATTTAAGGTGAAAGGCAATGAATTCAATATAAAAACCATAACCTGTACTCTCTCGTCAGATAGCCTCAAAAGTATGTGCAGGAAAAAAAATGCTAAGATGCTTCCAGGCTTGCCTGCAAAGAAAAAAAAAATATGTGTTTGGATCAAGTTCAAATCTAGCATTGAACACACTTGTTCCCAGCACCTGGGAAGGTGAGCCTGGGGACATCTCTCATCAAACCATAAGGAGAAACTCGGAGAGAAGAGTCAGAATCCACGGCTGAAATGCTGTCTGGCCGCTCTGTCTGAAGTGGCCTGAGAAGAGCCTGTGTGATATCAACTGGTCCCAGAGCTGAGAACCTGGGTGTTAATTATAAGCTCATACGGGAGAGAGTGCGGAGGCCTGCCTGCATCCAATCCTAACCATGCAGTGGGGAGGGAGCGTGGGAGGATGAAAGAGGGAAGACGACTGGACGCCCGGGCCAGTAAGACAAGCATGTGGCTGCCTATCAGGGGACTGACACGATTCCCCAAATGGAAGGGATTCCCCAAGTCCGGCCAGGTTTGTAAACTAGAGCCCAAACTCTCCAACTTCCCATTTCAGGCAGGCAAGACGTGGACCCAAACAGACACAGCCACGCTCTCCCTGCCACTGCCCCAGCCCACCAGTGGCCGGCTTCGTGGAGTGGGCCACCCTGTGTCCAGTGCACAGGCACAGGCACAGGGCACAGATGGACACTCAGAGAGAACTTGGAAAAGACCCCTGCGTACCGCTCAGCTTTCCCAAGAGGGACAGGGCTTGCGAGGAAAATCAGTATGCACTCACTTTTCTTTGCCCGCATCTCTGTTATGTTGAGAAAGTGAAGTTTGGTTAAAATGATCCTGGACAATGATTAAATTTTAAATGATGCAATACAAGCAGCTTGACAGTGAAATGAGAGGAATTCTACCCCTTTTGGCACTGAATGGTGGGATTGGGGACTAGTTATGCCCATGTAACTGAAGTCTTTTTGTACATCTGCTGGCAGGGGACATCCTCCTGCCCATCACCCACCCCCAAGCCCCTCCCCTTCCACCCACACACAAGGACTAAACAAGAAGGTCAGGGAAATGCCCTGAACATCTGGAGAGAGCCCTGATTATGGGACCCAGAAACAGTTCTGCTAAAGAGTGAATCTTGAAGCAGATTCTAATGAAAATGACCTAGTGCTCCAGTTTACAATCAAGCCTGCTTAAGTCCCAGTGGTGGTCGCCGTGGGGGTTAATTCTCTGTGGCCAATTATCTTAGTTAGAGAGTTCCAGTGAGGCCGAGGTCACGGCGTTGGTGCTTTCTACACTGAATCTGGATTTGATTAATTCTGTGTCTACAGATTATACTAGCAATTTCACAAATTGTACCAAAGGCAACGGGCAGACTCACGTAGGCCGATTCTCCCAAACAGAAAACAATTGAACAGGCCTAGATTTGTGGTCAGGAGTCTCAGGTTGAGATTCTGGTTTCTGGGTTCTTGCTATGTGACCTTGGACAAGTCTAATTTTTCTGAGGTTCAGTGGCCTCACCTGTGAAATGGATATTTAAAATATCTGTTTTACAGGACTGTTATGAAGATCAAGAAAGTCATGTATGTGAAAACACTTGGTAAAATGTGCTCCATTCTCCAATCGCTGGTATGTAAAAATAATTATTAGTGAGGAACTGGCTCACTTACCATTAGAGTGAAAAATAGCACATTGTAAATTTGCATAATATACCACTGCAATTATATAAATGTTTGTTGAATTAAAGAAAGAATAAAAGAACAAAGTGCCATTTTTATACTTATAAGCAGAGAATTCCTTTGCGAGTCAACTTATTAGCCCAGTGGTTTCCAAGTCTTATTGCAGAAGCCCAGGCACCTCGGAAGGGGCAGCTGCTCGGAGCAGGGGAGACAGAGCTCCGGAACGCCCCCCTGACTTCAGAGCATCTCCCGGCACAGGCAGGGCTTTCAGACTTGCCAATACCTACAACAAACCAAGTCAGCTCACCCGGAGCTGCTGCGTGTGTCTCTGTGCTCGGGCCCTGGCGGGTGGCGCTCTGCCGCGGCCCAGAACAGCTCTGCATTGATGTTGTCGTTCACCAAATGCCCTAGGGCTCAGACAGGTCCCAATCTGGCCATCAGAGTGAAGACAGAACACTCTGATGTCTCTAATGACTTATTTTGATTTAATGGTGGAAGCCGAATATTCTAACAGGCTCTGGGAGGACAAATGGAAGGCCTGTAACTCTTTTCCACTTTTCTAGGCACCTCCTTGTCT
Source organism: Vespertilio murinus (assembly GCA_963924515.1). Classification (NCBI taxonomy): domain Eukaryota; kingdom Metazoa; phylum Chordata; class Mammalia; order Chiroptera; family Vespertilionidae; genus Vespertilio; species Vespertilio murinus. The sequence goes on from OZ004705.1 coordinate 3,274,849, forward strand.
ACGGCATCCACGGCCAGTGAGGGGGGGGGGGGGAGGCGACTGAAACACTGGGAAGAACACCTACCCTGGGAGCCAGGAGGTGAAATCTGTCACAGTCCCGGGACCAACTCCCGATGTGGTCTTTGACCAAACTCGAGCCCTCTAGGTCATCCTGAAACAATGAGCGGAGTTCGCCTCGCCTCCTCCGATGGAAGAAGCTCTGTGAGCTGTGAACTAGTGAAGTCGCGTGAGGGGATCACCTGACAAGAGCCCCTGGGGGAGCAGGCCTGCTGCAGGGTTTACTTCCCCCGCTCCCTGCAGGAGAGGAAACTCGCCAAGCCCTCACAGGCAGCACAGAAATGCTCGGGGACCGGGTCCTGGCCTGACCACCCTGCTGCGGCTTCCTGTGCGCCAACAACGGCCTTGGGATGCAGACACAGTGGATCATTTCTCACTGAGCTGTTAAGAATAGTTTTGTTTCTTGAAAGAAAAGCTGGTTCCATTACAATTGTAGGCTGGTGTCCTGCTAGCCATGTTTTTCATATAAAAAATAGGGGGACCAGCTGGCACGACTCAGTGGTTTCGCATTGACCTATGAACCAGAAGGTCATGATTCAATCCCGATCAGGGCACATGTCCATCCAGGTTGCGGGTTTGATCCTCAGTAGGGAGCATGCAGGAGGCAGCCTTTTAATGATTCTCTCTCCTCATTGATGTTTCTATCTCTCTCGCCTTCTCCTTTCCTCTCTGAGGAAATATATGTAGTGGGCCCTAGCTGCTTTGGCTCAGTAAATAGAGCATCAGCTATGGATTGAAGGGTCCTGGGTTCAATTTTGGTCAAGGGCACATACCTTGGTTGCAGGTTCCCTGGCCCTGGTCAGGGTGCGTGCAAAAGGCAACCAATTGATATCTCTCACATCGATCTTTCTCTCTGTCTCTCCCTCTCCCTTCCACTCTAAAAATCAGTGGAAAAATATCCTCAGGCGAGGATTAACAAAACCAACCAAACAAACAAACAAGAAATAGGGGATTATGAAGACTCCAGAACATTGCTTCTCTTTAAATTGATACATACGCTTTCATTAAAAGTAAAATTTAGCATGGAAGATATGTGCAAATTACACAGGTTTACCTTTTCTTCTCAAGAGCAATGAGTCCAGGCCAAATGCAATAATCATTATAAATAAAGATTCTGCTTTGCTACGTGCTTTATCTTAGCCCCAAAGAAAACCATCTATTTATAGCCAGTCTGCTTCCATCGCTCTGTTTATTAGACTTAGATACAACAGGCCTTCGCCTGCTGGTCACTGCCATTGCTCACACGTCCCCTCACAAAGCCAAACTGACCTCAGAAACCCAAACCTCATCCATTCATTAATCTTTTGGCGCCACATCCCGGAGGTCAGTATCTGGCCATGGTCTTCAGTTTCATACGCTATGCAGTATTTGTATCACGTGAATTTGAGCTAAATAACTCAGTCCTGGAGATGCGCCTGAAAATGCCATTTGGCTTACAGAAATACTACTTGGCCTGCAGACTATACACAGGGCCAGCCGCGGGAACGCAGCCTGCCCTTTGCTTACCCTTCCTCCCAGGCCCGCAGAGCTGAGACCACAGAAGAACGAAATAAGCTGCATTATCTCTGAAGTACGTCTCAGGTACTGACTTTTTACTCCAAAAGAACATTCTTTCTTCACGGCTTGTCGCTATTCTGCTCTATTTTGTATTCTTTTGTGTCTCAAAGCTCTCAAGCTCTTCAGAAATTTCCCTTTAGAATTCAGGTGCCGGAGATAGGGGTGAGGTCTGGGGGGGAGGTGGGTCATTGTAACAGCTTGAGTTGAAGAACTGAAGAATCTAAGAAAAAGACATGCTAAAGGCCCCAGTCAGCATGGCTCAGTGGTTGAGCATGGACCTATGAACCAGGAGGTCACGGTTAGATTCCTGGTCAGGGCACATGCCCCGGTTGTGGGCTCCATCCCCAGTGTGGGATGTGCAAAAGGCAGCCAATCAATGATTTTCTTTCATCATTGATGTTTCTAGCTCTCTCCATCTCCCTTCCTCTCTGAAATCAATAAAAGAAAGAAAAGACATGCTGAGGGAGGAAGTGAAAAATCAACATTGCCTATCTCATAATTTTACCTCCTCATATTATTTATCAAAAATGCAAACCCATTTGCCTTCAGGAAACACTAAATTTCTGTCTTCAAAAAGTTAACAAAACATCTCCAAATGATTAGAGACACCTCACGTCTTATTTCTTCCCACCAAATTAGCAATTTTCTGAGACATCAATGAGAAGCATTGCATCTGGCCATCTTTGGGGTTTTCCTCTAAACTGGAACAATAAACAATAATTAAGAAAACGAGAATGGTGGCAGCTTGTGATCATCCCGTCCTGATCCAGTTTTCCAGGGAGTTTCATTCAACTCCCAGAACTTGGGCCAGTCACGCAGGGGTGCTCAGATGTCTTTACAGAAAGTCACGTTTCTGAGGCCTCGTTTCCATGCATTCACTCTACAAAGCAGATCTGCTAGCGTATGTGCTTTGGGTGCTCTTTGGCAATCTCCTTCTTCCCCTTTAAAAAATGACAGGCAAACCTTTCACCATCTACTTCTTACGTGATTCATGGCCCATGAATGTCAAAACTTCTGGGACTGCACACAAAGAAAAGTTTCCAAATATCTTCATGGGTGCTGAGAAAATAAATTATTATGATGATAATATAACACATTCTTTTGCAAATCAGGTGGTTTTAAATTCTTTGCTTCTACAAACACACACACACACATACACACACACACAAAAAAAACTCTTGCCATTTGAAGCAACATGGAGGGACCTGGAGAGTGTTACGCTAAGTGAAATAAGCCAGTCAGAGAAAGATAAGTGCCATATGACCTCACTCGTATGTGGAATCTAATGAACAAAGTAAACTGATAAACAGAATAGATCCAGACACATGGAAGCACGAAATAGACTGACAAATTTCAGAGGGAAGGACGGGGTGTGAGAGTGGTGGGGAGTGGTTAACCGGAGGACTTATATGTCTGTCATGAAAATACAAGATCATTTACACAAGGGTGTTCCCCGAAAATAAAAGTTAAGTAAAGAGAAAGAAACGTTCTTAATTTATTCACTTAATGCATCTTTAATGAAGAATGGAAAATATGACAGAACAAGTCTCTACCCTTATGAAGCTTATATTCTAGTGGGACAAGAGGAACTATCAATATGTAAACAAAAAGAAGGTATTTCCATTTAGATAGTGGCATGGTGTGGGGTCATACAAAGGTTTAAGGAAAGAATCAATAGGAACAGAGACTGAATGATAAGTTCAAAAGCCACGAACCAGGAATATCAGTGTGTCCAAATCATGGGGAAGAGGCGGTGTGGCTGAAGTTCCAAGAGAGAACAATGGAAAAGAAAGGCACTGAACAGGCCTGAGCCAGGTCAAATAGACCTTGTAGGCTGAGGTATAGATTGGACTTCCATTTTTATTTAAAGTGTATTTAGAAGTCACTGGGGGGTTTTAAGCAAGGGGGTGATAATTTGGTTTATGCTTTCATATGGTCATTTTGACAGATGTGTTGATATGGAAACTGAAGGTAATCTGTTGGATATGTCCTGAATAAAAGAACAGCCTCAACAACACAGGTCGAGGGCAAAATGGGAGAGAAGCGTAGCAAGGGGTCAGACACCACGAGCAATGACTCAGAGATAGAATATGGTGCCATCCAGCGTGACATTGCAAGAACAGTCTGTCCCGAGAGAAGGGTCTTCCTTCCTTATGCCTTTCTCCCCACTACTCTAAATCCCTTAGTACCCACGGGCTCATCTGCCCTTCGCTGTCCAAAGGCCCTCACTGCTCATGCCCATGGTGCCACGTTAATCAACAATTTATTCCATGAACCCCATGAAAAAAGTGTATTTCCTCAATAAGGTTCACTTAGCTCTGCGTTCAAAGGGAAGTAACCTGATTCTACTAACACTCAAATGACAGTCTTCTAACAAGTTCAAGTATATGTGCATTTTTAAAACTTTTTAGAAAACATGAATAGCAACTCAGAGAGTTTACATAATGACACGATGAATTTCAGATAACATGGCAGAATGGCGGGAGTAGGCAAGAGTACTCTCCCTATATAATTCATCTCTGTAGCATCAAGCATAATGTCTGGTATTCAGATATTTAGAAAAGTATGAATTAATACGTTTTATACAATGGAGTGCATTTTTGCCTTTCTTTGAAAAATAAGATCACTTGTTCTCCTTAGAATGTGATCATTTCTATGTATTTCTTTACTTTTAGTTCCAGAAAACACATAACAGGAAGGTGTAATGGGAAAAAAATAACTGTTCTACCGAAAAAGAAAGCTACCACTGACTGAGTATCTTACCTAAGATCAGGCTAGCTCAACAAACACTCCTCTAACTCATCGATCGCAAAGCCTAGTGACTCGATAAATCACACGTTTAAAATGTGACACAAGTTTTAATGCTCCTGCATTTAAGAAATTGAAGAGATGACTAAGGAGAGGGCTTTAGAGAGAAAACAAATATTTCATTAAATCAGCACAGTGATCTCTAATGCGCAAGGAACCGTGGGGGAAAGCAGAAGATACTCCAAATTCACTTGGAGATTAACTGTGTATTTAGACACCCCCGATCATCTTGCAATGACCTAATCAGGCAGCGCTTACAACCTGAGAGACACACGGATTCACAAAACTATTTACCAGCCAATTCCTTTCATAATTATAGACTCAGACCAGACACTTGCTCTCCCTACCGAGCTGCTGTAAGGTGTCACATGGTGCAAATCAATAGGGCCATTACCTCACATTTGGAGATGTTTCCAGATATAGCCACTCCTCACTTGGTCAGGCTCATCCGGGAGTAAGGAAGGCCATATAAAGAAATGTTGACGTACCCGAGACATGTTTGCACGCTGAAACACGTCTTACTTATTTCCTAAGCTACTGGAACACGTGACTGCTCCCCAGCAGAGGACATGGCTACTAGTACAACTGGCGCTGTGCTGGATTCAGATCGCTTTCCTGCGGAACCCTCAGGGATGAGATGGAATTGCCCCTACGCTGCGAGTCGCTTTCCCCTTCGTTTGACAGTAACTGTAAGAGCAGGTCTTCCTTTTTACCACCATATAATCTGCTGCTTCTAGTCACCAATAAACTAGGAAATCATGCTGCCACTGATCATTTTTATGAGGAAATGGGTCATTAATTCACAGCAGTATTTCCAGCTCAAATAGATAACTACAGCGCTTTAAATCTTTGGTTTTATGTTTCTCTCTCTTTCCCTCATATTGAGAATATTACTTAGTAATGACATAAATATACCTTTTTACTAGTATTATCTTACTACATAGTATATAATAGTTTGATTAAAAATAACAGCATTGGATATCAGCATCGGGGTGGTGAGAAGACCCCTTAGTATCTACCCTTAAATCTACAACTAGTGTCACATCCGTAACCCAACGAAGTTCCTGTGCTCAACACACGGGCAGTCCCGGGATCCACACACCAGTCCATCTGAACGGCGAGTCAGGACAGGAGGGGGGAAAGGGACAGTGCTCACAATGCCCCAGTGGCTCACTGAGACCAGGACCCCGCTAACAGAGTGGTAGACCAGGGGTGTATCCCCCACACTATGGCCCAGAGGAGGGTAGGAGGAACAGAAACATCTGCCCCTGAGACTCAAACTCCTCCCCTCAAGGGTTTTTGGAGGAGCCCAGGAGCAGCAATAGAGGGGCTTCTACAGCCTTCCAGCTGTAGCACCTGGCACCAGTGACCACAGGGATGCAGGCAGTGGTGCAGCAGGTTCTGGAACCTTCCTGCTGGCCACAGCCCACCGCCACAATGGGAGTACGTCATCCCCCAGACCACAGCAAAGCACCCCCCCTGCCCACACCCACACTCTAGAGGTGAAAGTACTGCAGGTAAGAAAGCACAAAACTTACACTACAGCACCATCTGCTGGAAGACTGAACAGACTGAGAAACAAGGAACTCTCAGAGGCTCTGTACAAGAGGACCACAAGGAGCAAACCACAGCCCCCAAGACTGGGGAGAGGAACAGGTGAAAAGTTATGGCTCCCTATGGTTCCCCCAAGAGGAACCAGGCCAGGGCAGAAAGCCCCGAACTGTAATGGTGGACAACTCTGAGAGTTAAAAACTCCATGAACCCTGTCCTAACTGTTTTGGCTCAGTGGATAGAGTGTCTGCCTGCAGACTCAAGGGTCCCAGGTTCGATTCCGGTCAAGGGCATGTACTTTGGTTGCGGGCACATCCCCAGTAGGGGGTATGCAGGAGGGAGCTGATCAATGTTTCTCTCTTATTGATGTTTCTGACTCTATCCCTCTCCCTTCCTTTCTGTAAAAAGTCAATTAAAAAAAAAAACCACCAACAACTCCATGAACCAAATGAACTCACATGGAACCTAGTACTAAATGCACATGCATAGCTATAAAACTCCCAGAAGGTAACACAGGAGAAAATCTAGATGACCTTGAGTGTGATGATGCCCTTTAGATAGATACAACCTCAAAGACAAGATGCATGGAAAAATAATTGATAAGTTGGACTGCTTTAAAATTAACAATTTCTCTGGGAAAGACAATATCAAGAGAATTACAAGACAAGTCACAGACTGGGAGAAAACATTTTCAAGGCACATCTGATGAAAGACTGTTATCCAAATATACAAAGAACTCTTAAAACTCAACCATAAGCAGCCTGATTAAAAAATGGGCCAAAGATCTCAATGAATACCTCACCAGAGAAGATATACAGATGTCAAATAAGCATATTCGTATTTCCCTGGTGACATATGAAGCTCCAGGTCATATGTCATCAGGGAAAGGCAAAATCAAGCAACACTGGGATCAAGCCACTGCACAACTATTAGACTCGCCAAAATCCAAAACACCGACAACACCAAATGCTGGCAAGGACGTGGAGCAACATGAACTCTCGTTCACTGCTGGTGGGAATGCAACATGGTACACCAGTTTAGATAACAGTTTGGCAGTTTCTTACAAAACTAAACATACTCTTACCCTATGATCCAGCAATCATGTATCTTGGTATTTATCCAAAGAAGTTGAAAACTATGTCCACCCAAAAATCTGCACAGGGATGTTTACAGAAGCTTTACGAATTGCAATTATGAATAAATGAATGAATAAATGTGGGAGATCCACATGGTAAAATATTATTCAGCGTTAAAATGAGTTATCAAGCCATGAAAGACACGGGATAAACTTAAATGTATATCGCTAAGTGAAAAAAGTCGATCCGAGGAGGCTGCATACAGTATGATTTTAACTATATGACATTCTGGGAAAGGCAAAACTATGGATATAATAAAAAGATTAGGTTGCAGAGCACGAGGGATCTTTAGGGCAGTGAAAATACTCTGGTGATATCATAATGATAGATATAGGCCATTGCACATTTGTCCAAATTCATGTAATGTACAATACCAAGAGTGAACCCAGATGTAAACCATGGACTTTGGGTGGTTAAGACGTATCTCAAGGTAGGGTCCTCCTTGTTAAAAAAAATGTATCATTTTATTGAGTGATATCAACAATGGGGGAGGCCATGAAGGGAGAGAGGCAGGAGTTACATGGAAATCTGTATACCTCCATCCCATTTTTATTATAAACCTAAAGCTGCTCTAAAAATATATCTTTAAAAGTTAGCTGCAAATGTGAGGAACTGTTTAACATAGTTCCTTTTTTAAAAAAAAATGTTTTTTTATTGATTTCAGAGCAAGGAAGGAAGAGTGAGGTAGAAATAGAAACATCAATGCTGAAAGAATCATTGATAGGCGGTGTCCTGCGTGCCCTGTCATTTAGTGTTAGTAGAATGAGCTTGCTTCCCTTTGAACACAGAGCTGAAGTGAACCTCATTGAGGACATAAGCATTCCCAGATAAGCCACAACAGTGTAGAAGGGGACTTTGAAACCTACCAACATATCCAGCAGGGGAGCTTGGAAACCTACGGGGGAAGGTATAAAACCCCTTGAGCCCCTACCAGGAGGTGCGCTCGGACTTAGTTGAGTTGCCGACTTGGAAATTCACTTGCTTTCTGTCACTCATTTGAATTCCTGGCTGACAAGTACCAAGGATGGGAGAATCGCACTCTGACTCAGGGGTCTGTTTGGAAACACATGGGCAATGACTAATTAAGAAGTTTAAACTAGAAAATCAAATAAATTATATTCTAACCCTTTTACTGTCCAAAATAGCCAGGTCTTCCAATAAAGGAAAACTCAGTAAATTACATTTACAAAGAGCAGCTAAATCAACCAAGCAGCTCCCGGCTGCCACAGAAAGATCAGAGGAAGTTATTATTAGAAACTTGGGGAAGACATATTAGAAACCACAGCAAAGGCCTTGGATATTTAAAAACTCAAATAGTTTCCATGTGGGTTTAAAGTCAGAGCCAAATTTGTCCAAACATTGAATACACTGAAGACACAGAGACAAATCAGGTTCAAAATTCACAAGTGAGATGCATGGAAACGGAAACCCTTAGAAGATGCCTATGAAGATACTGAGGAACTGAAGGGGTAGGTGGGGGGTACAGAAGGCATTTTTGCTAGGGAATATGGCACAGGTCACTTTTTCTGCCCTATAATGCAAGGTGTGCATTTCACACAAAAATTAGAGAACTTTGCTAGCAGATAAAGGTTATAGGAGAATGTTTCATTTCACCATAAATATTTATATTTCAAGACACACTCCAGACTCCATAACAAAAGATTTTTTAAAAGGAAGCCCTAATAGAAATCTGTGTTTAGCTCCCCTTAAAACCCAAAAGGGACATCTCAAACAAGCAGTGTGGAAGCATGCCCACAGGGCCACGGGGCTTTGTCAGAAGCCTCTGGACGGCCCGGATCCCTCCTCACAGCCGCACCCACTTTCACGTCACGTGGCCCCAGCCCCAAAGCGCTCTTCCAGGAGAGCGTCTCCCCGAAGACCACAATTCCCACTTCTTCTGAGGCACACAGCGAGCACATTCACTGACAAGTGCCCACGGTGAGGCCCAGCACATAGTCTGTCCGCAGCAAAACCCGGCAGAATGAATGAACAAACTTGCTGGGGTGGATGGAGGCATCGGGCCCAGTGCCCTTTCCTTTCCTTTCTTTTCTTTTTTTTTAAAATTCTTTATTGTTGAAAGTATTACATATATCCTCCTTCTTCCCCTCCCCCCCAATCCTCCCATTGTCCTCTCCCAGCCTGCCTGCTCCCTCAGCCCCTTTTAACAAATTTAAAACTCTTCAGACACAATTAGTTTGGAATTCAAATTAGGTCCTCCAGCACAGTACAATCTGATCCAAACCCTAGAACCTCTCTGTTAGCACATCTTTGAAAATTACCTCATGAGATTATTCAAAATAGAAATCATTCAAATACAGAAATTCTACTATGTTCTCAACATTATTCCTTCAGTTTGATACGGATGCTATGACCACAGCCTCCTAGCAAGTTCGCGGAGCCTCAGCCGGGTGTTAGTGCACCTGTAACACCTGCTCACTGCCTCCGGCTGCTTTTCCCTTTAGAGGCGATGCATGTTTCCTGGTTCTGCAAACACCTCTCCCCATCCGGGCTCCTGTTGGGATCAATAAGAGGACATATTCAAGTTGTAGTCACAGCCACGATTGTACTTTTCTTCTAACCAATATAACCGACCTTTACGGAGTGCCTAACACTTTATTAAATGGGCAAATAGGTCTCCGCGCCTCAGCCACTCCTGTAGTGACAGCATTTCGTTAGGTAAAAGATTCTCTTTCCATACACGAGTGTCCTCCCTCTCCGGTCTCCGCCACCCGGACCCCGTCATAAACGTCCACCAACGCCAAGGCTGCAAGGGAAGGGAGAGCTGGACAGAGCACGTGGGGTCCGTTGTGGAGGCTCACAGCCCGGTTCCCATCATCTTCACACGCATTTCTCTTAGGGCCTGGCTGCTTATAAACGTTTTGTTATGAGGTTTGGAATGTGTCTTACGATATAAATATTTATGATAAAGGAAAACAAAGTCACACAGTTTTACGTCCAGCCTCTTCTGGACATTACCGCTGATTTACTACAGCGGAGATGCCTGTGGCGGGGGAGGAGCAGAGGCTGAGGTGTGTCACTGACAGGCCTGAGGGTGAATCCACATTATAGTTAGTAAATGTAATGCCACCAGCAGTGCTGCACACGCCCTTGATGCCCCCAGGCAATTAGCTAATGATCTTCCCATCTTAACTTTTTCAAAACTCTTCAAGTCCCCAAATTATAACAGAGTCGTGTGCCCACCCCCCACCCCCATCCCTCATAGCTGAGCAGGTGAGAAGTGTGATGACTGCAATACAACCAAAGTCCGGGACCGCATCCATTCCTTCGCTGCCCCTCTTCAAGGCACGTTAACCACTGCCTGCGCCGGCCCCGGGCAAACCCTGTTCACCCAGCAGCTGGGCTGGACACTGTGTCCTGCCCGGCCCCAGAGCCCCGGCTCCCAGCAGAGCTTGCTAACTATCAGGCTATCCTACAGCTCACCAGGGGCTACCTCCAGGCTGCAGGGGATGCAAAGCCGGGGAAGAGCTGTGGACAACAGAGAGTAAACTGGCTCAAGGCCAAGAAAAAAGAACAGAAAGCAAGGGCTACCAAAGGCAGAGCGGTCACATTCATGTATCATGTTTGCAGTTCTTAGCCTGTGCTCTCAAAATCGTAATACACACACACACACACACACACACACACACACCAAAAAACATATTTTAACCCATCTAAGCCGCAATTCTCTTTATTTGTTTCTTGAGAACCCAGCTGCACACATTCAGAAACTGCGACAGGGTCATGAAATGCAAGGTGTGTGAAGCACATACATTAAAATCCCAAACACGTTTTAAGAGATCCCAGAGGCCAGCGACACACTGCACCATGTGTGTCAGGCAAAAAACATCCAGCATGGAGAACGTCAATCCAGTCCCCCAAGCCACAGCCGAACACAAGTCCCAATGTGCTGGAAAGCATCAGCGTCTCCTCTCACTGGAAAGACGCAGACACTGTCCAGCTGTGGAACTGAAACTCGGAGTTTCGCTTGGAGAATGGAAAGAACTGGAAGTCCCTGATACCTGGTAGAAACATCTCGATTACTACCTGAATTTCTTGTCTCATTCTTTCCTCTCACTCGTTTTCTGTCCATCACCATCAACCCTCTGCTAGAAAACAACTTCTGTGTTGACTAGCCTATGTGGTCCCACGTTTATGCCACAAACTTTTCAAATGTTTTCTCTTAGAGAAGAGCTTTCCTTTTTGGACCATCTCATTGTCTAACACAGCTGTGGGCAAACTACGGCCCCGAGGGCTGGATCCAGCCCGTTGGCTGTTCTATCCGGCCCGTGGAGCCAAAAGAGCGGAGGGTTCTCTTGCTCTCCCCTCCGCTCCTTCACCAGCAGCCCAAGAGGAGAGTGCCAGCATGGTCAGGTTGCTTTTGTTCCGGCCCTCCGGTCCAGTGTAAGAACCCATGGTGGCCCTCGAGTCAAAAAGTTTGCCCACCCCTGGTCTGAGTTCATTTTATTTTTATTTATTTTAAAAGAGCTGAGAATATGAAAAGTGTGATGCTCACGATAAAGGCAGCTGGGTGAGGAACATGTGAGAATGCACTGCACTACCTTTGCGACTGTTCCGTAAGTCTAAAATTATTCCAAAACAAAAAGGCATTAAAGGAAAGATCGGCCTTCTGGGCCAAGCAGACATGGAACAGAAGGCTGTGATGAGAAGCAGATTGCTTCTATTTTCCTTAACTGCATTTATCTTCTATGGACATTGAGAAATATCCATTTCCAAAATAATTGTGAAATATTGTCTTATTTTCTTTGTTGAGGAGCAATTTGTGATAGCAGTTTGTAATAATAGGTTATTACAAGTATGCATTACCTAATAATTTTTAAAGCCCAATTAAGTATCCTATCTAATAAATATGGAATATGCAAATTGAATGTAACTCCATAACAAAGATGGTGGTGCCCACAGCCAATAAGGAGGGGATATGTAAATCGATGTGACAAAGATGGCGGCAGCTGGGCCTGAAGGCTTGCATCATTGTCATGGCGACAAAGGGGTTCTGCCCCCCACCCCAACCGCTCCAGGCCTCTGGGCAGCACACGTGAGTGGAAGTGCGGAGCTGCCAGGGCGGGGCGAGATGCCTGCTATGAGGGAGAGTGTGGGGGGTGGAGGGTGTGGAGGGAGCTACAGGAGGGTGGCAGGGCCAGAGCAATGGTGGAAGGTGACTCCAGCCGGATCGAAGGTAGAAGGCAGGGGCCAGAGCAAAGGCCCCGGTCCCAGGTGCCCAAAGGAAGCCAGTGCCAGCAGCCAGGGGAAGGATGGCCTAGTCTTGCACGAATCTTCGTGCAGCGGGCCTCTAGTTAACAGATAATAATATAAAGTACACACTATAGTAAGTGCACTTAATTGCCTTAACTCACCTCTCCAGGCCTTCAAGCAAAGCCAGAGTGACCAGTAGTGACAAAGAATTAGATTGACCAGAAAACCCTCGGGTCCCAGTAAAGAACACTAGGCTTAGTATTTCCATTTCAAAACACGCATCACTCCATCGGACAGACAGCTTCCCAGCCGGCAAGCAGGAGGAGCTGCCCTTTCTCCTTGTGTTTGGCTGGCACCACACTGGCCCTCCAGACCCTGGTGCTAGCTCTCTAGGTCCCCCCACCCCTGTCACACTGGAGTTGGGTCCCATTATATCACTAAGGTCCCCATTGGCAGGAACATCCTATGGCAGGCAATGCCTGTGTTTCCTGGGCTTTCTCTGTCATAGTCTCCGTTATGGCCCGGGCAAGTCATCTCAGTGATTGAAGAAGAGCAATGAAGCGAGTTAGGCCACTAGACGGAACAACATTTTCTTAATGTTGAGAAATAAGCAGTTTTGTTCACTACCTTATTTTTAGCTTCCATTTGGGAAGGTGATAGCCTACTCAATGCCTACTCATTCTTCAAATCTTAGCTGAAGCATCTCTATTTGAAGGCAGTCTTCACCTTCCATGACTAGGTTAAATCCCTCTCGTGGTCCAGTACCTCTCCTGTGTAGCCTTTATCAATCATAGTAACAATTTTATATTTATTTACATGGCTATTTCATTGATATTTCTCTCTCTCTAAACTCTAAGCTCCATGAGAGCAAATACTATGACTACTTTTTAACTATGTTATTCCCAGTTATAATTAAATTTAAAATACCGTATTTGCCGGTGTATAAGACGATTTTTTGGCCCTGAAAAATACCATATTTGCCGGCGTATAAGAGACTGGGCGTATAAGACGACCCGCTAACATTTCCACTCAAAATACAGAGTTTGTTATATACTCGCCATATAAGACTACCCCCCACTTGGAGGCATATTTTTCAGGGCCAAAAAATCGTCTTATACGCCAGCAAATACAGTATTAAAATCTTTAAAATTATGTTAACCCTTTCCATGTTAAGAAAAACGTTATAATTTTTCTCTCAAAGAAATAAACATATCTAAGAATGGAGTGATAATAAAGCATATCTAAGAATGGAGTGATAAATATGTACAATATCTTTAAATATATATAATATATAATAATATATAATATATATAATATATAAAAATATATATAATATATATAATATATATTATATATATTTTTAAATTTCAGAGAGAAGAAGAGAGGTAAAGAGACATAGAAAGTAGAAACATCAGTGATGTGAGAGAATCATAGATCAGCTGCCTCCTGCACGCCCCCTACTGGGGATCAAGCCCACAACCTTTGGTTCATGGGTTGACACTCAACCATTGAGCTACACTGGCCAGGCTACGTACAATATCTTAATGAGTTTTGTGTAAGGAAATACCAAGGAGGGATTCCAAACTTGGTTTCAGGTTGCAGTTCCACCACTGACTAGCAGTATCCGTGGGTCAGTACTAGAAAGTATAAAGCCTTGGAGTCAGATAGAACTGCTTTTATCTGACAAGTTAGTTGGGTGACTTTGAACAAATCACTCAATCTCTTTGAGCCTTGAATGTCTTCTCAGTAAAATAGAGTGAGTGAAAATGGATTAGTTATGGTTGCAGCAAGAAAGAAAATAATCACCCAAATGGGGTACATAAGGAGAATTTAATGGAGGGACTATTAACAAAGGTGTGGGCAAAGTAAGGACATAAATTAACACTGGCTGAGCACCCCAGTGCTGCCAAAGCAGGGAGCCATAACTGCCTCTGCCCTCCTCCCTCCCTGATGCTTGAAGGAGAGAAGGGGGTCCCAACACCAGGGAATTATGGGCAATGCTGTAGCTGCAGCAAAGGGCCTTCCGTAGAGGAACACAGCACAGTCAACGTGCTGCCTAGACTGGAAGCACCAGGAGGACAAAGAGCTCGCTCTCTCTCTCCCCTCCACTCTCTGGTCTCCAGCCTGTGCCTCCCTTTGGCAAAGGATTCTGGTCATGAGGTGCACAGAATGTGAAAAAGAGTGCAGAGCAGGCGTGAGGGCAAACAGAGGAGATGTGGCACAAGTCCCTGCCAATACTTGGCAGAATGGTAGAGATGGTGAAATAGGACGAAACACATAAGGGTGCCCAGCACAATGCCTGTCCCGCAGAAAACTCTGTATGTGTAAATTCCTACCCACCACTGCTTTGGACTCATGAAAAACTCAATGGTTCTTTCAAACTCTAATTTGGGCAGCCATGCCCCAACTCCCTTTAGTTCTACAAAATAAAGCCCTCATTTCAAGGAAGTTCTTCCTATGGCTACACAGAAATCTTCATTTTGCTGTTTAGGAAGATCTGAGAAAACAACCTCCAACAGAGCCCTCTAGACCTAACAGAGAGTTTTCCTTTAGAAAGAAAGGTGGGAAATGAGGAGAGAGGCAGGTATGCAGACAACTCAGCAAAGATATCTCGGCTGGAAGTTCCCTGCTCCAGCCACACTCGCCTTCCCCCCCCCCCCCGCCCCCCCCCCCGGCAATGTGCTTTGATTCTAATGCACCAACAGAAGTTGAACAGCATAGCAACTGAGCCTAAATTACATCCTAATTGCATGGATATGCATCTAGGAAAAACGTGATTGGATTTATTCTATTCAAACAAATTGAGGCAAGAAAATTAAAAGAGAAAGCAAGTCCAAATGCTCTAGGGTAGGATAGAGGGCAGAAGACAGAAACGAGATAGGTTTCATCCTGAGTTTTGATCACAGAGGTGTTAGCCCAGTGAAAACCAGTGTTCCCCTCCTCTGTACATTCACACTTGCTTGTTAACTGTTTGCAATGGTCTGGAGCCAGGATGCTCGCTCAGACAGTTTACTACATTAACAAGCATGCTTCTTTGCAATTGCTGTTCTCTCAGGGGAATGTTCTCTTCAACACCCCGCCCCTGCCACATCCCCAAAAATCCACAATGTATCTCCCTCTCCCTCGCTGCACACCTGTGCTCAGGCCTCACCTTATCAGACAGGTCTTTCCTGAGCACCTTATCCAAACAGTAGCCCCACCCATCACCTTTCTCCCTGGCCTTACCTTTTCTCCACAGCACTTATTGCTCCCAAACAGCATTACGCTGTGCTTTTGCAATATATGCAATTATTTGCCCTAAGACATTATATATATAATTTGTCATATTTGAGTTCCATGAAATCAGAGACTGTGTGTGTTTTGTTCCCCAGTCTATACCAGTCCCATTAAATAATGAATAATCGAAAAGTATTTGTTCTTTTCTTAAACTTTTATTGATTTCAAAGAGGAAGGAAGAAGGAAAGATAGAAACATCAATGATGAGAATCATCAATTGGCTGCCTCCTGCACACCTCCCCCGCCAACTGGTGATCAAGCCCACAACCCAAGCATGTGCCCTTGACTGGAATCGAACCCAGGGTCCTTCAGTCCATGGGCTGACATTCTATCCACTGAGCCAATCCAGCCAGGGCAAAAAGCATTTGTTCTTGGCTGAAGATATGCGAAGTGTACTAAGGGAAAGGATTATGTGCTTTTGGTTTCAGTATACAAAGTATGACTATAAGACATGTGATTAACTTTATTTTTAACACACACACACACACACACACACACACACACACACACTCCCCCTAACGCCTACACATTGAAAGGTGCACTGTCTGTTTAAGGTCTTCGACTCTGGTAGCTATATAGTCTCATTAAGTACCATTACTTAAGATTTTTCAGAGCTTTGTTTTATTGTAGACATCAGATCGAAGTCTTTAGAATAGTCTCAATTGTAGCAAAAATTCATTCTCTGAGCATGGATTTGATTTTCTTAAATAGCCCACAATCACACAGAGTGAGAGCTGGCAAGCGACATGAATAAGCAGGTTGGTGATGCTAGTTATATCCCATGTTAAGGGTAATGATGAAGTCATAAGAGCTCAATTATCCAGAAGCTGGATCTGAAGGCAATTATCCCCCAATGGAGCTACAGACTATTTTTTTAATATCCTGTGGCCATTTCAAAAGAATAGGAGTACAACCTTCCAAGGAAGCACACTGAGGGGAAACTACCATTTTAATGCAAATATTCTAGTTATGATTTCAAAAATTACCCCCTACCCATCCTCCTATAAACGAGGGCTAGTTCTTTCTCCTGCGAAGAGTTACATGATGGTTTAAAACAAGCAGTTCCATGAATTTCACTTCCCTTGAACTCTTGGAGGACACGTTTTAAAGTACACACTCTCACTCTGTTTTCCATTTATGGGACATGGTTTTCCTTCTCCCTAGAAACCTGAGGCTATGTCAGGGGCCTCGTGATGAGGTTCTGCAGTGAGAACGATCAGAGGAGTATGTCCAGTGAAGCCATCTCTTGTGCTTACAGCCATTCACAGTTTACACAGGAACTTGTAAAACGAACCCAAAAATATGTTTCCTGACTCTATGAGGTGTTTGAGAAATATCAGCCCTTGGTATGAACAAAGCCAAAACAGGGCATCTCAGCTGGTCACACACACAGGCTATGTTTGGCCACAAAGCTGAGACAATGCCTTAAATAGTCCCACACTTGAAAAGTCCATTAGCTAATGAAATAAAAAAAATGTTGGCTTGGTTATTAAATACGGCATGGACATCCAAAAATGTTCACAGCTGGTAGACCCAGGAGATTAACTGATCACTTGGCCTTCTTTCCTCAAATTTACTATTGTTTATAATTTATGGTAGGTGTGGCCCTAAAGACATCAGGAAATGCTTTAAAAAAATAGACCTTTTGAATTCTGTGAATGCAGGGATTCCATCGAGTGCTGCAATTTAGCATTTTATGCTGCTATAAAAACACTGGGAAACACGGGGGGACAGCTCTGGTTTTCATTTTACACATGAACATAACGAGGCTGACAAGGCACCACGAAAAGCATGTGTTCTTGTGCGTTACCTCAAACGAAGTCTCATGCAACAAAACATTCCCTGCTAATGACACTTTTTATTCGACATCAAGACAAGTAAGTATAAAAACGCATAGTTAGGTGACGAAGAAAGAGTGCCTGCCAAGACTTAAAGCAGGCCTCGGGGAAAATTATTGGCCGCTTACAAAATACATTCCTTTATGTTTCTAAGAGCAAAGTTAAGGCTCTCAATCTTGCTTGCACCTTCCCCATGGTAAGAAACTGAAGTCCTTTCTCTACCTTTCATCTGTCAC
This sequence comes from Vespertilio murinus, assembly GCA_963924515.1. Classification (NCBI taxonomy): domain Eukaryota; kingdom Metazoa; phylum Chordata; class Mammalia; order Chiroptera; family Vespertilionidae; genus Vespertilio; species Vespertilio murinus. The sequence goes on from OZ004705.1 coordinate 3,292,519, forward strand.
TAAAAGTAAAATGGAGAGGAGAGCGGTGATACAAAACATCTGTTGGTAAAGGAGGCCTACTACCTATGTCTGAGCAGTTAATGTCTATGTGTGTTTGAGGTGCGGGTGGGGGAGAAGGAGGAGAGAGTTAATAGTTAATGGTTAGTAAGTACTGTTCTGTTTGCCTCCAAGAGACTGCAGATGAGTCACATAATCAAAGGACTTGGCCTTGAAGAGAATCTTAGAGACCATTTAATTCAACTTTTTGTTTCAGAGATGAAAAAGAGATGGCCCAGTCTGAGATCACTCTGCGGAGTGGCGGCAGAGCCACAGCCAAAATTCCAATTCTGACCCATTCTAATCCTTCCTCTCTCTCTAAATCAGTAAAACATACTTTTTAATTAAATATATTTTATTGATTTTCCACAGAGAGGAAGGGAGAGGGATAGAGAGCTAGAAACATCAACCAGCTGCCTCCTGCACAACCCCTACTGGGGATGTGCCCACAACCAATGTACATGCCCTTGACTAGAATCAAACCTGGGACCCCTCAGTCCACAGACTGACGCTCTATCCAGTGAGCTAAACCGGTTTCGGTCAGTAAAACATATTTTTTAAATAAAAGAACATCACCTGCCTGGGATAGGGGGCCGGGATGGCCTAGAAGGGTTCGATGGAGGGTGGGGCTGGGGGTGGGGGACAGACATATGTAATACTTTTAACAATAAGGATTTTTCAAAAAAAAGAACATCACCTCTGCTTCCTATTTAATAGTTATTACTACTCCATTTTTTACAGAGAGGAAGGGAGAGAGATAGAGAGCTAGAAATGTCGATGAGAGAGAAACATCGACCACCAGGGATGTGCCCGCAACCAAGGCACATGCCCTTGACCGGAATCGAACCCGGGACCCAGTCAGCAGGCTGACGCTCTATCCACTGAGCCAAACCGGTTTCGGCAAAGGTGATAAATTTTTGACTGATAGTCAATGGAGAACCAAAGTGATAAGTAAGTAATTAATTTTCAAAATCAACCTTACTCTCATGAAAATTCATCAGAAAATTGTTCAGGCAGTCATGAGGAATACTCATCCTCTCCAAGCGTGGTCAGTTATCACACAGAAAACTTCTGTTCCAGAACAGGCCTGGGCAGTTTCATTTACGGTCTGTGATGTACAAAACGAAAGGACAGCGAGAAAAGCACTGCCACCAAGTGCGGGCTGGTGGTCACCCTGAGCACGGGGAAGGGTGGGGTGCTTGGGAAGAGACACCCACAGCATTCAGGGCACTGCTCGTGTTCTCGTGTCATTACAATCACAAGTGTGGCTTTATTTTCGTTTATTCATTCACTAGAGGCCCGAAGCACGAAATTCGTGCAAGGGGGCTTGGCCCTCTCAGCCCCAGCTTCATCTGGAAGGTCATCTGGAAGGACATCTGGAAGGTTGTTCGGTTGTCCGGTCTAATTAGCATATTATGCTTTTATTGTTATAGATTAGACCGGTTTTCCTCAAACTATTTTAGGTACTTTTCTGTCTATGTGTGTGTTATAATTTGAAAGACGGTGATAGAGTAGATGGAAATCAGAAGCACAGAATGCCAGGTGGTTTGTGTCTGTCACACGCCCGTGGAGGACGTCTCATGAGCACCGCCCTTTGGATGGGAGAGCCGCAGAACAGAGCGGGCTTCTCCGGGATTCCGGGAGCCTTGGCGTTCCTCCCCTCCCACCGTGACTGCTTCCCCTCCATCCCCACAGCACTCGATGCCTAGACCTCTCACCGGCAGTTAACCAAGTGCCTCGCACCTGTTCCTGAGCTGCTGTTTCGCCTTTCCCACGTGTGCTGTCTTCCAGTTTATGGCTTGGCACGCAGTATCCCCTCGATATACATTTATTCATAAGAATCGGTACAGAGTCTACGTGTGAATCCCACACCAGAACAGGCCATGTGAGAGCAATGTTCCAGTATTCAGCGTCATCACTGCTCAGACACTTTTCTCAAGTCCAGCGGTGACTGCCAGACATAAAGGCTCCTGCTCTTCCTCCCTTGGTCAGGAAACTCTCCTTCTCTTTCTGCAAACCCAAAGCCCGTTGGCAATCCGAAACACTTGTTACCCAACTGCAGGGCGGCTCCTTTTAAGACTCATAAGGACTTGAGGCTTAAAAATTGCTAACTCCTTGTAGGGGAAGGAAAAAAAAACTATCTGTTGGGTGGTAGTCTGACTCAGAGCGAGGGTACAGTTCCCTTATTGGCACTTTCGTGTGAGGCTGGACTTCATTCTGACCACGAACTTCTTTCCTAATATGAATTACTTTCCAATTTCCATTCAAAGCACAAACTCAATTCTTTCAACACATATTTAAGTGTCTACTACATGCATATTGCCATGCCAAGACATGATGGCATGACATCCTGAATTTTCTTTTTTCTCTCTGCCAAGCATATTCTCACTTATTGATAGTGATTATCAAGAGAGAAGCACACAATTCCTTAATTAACAAGTAGCACTTCCCTTTGTAACAGGATGTATCATAGATGTTATATTCCAGGGTGGTGTGCCAGAATATCACACATAATAAAAATGGATAAACAAAGATGCAAGTTTTCAAAGGTGGTCACCAAGAAAAAATGGTCCCAGAAGTCTGGAGTCCCCCGCTTACATTCAGAACATAAAAGGGAGGGGAGGAGAATACAGGATGGGAGGAAGAATTCCTCAGAGATGCACCTTCTTCTACCGCTGTTCCCATGAAGACATGGGGGAGAAAGACTAGCTCCTGAGATCAAGTCTAGGGAAGGCTTCAAGGGCATCACATAGGAGCGTTTCTAGGAAGATCTCTGGAGGAAAGTGTTGGCATTCTGAACCTACCCCCCCCCCCCGCCACCTTTCCAAGGGGGAGTCAGCTCTTCCTTCTTGACTCCAGTCAAGAGACACAGCCGACAGAGAGCACTGGGAGAACTCACCATTCACTTCCCCAGTTAGCGAGGAGCCCAGAAACTCTGAAGAGGAGAGCGAGGCTGCTGGCTGGCATCTGGCAGCGGGAGAGAAGCTGTTGCTGCGGCTCCTGATTCCCGAGGCTGAGCTGCAGGAGGGATTCCATCAGCTAGAGTGATAGACGGAGACACAGGTCGGTGAGAGCCAGCAGGTCAGGTCTGCTCGCAAAGAACCACCTGGAGGGCACTGAAGACAAATTCCAGGTGGCTTGCTAATCTGTCCCCTGCTTCTGCCCTGGACCCCTTCAGTGTACTTCCCCACAGAAGTCCAAGAATTTTATGCACTGGGCCTCTAGTGTTACATAAAACACTAAATAGCCCGGCCAGTGTGGTTGGCTCATGGTTGAGAGTTGACCTATGAACCAGGAGGTTATGGTTTGATTCCTGCTCAGGGCACAGGCCTGTTTCAGGCTCCATCCCAGCGTGGGGTGTGCAGGAGACAGCTGGTCAATGATTCTCTCTCATCAGTGATATTTCTATTTCTCTCTCCCTCTCCCTTTCTCCATGAAATAAACAAAAATATATTTAATTTTAAAAAGAACTAGACAGGCTGAAATGGTTACTGTTGTTTATATTTAATTTGGAAAAAAACACAAAACATTTTGTAAGAAAGAAGAAAGAAAGGAAGAAAGAAAGGAAGAAAGAAAGAAAGAAAGAAAGAAAGAAAGAAAGAAAGAAAGAAAAAGAAAAGAAACTTCACATTTGCTACACATACCAGCATTTGCCACTACTTTCCAACCTCTAGGTCGCACTTCTCTCTCCTTCCCACACAGCAGTGCCTTTAGGGAAGAATATTCCAATAAATGCAACAAAAATCAATTCAGTTTTACCCAAGGCCAGACTTCCTCCATAAGACCTTTAGGTGACAGAGCATCTTAGATCTCGTTGTATCCACGAAGTACTTAGCTGCACATTCAGCAGTGCTCAGCAACTACTTTCTGAATTATTTACCAAAAAATATATATAGTTACAATTCACTTATTCCAAAGGAAAAAAAAGTTAAAAAGCCAACTCAGCCATTTGATTAATGGAAAGGAATCACCTAAATAAAATGGCATGATCCAAAGGAAAGTTCTATGGCCCAAGCACATTTCAACAATGATTTCAGGACTGACATATTCTGACTACAGGCGCCTTAGCTACATCTCATATGTGTATAGTGTTTTATGGCTTACAAACAGCCTTGTGTCTATTACCTCATCTGAGCATTCCCCATGTGATAGATCACTTTTAGGTATAACCGATTTGTATAATAGCATTGGCAAACAATTGAGAGTCAGCATGTGGTCAGAGGTCACTCACACATATTTCAATTATAAGTTGATTTGAAGCTTAAAGGAAGAAATGACACGAGAATAAATTCTCCAGAACTGAGTCCAATGTATGCGTCAGCAGACTTGGGCCTCTGTTTATTTCTGAATGATGTGCTGTAAGAGGCACACTGTCAAAGCAACGTATCCAAGACAAAGGCAACCAAGAAGATGTCTGGAAATTATCTCAAATGGAGACTGAGAGAACTGGGAATGCTTAGCCTATTAAACACCCATAACATTTCAGGGATGACATCAGAGACAACTTGAAATTCAAAGGCTGTCGAGTGAAAGGTGGCAACAGTCTTTTGATCGGCTTCTGAAGGCAGAGTGAGCGCCAGTGTGAACAAACACAAAGGCAAAGTGATCTGCGTAAGACCGAGGGTTTCCTGACACCCACCTCCCCTGCTCTCCAGCTTCCAGGCTGTTCCACACAAGGAAGGAATTCTTAAGTATGAAGTTGTCTAATAATGGACTGGACTCTCTAAAAATTGGATTTATGGTGCCCCTCCTCGGGAATCTGTGAGAGAGGTTCCTGTGTGGACAGGACAGGCCAGATCACCTCAGAGACTCCCGGCTTCCAGAGCCAGTGATCCCTGGTCTGAGGGCAGCAGGAGGTGTCCCTGTCAAGCCCCATCCAACTCATTGTGCAGTCAATCATACCTTTCAAGCACTGAGACAACTATATACATAACTTGGCAAAAGATGGGTCGGCATATGTAATCGAACCAACAGCGGTCACCACTGAGCATCCCCAGCATCTAGAGCGATACAAGCCCAGAGCAGAGCCTCAGAAATACGTGTGACTTAACAATGACGTAACTCTCTAAACAGTAGGTAGTTCCAAGAGGTTTCCAAACATGCTAACCACATTAGCTTTTGAGCTTTGTGCAGCAGCCCTGTGCCATAGGCGGAGCTGGTTGGTATGTACCTTTCCCACATTGTATTTGTAGTCCTCCACCCAGAATCTCTTCAGTTAACATTATGGCCTTATGTTTCATTAAAGGTTATTTTTTAAAAATCCATCACAAGAGCATCTTCTGTGAAACCATGGTTGAAACCATTACTGCTCATCATGCTCCTCTTAAGAAAAACATCTCCATAAACTCCTCCTGCAATTAATGCCCTCCCCTCCCCTCCCCGAAAGCTGCCTTGCCCTACAAGGCATGCAAGTGTGTCTGCTCTGCTCGCCTTTTCTTGCTTCCGTGTCCTTCCTCCCTCTCTCCCCTTTCTTTCCTAAGTAAGACAATGGAGTCTTACACAAACATGGTTGCTCTGTTCCTCAGCAGTCTCCAGGAAGTGCTGTCAACTTTGTGGTCCTAACTTTGACAGGCCAAGTTCTCAACACAAATCTCCCCAATATCATAACAAGGCAGGACTCAGAAACTTTCTCTGGTGTGTGTGTGTGTGTGTGTGTGTGTGTGTGTGTGTGGTGTGTGTGAAGCAATGGACTCTTTGGTTTGAAAAAATAATAATACTTGGAAAGCTGATACATAAAATAGAAACAAGAATAGCCCTTGAGACAGAGCTCTGAGGTCTCCCAACTAAGCCTCCGTCAACAAGCCACTCCCTCCCCGCAGTGGCCCTAGACCCCTTAGTGCTCCTGTGGTCATCCTTGGAAAACCACTGCTCTGAGCAGCGGTCGCCAACCAGGGGACCACCGGTGGTCCACGAGGTCCGAAAGGTTGGCGACCGCTGCTCTATCGTATATTCTATAATCATTTTATCTGCCTTGTTTTGTGCCTTTCTTTTTTTCCACATGAAATGTCACAGTATTAGGCACATGAAAAGTGTGTGTATATCCATATATGATTACACATGAAAAAAAATGGAAACATTAGAAATTAAAAATATGTAGCAAGCGAACAGAGCCAAGATTATGACTTGAAACTGACGTTAAACTCCAACGATATTGGTTTGAGTCTCAGCCTCTCACTGTGTAAAGTTGAGAGAGTTACTTAACCTCTCTTAGTTATGATATATATATATATATATATATACACACATATATACACACACACACACACACACACACACATATATATAGGTTACATATATATATGGGTTACAATATTTTCTAACTTAAAACATTGCTTCAGGATTAAATGAAATAACGTGTATAAATAACTCAATATGGTACTTGACACAATAAGTCCTTATTATCATCTTCATTACTCAGGTCTGGTCAATATATTATGACAAAAGGATATTTTTTAAGGAGACACTCAATGTAGAGCCTCAGTAGGGACAATTGACAGCACTGAAAAGCAGGAGGAGCGTGGCCAAGAGGAGTTAGCCTGGTATTCATCAGTAATGTCGAGAGAAAGGATATTTGTCCAAATTTGCAGACAAAAGAAACTGGGTCATCATACTGGGCTGAAAATGAGGCACAGACTGAGACTAAAAGAACCAACTCAAGACGTTGCCACTAACTCACCACCAAACCCATAGTTTGATGTCCTCGATCATGTCCCAGCCATTCTGCTTTCAAGAAAACACAATAGACTGCTTGTATGTGAGGAATCACAGCCTCAGCAAAGCCACTGGGAAGAGCATCACCAAGCACGCACTGGCCCAGCCCCGCACGGCCATCCCCCAGGTCCTGGGCCAGAGCCCTCCAACAACAAATCTCCGAGCCGCGTTGTGCTCTGCACTGACATCTCCCTATAAGCTAATGTGGTGTTTGGCACGGGAGGCTGTTTATTTAGGTGTGTGGAGGTTCTGGCTGTCAACTTGGAAAGAAAAGTTATTTCACTGCCTCCCTTCAGAGACCATCCAAGTACTTGTTTGACAGAGTGAACACCCATTTCACACAAAAGAGGTGCTGGGCCAGAATTCTGCAAAACGGAGTAGGTGAACTGTCTCTGACACTTCCTCCCCACCTCCTTAGGCTGTGAGCCCCATCCCCGCCCTCCAGCTGTCCCATTACTGAATCCAGGTATCTACCCTGGGTCTTCGTGCCAGGATTTTGTTATAATTTCATTGTCAACTCCCTTTCTCTCCTTCCCCTATCCTTTCAAGCAGGAATGAGCTGATAAATGCTCCCAGGGACATTTAACTTGTAATTGGCACTTAAGAGTGTTGACAGTCTTCAGAATGTAAGGGAATGAAACCCAACTGATCGAATTTGAAGTTCCATGAGGCTCACACAAGTTAATCAATGATCCCATTAAAGTGACCATCTACTTCCCCCACATTCAAGGCTGACCTGAAAGGAGGCAGTCATTTCCTTAGAGACATGTAGGAGAAGGAGATTATATACTTACTATACCAGAGGCCCGGTGCAGGGTGCACCGGTGAGGTCCCTCGGCCTGGCCTGCGAGGATTTGGCTGAAACCAGCTCTCCAACATCCCCCAAGGGGTCCCAGATTGTGAGAGGGCAGTTCTCAGGTGACACACCCCAGAATTGGGCTCTCTCCTCTCTGGTTTCAGATGTGTCAGCTCGGCAGCTCAGCAGCTCCTACATTGAGAGTCTGTCCCCTGGTGGTCATTGCACATCATAGCTACCAGATGGATGGTCGAACAGTCAGGCAGTTGCTTAGGCATATATAAATATATATATATATATATATATATATATATATATATATATATATATATACACACACACACATATATAGTATATACTACACATATATCATATGGATTGCATAGATAACATAGATAACATACATAGATATCAAAGATAGTATATACACATATATGTAATTAGAGGCCTGGTGCATGAAATCTGTGCACGAGTAGGTTTGCTAGGCCTGGCCAGCGATCAGGGCTGATCTGTGGGGTGACTGGTGGGATGATCAGAGCTCTGCTCTCAGCCATCTTGGCTGACCTGGCACTGCCTGCTTGCCGGCCCTGCCCACCCTGCTGCTGCATCTGGTTGAACATCTGCCCCCAGGTGATCAGCGCAGGTCATAGCAACCAGGTGGTTCCACCATTTGGTCAATTTGCATATTAGGGTTTTATATAGATAGCTATTACTACATGTATACTAGACTGTATACATATACTAGTACACGACTAATAGAGGGTATATATAAATTTCGTGCACACCCAATCCCTGTAAGTTTTTAAAATATATTTGGGGATTTACTTGGGAAGTCATACAACATACAAATGCTTCCATCCTCACATCTTGGCTGGCTGCCCCATTAATTAAGGGGCTTCTGCACCCACAGCTCCTTTCCCATAGGAACTTCCCAGAGTCCCGTAGCCAGGCTGCCAGGTGCCCCGGAGAGCGGGCTCCTAAGGTCCCATGAAGGCTGGGCTGCCCAACACAGCAAGTCAGACCCCATGCCCCCGCCCTGGTTTTTATCCTGAAGAGTGCAGGGCAGCCCACCAGTACAGACACAGGCCAAATGCCCCCCGGACAATGCCAACCCTGCCAACAAGTTCAGGTCATTCAAGTCGAGCAAAGCAGGCGCCTTGCTGGGAATCCTGGGACCCTGAGGGGAGCTGGGAGAAACAGAGGCAGACCATGAAGAGGACAGTGTGCCGGGCACTTTAAAGACCGGGAAAATGCAGGTGGAATCCAAATTCTGCGAGTGTGAGGGTCACACAAAGGTGACGGTGGGCATTTTCTAAAAGCTTGAAAGGGGAGCCTCTCAGGCCACAACCTCTGTGGCCCTGGAGGGAGAGCCAGTCACCCCGAGCCTCCTGGCTGCCGGCGCCCCCACCCGCTCCCTCCCTCAGCACAGCACCGAGCACCCATCCAGAGGTGTGTGTCCTGTCGGGAAGTGTGCTGGATGCTTTTCTCCGCCATAAAAGCCTGCTACGCGCTGGAACAAAAGCAAATGCTTTCCTCATAAGCAGACCTGGGTGGAACTTTTACAGGATTTTAACATGTGGCAAGGGGTAGCCTTGTCTCTCCGCGGAACATGGGAAAGCAGTGGGTGTCTGCAGAAAGCCGTGTGCCTTCCCGTGCCCCCTTTCTCTCCAGAGCCCCCTGGAATCGCACTGCAGGCTAGAAAAGCTCACAGGGCTGCTGAAACCGGTTTGGCTCAGTGGATAGGGCATCGGCCTGTGGACTGAAAGGTCCCGGGTTCGATTCCGGTCAAGGGCATGTACCTTGGTTGCGGGCACATCCCCGGTAGGAGGTGTGCAAGAGGCAGCTGGTTGATGTTTCTCTCTCATCAATGTTTCTGGCTCTCTATCTCTCTCCCTTCCTCTCTGTAAAATATCAATAAAATATACTTTAAAAATTAAAAAATAAATAAAAAGAAAAGCTCACAGGGGAAAATTAATACAAATGACCTCTCTCCTCACAGGACCGACCTGGGGGGAGGAACAGGGAAGCCCGGGCTCTCTGAGAACTGAGCTCCGTGGGATGGGAACGGAGCTGGGTGGAGCTCGTCGGTCCAGAATAAATGGGGCTGAACCCAGCCCTCTCTTTTTCCATCCATCACGCTGCGGTCCCCGTGGCCAGGGCAGACATGATCATTCATTACCCAACTAGGGAAAGCCTGGGACCACACGCCAGAAGCTCGGATCAGGTGTCCCTTCATTTGGTGTGGACCGCAGATGGTCAAGTGATTACTAGGAAGTAGTTACAGCATTTCTCGCTGAAAGCAAAAGGTCACACCTCAGCCTGTTGCTTTGCCAGGAATGGAACTGTCAGAAAATGCCATTTCTCTTAGGAAAGACAAAGGGGCCAGATTTAATTATAAATAGCTGTGTAACATAAATTCTGAATTCTAGAACTCTATAGTATCCTCCAAATCCACTGAAAAAACTGATATTTTTAATTGCCAACGTTTAAGATAAAGGATCATAATAAAATCTAAGGAACATATCCCAAAGGGTTTTTGCCAGCATGAAAGTCATTATTTCTGATTCATATGGTAACGTTTATAGTTAATTCAATGGTAATTTTGTTTGTTTGTTTTTCAGAGTCCCTGCGAGGTCAGACTGCAGGGGATAGTTAGGAAGGGGAGAGTTACGCTGGCCTGCCATAATTTGGTTTATTGCTTGACTCTTAGGATGGAGATTGGATGTAAGAAAGCTCTTGCCTGGAGATTTCCTGGGACAGGCAACATGTATGACTATGGCGCCATTTTAGTGATGGTTCTGTGTTTCAGGGAATCTGGAAGCATCTGGAAGGAATGTGAGTGATGGGCAAAACCCTTAAGGGATACGTGTATCCTATGACCTGAATGACCTCAGGACTTGGGTTTATTTCCATTAGAGGTGTGTGGTGAGTGATTTTTATGGCTAAAACGCCACCGATATTCTCACTGAGTCAGAGTGGTAAGCAGGACGCATTTCTTCACTTTCTAAACTCTCTCTCACACGTGCATCACTCCTTTCACACATATGAAGATGCTGTTGCATTCAATAAAAAGCTTCAGGCTCACTAAATAGCTATTCTCCACTATGGACTTTCTTTTTTCTTTTTTTAAATATATTTTATTGATTTTTCACAGAAAGGAAGAGAGAGGGATAGAGAGTTAGAAACATCAATGAAAGAGAATCATTGATCAGCTGCCTCTTGCACACCCCCCACTGGGGATGTGCCCGCAACCAAGGTACATGCCCTTGACTGGAATCGAACCTGGGACCTTTCAGTCCACAGGTCGACGCTCTATCCACTGAGCCAAACCGGTCCCCACCACTGTGGATTTTCTTAATTAACGGACAGTAAAAGTGAAACTAGTAGTGTGTGAGTGTGTGTGTGTGTGTGTGTGTGTGTGTGTGTGTTTGTGTGTCTGTAGGGGATACCATACATTTTGACATTTTAAAAATTGTCCTTGAACTCAAAAAGAGTTCAAATGATTGCTGCATGATTTATAGCACAATTGGGGCACAGTTGCTGCTGTGTCCTGTGCCATCATGCACAATGCCAGCTATCTGCATTCTGATGAGCCACCAGCACAGGAATGTGCCAACAAAATATGGAAATGCTTCGACCCAAGCAAATATATATATATATATATATATATATATATATATATATATATATAAGAAACATTTACATGTGTAAGAATGCTCCTGGACTCTTTTGGAGTATTGTAGGAATTGTAAGATGCTGGAACAGACGAGGGGCGGAGACAGTGACACAATCTCTTCCACTGGAGTTTAGTAAGAGAGCAGAGGAGAGGCCGGGCTGGGCGGAGCACAGGCAGGCGGGCCAGTGGCTGTGCATGGGCTAGATGGTGTTCCAAGGTCACTCCCAGCCAAAGGTTGCTACAAACATGTCAGCCATCCCTTTCTCTCCATGGCCTGTTAGTGCCAGACTTAACTGGAAACTTTATTAAGCTGTATGAGAAGTTCAAATAAAGATTGTAATGAGAAGCTTTCAATTTCTGGAAGAAAAAAAATGACCTGCTGTGTTCCAGAGTGGAGAAGATATTGGCATAAACACTGTAACAGCGTCTTTGCACTGATGATTCAAAGCAGGAAGAGCCTCAGAGACCTCCTCAAAAGAAGGCTCAATGTTGATGGGGTGACGTTCATTTTAGGGACACAATAGCTTTCTGTGGAAGAGTTTGTAGTCGTGGACTTTCCCAGATTATATGTCCTAAGGCAGTGGTCGGCAAACCACAGCTCGTGAGCCACATGTGATTCTTTGGCCTCTTGAGTGTTCTAACACCACTTCTTCAAAATAGACTCGCCCAGGCCGAAATCCGACTTCTGCGCGTGGGCCATGAAGTTTCAATCGCACTGTATGTGCGTGCCCACACGTGGTATTTTGTGGGAGAGCCACACTCAAGGGGCCAAAGAGCCGCATGTGGCTCTCGAGCCCTGGTTTGCCCACCACTGTCCTAAGGGATTTTTCAGTGTCTAGAGAAGTAGTTTCCAATCTAGCCAACAGGATGTTTGCTATCTCCTATCAGGACAAAATCAAAGTAGTGGTTAACAGTACTGCATTCTACTAAAATTCTTTTTTTGGAGCAATAAAATGTTCAGAGAAGTTGGAAGAGATGAATAAGGGAGACCAGAATGCTATTCCCTTGCTAAAAGATTTGTAAGAAAACAAATATAATGGATCATAATAGTCAATATTTATTAAGAGCTGCACTAGTCCTAGCAGGTTTGGCTCAGTGGAAAGAGCGTCGGCCTGAGGACTGAAGGGTCCCAGGTTTGATTCCACTCAAGGGAAAATGCCCTGGTTGCGAGCTTGATCCCCAGTGTGGGGCGTGCAGGAGGCAGACACTCAATGTTCCTCTCTCATCATTGATGTTTCTATCTCTCTCTCTCTCCCTTTCCCTTCCTCTCTGAAATCAGTAATATATATATACTTTTTTTTAAAGAGCTGCATTATTTCACTTAATCCTCACATTAATACTATCACACAGGCACGGCTACTATCCAGATTTTACGGGTAAAGACAATAAGATTTATAGAGAACTTGCTCAAGACCCTATTGCAAAGAAACAGCATGGCTCCATCTACCTCCAACACCTGTGCATGTCAACCGTGCTCACCAAGCTTCCCGGGGGCTTCGGGGGCTTCCAGGCGGCCGTGTCACATGGGCTTGAACACCATTCTCAGGCCCAACTTAATGCCATGCTCAGAATGAAGGGACCAGAACACAAGTGCATGGCTGACTGAATGTGTAAAATGAGACGATGAGGACAAAATGAAGTACATAATTAACACTCTCTTCTCCTCCCTACATGAAGGTCAAGAAAACAGGAGGTGGTTTTTTTTTTTTTTCTTCTATTTCTTTGCCGTGTGTTTTTTATTGAAGACTTTCAGCTGTGACACTTGCCATCGTTTTTCTGACCTCACCACCCACCACGGTGCTCGGAGTGCTGAATGGTGAATATCCATCGTCTGGCTGAGCTGAAGCCGAGCCCTGACCTACAGACACGTGGGAACTTTCTGAGCGATAGCCATCACATATTTCCATAGTTTCAGCAGCAAGCCAGTCATCATCTGATCTACCCTTGCACCATATTGCTTTCCCCCCCATATTTCTCACCAAATATATATAATAATAAAAGCGTAATGTGCTAGTTAGACTGGACGTCCTTCCAAACGACCTTCTGGACAAAGCTGGGTCTGCGAGGGAAGCCCACATCCAGGCTGCCAGAGGGAAGCCAGTGCTGGCAGCTGGGGGAAGGAAGGTCTACTCTTGAATTTCGTGTATTGGGCCTTCAGTCTCTATATATAAAAGCCTAAGCAACCAAACAACTGAATGACTGAATGATTGGTTGACTGATCACTATGATATGCACTGACCACCAGGGGGCAGACGCTCAATGCAGGAGCTGCCCCCTGGTGGTCAGTGCGCTCCCACAGCAGGAGTGTTGCTCAGTGAGCTTTCCAAGCAGTGGTGGCAGGTGCAGTGGGGCCGGGATGAGCAGAGTGTCTCCGCACCTGGCCTGGGCTCAGACTCCTCCCCGGCCGCCTGCTGCTTTGTGCACCACTGCACCCCGGGGGGATGTCAGACTGCCGGTTTCAGCCTGATTCCCCGGCAGTCGACATCCCCGAGGGGTCCCAGATTGTGAGAGGGTGCAGGCCAGGCTGAGGGACCCCACGGGTCCACGAATCCATGCATCAGGCCTCTAGTACATGATTACAGGATAGGTTTGCACCTTGAAACAGCAAAAAATAATATATTTCAACCATCCAGGCTCCATCTTAAGTAAAATTGGAGAAAAGCAAAGAGGAGTTGCCTCTCTCACGTTCATTGTCATGTTTCTCTGTTGCAGAGTGGAGATTGACTATCTTAGCCACCCGGGAAGTGAATCTCAAGGTGGCCATCGAACTACAGAGTGCTCTCTGCTTTCACTGCGCCTGTGGCCAGGCCCTGCTGCAGGTACTCTTCTGCTCGTGCACATCGGGCGACGGTTTAAATTTCTGGTTGCTTGCATCATAGCCCGGGTTTGTTTATTTTGGGGGGAGGGAGGGGATCTAGTTAAAAAGGAGGGGAAAAAAATCTCTTAAAACATAATCTGGGAAGGCTCACATTATCTGAAGACTAGAGGCCAGGCCATAAGACCGACTTGATTAAGAAGAAAAAAAGGTTTAAACAAATGGATTTATCTACATGTAAATAAAACGGCGGGCCGAGCGCCGAGGAGCCGTGCATGCCCTCATGGTGACCTGCCGGCGCGCGTGACAGCCGGCAGGAGGAAAGGGACGTGTTCCCACTAATGTCAATAGAGTTTACGACCCTATTCACCAGCCTGGAAAGACAGCTGTTAGCGCCGGGCACCAAGTCGTGTTCTGGCCAGGGCCTGGCAGGGGAACAATTCCCCCGGTTGGTAACGTGCACAGGGGGAACAGGATGGGCATGGGTGCCTCCTGAGAATTCCTGTGTTCACAGGGGACCACGCCAGCTCAGGGGGTGTAGCTGCTCCTGGGAAAGAGCCTGGCCGGAGCCAGCAAGGAGGACCCTGTGCCACCTTCCGGGTCACGGCCGGAAATAAAGTCCTTTCTCAGGAAAGCCGGAGGAACTTCAAAACCTTATGGTTTTAGGTTGTCACGTGAAATAAGTAAACCCAACAGAAGATATGGAGGAGAAAATTTTACTTATTCATGAATGAGAACAATCATAAACTCCTCTCTTCTGCAGAGTGCCTGGAGGGGAGAGGGAGGTCAAGAACCACGAGGTTTTTGCATTTCCTTGAAGTGCGTTTACTTCTGGGTGGATTCTGTCAGGTGTATTCCCTAAGAATGCATAAAATCCAGGACTGTTCACTAAAAGGTAAAAATGACAAATGTTTTTAATACCAATCAGGGCTGCAAAATACAGAACTGCTCTCACCTGATGTCTTGGGGAGCCAACAGCAGGTCACCTGACAAGCACCCCCTCACCCCTACAGTTAGCCGCCGCCCAATCAGCTGGCGAGCACAGACCAAGGGCCACCTTGAGCCCAGTGCTGGGCTGGGCTCCACGAGAACCAGAGAAGCCGCTGCATGCATTCTATGTGGCCTCTGCCCTCAAATAACATAACAGCTGGAAATACACCAGTAGCGCATGAAAAATAATTTGGTAGCAAAGTAAGGTGGTGAATAATTTTTTTAAAAGATAGTGAATAATTAAGTCCTCAAAGAAGTAGTATGGAATACAGAGTGTGAAATTGCAGGGGAAGCTTATTTGGGCCTGGGACCAGGAAATATTTTGTTCAAATAAAAATGACAAAAATCATAACTTCATCTTATTACCGTATTTGCCAGCGTATAAGACGATTTTTTGGCCCTGAAAAATATGCCTCCAAGGGGGGGGTAGTCTTATACGGCGAGTATATAACAAACTCTGTATTTTGAGTGGAAATGTTAGGGGGTCGTCTTATACGCCCAGTCGTCTTATACGCCGGCAAATATGTATTTTTCAGGGCCAAAAAATTGTCTTATACGCCGGCAAATACGGTAAGCATTTATTGGATGAGCCCATTGGTGTCAGTTGGCTTAATCCTCACAGCACAAGCACTGGACACAGTCATTCCTGTGTGGCATCGGAAGAAGCGGAGATGAATGGGGGCTATGTACTGAGGGCAGGATTCCTTCTGCATCATCACTGAAGTGTTTCTGCTTTGGGGTCTCTCCTGTTCTATTGGTCCGCTGTGTGTCCATGCTTATACTGATAACAAACTGTTAACATTTTTTTTATCACTTTATTCAAGTTTATACACCAAAAAGCATCTAAGCTAGCATTCCACAAAAGACAGACTGGCCCTACAGGCCCCTTCTGGATAGCTTTATTATGTAGTATTTGAGTAAAGGGAGAGTAAGATAAGATAAAGGAAAGAAGAGTAAGCCTTATGAGCAGAGTATGTTTGTCCATGAAATCCTAGGATCAACCTGCCCTGCCCTCTTTTACTTCTGTGGCCATCACTTGTCACTTTTGACCGGTTTCTTTCTCCTCGGCACTCCTGAGGAATATAAAAGTGTCCTAGCTTTCCGGATTTCTCCTGAACATAGGTTATTGCCTTCAAATTGGGAGTGAATTGATGTAAAGAATAGAAGGAAACGCTCTAACAGACATCCAAAAGGAGTTCTAGACATAGGAAACCTAGTTAATGGAGGAGAGGCAGAAAAATAAAAAACAGAGAATGAAGGAGAGGCAGCAGAACACAGCACCCAGAGCTTACAAATGCCGGCTGCACACCAGCCCCCCGGCCTGGGGGTCCCGTGGCTGGAACAGAAGCACCTGCTTGGCTCTGGAGTTCACAGTTCACCTGGCGGACAGAAAGGACTGGGGAGCACTTCTCACCGCTGTTGAATGACCCATCTTTCTCTAACGCAAGAGCGCTGACCTAGGAGTTAGTCATCTCAGACTGAAATCCCACTCTGGGCCGCACATTGGCCATATGACCTTGACCAAGTCCCTGTCCATTCTCCGGAGCTTTAGTTTTTTCACTTGAAGTGCAGGAAACAATACACCTCCTATTTCCCAAGCTTCGGAGGATCAAATACACCACCCACTAGCAGTGCCACCAGCACTGGGTGAAATGCTCGGTGAACAATCTTCCTGGAAATTCACAACTCCATGAGGCAGTGCCTTTGTCTGTCTCATTTTATAAATGAAGAAGTAGAGGCCTGATGCCTTAAGTCACTTGCACATGAAAATTACTCATATTGAGTTACCTGAGTGTCTCTCTCTAGTAATTCTCCCTGCACAGGAGAGTGCCTATAGAGTGAAAAATTCGAATATCTTAATATTTTCCTCCATTCAAAAAAAATTAGGACAATCCAGGTATGAAAATGAGCACATAAACTCACGTTTTCTAAGGAAAGTTTCTAAGGAATATATATATATTCAATATAAATATATATATATATATATATATATAAATCCCGCCTGAAGAAACGGAAAACAAGCCCCATCACCCCATTAACGCCGATCAGCCGGTGGGAGAGCTGCGTGCACATGCCGTCTAGGACTGTCTGCTTGGGGCGGGGGGGGGGGGGGAAGCCTGGACGTTTATGGAAATGCTTGCTCGGTTTGCTAATAAATGTCTAACCGCGGAGTGTGTGCCAGCAGGGCTCGCTTCACACAATGGCTGCGTGAGCAGCTCTTGTTTTTGTTTAACTGACTTACGACCACGCTGGCACCGGGAAGAGCAATACTCACGAACTGAAGTCTCAGTAGCACCTTCCCAGACAAAGGCCGACACGGCTCTTTCCACGTCTCACCGCTGTGGTTCATGGCTGCCACGGACCGCATGCCTCTCCACAGCACAACGCCGTGAGGGTCCGGGCCCCTGTGGGGAGGCAGAGTTCATGGCTTATGCACCTCAGAAATCCAGGAGGCAGCTTTGGAGCCGATGAGAAGTAAAGACAAGCTGGCTCTTCAGCAGAGCGGGTGAGAAAGAGCTGGCTGTGAGTGCAGAAGAAGCCTTTGTTTGTTTATTAATATATATATATATATATATATATATATATATATATATATTCAGAGAGGAAGGGAGAGGGATAGAGAGTCAGAAACATTCATGAGAGAGAAGCATGGATCAGCTGCCTCCTGCACACCCTCTACAGGGGATGTGCCCACAACCAAGGTACATGCCCTTGACTGGAATGAAACCCAGGACCTTTCAGTCTGAAGGCTCTATCCACTGAGCCAGACCGGTCAGGGCTCAGAGGAAGCCTTTATAAATGGATTTTTGCAAGAAAGCACAGCAAAACGTACAATGGGTTAGTCAACCATTTAACCAAGTGCGCGGCTTGTAAAGCCAGCTGTTTCCATAGGTTCGGCAGCAGAGCGATTCTTTTGATCAATGCGAGGTTAATACCTGCCAACAAGAAGCAAACACTTCCACGTGGGCAAAGGTCATTGTTTCTAAAGCTTGTTTTCTTCCAAAAAGGTTTCGGTGAGATTTCTTTGCGTTTCCTGTAGCTCAGCAGAAAGGTCAAATTGATAGGATTATCTGAGCCTCGTTCTACAAGACTGTGAAAGAAAATCTGAAAAGCCTCCCAAAGGGAGGAAGAGCCTGGGGGGAGGAAGGGCATGGACACCTGCGTGGGCCGGAGGCCCCCAAGGCGAAGAGCGCAGGGACCTGGGGGAGCAGCTGTCCCCAGGCCAGCGGGGTGGCGGGAGGCCGCAGGGGAAGGGTTTCTGTGCAAGAAGCAAGTGCCCACAGCTGCAGAGGGCTCGGGATAGCTGCTCTGGAACACTTGAATGGGAGGGAAGTAAATGAATGGAGGGGGTATTAGAATCCATGACTTTACTTGGCCCTGTAACCTGAAGTAACTCAAGAGAACACCAAGAAGAAGGCGGCAGGGAGAATTGAGGAGGAGGAGGCAGGGGCCGTGGCCGCTGGACCAGGCATCCTCGGGCCCAGACGGCTGCTCCGCTTTATCAAGGAGCCTCTTCCTAAAGCAAACAAGCAAAGAAAGAAATCCCACACACAGAGAGGCCTGGACGTGAGGACTCGGCGGCCCCCAGACTACTCCACGGCATCCAGGCCGCCCAAACCACACTCCCAGGAAGAGATAAGGTTTATGAGAAGGAAACCAACACAATCACTTAAAAGAATTTCAACATGAAACCGCTCAGGCCCTGCCTGGGTTTTCCTCCTTTGTTTCCCTCTGCCCCGGGGTCGGCCCCTCTCGGCTCACACGTGGGAAGCGGCCGCGCACGGGACACAGCACACGTCTCCCCTGGCCGAGAGGCCGCAGGATGTCTGCGCTTGGGAAAAGGGGTTGGGGGGGGAGTGACGACAAATGGGCAAATCCGGAGTTTGCCATTCATCAACAAAACAGCCAACTCAGTGAGGGTCACCAGATGAAAAACACAAAACGTGTTTTTAAATTTCAGATAAGCAACAAATTTCAGATACCCTTGAATTTCAGATAAGCAACAAAGGATTTTTTTTAAAAAAGTCCTGCATACTTTTGGAAAAAGTACTTGTTATTTATCTGAAATTCGGATAGCACTGAGCATCCCGCATTTTTTATTTGCTAAATCTGGCAGCTCTCACCCTCCAGATGAAAACATATTCCAGACACACTTCAATATCCAAACGATTGTTTTTAAGCGCTTCCTTGGGAATGGCCTTTACAAGACGAGGAATGTCTACCCCCCCTCCTCCTCCCCCCTCCTCCCCGCTCCCGCCAGCCTCTGTGGAGTTAAAGCTCCAGCCTCAGAGACCGGACTGAAGTTCTGAAAACTGACAAACACTATTCATGAGGTCTGATGAATGAGAACGACCAAGCAAGGAGACTCCACTGGGGCCAAAACACGAGGTGTTCTGTGCTAAGAAACTAGTTGTCTTGGCTCGCATGGTCCTTCCTCACTCCCCCTGCCCACAGAGTAACTTCTCAGTGCTGTCATACTGCGTACACGGGATCAGCCCGATCTACCTCTCCAGCCTGCTTTCACCCTCGTTGAGGGCCCTACAGGGTTACTTGTTGATAGATCCTTTCCCTCTACTCTTCATCTTACCACCTCTACCAAGAAAGCCCTTTCTGGCCCGGCCTACATGATTGGCAATTGTATGTCTTTCAAGACTCCGCTCAAATGTTACTTTTCCAAAAGCCACCTTAAATCCTTTCTGAGACAGACAAGAGGAGGGATGAATGAATGGCGGGTGGACAGATGAACTAACAAAACATTTCTGTAAAGTTTTCTTACCCCGATTCTCACCCCCACCCAGTGGTTAGAAACGGGGACTTTGGAATTAGGCAGAGCCAAAGTCTAATCCCGGTTCTATTATTGAGTCGATACATGATTTTACACAAGACATTTAACATCAAAGAACTGCAATGCCCTTATTTGTAAAAAGTGGGATACTACAGCACATCCCGTAAAGGTTTGTGGGGATGATGAAATAAGATAAAGTGCAAAAAGCATTTAGCGTAGTGCCTATCTCAGAGTAAACATTTAATAAATTGTAGCTATTATATTTTACTAGTATTACTCTTCTCTTCGTGTCCTCCCAGTAACCTCACGTCACAGAACTCAAACCACTTTATTGCATTTAACTATCTACTAGTACATAGCTCCTAGACAAGGGTCACTTCTTCTTCTTTTTTTATATATATTTTATTGATATTTTACAGAGAGGAAGGGATAGAGATAGAGTGCTGGAAACGTCGATGAGAGAGAAACATCGACCAGTTGCCTCCTGCACACCCCCTACTGGGGATGTGCCCGAAACCAATGTACATGCCCTTGACCGGAATCGAACCCAGAACCTTTCAGTCCGCAGACCAATGCTCTACCACTGAGCCAAACTGGTTTCGGCGACAAGGGTAACTTCTTACTTTCTTACCTTTTTTAAGGAAGTCAGCCTCTACCGTTCCTAGTGGCACAGAAGAACCAGAGAACTGCCTGGTCTTATTCAGCATCTAGAAGGGTTCCGGAATCTGGAGAAGGGATGCAAGTTAATCAATAAAGAGGCCAGACATGAAATATAAATTTGGAAGGCATTCTGGGGAGCCAGAGGAGACCTAGCTTCAGTAACCAAGTTCTCCCTGAATCTCTGGACCCCTATCTTTTTATTAACACAAATTTCCCTAAAGCAAAGCACATATACATATCAAAAGTAAAGTCTGGTATGCAGTAGGCTTTGTCAGGTTGGGGGAACTGCCTTCACCTGTTCCAGTAGCAGGCAATAATATATGCAGAGTTTCAGGTTTGGGGAAGTGCTTTCAGCTATCCAGCAGGCAGTAATATGTAGATGTTTGGCCCTGCTGAAGAAGCCCCAAGTTCCATCAACCTTCTGATGAACTTCTTGCATTTATGACCTGCTGGAATTAGCTTCTGGCAGAGAACTGAAAGGCAGGATCTAATAATAGTTGAACCTATCTGTACAACTGTGTTCTAGGTACATGAAAGTAATTTCCTTTGGTGACATGCTCTCTATTTCCCGTTAGTGTTTCCCAAACTTTTGACATATGTGTACCTCTTCTATAATTTTCGTAACACTGAGTACCCCTCGTCAAAAAAAAGGATGTATTTTAATAACAATCAAAATATATTTATTTATTATTTTTTTGGTACATACACAAAATAATAATAAATGAAAAATAGAATTATTCATAATAAAATATAGATAAAAGTTATATTATGAATAACATGTATTTGCACACCGGACCATCTCACACCTCACAAGACTGTCTTGACTTGACTCATGAGAACGTAGAATTAGGCTCAGCTAAGCATGGTGCAGTGCATGTCCCCACCAAACTCCGGTGCAATGCGTACCCCCACCAAACTCTTCCCGTGCCCCTGGGGGGACGCGTACCACACTTTGGGAAACACTGCGTTAGAGCAAGGAAATCCACTAGCCTCTCCATACATTCCTTTGCCACTTACATAAGAAAGGAGACAGACACATATAAGGTAAGAGGGTGGGACAGAGAAGAAACGGGTGATTTTACTTGATTTCCCTGCAACTCCATGACCCCATTTTTGTGCATAAGAAACAAAATAGAAAGATGCTCCCACAGGCTCCCCTTCAAAAGCTTTCCTCTTCAGTGATGGGAGGATTTTAGATTAAAAGGGACTTATCAGACAGAACAATCCAACAAAATGAGTAGAGCATTTTTTTTTGCTCTAATTCAAAAAGGAACAACATAAGTTTTAAGAAATCTTAAGACAGAAAAATCTGAATATGGACTAGTAAATAATAAGTAGTAGTAAATAATAAGTAGTCAAGAATTATTGTTAATTTCTATAAGGTGAGACATGGCATTGTAGTTAGATAAAAATCTGTTCCTTTTTTTTTTTAGATGCATCTTGGAATACTTAAGGGTATTCCATGAATACCCTTCTATTGCTAAATCTGGCAGAAATGTCATGATGTGTACTTACGAGAGCATGTTTGAAATTTTTCACCATAGTTTTAAAGGAGAGGAGTAAAAAGGAATATGGTAAAGTGTTGATGATTTTGAAAATAGGTGATGACTTCATGCAGGTTCAGTGAACTTCTGACTTTTGTGCATGTTTAGAAATTTCCACACACAAAAAAGGTTTAATTTGAAACTTTTGAAATATGACTGATTACTAGACCTAACCACACACATTTCACAGTTCATATTTCCCCTTCCATTGATTTAATCACCGCAGCGACTGGCCACAGAGTTCAGTGGTTAGGTTGCAGGCTCTAGGGCTACAATGTCTGGACCCAAAACTGTGACCTTATGGGAATGAGTTAATTTCTAAGTCTCCCCATCTGTGAAATGGAGATAATAGCACTTAACTTACTGGACTGTTCTGGAGGTACATTAATAAGTGCATTTAGAATAGTGCCTGATTTATAGAAAGCACTCATTAAATCTTAGTTATTATCACTGTTAGTTAAGAATAACTTCTAAAAGCAGAAAGGTGCTCCAGACATCATCTAGAGACTAATTCCTTTGTTTGATAAAAGAAAATTGTGTGTGTGTGTGTGTTTTGTTTTGTTTTGTTTGTTTTTTTAAAGCTGTCTGAGGACACAAAGCTGGGAAAAGGCCAAGCAGATTAGAATTCAGCTTTTCTAGGATCCAGGCCAAAGTCCTTTCACCTGCACTTATACTTCAATTCAATATTGAATCTATATTAAAGTGAATAAATTAAATCTATGCTCTCTGCTTATTACTAAGTCAAAGACTAGAGCTTTTTTCTTTTTTCTTTTTTTAATATATTTTATTGATATTTTACAGAGAGGAAGAGAGAGGGATAGAGAGTTAGAAACGTCGATGAGAGAGAAACATCGACCAGCTGCCTCTTGCACACCCCCTACTGGGGATGTGCCCGCAACCAATGTACATGCCCTTGACCAGAATCGAACCCGGGACCTTTCAGTCCGCAGACTGACGCTCTACCATTGAGCCAAACTGGTTTCGGCTAGAGCTTTTTTCTTAATAATATATCACCCAGTAGAAAAACAATAGGTTTTGTATAGTAACTCTCAGTTTTCTAAATGGTTCTAACAATAAGAGAGAACGCATGTGAGGGACATGGGAGAACTTTCTGGGATGCTAGAAATCTGCATGTGTTTCCCTGGCTTCCCGCCAGTTAGCTACAGCAAATAGATATATTTTGAGAGCTGAGAAAATTGGAAGTTCAGTAAGGCCATGCGTTAAGATATACAGAAAAGCTAAAGCTAGAAGTGGGCCTCTTGACTCCTGGTCCAACATAACCTCAGATTCAAGAGTAAACTGAGACCACACAAGGTGGGAAGGGAGGAGGGATAAAGGAATCACTAGACTTGTTTGGGGAAAATATGAAGCTAGAGATCAACACACAGAGGAAGATGCGCTGGGGGAGGTTGCATGGTGAGGGGGCTTATTTGGGTCTGTCCCGATGGCCGGCCTGATTCATCTACTCTGGTAGCATCTGCCCCTCTCTGCTCAGAGTGCTTCAGGCTAGCGGACAGCAAGAATCTCATTGCATGCAGGGAACCCCAGGCATAAATACTGTTTCTTCGGCTTGCCCTCTGGTCTCTCCAATTCTGCTTCTTCATCTCTCCTCTCCGTTCCTTTCCAATGAGCTCCCAGAACACTGGTCAATCCCCTAGGCCAGTGTTCCCCAAACTTTTGACATATGTGTACCCCTTCTATAATTTTCGTAATGCTGAGTACTCCTCATCAAAAAAAAAAAAAGGATGTATTTTAATAACAATCAAAATATATTTCTTTTTTCTTTTTTTTGGTACATACACAAAATAATAATAAACAAAAAAATAAAATTATTCACAATAAAATGTAAATAAAAGTTATATTATAAATAACATTTATTTGGATCAATGAGAAGGATGAAATTGACTTGACTCATGACAACATAGAATTAGGCACAGCTAAGCATGGTGCAGTGCATATCCCCACCAAACTCCGGTGCAACGTGTACCCCCACCAAACTCTTCCCGTACCCCTGGGGGTATGGGTACCACACTTTGGGAAACACTGCCCTAGGGGTAATGCTGAGCCAAGAGCCTTTACTGTCCTGATGGCAGAAGCCTTGAGACCAAAAGCAGTAGAACAAAGCCCCGGGCATTCTTTGGGATACCATGAGTGTTTGATGATTAAAATAAAAGTCCATTGTGCCTTATTCTTCCCTCCAGATCTTATCAACATAAAAAATAATGCCCTTCACGCAATGGCAAAGAAAAGCACAATGTGGTCTTTAAACTGTCGGGCAGTGTTTGTGTGAGCAGTTTGGCACCAAGTAAGCAAACAGGGGTTGCAGTGAGTGGAGGAAAGTTGTCATTTCACACAATGGGTCTGAGCTGGGTGGCGTGCTGTCAGTTCTGTCTTGCGGTAGAGCCACATAAGGAGATCTAAATTGCTCCTGTTTTATTGGCTTCAACAGCTGCTTAGCTGCACGTAGCTAAGTGGCTCAGTAGGTCTCTGAGGGATGCAATTCATCTACAATGCACTCACTTTTCGTGTTATTGGGCAAGGGCGACAAGTGATCCAGTTAGGCAGCAGATGTGCCAGAGCTTGTGACCTGCATCTTTCTTGCGGATCTTAATAGAAAATTGATATTTGATTACTCTCTGGCCTACTTAGTCTCTGATTGTTCCAGCCCTTGTTGCTTGCCCAACTGCAACAAAACTCCCCGGGAGAGACTATCATAGTGATAGACCCTAGCTGGTAATAACTACATACCTCTCTCAGAGCACTTATTGTTTCATGAGCACCTACCAAGTGTTAGACATTGGATTCTTACAGCGGCCCTAAGAGATTATATAAGAACTAGAGGCCCAGTACACGGATTCAGGCACTGGTGGGGACCCTTGGCCTGGCCTGTGGGAATCGGGATGAAACTGGCTCTCCAACATCCCCAAGGGGTCCTGAATTGCTAGAGGCACAGGTCAATCGGGCCTGGGGAGTGACCGTGGGAGGACTCCAGAGCATGTCCAGCCTGTCTTGCTCAGTCCTAATTGTCCAGACCCCAACAGCAAGTTGGCCCACTGGTCAGAACATCTGTCTCCTGGTGCGCATCATAACTACCAGTCGAATGATCACTTAGGCTTTTATATATGTGGATAATTAAAATCCTCACTTTACAAACCAAAGCTATCATAGTTCACAGAGACAGAGCTATGATTTTATCTCATGTCTAACTAAAAATTCCACATACTTTCCAGTAAACCACACTTGTCATGGTAAGAAAACTTTTGTTGCTTTATCTATATAACTCTCAAACTCTAGTAGTTCCTTTCTGTTACTAAATTAAAACTTTTCAAACTAGCATTATTTGTCTTAACAATTCTTTTAGAAAAGCAGGAGATGGAATTTTCTCAGTGGCCAGTGGCTGGATATTTATTTGTCCTTCCAGACCCACTTTCTCCGTTTTCCACTACATTTGGTGCCCTGGAAAGCAGCCATTATGGAATACATCATTTAGTTGCCTTCCCTCTGCCTGGCAATTGGGTTTACCCAATGGGGGGCACTTGATGGAGGCCAAGAGAGGAAAAATGATGCTGATGATAATGGTATTGTTCTTGTTCTTACAATCCTGGCCCTGCTAGACACTGGAGAGGTTCCAAAGATTGAGTGGGTTTGTCTATATTAGGCGCAGTTCCTATCCTGTGGTTCTCATCTAGAACCACCATGGTCCTCTTTGGGGTGGAACATTTTCCTTCACTTTCCCAGTTCTAGGGGAACCAACTTCTCTCCAGTTTTGCTAGCCCTAGGATGTTTCACTATCCCTTGTTGTCAGCAGTCAGACATCCCTCTTATAATCCAGAACCATTGGCTTCTAATTGCTCACGATCCTGCCTGCCTGATTGTCCCTAACCACTTCTACCTGCTGGCTTGGTCATCCCCAACTGCCTCTCCCCTCTGCTGGCGTGGTCACCCAACTTCCCCCTCCCGCTGGCCTGGTCACCCCACACAGCTTGCTGTTGAGTCATTTGGTTGTCCCTCACTAACTCCCCTGCTGGCCTGGTCCCCCCACGCAGCCTGTGGTTTGGTTGTCTGTCCAGTTGTTTTGGTTGTGACAGCCCTTGGCTTTTTATATATTAGGATTGGTAACTCAGGTATGACATATTTCAAGGTTGACTCAGTAGCTTAGTTAATTTCTTTTTAACTTTCTTATCCATCACCCTTGATGTGTTTACTGTAATCTTGAGCTGGTTTCCCTCATGAGCACAAGTGAGGAATATCACATTTAATGAGAGAAATATCTTTTTCACTATTGTGTGAGGAACCTTTACTAAACAGCAACAGACTTATATCTCATTAACTAGAACTAGAATATAAGGTAAACTAGGGCAGGAATTGTTATCTGTTTTGCTTACTGATATATCCCAAAATAGTGGGTTAGGACTAATAACTATTTGATGTTTAATGGACCTCATGCCTAACTCTAATCCAACTCTAGTAAGCAAAGTGAACTACCATGTATTGGCATTTTTCTGTAAAAGTAAAATAATAATGATTTTAGGCTTTGCAAGCCCTTACAATCTCTGTAGTATAGTCTTCTTTTTTCAATCCCGTAAACATGTAAGAAATATTCTTAGCTCAACGAACAGACTTGGGACTAGCTGGCCTGCAGGGAATAGTTTGCTGACCCCTGGCTTAGACTATAGGTGTATTCTGTGGAATATTTTCAAATATTCGAAAAGTCAAAGTCAAAAATGTAAAATAAATTCCTCTACTATCTCAGAGTTTTAAATTGGCTAATAGGCAATTTAAGGTAAAACCCTATGCATTATTTTCTATACAATAGAATTCTTTTTCACAACAGCCATTGCTATGACATCTCAAAAAATACTGTCTTTCAGGGTTAGAGCCGACGGGTCCCCTTCATTGTTCTATATTGTCTGGTCTTCAATAGCAGCCACGGAAGCTGGGGAGAATATTAGCATTATCACCCTCAATCGCTGGTGATATTAAAAATATTTAACAGCCAATATGACTTGGGACCAACCACAGCCCAGAAATGAAACAAGTCTTTTTTTTTAAAATATATTTTATTGATTTTTTTACAGAGAGGAAGAGAGAGGGATACAGAGTTAGAAACATCGATGAGAGAGAAACATCAATCAGCTGCCTCCTGCCCACCCCCTATTGGGGAAGTGCTGGAAACCAAGGTACATGCCCTTGACCAGAATCGAACCTGGGACCTTTCAGTCTGCAGGCCAACACTCTATTCACTGAGCCAAACCGGTTAGGGCACAGAAATGGGACAAGTCTCTAATGCCCCCTGTGAGCCCCACACGAAGCCCTTGGCTGCTGAATCGTGGGGCAGCGGGGGGAAATCAAAAAAGTGGGGGTCATTGGAGTGGCTTCAACAGACAGTGCAGAAGGACAGCAACATTTTAATCAACAGCATGGCTGACCCAGTGTGTCCCAGATGCTATAGCCCTGCCTACACTTGCCAAATGGGAAAATAAAGAAAAAAGGAGAAGTGTTTTTTCTAGGACTAGAAATCAGAAGATGGCAGAACTTGAACTCAAAGTTAGTCTTCAAGGATCCAAATCATCTAATGTTTTCTCTCTGCCACCCACCTCTTGTGTGTTCTCTTTCACTTCCTATGGACTGCCCTCATCCCTCAACTCAGAGCAGGGAAAAGAATGCCATATGCGGAGACAGAAGACTTATGTTCACGTCCTACTTCTGCTATTTATTACGTGTGAAACCTTGGGCAAGTTGCCTGGTCCTACAAGGCCGAGTTTCTTCCCTGGAGAAATCATGATAATCACGTCTGCATAGCAGGGCAGCTGAAGAAAAGCCTTGTAAAATATTAAGTGCGATTCAGATCTTAGCCACTCCCATTATGCACAGATTGGCAGTTTTCACCTTAAAAATCTGAATGTTGAAACTAGAATTCTTTTCCCAGATGAGAACACTCAGACTTCTGAGGGATTAAGTTACTTGCCCAAGGTCACACAGCGCGTGACGACAGAGCCAGAACTGATTCCAAAGCTCTTGACTTCCAATTCCGGGCCCTTCCGCTGGGCAAGTTCCAAACTCACTTCCCAGGTTGCCTACAAGGACGGAAATGGGAAGGCTCCAAAGGCACGGGCACAGCACTGTCGGCGGCCTTTGTCACCAGCTCCTCCGGGTCTGCAGGAAGAGGGCTGCCCTGGGGCGGCGTCCGTCTTCTGTCGCTCCGGGAGCACCTGGCCGATCGCTAGGTCACTCCGGGCCCCGGGACTGGAAGTCACTCCAGAGGCTCTGGGACCGGAATGGCAGGAGATGCAGCTAATGACGTTATTTCTGCAATAGACTGCATGGACAGGGACAGTGCTGTCCCACCAGGGTCTGGCTTTCAAGCCCTCACCTGCCATAGGCCAGAGGAGTCGGACTTTCCAGTGTGACAGCTGAGAAGGAAGAATGAGTCTCAAACCTGGGAGGATTCAGCCTCGGCTGCCTCAAAAAGACAACAACCCTCCCTGGAAAGCAACCACGTCCAATGAGACAGCTCTTCCCCTCCCTCAGAACTCCTGGGGGGGCTGAGCCAAGCAATGCGGTTTTGTGCAATACACCTGGCTTTGGGGTCAGATACATTTTGGATTCAGAGACCAAGTCTTCTCTACCTACTACATCTGGTGGTCATTTGCACCACCTCCCCAATTTCTCCCCCTATTTTCCAGGCATGTGATAGGGATACACTCCCAGCCTGGCTGTGTTTGGGCGGGGTCATGTGCCCATCCTGGCTGGTACATTATGAGAACCAAAGGTTGTGCCATCTCTGGCCCAGCTTCCATTGCCAAGGTGACGCTTTCTAGGGGTAACGTCTCCCCTGGCACAGCAATATCCGGGACGGTTGCTGCTCTGGGCCTGGATCCTTCCATATGGTGAGCAGGGACCAGGTGTGTCCCATCTCGCTGGAAACCTGTCTCTACAGCAACTCTTGCCCAAACCAACCTGCTGCCACTACTCTGGCCAGATCTTTGTGGAGCTGAACCTTTACCACAAGGGTCTCCATGTTGTGGTTCCTGCGCTGGTTGCAGGAGCCACTTGCCCTCCCTCTGAGCTGCAAAGGCCCCTCCCTGGTTTGCCCACCAGACTGCATGCCTGGGCAATGCCTCCGCTCCACTCCCGCTGCTCAGGCTGCTCGGTGCCACCTGCAAGCAAAGCTGTGCCAGCCACGCTGAGCTTGGCAACTTCCCTATGATCGAGATCATCAGATTTTCTGGATTACTTAATCCCCAAACGACCAGAAGTTGAGTACCCGTTCACACATTTTATTTTTTTATTTTTTATTTTTTTTAAAATATATTTTATTGATATTTTACAGAGAGGAAGGGAGAGAGATAGAGAGCTAGAAACGTCCATGAGAGAGAAACATTGACCAGCTGCCTCTTGCACACCCCTTACCAGGGATGTGCCCGCAACCAATGTACATGCCCTTGACCGGAATCGAACCCGGGACCTTTCAGTCCACAGACCGACGCTCTACCACTGAGCCAAACCCGTTTCGGCCCGTTCACACATTTTAAGTTGCCCTCTAAAATGTTCACCATAAATATAATTACCAAGGGTGATATTGCCAGTACTGTCAATAACGTAAAAAGCAATGCTATGGTGTCTCTTTTGCATCTGCCCAATGAAATCTAAGAACCACAATGATCTGATTGATACCCATCGACTGGAAAATAGATAAAGGAACATTTATTTAATGTACACTTCATACTGTTGCTTTTTTGTCATCAAATAGAATACTACCATAGAATGTACCTGAAATGAAATTTGTCGTTATGCTGTATTGATCACCCATGAAACTTTTATGCAACAGAAATAGGTATGTTTTTGAAATATTTCTGTTTTTAATTTTTGATCTCCATAATACTCTTATGTTTATTATGTGCAATTAAGCACTACTTGAAACCGAATTTTAATATAATATTGTATGCTAACTGTAATTAGAACATAACAGGATTTAAAAATAAAAATGAAAATGTCCTACATAAGCCGCAGAAGTAATATGATCAAACTAAAAGCCACCTTAGAGATGATCTACCTACTCCTCTGTTTTATAGGTGAGGAAAATGAGACCCCAAAAAGTCAGAAGGGTGATATGGCCTAAGGACATGAACCAAGTAAATGAACTCAGGCTAAACAAAGTGTCCTGACTCCCAGCCAATAGCTTAGACCAGTGGTCGGCAAACCCAGGAGTCCACAGAGCCAAATATCCATAGTACAATGATTGAAATTTTTTTTAGAGAGCCAAATTTTTTTAACTTAAACTTCTTCTAACACCATTTCTTCAAAATAGACTCTCCCAGGCTGTGGTATCTTGTGGAAGAGCCACACTCACGGGGCCAAAGAGCCACATGTGGCCGAGAGCCGCAGTTTGTGGATCACGGACTTAGACCAATACCAAATATTAGCTCACAGCTGAAGCGTGTGAGACAGACTCCAAGTGCTGGAGGCGATCCAAGTGGAGGAAGCTGAGGCGGTTCGAGAAGGCGACAAAGGAGAGGAAGGCCGCCAGCCAGGCCTCGAAATCACAGGTGGCCACGGGGAGGGACCGGAGGGCCATTTGGGTATCTTTCCCGCGGACTTGGTGACAAGTTGGGAACAACTTGAGAGGAGACAGCGAGGCAGGAAATCATCTGCTAGGAGCCAGGGACTGAGTTCATGTGGGAAAGAATAAGAATAGGACTTGGGACCGTTCTCAGTCATTCTGAGGAAGCCCAGATCACCTTCTTTTCTGGGTACCGTCCCCACTTTTGTCCCTCAGTATTCAACTGCAAAATGCGCTGTTGGCCGGGAGAGGCCCCCTGAGAGCAGCGTTGCCAGAAGTGAGGGCATCCCCGAGGCTCACACACCCTTGGAGCTGCCCAGCCCCCGAAGGTGCTATGCTTAGGATTCGAATGATGAATTCACAGAGTTCCCACGCACCAACGTGCCAGGAACAGGGAACAGTCACTGGGCCAAAAATCGAAGCTTTCATCACTTCTTTCCCTTTAGCACTTGATCTTGATTGTTAAAACGGACTTGATTCCTTTTGTCTTACACAAGCTCAATTTCCCATCTGTATCAAGGGCTGAGACGTCTGGTATCAATGAATGAATTATGTAAATCATAAGACAGTGAATTTGATTTCACGGCTCAAAAAATATTTAATTAATCCAATACAAAAGTAAATAAATAAAGCTAAAACATGGAAGTTTCATCAAAAATCTTTAAAAGATCCATGAATAGGATTTCTTCAGGCAAGAGCTGAGGGACGTCAGCCAATAGTGTTAGCTTCTCAAAAAGACTGTCTGGAGAGAGAGAGAGAGAGACATATTCTATTCCATTTGTCCATTAGTGATGGAGATGACCCTTCTAATGTGTGTGCCCACACATATATGTGTAAGAGGGGGAGGAAGAGAGAAAGAGAGAGGGGGAGAAGAGAATTCTGGGGTGGAGGAATAGCATTGATTCTGGAAGGAAAACATCTAGAAGAAAATAAGGATCTAGTTGAGGTTTAACAAAAATGCGAAGAGGCTAGTACAGCTCTAATAGAGCACCTCCTACCACTAGCACCAAGCGATAACCCAAAGAAGTAACACGGTATTACTGTGCTCACACTCCTGTGGGCATTGTTTAGACAAAGCACACCACTGGGGTGATTTTCCCCACTGCCCAAGTCCTTTAAGCATATCTGCTGAGTGGCATTTATGTAATGTCTTTCCTCTCTTCTAACCAAATGTCACGTGCATGAAAACGCTCAGAGAGAGGAGAAAACAGGACCCAGAACTGGGGGAGACATCATGGTGTCTGTCCAGACATCACTCCCAGCCCGATGTCTGAATCCAGGGGAGAGGGGACTGCAGGAAGCAGCCAAGGAAATGCTTGCCAGGGGACTCCAGGAGGAGTGAGGACCGGCTCGGGAGAGTCCTGGTGTTTGGGGGGACAAGGTGTGGCAGGAGCTGGGAAGCAGCCTTCCCCATGGTGTGAACCATCCCCCCCCCCCCCCCCCCGCAGCGCTGAGGCCTGTAGGAGGAGCATGAGGGGACCGCCCCCTTGCTGGGACAGCAGCGTCCCCGAGAGAGAACCAGCGTTGGGGACATTCGTGGGCATGTCCCTCCAGAGAGGTTTCACCTGTTCAGCATCTCAATACATGTTCACCGAGCAGCTCTCGGCACCAGCCAGTCTATTTTCTGAGGGCACTGCCCTGAGCAAGAAGCAAGGGCAGACGACCGCCGTAAGAGAAATGATGCCCAAGCTCATCTGGGATTGCCCCAGAGACTTCCAGAAATAAGTGGGTGAAGGGAGGCCGGAGGGTTGTGGTTTGGGGCTGGAACTATGCAAATGAGGACACGATCCGGTTAATTTTTGGTTAATAGTCTCACTGTGACTCCATTGGTATATGTACACGGGTGGATATATGCATGGAGAAGGGGTGGAAGGAAATATACCAAAATGGTAGCAGGGTTCTTCATGGGCAGTAGGATTATGAATTATATTTTATGTAATTTTATATAATTTATGTAATTTTATATATTACCTACCTTCCATATATTCTATATTACCTACCTTCTATATATTCTAGGGTGGAGATTATTATGAACAAAAACTTTTTTGGTCAGGGAGGAGGTGGTGTTACTATCAGTAATTTAAATTGCTTCAGAGAGTATGATTATCCCGGGAAACTCTGATCCTACTGTATATTTAGAAGAAAGGTATTTCATGATAAACTTACCAAAACAATGAAGTAAAGTGTGTTTCTACATATAGAATTGACCAATTTCACAGCAGCCGGTTTATAATTCGATATTTAATTTTATTGAGGCTTTACTCTTTCCAGCAAAGCAGATTTTACTCAGAATGAAAAAGAAGAAGGTAATTACGT
This sequence comes from Vespertilio murinus, assembly GCA_963924515.1. Classification (NCBI taxonomy): domain Eukaryota; kingdom Metazoa; phylum Chordata; class Mammalia; order Chiroptera; family Vespertilionidae; genus Vespertilio; species Vespertilio murinus. The sequence continues at coordinate 3,325,412 of OZ004705.1, forward strand.
ACCTCTTTCTGGGAACAATGATACAAATAAGCTCTGTGATTTCCTAGAAAATCAATTTTACATCGATAAATTGATAATTAATTGAACTCTCCAGACAATTCGGGGGCTCAAATGTCACAACTTTGCCCTGGTGTTTCTATAAAGAGATGAAATGGTTTACACGTGTGGCTGTTCTATATCCTATTACTGTAATTGAGTACTTTCTAGCTCATTCTTAAAGAGTTCCCCTGGAGACATATGGATTTCAAAAGTATAATGTTATTGCTAACCTAACCGTGTATCTTAATGTTTTTTTTTATATATATAACATCCTGGAGAACTATAATTCAACCTACTATCTTATACAGTTGAAATTCCTTTGTTAATCAGGAACAAAAAGCAACCAGACATTTTATCTCATTTCTGCCCCTTCAGGCACAATTACAATAAAAAAAGGAAGATTAATTTTCCTAAAAACAGAGTAAGGAGACCTTATGCCAAGCATGCCTGTGCCTGGGTTAGGGAAATACAGAAGATACAGATATACAGTCAGCCCAGAAAGGCCAGGCTTGGTTGTGGCATAAAAAACGAGGGATCAGCACAGGGACCCCAGGATGTGGAGAGTCTTCTCTGGAAAGAGAAGTGATGGCACTGATGTACTCTGTTGTCCCCAAATGGGTCACAAATCATTGCTCGATGATGATGATAATGATGATGATGATGATGATGTTAGAGGCCACTACGCACCTGCATCCCTGATCCCAGAAAATAACCGGTGAGCGCTGATTTGGGTGAATCACACCTCCACCAGCGTTCACCCAAGGCCTTCAGAGAATCGTCAAGGTTTACTGTCCAACAGAGCATGCTCACCACGCTTCAGAAGCCCGGATGGTTCCAGTAAAAAGAAAGGATGCTCCAGGTGCTCCTGTCATGGAAACGTACATACATGGGTATGTAGGTCTACTTTGTCCTGGAAGCTCACTTCTTGGGCACTGTTTGTGCCCTTCCAGACCCGATTGGTTAGGAGGTAGTCGTGGAAGTGAGGAAGGTCTTTTTACTTAGGTCGGGTTCATTGAGACTCTCTGAGGCATGACAGCCCTTCCTTTGTGTCCGTGCTCCCTTTCAGAGGCCTCTGAGAGGGTCTCCCCGGAAATCTGGAAGAAGAGTCCCAAGGAGCCTCGAGGACCACAGCCAGACTACAGGAAAGCTGGGCCCCCCGTCCTTCCTCCCGCATTGGAGACGTGGGAACTCTCCAGTCAGTGCTGTGCGGACCGGTCCAGGCTCTCGGGAAGCCAGACAGCCAGTTGGAAGACCGGAGGCACTGGGGGAGCGCGCCCCACCCTGATGGAGATACACCAAGTTGGAGTCTCAGTACACACCTCAGTCCTGCCAAATGAGCTGTTCTGCCTGAGTGGCGTTCCAACAACCTCATTGTAAAAATGCACACGCTTTTCCACATTACACATGCTATACGGCTGAAAGGCAAGCCCGTCCGTGATTGTCAAATCACACCAGAGGATGGGAGTGACATGCTGAAAATATAATTCACCATATCTATGAACTTGCCAAACTTTTCTTATTATTTCCATTTTTTTTCTCCTCCTCTTTCAGGGAAAAAACAGAAAAATATATGCTTTGGTGTTCTTTTTTTCCCAGTTAAAAAAGAGAAGCTTGAGAAGGAGACTTGAACTTGGACAGTCAACACACAATACGATATGCAGATGATGCATTATAGAATTGTACACCTGAAACCTATATAATTTTGTTAACCAACGTCACCTCAATAAATTCAATACAAATATTTTTAAACAATGTAAAATTATTCTAAATAACAAATTACTTTAGAAAAAAATCTTTAAAAAAGAAACTTGGGTCTACATAAATAGTTCTTTTGTTTTCAAGGGAGAAAAACAAATGGAAAAATAATTTAAATACACTTGTGGAGAAGGAGAAAACACCATTGTAAGATAAAATATGGGTGACACTGGATAGTAACATATCAGAAAAAAATTTATTTTGACCCATATTACCAAGCTAAATTTCAAAAGTCATCTAGAAAATAAGTTCTCTAGCACATTCTTCAGATGCTATTCTATGGTACTCCCTAGATGGCGTTACCAGGATTTGGGTCTAATCTATTCGGTTGGGTTTAACAATTCCCTATGGAAACTCTTAGTTAGGATGTTAAGTCTGTCTAAAGAAAAGGGTGGCCTTGCAGGTGTGGCTCAGTGGTTGAGCATCGACCTATGAACCAGGAGGTCATGGTTTGATTCCCAGTCAGGGCACATGCCTGGGTTGCAGGCTCGATCCCCAGTGTGGAGCATGCAGGCGGTAGCTGATCAATTATTCTTTCATCAGTGATGTTTCTCTCTATCTCTCTCTCTTTCTCCCTTCCTCTCTGAAATAAATAAAATGTATTTTTTTTTAAAAAAAAAGAAGAGCCCTACCCGGTTTGGCTCAGTGTATAGAGTGTTGGCCTGTGAACTGAAGGGTCCCTGGCCCAATTCCTGTCAAGGGCACATGCCCGGTTCTGGGCTCGGTTACCTAGTAGGGGGCATGCAGGAAGCAGCCAATCAACGATTCTCTGTCATCATTGATGTTTCTATCTCTCTCTTCCTTCCCTTTCCTCTATGAAATCAATAAAAAAAAAATTTTTTTAAAGAAGAAGAAAAGGGTTAGGGAAACAAAGGCAATGATGTCTGATGCCAAAACTCAGCTCCACCATTTACCAGCACGTGTCCTTGAGGAAGTGGATTAACCTCTCTGAGCTTTGGCTTCTTTATTCATAAACTGATGACAGTAACACATCCTAACTCGCTAGGCATACAGATGTAGGTAAAGCAGTTAGCACTTGCCTGGTATATGCACACACGTGCATGCATTAAACCAGATGACGGCAAAATAGACATATTTCCCCACCCAGATGTTAGTTGGTTTATTTGCAGAGGTGAAATGTCCTTCTCTCATCTAAAGATGAACTTCCAAACTATAGTAAGTCATACAGAATGAGCTCAAAAAGTATGCTTTCTGGTTCGGAGTGCATGAAAATAGATTTGAACAAACTGGAGGTTTTCACCATTAGTTGTTTTGACTCTAACATGTGTTCAGTTTCAGATACATGTATCTTATTATTTTCTACGTGGCTCTGAGGTTGGGAGCATCTCACACTCCAGGCAGCATTTCCCAGTCAAGTTACAAAAGCCGGACAACGTTTATAAGGGGAATGTGGACGCCATCTTAGCACAACAATACAACCGATGCCACTATAATGTCACCAAAACATGTGGGAGATAAAATTATTTTCCAGGAATCTACAAGAAAATATAAAATCCTCACATTGAAATTAAGCACACGTCGCTGGTTACTTATAGATTCTGACATCATAATACGTTGACACAACATGGTGGGTGATGAGAGAATACAGAAATTCAATCAGTACGTGTGATGGCCAACTTGTTTTGCTTTCTCATTTAAACAAACTGGAATCTTCCTACAATAAGCAACTTTCATTTTTTAAGTGTAAGTCCATCAATGGGATTAAAAAACAAGAAAAATACTAAAGCTTGGCCATATAAAATAGGAAACACAGCAGAAAATCTCAGTTGTCCAAGTCAGGGCAAGATAGCAAATAAAACTAAATATAGCTTAAGGAAGATACTGTACAGGTCCTGTTGTTGGAAGTGAGCATTAAAAAAAATATTTTTTTAGCCCTAACTTGTTTGGTTCAGTGGATAGAGCATCGGCCTGCAGGCTCAAGGGTCCCAGGTTCAATTCCAATCAGGAGCATGTACCTTGGTTGTGGACACATACCTAGTAGGGGGATGTGCAGGAGGCAGCTGATTGATGTTTCTAGCTCTCTATCCCTTTCCCTTTCTCTCTGTAAAAAATCAATAAAATATTTTTTTTTAAAAAAAAATTTAAGTGAGAGCGAGAAAGCACAGGGTGGGGGGGAGGTCTCTTGGCTTCAGGGAGCTCCTCCAGCTGGAGAGCCATCACACACTCCTTTGTGAGCACCGATGGGGAGCATCTCAGCACTCTGTGGTCCCTGGCAGAATCTCTCTGATCACTCCTTATCTTCTGGAAAGTAGATCAGCTCTGCAACTTCCCCACCCACAGAGAGGTTAACCCCGGCCCCCCTTTCTGCTCTCCTCTAATTCTGAGCTGTTTCGTTTTCTCCGTTCATCTCCAGAGAGAGCTTTCCTCGGGAGGGTGTGTGCCCTCACTTCTTGCTGTCCTCATTTTCAGAGCTTACAGTTACGTCGTCCTTTCCACTTTCTGTTCTCTTTCAAATACCCACAGCTCCCCTGTGCAGGAGTGGTATTGTTCCCAATTTTCTCAGGAAGGGAAGCCAGCATCAACAGACTCACTGTTTGCAGACATGATCCATTCCCACCTCTACCCTGAAAAAAGGATAGTACCTTCACATGTATAAGTATCACATAAATAACTTTTTCATGTAAGCAACACTTAGTTCCTTTTGGATACCAAAGCATCATTTAAATATTTTGTAGGAAATTCAACTCAAAAAACATATATGTCATAAAGGATAGTCAATGTAAATTAACCATTTCTTGAAGACACAAGGTTGTCACTATAAGCATCTGTTATTTAACGATGATGTAATGTAGTTTTGCTTCTTTGCGTTTAGCAATTTTCCCCCTCATTCTTCTAATTAGGCTACCTGCTGTTGCCTCTTACAATGGTGGGCCTGCCTCTTACAGTTCCATTTCTATTTCAAGTCCCCAGAGTCATCTAAACCAAACATTAGATAACCATGTTTATTTTATTTTTTTTAAATATCTTATTGATTTTTTTTTACAGAGAGAAAGGGAGAGGGATAGAGAGTTAGAAACATTGATGAGAGCAAAATATCCATCAGCTGCCTCCTGCACACCCCCTACTGGGGATGTTCCTGCAAACAAGGCACATGCCCTTAACTGGAATCAAACCTGGGATCCTTCAGTCCACAGGCCAATGCTCTATCCACTGAGCAAAACTGTGTTTAGTAAGAACTGCATGTTAGATTAGGTTAAGGGATGACATAGAAATTAATGTTAACAGGTTTGGTGCAGCCCTTAAAAAAGATATTTCACTTCTCAAAGAAAACCTTTTCATCTGACTTTCCATTCAGGGCCATGGTAAGAAGGAAAACATGAATTTGTCCAAATCTAAACTTCAGATTAAACTAGGTATTATAGAGTTTGATTTTCACTTACGTTCACATCTACCCAACTTATTATATCCTCTGGAGCAGTGTTTCCCAAACTTTTGACATAGGTGTACCCCTTCTATAATTTTCGTAACACTGAGTACCCCTCGTAAAAAAATGGATGTATTTTAATAACAATCAAAATATATTTATTTTTTGGTACATACACAAAATAATAATAAATGAAAAATAAAATTATTCATAATAAAATATAAATAAAAGTTATATTATAAATAACATTTATTTGCACACTGAACCATCTCACGCCTCACAAGACTGTCTTGACTTGACTCATGAGAACGTAGAATGAGGCGCAGCTAAGCACAGTGCAGTGCCTATCCCCACCAAACTCCGGTGCAATGCGTACCCCCACCAAACTCTTCCCGTACCCCTGGGGGTATGAGTACCACACTTTGGGAAACACTGCTCTGGAGAATTATCTGCAAATAGGTCTCTAGGCAGAGTCGTCATCTATAATATTACCTTTTTTGTCTAGTGTTATTGGCATTATTTAAATCACAGAAATTTGGACAATCTATCCCAGATCCCCACAATTATTTTGAATGATAGTTCAAAAAGAAAAAGAAAGAAAAACAACAACACAGTATCAAAGTTGATAACTAGTGCAAAAACATCATTTCTAAACATTATTCACCATAAAGAGAGGGAAGTCCAAGGGAATAGAGATAGTAAATCTGGTTTTAATATTAACTATCTACATGAGCTTAACTAAGTCATTTGATCTACCAAGTCTAAATAGTCTACTTTTTGTTTTTAATTAAGTGACATGATTGAACATTTTTAAAGACCCACTCAGCTCCCAGCTATCCTGGCATTTCAATTATGGTTTGGAAAGCCAAATCCGTGAAATGGGTGACATCTAGTGGCTTCTCAGTTTATATGCATCCTAACCAGCCAACCATTCCCATGAAGCCACTATGGATTACTGCAATCTCATACAAGCAAATATTTAGAATTTTTAAACATAGAGGGATCTGGAGGGCCATCTAGCTCAACCTCCTTGTTTTACACTCCTGGTGACTGAGAGCCAAAGTTGTCATAGCCTTGCTTAAGGTCATACTGCTATGTGTTACCCAAGTCGACTGACTCAAAATCCAGTGTGTTTGTCTTTTATATATATTATGTTCCCCACAAAAGCAAAAAAAAAAAAAAAAAAAAAAAAGGCAAAAAATAATGCTATAGAAGACTGGGAGTTATTTCATTCTTTTGTGCAAGGGTATTCTCTGTCACTGCACCTGTTACAGTTTTGTCATGTTTGTTTACTTGTTTAACTTTCCCCATTAGCTGTAAGTTTCACAGGGCTAGGAACCCCAGGTCTCACCCATCTTTTCGGCCTAAGTACCAAGAGTTACATTGAACTTATCACTGATGCTCAAATCTATCTATATACCTCCCTACTTTCCTATCAATCAAGAATTCACAACAGCCCTAGCTGGTTTGGCTCAGTGGATAGAGCGTCGGTCTGGAGACAGAAGGGTTTCAGGCTCAATCCCCCATGTAAGGCATGCAGGAGCCAGCCGATCAATGATTCTATATCATCATTGATGTTTATATATCTCTCTCCCTCTCCCTTCCTCTCTGAAAATCAATAAAATATATTTTAAGAAAAAGAAGAATTAATAACATATTGTCACTCTATCCTTTCAAAATGTACATAGTAAGGAGCATGAAATGTTATCAAATAAGAATACAATTGTGCATTTTATGTGTGGTCAAAAAGAAGACATGTTTATTGATTGAACTGCTTTTTCCCACCTTTCCATCGGAAAACCACCTACCTCCACGTTCCATCACGTGACCCAATCTCCCTCAGCCCCAGAAGTTCATGACTAAGCTGTGGCCAGTTCCAGTTTGTCCTCACCCTGACCAAAGAGCCTGGTTTAAGGACTTTCTGCTGGAACCACTGAGAAAGATGCCTCTTCCTTCTCTAGAAACTTGAGCACCAATATGTAAACATGTCATAGATTTGAAATACTCAGTGGCCATTTTTCCTGTCATGCAGAAAAATCTCTCTGAAAAATAAAGCTGGTAAGTGAAAGAAAGCAGAGATAGAGTGAAACAGTGATGTGCTATCATCAAAACCACTGGATCTATCATGGATTGAAGGGTCCTGGGTTCAATTCCTGGTCAAGGGCACATACTTCGGTTGCAGGCTCAATCCTGACCCATTCAGGGTGTAAGTGGGAGACAAATAATCACTGTGTCTCTCTCACATCGATGTTTCTGTGTGTGTGTGTGTGTGTGTGTGTGTGTGTGTGTGTGTGTCTACCTCTCCACTGTCTCTAAAAATCAATGGGAAAAATATCGTTGGGTGAGGATTAGGAAAAAAAAAATACAATAACCAACCACTGGATTGGCTATACCACTTTGTGTTTTAACTACAACAAGTGGGCTTCTGTCCCCTGAAATCAAGTGCAGAGAATTCTGAAAGGCATAACTCAAAGAACAATTTTGAGAACAAGTCTTTCAAATTCAGTTCTCAACTGTTTCTATGCAAAACTAGGCAAATGCATTATCTCAGTGTGAAATACAAAGTTATATCCTAGAAGCCCAGTGCACAAATTTGTGCGTGGGTGGAGTCTAGCCACCCACCCTGAGGGGGGCCAATCAGGGCGAGCCTGTTGGGGGGAGGCCCTGCCCCCAATCAAGGTGGGGGGGGACAATCAGGAGTGGGGACAGAAAAAGTGGGGGCCACAGGCAGTTGGCCAGCTGCCCCCGCCCCCAACCAGGGGGGGGGGTAATCGGGGGCTGGGCCAGCTGAGGGGAGATGTCGTGGGCCATTGGCCGGCCAGCCCTGTCCCTAATAAGGGTTGAGGGCGCTAATCAGGGCCCCGATAGGGCTGGTTGGCCACTGCATTGGGCATGATAGCAACCAGTTGTTCTGGTCGTTCTAGTTGCTTGGCTTTTATATATAGAGAGACTAGAGGCCTGATACATGAAATTTGTGCAAAAGGAGGCCTTCCTTCCTCCAGCTGCCAGCACCAGCTTCCCTCTGGCACCTGGGACCCGGGCTGGCTTTTCTATGGCCACCTGCTGGCTCCTGAGACCCGGGCTTCCCTCTGGCTGCCCATCAGCACCCAGGACCTGGGCTGGTTTCCCTCTGGCCCTGGCTTCAACGGAAGGAGGTCTGGTCTAATTAGCAATTACCCTTTTATTATTACAGATAGAACATATGAATTATCTTCCTTTAAATACGTATAGAATGCACAATCTGAGTGGCTTGTAAAGAACAATTTATTTCTCACAGATCTGGAAGCTGAAAGACCCTGATGAAGGCATCAGGGGATTCACCGTCAGGTGAGAGTCCCCTTCCTAGATGGCGCTTTATGCTGCGTCCTCACACAGCAGAGGGGGTAAGACGAGCTCTCCGAGGTCTCCGTTCACAAGGCCTTTCCTCTCAAGACCTAATCACCCTCCAAGGGTCTCTCTCCCTAATGCCATCACATTCTTTTACCACTACCCCATTTCTCTGTGGACTCTTAGAGACACACAATTTTAAACATCTGTCAGGTTTTTAAAAAATATATGTTATTGATTTTTTTTTTTTTTTACAGAGAGGAAGAGAGAGGGATAGAGAACTAGAAACCTAGATGAGAGAGAAACATCGACCAGCTGCCTCCTGCACACTTCCTCCCAGGGATGTGCCCGCAACCAAGGTACATGCCCTTGACCGGAATTGAACCTGAGACCTTTCAGTCCGCAGGCCGATGCTCTATCCACTGAGCCAAACTGGTTTCGGCTAAACATCTGCCAGTTTTGTTTTGTTTCTCATGTGCTGGCATTAATCTTCATTTGTATGATTGTCATTCAGCAAAGAAGAATTAGAACTGGGATTCCAATTACCCTATACATAAGAAAGAAAAATAATTAAGAAAACCTATTTAACTTGAGAGCCTTTTAGGAACAATTAACTGATACATGTATGCTGAACACATGCAAGTCATTGACCTCTGGTAACAGTGCAATGGCTAATACAGCGATATAGAAAACAAGGTCCACTCTTCGGTTAGTTTTGTAAGTAGCAGGAAGATACTATCCTTAAATATTAAAATTAAAATTTATAAAAGACACAGACATTAAGATCAAAACAACAACAGGAGTGCCTTCCTATGCTTTCATATAACAGTCTGTGACTGCAGGAAGTAACCTAGTGTGGGTAATGCAGTTTGGAAGAACAGGAGAAAACACAAGTTTTGGATATAAACAGACTTGCTTTTGCTAACTGTAGACCTTTAACTAAACCACACTAAGCCTGTTTCCTCAACGATTGAGGTACCCTGCAGAATAATTATGAGGATTAAATGAGTTGCCCAAAAGTAGCAGTTCTAATTAAGATGAGATTCCTGGCTGGAACAGAGATGTTTAAGTGAGAGGCAGCTGCACAGGAGCCTCCTGAGATGTAAATGACCATCTGCAGGCAGAGGGCCCCTGACGGTGAGAGACCAAAGACGTGGTGCTTCTTGAGCTCCGTGTTGAGACAAAAGAAACAAACCTCAGAGCAGGAGAGGACCGAGAAATACAGGTAGACGATGGAGAGCACTACAATACAGCCAAATTCATCCAGCCTCTCATTTGCTAGCTCTGTCATTCCCCTTACTTGCTCCTTTCTACACAGGTGAGTGCAAATGTTTAAAATAAGAAACACCATGAACTTCAGTTCAGGCTCAAGCTAGAAGAGAGTGGGTGAGATGAGTCCCATCTCACAATCCATCCTGGGAGGAGAGAAACCTCTGGAAAGAACGTGGCTTCTGGGAAGAGAGGGAAGAGAGGGAAGAGAGGGAAGAGAGGGAAGCATGCTGAGTCCTATGGGCCTGCACAGAAAAAGGGTGAGGTGAGAAACTCTGAAAATGTGGCTCGTAACTGCTATAGGCACGTTAACGTCCCCAACATTTCATTCATTTCCAAGAGAGCTATACACCCAATATGTGATCCAGATACAAAGAGCACCTGTGAATTTGCTGAGGTTTCATGCTGGGCATGGAGAGATGGCAAGGTTTAGATGAATCTGAGGGGGTGAGAACATGGCCAATGAGCAAGAAAAATAGTGTCAGCTCTCCTGGGATACAGGTGGTCTTTATCCTAGCATTCAAGGACCTTCATAGCTTACACTCTAATCACTCTCCCGTTCATCTTCCTTCTCTGTTCTCATCAATCCCAAACTCTTCAGGATAATTTCTAATGAACCTGAGAGGGTAATTAGCCAGAACATTCATTCCTCAAACATAATTAACATTTACAGCCCTTAGAGGTTTTTTTCAAGTACTTTTCATACATCTACTTTCATTTTATTCTCCCAACAAGTGCCAGAATCATGGGTTAGTCTTATCTCTGTTTTATAGCTGAGAAGCATGAATATATCACACAAGGGCCCAACAGGAAACAAAATCAAATTAGAGTCATCTAAAGAGAGTTTCTTTACAAGGGGTTATAAAAAGATGGGGAAGTGTAGAGGGTCAGAAACCTGGGGCCAATAATAATCTGTAACCACTCCCAGGCCAGGAGGCTTGAGGAGGGTGAGTTTACTGGAACCTAGGAAGAAAGAGTTGTGCAAAGTGGATTGCCATGAGATGAGCAGTGACCTTTGGTAGTAAAACTTCCACCGTCCAAGGCAGCCTCCTCCCAGGGAAGAGCCAAGGGAATGAATACCCTGGTTTTGTTCTCTGCCCTCCCATCTCGTGTTAAAGGTCCCATAATGCCGGTGGTCTTAATCCAGCATCTGGAAGGGTTCAGGAATCTGGAGAAGTCTCTGTGTGTAAATTAATCAAGAGCCCAGAGAGGAAAGGTAATTTTGGAAGGCGTTTGGGGGGACCACAGGAGCTTGGCTAAAGAAACCAAGTCCTCCTAAATCTCTGGACCCCTTGCTCTTTATTAACACAATTTGTCCTAAGGCAAGGTAGATATACACTTCAAAGGCCACGGTTTAATATACAGAATCCATTGTCAGATTGGTGGAACTACTTCCAGCTGTTCAGGTGTTTGGCCAGGAGGAGGCAATAACATGTAGACTGAAATGCCCTCAGCTGTCTGGCAGTAAGCAATCCTTTATGCATCCTTTTCAGGTTGGGGAAATGCCCTCAGCCACTTCCAGATGATTTAGCCCTGCTGACGTGCTGGAATTGCCTTCCTGCAGTCCCATGGGCTAGAAGGATCTGGAAGCCAAAAGGCAAGGAGCCCATTGACACAAGCTATACCTTTCCCCCTCAACATCCTCTCTTGTCTTCCATCCACAAGAAAAATTTCTATCCCCGGCACAAGGGACACATGAAGTTCCTTAAGAGTGTGTGTCATCATGGATTCATGTTGATTCAAACACATTCCCTCGTGAAACCCAAAGTTAGCCACTCTGAGCATCCTTCACATGTGACAGAAGGAAAAGTTGGGAGAAGGTAAAAGAAAGGGAAGAAGTGAAATGAAACAGCTGCTACAGTCCACACTTCTTTCTGGCCACAAGGGTAGGTTCGTCATCACAGCACCAAGATCTGCTTCATGGGTGCACGACCGGTGGGTGGTGGTGGTGGTAAATATATAAACATTGCTTAATAACCTGTTGCTCTCTGGACCTGAGATCTCTAGGATGCTCCCTTTGTTTGCTTAGGCCTGAATGTGCATGTGATGGAAGACCCCTCCTGAACACCAGAGGGCGCTGTGCCACCGAGATACCAGCAACTGCCTTTTTTAATAGCTTCTACATTTTTGCACCACATTCAACCTTTCAGAAAAGCCTTCTGCTTTTTCTTTCGCAGTTCTTGGGCCAGCACCGGTTCCTAGGTTGAAAGATAAGAGGTGAAGAGAAGCATCTAGAGACCAAGGTGCACAGCAGTAAGAACTATGGTAATTGCTAGCCTGCACTGTTCAGCCTCTGGCAATTTCAGTAATCTCAATCTTTCCGGTCTTCATTATCCCCACTGCAAATTAACACACAATCCAGGCAGACATGTCTAAAGAGAACAATTAAATTATTTTCTATTAGGAGGTAAGGTGAGATCCTATTGATTATCGTTCTAATGATTCTGGCGATTCTAGTTAGAATCGTCAACTTAACTCAACTAAAATTGGATGTATCTCCTAGAAATCTTAAGAATACCCACCAAGTACCACCAATAATCTACTCTTAACATTAACCTTTTTCTAAATCTAATTAGTATAGAGGTTTGGGGTTCTTTTTCACAAATACAAATTAAGAGGTAATTTTTCTTTTTAAAAAATTTTAGTCAATTTTATTGGGATGAACATACAGATTTCAGGTATACAGTTCTATATTACATCAGCTGTATGTCGTATTGTTTGTTTATCATTCCTGGCCAAGTCATCTATCTCCATCATCCTCCCTTTACCCTCCTCTACCTCTCTGTAACTATTAATTTTTGCTTTTTGTTTGTATTTTAGAGGAAGAGAAACATTGATGTGAAAGAATTGGTTGCCTCCCTTAGGCACCCCAACAGGGGACTGAACCCAACCCATAGGCATGTGTTCCTATGTACCTTTCAGGTACGGGATATGCTCAACCATCTTTGTTTTTGCTTAATCCCTTCCCCCTTTTTTTCATCCCGCCTCCTAACTCTCTCCCCTCTGACAGCTATCATTCTTTACTCTGTATCTACCGTATGAGTCTGCTTCTATTTTGTTGGTTTATTGTGTTCATTAGATTCCACATGTAAGTGAAATCTTAGGGCACTTGTCTTTCTCTGACTGGCTTATTTCACTTAGCTGCTAAGTCTTAGCATAGCACTCCTCAAAACTCACGAATGCCCTTAACAATTATTGAACATCAACTGTGTGCCATGATTACATTTGCTAGGTGCGGGTAAAAATACGCAAAGTGTGCTTTTGTGTTTTCCACCTAGGACACAATAAAATGACTTTTTTTAAATGGTAAAATTGAACTGACAGGTGCTACCATGTAGATACAACGGGGAGACTTGCTCCGTGCAGAAGGGGTGGTCAGGAAATGGTTCTCCAAAGGAAACTATTCCTGAGACCTGACGAATAAATAGATGCTCAACAGGCAAAAAGTGTGCGGGGGGCAAGCAGGGGTGAGGGTGGGGAGGCCAATCCAGCGTGCACCCAAACAGTTGTGGGGAGACCTGGGGAAACAGAAGGTCCCTAGGGCTAGAGTTCCCTATTCTGCGGGGGGTGGAGGGTGTTGGGCCGTCAGGGGCCTCCGAAGCCATGTCTCTTTTTATTCTAAGGCCAACTAAGAGTCACGGGAGAGTTTTAAGCACGCGGTTCCGTGGTTACATCTGCGCGGACAAGGCTATCCTCAGTGCCACGTGAAGAATGAATGAGGACCTCACGCCGGGCAGGAAGGAGCTGCTCTTCTTGGAGGAAGGCTGACCCTGGAGCGGGTGCGTTGTCGCGGGACTGATAGTTTAGAAAGTAAAATCCATAAAACTCGGCGATAAAGCGCCGACACCGCAAACGAGCTCGCTGGGCTTCATCTCCCTTTAGAAACGGCTCTGAACGGGAGACGTGGCCTGAGAACCCGCGGGCCGCCGCGTCCTTTCCGCAGGTGCATGGCACTTCCGGGGACATGCCCCGCGGCCGTGCGGCCCGGCTGGGCCTGTGGTTAGGGACGTCGGCGGGAAGGCCCGGGTCCCGGGAAGCCTGCACGGCTACGAGGAAGACGCGTGCCTTAAGGTCCTGGTCCAGGCCGGGCAGTCAGGTCTCCTTCCCGGAAGCTCCTACTGGGACCCTCTCCTGCGCTACGGTGGCCGGGAAGGCCCCGGGCTCCTGCGCCGCGGCACGCCGGAAGGAGGCGCCGGAAAGGGTGCAGCCCCGAGTTGGGGTTAGTACGGGTCCCTCTCCTCTTCCCACGCCGCACAGATTTCCTAGACTCTCCCTGAAAAGCTTTGCCATTGGTTTAGAGACTGGAGAGCCCGCCTCTCCCCCTTGCTGATTGGCTGTCCGCGAGGAGGCGGGGCTCGGGCGCCGGTGGATTGCATCAGCTGGCGGTCCTCTCCAGGCTCCACGATCCCGGGAGCCTTCAGGCCGCCCTCCGCCCCGCTGCCCACGGCCGTCGCTGTTGAGTTCCGTCTTCTCTCCCCGGTTCGCCGATGTCCGAGGAGAAGGCCGGCAGCCCTCCAGGGAAGATGGGAGGCGAGGAGAAGCCGGTGAGTGGGGTCGGCGCCCGGGTAGCGGCTCCTCCTGGTGCCCGGCGGCCGTCCGGGGAGTCGGGGCGGAGGAGGCGGCGGCCGGCGTGCAGGGCGGAGGAGCCCGCGGGGGGCGGCGGGCAGGCCGGGCCCTCGGGGGCAGGAAGCGTCCATTCACGAAGCGGGCGGGGACCCGCCTCCTCCGGCCCCATCCTCTTTGCCGACCGGGGAACGGAGTGAGACCTGCAGTGAGCGAGCTGCCCAGACCGCACATGTGGTTAGAAATGGGGACAGGTAGGGACCCAGCCTAGAGATTTCACCCCCCCTTCGGCGAGGAGGCATAGCGGAGCCTCCTCGAACCCCAAGACCCCGCTTAGGGTGACAGGCTCCAGTTTAAGGCAGAGAAACCCGGGTTCCCGAGGACTGGCCACGCTGCTGCCCACGTCGGGTGGGTGGCCAGTGGCGGAGGCCGGTGCCCTGACCGCTGGGCCAGTGTCAGGCTCCGTGCCCGTGCCCACGCAGGCCTGCCTCGTCTCCTGTCACACCCGCGGGGCGTTTCACCTTTGAACTTGACCTTTGTGTCATCCCTGGCTTGGGAACGTCTCCCCGGTCACTTACACGCCTCCATGTCGAAGTGGGGTTTTTCTTTTGGTTTGTTTTTAGCATTTTTTTATGATTAACAAATAAATGTCAAGTATTCATTCTGCATGCTGCATGGGCCATACACCGAGGCGGGTGACTAGGACCCCGGCTGGCCCTGGGGGCCTCACAGCCCGGGGCGTGAGAGACAGGGACACACACAGTCGTTTTGCTGTGGGGTCACTGAAGCGGGTGCCAGTTCTCCCGGTCAGCCGGGCAGGGCAGGGCTTTCCAGGTGAGGGCAGGGGAGGCAGGGGAGGCAGTGGAAAGGCGGCTGAGTGAATGAATGAATGAATGAATGGGCTGTGGGTTGCTGTGCTTGCAGACAGATGTGCTGAAGGAGGAGCCACAGCCCCCAAGGGACCTTAGGCAGCCAGTGGCTGGGATTGTTTCCTCCAAGTGCAGGCTTCTGAGCAGGGAAGCCGCAGAGGGGTGAACTGTGGCTTTAAAGATCACGCTGGCCTTGGGGTGGGAGGTGCGTGGGGAAGAGGGGACCCCACACCCAGGAGGCTGCCACCCTGGTCCCAGTGAGAGGTGGGCATTCAGCTAAAGGAGACTCCACCCAGCGGGCACTGGGCAGGCCACTTAAAGCCGCAGGTTTCTCATCAGTAACGCGAGGACGTCCCTAGCTCAGGGTTTGGTTGGGGAAGATGCATGTGCACACATTCTAAACTATATAAATTAAATTAAAAGTAGTAAAGGGTGTCTGTTCATAGACCTCTTCCCATCTGTGTTTTTTTTTTCCACTTAAAAATGTTATCTTTCCTTTTTAATTAATAGTCTGTAGACCAGTGTTCCAGGTCCATAAATATTCTGCTGTGCCATTCTTAATTGGAGGTATGGCTAATACATATGTGATTTCCCCCTTTATGGTAATAATTGCTAATACTGATTGAGTACTGACTATGGGGTCTGGCACTGAATACATGTATTAATTCATTCAGTCCTCAAAATAAGATTAGAAAGAGAAACCGAAACGCCCAGCTGTTTGTTGAGTGAATAAACAGTGAAAGGAAGGAAGTACTGAGACGTAACATGGAATGTTTATTTTCTCCAGATAAGTTCTCCATTAATGGAATGTTTCTTGAAAATCAAAAGGAAGAAGTTAGATTGAAATATGAAATGAAACTTGGATGGTCTTGAACCATTAGGCCAAGTGAAACAAATTAGTCACAAAAGACCACATATTGTGAGATGTTTAGAATAGGGACAACTAGAAAGAGAGAGCAGATTTCGAGGTTGCCAGGCGCTGGAGAAGGGGTATGCGTAGGGACAGAGTAACTGCTAATGGGTGAGGGTTTCTTTTGGGGTGATGAGAATGTTCTAAATTGATTGTGCTGACAGTTGCACAACTGTGGACATACTAAAAACCATTGAACTGTGTACTTTATGTTGGTGCATTATAAGAAAGTATCTCAAAAACACACACAGTTAACCCCTGAAATGAAAAGTATATGCTAAAATGGTATCCTCTCAACTTTCCTGGGGCAGCATGCGGGGGTGTGGCATTGGACTGAAGGATGAAGTCGCCTTTTCTTTTTGCTCCTCTAGGTGGGGGCCCGCCAGGAGAGGCACAAGGAAGACGGCAAGAAGAAGAGCAAAGAAGGGTCGGGAGATGGAGGGCGTGTGGAGGTCGGTGTTCCTGGCTGTCATCAGAAATTAATTAGAAGGTGGCCAGCAGGGCCGGCACTGGGCAAGACCGGCCGGATATGCCTTGAAGCCACTCCTGTGGTCCCTCCCTGGCCAGCCACACCTGGGGCGGCGCCACGCCTCCAAGTTCATCTGCAGAGTGAGCCGGTCCCTCCGGCAGGTGGGGTCCCGCGGCCTGGCCTATGGGGATCGGGCCAAAGGGCTCTCCAACATCCCCTGAGGGATCCCCGAGTGTGTGAGGGCGGTTCTCTGGTGACACACCCCGGAATCAGACTCCCTCCTCTCTGGTTCCAGGTGCATCACCTGAAAATCACAGCTGCCAAGTAAAGGCAGCTCTGCAGCTCCTGAGTTGATCATCTGCCCCCTGGTGGGCAGTGAGAGTCATAGCAAATGGTCAGACAGTTGCTTAGGCTTTTATATAGAGAGATTATCACAAGTCATTTTCTTAAGGAAATGTACTCATTTCAGATTAAATGTGTTATGTTGACGCATATTATATGTAGAATTTTGAATAGCATTATCAAAACTGAATAAAGCGTATATTTGAAGAAACTATCACAGCTGATTGATTTAAGTGTATATGAAGATAGAAACTCAAGGTAAAATTAAACCATCTCTTTGCTTTTATATGTAGCTCTTAATAGCCATGCTACTTTCGTAAAGTTGATTTTAGAGAGAGAGGAAAGAAGAGAGAGAAACATTGGTTTGTTATTCCATTTATTCATCCATGCATTGGTTGATTCTTGTAGGTGTCCTGGCTGGGGATTGGCATATCAGGATGGTGCTCCAGCTGAGCAGTCTGGCCAGGCCTATCAATGCTATTTTCATTTGAAGATCATAACTTATCTAAATGTTAGTGTTTGACTCTTTTGTCACCATAGGTTCACCACCTAGTTTTTGAAATGTTTTGAAAACTGGAGTCTCTAACAGTAGAGGAAGTCAAATCTCTGGTTATTGTCTTTTTTTTTTTCTGTGTCAGACTTTAGGGAACCTGAGTAGGTGTTTTTGTTTCTTGTTTGTTCTTACTGATTTTTTACAGAGCGAAAAGGAGAGGGATAGAGAGTTAGAAACATTGATGAGAGAGAAACATCAATCAGCTGTCTCCTGCACACTCCCCTACTGGGTATGTACCTGCAACCAAGGTACATGTCTCTGACCAGAATCAAACCTGGGACCCTTAAGTCCACAGGCCGAATCTCTATCCACTAAGCCAAACCAGTTAGGGCCTGAGTAGGTGTTTTATAGACAACATTTTGGTTAATGTATTTAGACAGTAGTGTTATGCTATTTTTTTATATTTGCTGATTAAATATTCCCAAGAAAGATATACTCAAAGCTCATGGCTTCTTTGAATTTAGTGAATACTTTCCTTGAATGGGAGCCATTAAGTCAGTACATTTCTAGTTGGTTAATTAAAAATTGTGAGTGGACATACAAATTGTGAGAGTCCGACAGCGTCACAGATCATCCCTTGAACAGCACTGAAATAACAGGAAGGCCAGCCAGCTTCTATTCCCAGTGTTGTTTATGGTTGTACTTGTGGGGTGTTTAATTAAATAAGTCCTTAAGCGAACACCCTGAAAGAAAAATATTACCTTATGCAAATAACAGCAAAATGGTAACAATTGTTCATTTAGAATGTTGGCAGCCAGATACTTATTGTTACTATATTTTCCTATTTTTAAAATTTCCTTAAAGTTATAAGAAGAGAGTATTAAATTCCTTTCTTTTATTTAGCACAACATTTAGGTAATGCTTGTGGATTTTAGCAATCCATTTACCAAATTAATTAGTAATCATGTTTTTTGTATTGTCTATTTTTAGTATTTCCCTTTTCTGAAAAGGAAAGAGTATACTTACTGGTTATTCCTTTCTTCATTTGTTGTCTTGCAGTTGAATCCTTGGCCTGAATATATTAACTCTCGCCTTGAGATGTACAATAAACTGAAAGCAGAACACGATGCCATTCTGGCAGAAAGAGCAGAAAAGGAGAGCAAACCCATTACAGTCACTCTGCCGGATGGCAAGCAGGTGGCTGCGGAATCCTGGCGGACCACGCCTTACCAGATTGCGTGTGGCATCAGGTACAGGCCGCACTGGCCTCCTCTCGTGCTGTTTGTACTTAAACATATTCTGCCAGGTTTTATTCTCAAAACATTTTTATGTTACTGTTCAATATTTCTAATGTTTAGTTTACATTACTTGGGGTTTTTTCAAAACCAAGAGTAAGTAGAGCTTTATAGTCAGCATTCAAAGTTAATTTCTTAGAGGCTCTAGTTTGGTTTTAGCTTATGAAGGATTTTATATGATTAGTTCTACCATGATCAAACATGTCACAAAAATCAAGCAGATAAGGTTTCACAGACCATTTTGATTTAAATGTCTCAGTTTTAAAGTTAAATGAAGGTTGATCATCTCACAGGGGAAAGTTGGAGAACTAATTTTCAACATGAGAAGATGTACTAATTTTATAAGTAAAGAGGGCCATGCCCAGTCTTAAAACTGAACACTTTTATGGGGCTGGGAAGAAGTAACAGAATCAGATGCATACTCTGTAATAGATAATGCTTTCTAATCTGATATGATTTGGGACTCAATAGTTGGGGCAGTTTCCATGTGAGATTATCAGTTAAATCTATCGTTTTGAAGGTGATTTTGAGGTCATTTGGTGATGCGATTTCGCCATTGTTTCGATTTGATATTGTGGCAGTGGGTATTAAAATTCAGACTCTTACCAGTCCTGGCACTTTCTCTCTACATTCTACAATATCCTCCTCTGTTGTAGCTTCACAAGTGGCCAGTTGAAAATAGTTTTTTGAGAATTGCCAACTTGTAAATTGAATCACATGAGACGTTGATGAGCTTTAGAGCTGGGGTTCAGTCATGATCTGCAAGCTAGGGTGCTTGAAGACATCTTTACACAAGTGGCATTACAGAACTTAGTGTTCTGTAAAAATTACAGCACTAATAATGGGCTGTTTAAAGGTTCAGATGATTAGTTAGGATTATGAGAGGGAAGGCATGTTCCATTTGCTTCAACTGAGTTTTCTTTGAAGTTTTGTTTTGTTCTAAGTCTTAAAGTATGGATTATTTTGTTCCTTCTTTGAAAAATTGAAATGATCCAGTATGGTCCACGTGAGATTATTTAGCATTGACTCTCAAAAAGAGTCTGTTACAGATTTCAAAAAGGAGGTAGAGCAGAGAAATTATTTAGTACCCTGCCCCCTCCCCACCCCCGGCCCCTTTTGCCGTTGGAATCTAAGTAGCTTGGCTTTGTGGAGAACTTCTTTGGAGAAAGTAAAGAATAAACCAGACTATAGAAAAGTCTCATTGTTTGTTTATTTAGAGTTGCTATAACTGTTTACATAAGTATTGTCATAAAATAGTGTTCTGAATTTTCAAGATCTTATAGTTATATTTTTAGGTACAATGGCACATTTTGGGAATTTGTTGCTTTTTCCATTTTATTTCAGAAAGATATACCGTATTTGCCGGCATATAAGACGATTTTTTGGCCCTGAAAAATACGTATTTGCCGGCGTATAAGAGACTGGGCGTATAAGACGACCTCCTAACATTTCCACTAAAAAATACAGAGTTTGTTATATACTTGCCGTATAAGACTACTCCCCACTTGGAGGCATATTTTTCAGGGCCAAAAAGTCGTCTTATACGCCAGCAAATACGGTATATTTCTTGTATAGTGATATAGTATAGAATACTATAATATAGTACATATCCTCCTTTATAATAAAAGGCTAATATGCAAATTGACCAAATGGCAGAACAACTGGTTACTATTACATGCGCTGACCACCAGGGGCAGATACTCAATGCAGGAGCTCCGCCCTGGTGGTCAGTGTGCTCCCACAGGGTGAGCACCGCTCAGCCAGAAGCCAGGCTCACGGCTGGCGAGCACAGTGGCGATGGTGGGAGCCTCTCCTGCCTCCGTGGAAGCACTAAGGGTGTCCAACTGCTGGCTTAGATTTCATGCACCGGGCCTCTAGTAGTAGTATAGTGTACTAGAGGCTTGGTGCACGGATTTGTGCACCAGTGGGGTTCCTCGGCCAGGCCTGCGCCCTCTCACAGTATGGGACTCCTCGGGGGGTGTCAGACTGCCAGTTTTGGCCCCATCCCCACAGGAGATTCATCAGTCTGTTCCATGTTTCCATGCCTGAACGTTGAGCATTTTCCCCTTGGTGATAGTGCTCATCATTGCTACCAGTCAGATGGTCCTTCGGTCGCTTGGGCTTTTATATATATAGGTATGTATGTATATTACGTAGTGTTTCTTTTCCTCTTCTTACCAAGTCAAGGCCTGGCGGACAACACTGTTATTGCAAAAGTGAATAAAGCCGTCTGGGACCTAGACCGCCCTCTGGAGGAAGACTGCACCCTGGAGCTTCTCAAGTTTGAGGATGAGGAAGCTCAGGCAGTAAGTTTTCATTTCATGTTCATTACATTTCAGGATGGTGGTTCTCATTTGCATGGTTTCCCAGCTTATTACCACTGCCAGGAGGTGATGAAAATTTATTGAAGTCTCATCGTATTCGAAATCTTCCTTTTTGTCTTTCGCTAAGGGAATATAATAAAAATGCTTGCTTTATGAAATCAGGTGAAATTGAATAAATTTATTTTCATTACAAGATAATAAAAGGAGGGCATATTTATGGAAGTTCTATTACTTGCTTAATCAATTTTATTAGAAATTGATTAAGCCAGTAGAACTTGCTTTCTGCACTGTCAATCAGCACTTAAGCAAGATGTATGTATGTATTTAACAAATAATTTGAACATTACCCAAGTACTTCTTACATTGGGAAGTTGATTTCCATTTTTTTTCTCATCTTTAAATGAAAATCTGCTGAAAAGATTTGTGCATTTGTACATATTAGCCTTTTATTATATAGGAGAATAAAACCAACTTGCATCTGATGGCAAGATTTTCTCCTTGTTTCTTCATGATGGTATATATATATAAAGGGAAATAAAATGTGCTGTTTTAGTTTGTTTCGTTGATGATGGTTTACTTAGGCATGTGGATCAATAGTTTTCAAAAGTATTCTGGATTTTTTAAGTTTTTAAAGAGAATTTTAAAACCATTTGGGTACCTTACTGTTAAATCTTAAAGACGTTGACTTGGATATATTGTGACTCACTGAATGACCACCTGAAGCCACGTGCTGCCATTTGCTTTCAGTGTTCATTGTCCTGGCACTTTCCGGTGGTGGTGCCACCCGAGTAGTTCGGGGCCAGTAAGAAAGAGGCAGGTACAGAGCTAAGTGGTGCTCCATAGTCAGGGAAAGGCGGACACGCACCGGCTGGGCGGGCACACTGCCTCAGAGGCCTGGGTCCTGGCAGTCCAGAGGCAGTCACATGGTGAGTGGTGGTTGTTTCCAGGACACAAAATCCATCCCATTTAATTCATGGTGCTAATTGGAATTTAATTTGAAAACAACTAGGTAATTTTTAAGGTAGAAATACACTTTAGCAGTTAGCATTCTTTTACATTATTTTGGCTCTGTATAGAATCACACTGCAGTTTATAGATTCATACATTTAAATTTTTCCCTCTGGGTTTATTTATAACAAATTCTATGTATCTCTTTCAGGTGACCATTTAACTTACAACACATATGCCTGGTCTCAAACCGTCTTATTTTCCTTTGAATTTTCAGGTCTATTGGCACTCAAGTGCCCATATAATGGGTGAAGCCATGGAAAGAGTCTACGGAGGATGTTTATGCTATGGTCCGCCGATAGAAAATGGGTTCTATTATGACATGTACCTGGAGGAAGGGTAAGTTATGTCACTGGATAAAGAGAAATAAAACCTGAGTCACCCTGAGCCCATACATTATGTTTGCATTGTTCTCAGTAAAAGGGGATAATATAATGCTCACTGCCTTGTGGTCACGAGGCAAGCCCGCCGGTAACACCGGAGTGTGCAGTGACCCACAGAGCGCGGGCGTCCGTGAGAGCTCTGCTGGTCGGTGGGGGCAGGGCTGAGGTGCCTGGGAAATCAGTGGAGCCGGCCTCCCTCCTTTAAGCTGCCGGAGAGTGGAGGGGGAGACCTAGTGGGAGCAGTCTCCATGGTGACCAGGCGGGAGCCCATGGAAATATCCATTATTAAAATGATGTATACAAATGTTTGGTTTACAATTCTGGTGTGTGGTGCAAGAGTCTAATTTTTTATACTAAATCCCTTGAAGCGTTCAAAAGAAACATATCTCCCCCGTCCCCGTCACCCCTCACCCCATTGTGTGAGTAGAATGGAGTGGAAATAATTTTATACTTTCTTCTCTTCCAGGGGTGTGTCCAGCAATGATTTCTCCTCTTTAGAGACTTTATGTAAGAAAATCATTAAGGAAAAACAAGCTTTTGAAAGATTGGAAGTTAAGAAGGAAACGTTATTGGAAATGTTTAAGGTACATTGGATGGTAGCATGTGGCATCTACTCTCCTATCATTAGCGTTATTTGAAGTCATTACTCTTGGGTGCAGTGTTCTAAGTTGTTCCTTGGAAAATTGAACACTGTTTTCAAAATGTGAAATGTTAACGTATTTATAAGCGTGCAGTGCTTTGATCAGATGTATTTTGAGTTCTATGTTAGCAATAGTATTTAGAGATTTCAAAAAAGGGTAGTTTTAAAATGCAATTTTTCCTATTTTCAGTACAACAAGTTCAAATGTCGGATATTGAATGAAAAGGTGAATACTCCGACTACCACCGTCTACAGGTGAGACCATCGAACGGCGTGAAGCACAGTTGGCGTGCACGCCATCTTCAGTCTTTATTACATTCCCTTCCCTCTGCCTTTAGGTGTGGCCCCTTGATAGATCTCTGCCGGGGTCCTCACGTCAGGCACACGGGCAAAATTAAGACTCTGAAGATACACAAAGTAAGCAGTGCAACAAAGGCGCTCTCCGTGTCAATGCATTTGTGTCCGGTGGCTCTGTAGCTAAACTGCCATTGATTTCTCTTTCTCCCCCTTTGCTTCTGGGTGGGTTTTTCTCGTGCTCCCTCCTGCCTGCGCTGCTATTTGTATGTCATGAGGCATTTTTAGCAGAAATTCTCTCAATTCTCTGACCGCCACCCACCACCAGAGCACATGGGCGTGGAGTGGAGTGGGGGTTCACAGACTCACGCAGTTACGGGCCATCACGACTCCAGAAGCTTCTAGACTCTCTGCAGCAGCATGTGCTTTTGCTCTTTGTGTGTCTGAGGTAGTAATTACCCAAGTGGCTCCTGCTAACCCAGCTGGTCCTGCCAGTCTCTACCAGTTCAGAAATACTTAATGGGTGATGACTAACATGCACTTCACACCTTAAACGTAACTGAGTCATTTCCAGATTTCTTTTGTTGCTTTATTAAAGCCCATTGTTGCTTGCTCCCTCTGAGATGCCCTGCAGCCAGTCATGTTCGCGGGGCTGTGGTCGAGGGGCCGTGGCGGGTGGGTTTCTGAGGGACCCCAGCAGCCAGCTCTGTGCCGCCGCGTGAGCCCAGCTGTTCAGCTCCGCCCAGAGCCACGGGGTGTCTCACCGGCCGTGAGCTTTTTGTGGCTTTCCTTGTATAAGGAAGACTGAATTTGATTCACAAGGTGCCTGTGAGAAATAACACCTAACTCTTAAAACAAGTGAGACGGTGACAGATTCGAATGCTGTCTCACGGTTGGTCCTTGTTTTCAGAATTCCTCCACATACTGGGAGGGCAGAGCGGACATGGAGACTCTGCAGCGGATTTACGGGATTTCGTTCCCAGACCCCAAGCTGCTGAAGGAGTGGGAGAAGTTCCAGGAGGAGGCCAAAAACCGAGACCACAGGAAAATCGGGAGGGTACGTTAAAAAAGAGCAGTAATGTGTCTAGACTGCATGTATTTCTCTTTGACATTCAGCTGTGTTAGGTATTTAACTGTATTAACAATTCCCCTTGAAGAAATGCTGTCGCTTTCAAGTATTACTATACTACTGTGTTCTAGATAAGCCATAAGTTACTTCCCGATTGTCCACATTATCTTTCTAGAGTGTGCTCAGTTCTGCACAAAAATCCACTTTCACTGTTCCTTTCACTGAGGACACATGCTGATGACCCGCAGTTTTCAGTAAGAGAAGTACAGCAGTGCCTCATGAGCTGAGAGATACTTTGGAAATTCGCCTGGTCTCTGACTTACTTATTTTAAAAATATCTTATTGACTTCAGAGAGGAAGGGAGACGGAGGGAGAGAGAAACATCAGTGATGAGAGAGAATAATTGATCGGCGCCTCCTGCTTGCCCCCTCCTGGGGACTGAGCCTGCCACCTGGGCATGAGCCTTGGCCAGAATCACACCTGGGACCCTTCAGTCCGCAGGCTGATGCTCTGCTTACTGAGCCACACTGGCCAGAGCGCCAGGGACTTCTTTGAAAGGTGTGGAAACTGAGTTCTAGAGAGGATTGTATATTTGTTGCCCAAGGCGATGCAGAGAGTCACCGTGGATCCCAGGGTGCATTCCCTTCCCCGCTGCCCCTGAGCGTCTCAGCCTGGAAGCTAGGTGTCAGGGGAACACGTTTCTTGCTGAAACTGTGTTCACTCTGTGCCAGGCGCCCTTGGTTGGTGGGGTGGGAAGCTTGAGCAGGAGGCAGCTGTAAGGAAGCCGCCGGGACTGGTGCGGCACCCCCGGGAAAGTTTGGGCCTTGAGGGCTGGAGGGGGTGCCGTTCACCACGACCCAGAATCAGCCCGCTTTTCTGTTTCATTGTCAGTGTCTTTTCCCCAGAGTCCTAGCTGCCACTCCCACTTAAAAACAATAAAGAAAAATTGAAAACGGCCAGACCTTGTACATTGGATTGGATTTAGGGATGGAGCAGGCAGGGAACGAAGTTGTAATTACCTCGAATCTGTACCGTTGAGTTGCACACCGAGATGCGGGCCCGTCTCTCTGCCCTGGGAGTGGCCGGGTGAGGGTGGGAGACGTCAGGCCGTACTCTCAGCAGCACTGCCGTGGGGGTGGTGTGTGTACGTGTGCAGGCAGTGAGGTTCTTTGTCTTCTGTCTCCCAGGACCAAGAGCTGTACTTCTTCCATGAACTCAGCCCGGGGAGTTGCTTCTTCCTGCCGAAGGGAGCGTACATTTACAACACGCTTATCGAGTTCCTCAGGGTGAGCCGTATTCGCTATTTCCTTCTGTAGATTTGGGACATGTATCGATTTTATTAGAAAAGGTCTGCTAAGAGAAGAGAATCTTGTATTTTAAAAGAAAAATTTAGTAGACTAAATAATAAAGGCTGAGGTCTCATTTTCCCGATGATGATAATGTCCATATACGTGGATGTGCACACGAGAGAAGCCAGTGCTGCACTTGAACTAGGACTTGTGACCTCTGCACAGGGCTCTGTGTGCTCCTCGGCCATTTATATTTTCCTTGACAAAGCAGGTTAGTGTTTGCCTTGCTTTTTGTCTTTGTAAATTATGAAGTGTTGAAAGCATACGTTGATAAAGAATAATACCACCAACATCTGTATACTCACCACCTAATGGAACACACACTTGCATAGGTTATGTTTGAAGTAAAGTAACCCTCACACGGTGGGGGCACAGGTTTCCCTGTGGGCCACTAAGTGATGCAGCCCGCCATTCCTAGAAGCAGCTGCTCTCGGAGGTCCATGTCGTCCTCCTACCCCCCCTCCCCCCCACACACACACGTATCCGCAGTGGTTTGTGTAGTTCAGATTTGCATACAGGAAGGTCATTGTGCATCAGTCAGATTGGTTTTTTTAAGATACACACAGATCCCGCTTGTGGTCACTTGTGACATATGACTCGGCCCCATAGCTGCCGCAGTATGTCCGTCCCCTGTCGGCGGGCACCGACATTTCTGATTTCCCATGTCACTGTCGTGCTGCGAGCCTCCTCCTGTGGGGGCGTATGAGTTTCCTCTTCGGTGTGTACCTCCAAGTGGAGTTTCTGGGTCATAGCACATGTGCATCTGACACTTCACCAGAGGGCAGGCATTCAAACGCTCCCTCCACCAGACTATGAGCACTGACTTCTAGACCCGCGTGTGTGTCCCCTCCAGGGTGAATACAGGAAGCGCGGGTTCCAGGAGGTGGTCACCCCGAACATCTTCAACAGCCGCCTGTGGGTGACGTCGGGCCACTGGCAGCACTACAGCGACAGCATGTTCTCCTTCGAGGTGGAGAAGGAGCAGTTCGCGCTGAAGCCCATGAACTGCCCGGGACACTGGTATGCGAGTCCGCGGTTGCTTTTCTCCCGGTGGGAGAGTTGTTCTTAAAGCCCTGTGTAATCGGGAGAGCACTTAAGTGCGGCATCGCGGTGGTATAGCTTCTTCTGGGCCTGATGGGGTCCTGAAACCTGTAGACGTGGAAGAATAGCAGGGAATGGGCAGAATGTAAAGTGGTTGTTTCTAAGAAACGTCCTATCAAACCTGGAGCCAGTGAATTGACGTCCTGGGGAATCTTTGCCTGGGGCTCCGCCTCTTCCCACCCGTGAGCAGCGTGGGGGAGAGGGCGGCCGTGGCTCCGTAGCTGGGTGCGCACAGGTGCCGGAGGCAGGGGCGGGCGGGGGGCATGTCCCCGGGACCTGCTGGAGGCCGGAGACCAGCGAGTTCCTCCTGCAGAGCGGGAAGCCCCTTCAGATAACGGAACGAAGCTCTTCTGGGAGTGACAGGAAAGCACGGACTCTGGCTTCCAGAGTGACCGGGTGTGTTTGACCTTTACATGTGGGCCTTCCGAGCCACCCTCAGATGGAGTGGTGAGCACAGGACGAGGCTGCAGCCTGGGGAATGCACGTGTTACGTTTTCTCCCTTCGTTCCGGTGCTTGTCACAGTCTATTCGCTGTTCTGTGGGTGCCGGAGCTCACACCGTTGTGTGGGGCCCGCGCTGGGACACGGTGCCAGCTGGAATCGGTGGCCGTGCCAGCCTTTCGTATGCTAGCCCTCAGAGGAGCGGCTTGATTGTGTTAACTGTGGGTGGTGTTCCTCCTCTTTGCCAGCCTCATGTTTGATCACCGCCCGAGGTCCTGGCGAGAGCTGCCGCTGCGGCTCGCCGACTTCGGGGTGCTGCACCGGAACGAGCTGTCGGGGGCGCTCACGGGCCTCACGCGGGTGCGGCGGTTCCAGCAGGACGACGCGCACATATTCTGCGCCATGGAGCAGGTGTGGCCGGCTCAGATGCGCCGGAGGGGAGGTCAGGGAGGTCATGGGAAATTACCGCTGTGTCCTTTCTTTTCTTTTTTTTAATAATTTATATTTTGTTGTCTAAAGTTTTACATATGTCTCCTTTTTCCCCAATTGATTTCCCCCCCAACACACAACCATTCCCACCCCCAGCAAACCCCCACCGCCCAGTGTCTGTCCGTTGGTGATGCTAATGTGCACGCAGACAAGCCCCCCTCCCCTGCCATTTGTGCCTGGACCTATTCTGGTTCATCTCATTGTCTGTCATTTAAAGATCGAGGAAGAAATAAAAGGCTGCTTGGATTTTCTGCGTACAGTGTACAGCATATTTGGGTTTTCTTTTAAACTGAACCTGTCTACGCGGCCGGAAAAATTCCTGGGCGATATTGAAGTCTGGAATCAAGCGGAGAAGGTAAGTGTGCTTTTCTGCGGCTGGAAGCGGCTTCCCCCGCGGTGTGAGAGCCCCTCCTATGGGTGGAGGCAAAGGAAATGGGAAAAGCTCCTTGGTCAGAGACCGTCGTGTTTGCCTGTCTGCTGTGGGTGTAGAAAGGCTGGGATGTGTATTAACCATCGAGCTGTGACCTCGGAAGGGGTTTGGGTGTGAGTGTGTTCAAGTGTGAGTGTGAAGCAGAGAAGAGTGATCCCTGAAAGTACTTATGGAAGTTTTAGGCTCAGATTAGACCGGTTGCAGAGGAACAGAGATTAAAGTCGGTGTTGCTTTATCTTCAGCAACTTGAAAACAGCCTGAATGACTTTGGTGAGAAGTGGGAGTTAAACCCTGGAGACGGAGCTTTCTATGGCCCGAAGGTCAGTGTCGTTCGTTTTGGGGTGAAGAGTGCTGCAGGTTAAATGGAAGGGCGGGGAAGTCAGCCCTCATCTGAGTACTGAGCCCGCCTCACAGGAGGTCCTTGCTTCCAGATTGACATACAGATCAGGGACGCCATCGGGCGGTACCACCAGTGCGCAACCATCCAGCTGGACTTCCAGCTGCCCGTCCGGTTCAACCTGACCTTCGTGAGGTGAGCTCCTGGCGTCGGCGTTCTTCAGGGATGTTTACCGGAGTGTGTGTGTGTGTGTGTATAGTATTATAAAATAAAGGAAAACAAATTATTATCCTTTCCTTTCTAGCCATGATGGAGACGATAAGAAAAGGCCAGTGATCATCCATAGAGCCATCTTGGGGTCCGTGGAACGCATGATCGCCATCCTCACTGAGAACTGTGGGGGCAAATGGTAATTTCCATACTGTTTCCTCCGGTGATGTGATGGGAAGGGAGAGTGATTGCAGTTAGTCGCTTGCATTTATTGGCAAATGTTCACTAAATAGGAAGCAGTACAATTAAAACCCAGACTTTTTTTTTTAGCTTTAAGAGTATTTCTGAGGGTTATTTTTATTTCAGGATTTGATGTGTTGAATGTGACACTTTCTAATTAGGAAGTATTCAGTAAGAAGCACCTTGGCTATTTTGATGGCTTTTCAAGGAGTTTGATGTGTCTGTCTGAGTAACAGCGGGCGCTGGCTCTCCTGCTGAGCGCTGTGACTGATCAGCAGGGGGTTGGACACCCTTCAGGAGCCTTGCGTTTTCCATGGAGGACAGACTCCAAAGCAGTCAGCATTCTGTGTCTTGCTTTTATAAGGCTGTTTTTGCTGGAAACATCTGAGCACATGACTTTGGTTTTTCTTTCTAAGCCATTTTGTCTGGGCCCACAATTTGTTAAGGCAGTTGGTTATATATAAAACACCCGTTTTGTAGAGCCTGCCCCATTAATTCCAAAACTTCCGTTAAACTGTTGTAAATCTGTTCTATCTTATACACTGTAGTTATTTCAGTTGTATTTGTAATTTGGTTAGTTCAGACTTGAAGGGAAGTGTGTCATACTTTTCAGGGAAATAACAATCTGTTACATTTCACAAAATCAAATCAAATACGGGAAACATTCTCTACGTGAATCTAGAGCAGTGGTCAGCAAACCACGGCTTGCGAGCCACATGTGGCTCTTTGGCCCCTTGAGTGTGGCTCTTCCACAAAATACTACGGCCTGAATGAGTATTTTGAAGAAGTTAGAGTTTATAAAGAAGTTTAGAAGAATAAGTTTACGTTTAAAAAATTTGGCTCTCAAAAGAAACTTCAATCGTACTGTGGATATTTGACTCTGTGGACTAATGAGTTTGCCGACCACTGATCTAGACAGTGTTTCCCAAACTTTTGACATATGTGTACCCCTTCTATAATTTTTGTAACGCTGAGTACCCTCATCAAAAAAAATGGATGTATTTTAATAACAATCAAAATATATTTATTTTTTATTTTTTTGGTACATACACAAAATAATAAACGAAAAATAAAATTATTCATAATAAAATATAAATAAAAGTTATATTATAAATAACATTTATTTGAGCACCGGACCATCTCACGCCTCACAAGATGGTCTTGTCTTGACTCATGAGAACATAGAATTAGGTGCAGCTAAGCACGGTGAAGTGCATGTCCACACCAAACTCTTTCCGTACCCCTGGGGGTTCACGTACCACACTTTGGGAAACACTGATCCTGAGAATAGGGGATCCACTAACTGCTCTGCAAAACCTGTGTTTGGTGGGAAACGCACATTTGGGCAGAACTTAGTGCCCCTCCGGCCTTTCCCTGATTAGCCAGACAACGTAAAGTGCGGAGTGACCAAGTGAAACACGTGTCTGCAGCTTCGGAAAGCTGGACACTGAAATGCCCCCAGAGAGCTGCAGATGGGTCCTCTTTAATAAGCAGCGAACACACTCATCTTCACCAGATTCCCTCCGCAGCCACCATCAGTACAGCTTGCCGAGTCCCACAACATGCAGCTTGAATAAACTGAAGACACAGTCTTCATAATGCACAATGCTTGAGCAAAGTAACTTTTGAATAAAGTAGCAATAAGAGTGGTTCTTTAGCATCGTGCTTACCCCTCTGCATGGTGTACGGTGTTCTGTTACCTGTGGCATTAAGCGTGCCCCCAGTCTGCTTTGCCATCTGCTTAGCAAGACAAAACTTAGTCACAGGTTTTTCTCTCTTAGGGTTGGTTTCCTGCTTCTTCATCTCCCTTTAGTCTTTATTGGAGATTAAAATAAAAGCCATGATTTTAAACGGTCCACACGTTTCAGGAAAAGAGACGAAGGGTGGACTGATAACTGAATGTGCCATCCTTGTTTAGGAAAATCCACATTAAATATTTTTCATTTATTCCTAAGGCCCTTCTGGCTGTCTCCTCGCCAGGTGATGGTCGTTCCAGTGGGACCGACGTGTGATGAATATGCCCAACAGGTATCCTTAAGTCTGACTTTTCTTTAACTTTAACCTCTGTTGTTCGGCTTCCAGATCCCATAAGCTATATCTTGGTAGGTCAAGCTGCCTGTGATATAAAGAACTGTTACTGTTTTCCATCTGTGGAAAGCTTAAATAGAGCACATTACCTCTTTAATGCTTTCCTATGTGGTTCTGTGGTCAGAACACAGATTGGGTAGTTGTTTGATGCTCTCGTTTAGTGTTTCGTGTTAGCAAATAGGGAATGCCTCAGGATGATATGCAAATTCAAATGCCTAATACAGTTGAAGTTACTTTTTGACTCGGAGTGTAGCTTTGCTTCATGTTCCATGCAGATTTCTTCAGTTATTTGAAACCTTTTTCCGGGTTAATGACATGCCAGACCAAGGTTTTGCCCTACTGACCAAACAGCTACCTCACTGACAGATACACAAATATTCTTTAATTCCTCACAATCTGTTTTGTCACAACAATTCTTTATTAAGGAATGTTACATATTGAAAGGTTGTGTTATTTAAAAACATTGCTTCAGAGTTGCAAATTAAAAGTAATAAAATAATTAAAGAGACAAAAATGTAAATATCATTGAATAATCTTATAACACCGAAATCGTGTTTCAAGACCATCAAAATAAATTTCACTCAAGTCTCAGCCGTCTTTAATAAATAAATGAACATTAAACCACCTACTAAGCAAACTATTCAGACAAACTGTGTTCCTATTACTACACCTCAGTAGTTTTAGTTATAAATGATGAAAATCACCTCTGTTCCATGGCTGAGTGATTGTTTTTTATTTTATGTGCATTATGAAAGCTCATTCAGCAGGCAAATGTTTGTATTCATTTCTCAGCAGAAACAGCACGACCTCCTCCACTCTAGGAATAGAGTGGCATTTGGAGTTATGTAGGGGTAGGCTTTTATTTTATTTTTTCCCATTATATTGACTGATTTTAGAGAGAGAGGAAGGGAGAGGGAGAGAAACATTGATATTAGAGAAAAACATCATTGGTGTATAGTCACTGCCCAGGGCTAAGCTTTCTTTAATCAAAAAGGAAATCACTGTTGAAAAAAAAATCACTTTTCAATATTTCTTGAGCCTGATACTTTCTTTTTATTAAGTTGCTAGAGGCCCGGTGCACAAATTCATGCACAGGTGGGATCCCTGAGGTTGGCCAGTGATTGGGGCGGAGCAGGGCTGTTTCTCTCAGTCCCAATCGGGGCCAATCGGGGCTGGCTGGCCAATGGGAGGGACCGCAGGAGGTTGGCCAGCCTCGGGAGGTTGGCTGGCTGTGGGAAGTTGGCTATGGGAGTGCCCTGACCACCAGGGGGCAGCTCTTGCATTGAGTGTCTGCCTCCCAGTGGTCAGTGCATGTCATAGTGACCAGTCGACCAGTCATTAGGTCACTTAGGCTTTTATATATGTAGATTCTTATAGACTTCTATTTAATTAGGTCATTGTATACACAAAATTATTGAAGAACTAATTTTAATGCTTACATGATTTTCCAAATCAGGTTACATAAAATCATTTAAGATCAAAATGTAATTCTAATTTTGGATCTGAAGAATTCTGTGTCTGTTTAAACAGGTGCGGCAGCAATTCCATGATGCTAAATTCATGGTGGACATCGACCTGGACCCAGGCTGTACATTAAATAAGAAGATCCGAAACGCACAGCTAGCACAATATAACTTCATCCTGGGTGAGAACGGAAACCGAGCCAAAGACAAGCTGCCACAGCCTGGGAAAATTCTGAAGTCTTGAGACTTGGCTTGAGAGCATTATGGCTATCAGTTTAGTTCCCTTTCATCCCGATTCTTAAACTATGAAATTTGTTCAATTGACATAAGGGAAAACTGTGGTGAGAAGACAAATAATTTGTACAGTTCTGTCTAAAAGCTTTTCCCCTTCACCTTTTATTTCTTCCTACGGTCAGTTTTTATTAAGCCAGCGGACTGAGGGACTCAATGAGCACAGCAGTGTTGGCATTGCAGAATGGGTTGGTTTGTGCATGGTCAGTCACCTGTACATTGTTTAAAATATGGATTTATTGATTTTTTTTTTAAAGAAAGAGGAAGGGAGAGGGAGAAGGAGTTAGAAACATTGACGAGAGAGAATCATTGATCAGCTGCCTCCTGCATGCCCCTACTGGGGATCAAGCCTGCAACCTGAGCGTGTACCCTGCCCGGAAATGGAACCGTGACCTCCTGGTTCCTAGGTGATGCTCACCCACGGAGCCCCGCTGGCCGGGCTCACCTGTACATTTAACCGGAAGCAGCAGCAGGGTGGCTCGTGGGTCCTGGGGTCCTTTCTGCTCAGATGCCCGGTGAGAATGCTTCCATCTAAGGATTCTCCTGTCTTTTGTCTAGTTGTCGGCGAGAAGGAGAAAGCCAGCGGCACCGTTAACATCCGCACGAGAGACAACAAGGTTCACGGAGAACACACCGTCTCGGACGCGGTGGCGCGGCTGCAGCAGCTGCAGCGGGCCCGCAGCAGGCAGGCCGAGGAGGAGTTCTGAGGAGCCGTGGTGCTCACTCACGCTGTGCTCCGGGAGGCGCTGTGTGCCCTGCACTTGGAATTGGAACTGTGTTTGGACCTCGTCAAGCATTAGATGATGTGTATCTGCTGGAGATAATTAATTAAAAGAGACTCATTTAAATGATTTTATCCATTAGTTACCTGAGCCTGGAAATAAACCACAAGGAATGCTTTAGTGTGATGAGGGAGAACATTTTTTGTAAATTTAACGCAGTTGAAAGATAGAAGTTTTCAAATGTGATTAGGGTAAAAGAAAGATGATAACTGGATTATGGCATAAAAATAAAACTTGAACTCATGTAAATTTCACGACTTCTGACCGCCACATACCTCCTACCCAGAACAGATTGCATGATTCAAGATTCATCTTTCCTGTTTGATAGCAAACGTGTCAGGGTGAGGGAACGGGTGGCCAGTGTGTGCGGCCGGGCCGGGCCGGGGGCAGGAGCCTGCTTCCCGGTGGCAGAAGGCGGCTTCGGGAGCCCCACTCTCGCTCCGCCTCTTTAAACAACTACAGCAGCCAAGGTCTGATGGCGAGTATGGGCACAGGTTTTTAGGAAACATTCATTAGAGGAGTCTGTGCTTATGGCACCCTGTTTTGGGCCATTCAGCCCCTTGTTAATACAAATTCCCAATCCTCTCTTGGGGTAATTTTTGCATTTTTCAATCAGTGAATGAGGAGTGACAACACCACAAAGTAAGGAATGTCTTACGTAGATAGATGGGAATCTCTAATGACCCCAATAGGGTGTCTGCAGGGTCACTGAAAGCAGAGCCGGTTGGCACAGGTTACCCCTCACTTTGACGCGGAGGTAGGATCCTAATCAGCGGTTTTGGGGAATTCTGCAATAAAGCCTTGCTTCTCTCAAGACAGCTGTCAATGGTTTGTGATTACTTTTTATGTTTATCTGGAGGGAAGCTATATTTAAACCAAGTCACAGTACTAACGTCAAGAGCATCTAGTATGAATCATTTTAAAACTAGGTTTTGTTTTTATTTCTTTAAAATTCACAGTATCTTATTTTCGATTTTTCTTCCATTTTAAAAATTTTATGTTACATATTTAATTTGTAGTCCAAAGACCAACTGGTTTTAACTTTTGGTATAACAAATCTGTAACAGATTTTGCTGAGAGCAATGAGAGGCTTACAGTGTGTTGACAGTGTGTTTGCGATCATTGCAGAAGCTTTATCGACCTTTCAGAACTCTCAGCCATTAAAGACAGGTCGGCAGAGCCTCGATTTCCTCTCTGCAGCAGGCCCTCGGTCCTTCCCGGGACCTCAGGGAACCATCGCCAGGGCTCTTCCGGTCTGCAGGCGGGCTTGTCCCAGCGAAGCTCTCTCTGTGGCCTGTTGGGCTTGCTTTTCCGTCCCTTTTCTGGAAGCAGAGGCTGTCTCCTTACTGACTTACTCCCTGTTCTGTTCAGGCACACGACATAACAATGAAAAGGCTCCAACTGCTAAACCTCTAGGAGCTTCTAGGCCAGTGGTCGGCAAACTCATTGGTCCACAGAGCCAAATATCAACAGCACAACGACTGAAATCTCTTTGGAAAGCCACATTTTTAAAACTTAAACTTCTTCTAATGCCACTTCTTCAACATAGACTTGCCCAGGCCGTGGTATTCTGTGGAAGAGCCACACTCGGGCGAAAGAGCGCGTGTGGCTCGCGAGCTATGGTTTGCTGACCACCACCGTGTGATAAATTCTGTAGAGACAGATTGGTGAAGTAAGAAACAGGTGCCCCAAACAGAGGAGGGACCGGTCAGGAGGGTGGAGCAGGGGGTTAAGCGGTATAGGCGAGTGACAGGGTGAGGGACCCAGAACAGTGACCTGCGGTCACACCTGAAGCCCCGGTCACCATGTGCCCAGTGACCCCTGGCTTCCTTCCTCACCGTTACTACGGCGATGGGCACCGGCCCGGGCACCGGGACTGCTGGACCAGCGCTCCCAAGTCCACTGGGCGGAGAGGTGGTTCTGCAGGTCTGGCTGGCTCTCACCATTCTGCACCATCAAGCTCAGCAGATGCTGAGGAGCACACCTTGGGGAGGAGGCTCTCATTTCCCACTCTGACTTGCCTTCCCTCTCCGCTCCTGCCTTAAGAAAGTAATAATAATAAAAGGCTCACAAGAAAAGCAGCCTTTTGTCCTGGTGACCCTCTGGGTACCACTGCCAGGCAGCCGCCTCGCCATGCCATGCAGGCTTCTGCCTGGAGGCATGCAGTGTGTGCCTAGAGCCCTGCTGCGTGTGCCTCTGCTCTGGTTCTTGCCTCCTCACTGCCGGAGCCGCTGCACTGGCCGTGCCAGCAGAGGAGGGTGTCAGTCACACCCTCATTGCCCCTCGGAGCTCTGGTCTCCACTTCCTGTTAGATCCATCCCAGGGTCCTTGTCACTGTGTTTGAGAATAGGCTCTCGGTTACCGGTAAGTCGTACCCCATGATTTCTCTTACTTTTTAAACTTAAAAGGCTCCCTTTTAACAAATACTGTAATGGCCGTGTGCCGGCCAGGGGGAAGGAGGGTCCTTGAAATGTCGGGACCACCCTGTGAAGTGTATGCTAGCCCATGGTGTGCACCTGAAACTAGTGCAGAATAGTATTGAATGGGAACTATAGTTGAAAAAAGTGGAAAATTGTGTGTTATATGTTTTTCATCGCAATAAAAAATAAAATAACTTCTTTGACTATCTGACTTGAACACTCTTCTATACTTTGCATTACAGTTCTTCCAAAAGCCAAATCTCCCCCTCCCCGGCTTATCTGGATCCTATTGGCAGGCAGTCTCTGTAAGTGTGGTGAAGGTTTGTGAGCACCTCCTTCCCTCACATAATTACCACCCGGAAGTCACACCTGGCAGACAGTTCTCTAGTTGCAATTACTAGTACCTTCTCAGACAAATCCCTTCTGGAACGGTCTGCCTCCTGCCCCAACCGGGGCCCGAGACAGCACTCCTGTTAGCCTCCGCCTCCCTCCCGTGCTTCCTTCTCTGTCCGGAACCCCACTTCTTCCTCTTTCTTGGTTTCATGTTGGTGAACTACTTCCAGTTGCCTTTCAAACACGGTGGCAAGCTATTGTTGGTTGAAACATTTTTTTTTCCCCTCAGAATTTGGAAGACATTGCTCCCATTTTCCTCTGTCTTTTAAGTGTCTCCATGAGGAATCTGTTCTTTTTCTGTGTTCTGTTTTATTTTGTTAATCCTCCCCCGAGGATATTTTCCCATTGATTTGGGGGAGAGTGGAGAGGAGGGTGAGAGACACAGAGAGAAGCACTGATTGGTTGTTTGTCTCCTGCATGTGCCGACCAGGGCCGGATCGAGCCTGCCAGCGGGGCACGTGCCCTTGACCGGAAGCGAACCGGGGCCCTTCCGTCTGCAGGCCAGTGCTCCATCCACTCCCCAAACTGGCCAGGGCCGGAACCCATTCTTATCCCAGTCCTCGGTGCCTCACCTGTCGCTTCTTCTTCCTCCCAAAGGGTCAGGTCTCTTTGCCACAGCCTTTCCCTGACATTTCCCGGTGACCGTGGGTCCTCTGCCTCCATCACGGGGAGCAGCCTTTCATTCCGGACATCCGGTCCTCGGTTCTCAGAAATGTTTTCTGTGTTGTTTTTGGTATTCCACTTAGAGGAGATATTTCAAACATTTTCTCAATCACTCATGTGTGTGTTTACTTAAGCTTTTTCCCCCCTTAGCCTTCAAGTTGTCTTTTTCTTCTATTATTCTCTATATTAAAGCATTATGTTCTTTTTAAAATATATATTTTATTGATTTCTTACAGAGAGGAAGAGAGAGGGATAGAGAGTTAGAAACATCGATGAGAGAGAATCATGGATCAGCTGCCTCTTGCACCCCCCCCCCCCCACTGGGGATGTGCCTGCAACCAAGGTACGTGCCCTTGACCAGAATCAAACCCAGGATCCTTCAGTCCGCAGGCCGATGCTCTATCCACTGAGCCAAACTTGTTTCGGCAAAGCATTCTGTTCTTGTTCCTTGGACTCAATTTCTCTTACCTCAGGTACGTCTTTAAATGACATCGGAGTGCTGGGTAGCACCCCGTTTTATCTTCACTTTCTTAAAGCCCCTTTCTCATGTTTCCGTCTCTGTATTGTAAGCAGACCCGACTGCCAGGGGTTCATGGGTAAGAGGGAAACACTGAGAACTCTATTAGAAGGAGTGTGTGTGTGTGTGTGTGTGTGCGCGCGCCTATGTGCCTGCTCTTTGGAAAATTGGGGGCTATTCTAATTCCGGGCAGCAGAGGGCGGTCTTGCCTTACCCAGGCTGACGAAGCAGACAAGGCGGAGGTGGAATCAGTTAAAATAACCTTAGTGCGGCTTGAACTTCCAGGAGAGCTTTTTCCGCTCCCTGCATGGTTCCACCCACGTTTATGTCCTCGGTCGCAGGAAAGCCGCCTTTAAATTGTTGGAGTGCGATGCCCACAGAGGCCAAAGCTGACTCAGGGACCATCCTCCTGCGTGTGCGCTCACTGGGGAGGGCATGGACTCAAGCCGCATTATCTGATTGTTTGCATCTCGAATCAGCACCTTGCCCTGCCAGGCTCAGCTGCTCCTCATGACACCCACTGAGGACAAAATGTGATGACAGCCTGGAGGGCTGCACGGGGTGCCTTTCCCGGCCCCACTGACCTGAGGGGGTGGGGTGGGGGTGGGCAGTAGAGTGGACGGGGCATGGCGGGGTGGGGACAGATTCTGGCTGTAACCAGGAAGAAGAAAGGTCAGGAGAGGAAGGCGAGGCCTGGGTGCTGGAGGAGCAAAGCTCAAGCAGGATGAGGACATATCTGTTAACTAGTGGCCCGGTGCACGGAATTCCTGCACATTAAAAGGGGATTAATTAGAGGAAATAATTTAATATTGCTATTTGCCCTTTCTCTACAATACAAGTGTCAGAGATGAGGGAAAATTAGTAAAATTTATATGAAAACCTTCCTCCTGTCAGAGTCTGGGGCTCACCATGGGACCCAGAGTCAAGTCCCTGCCCACCCACATGCTCCTCAAAATAGCATGAGATCCAAACCCGGCCATGCCACTCTACCCCCCATTGGGCTAGATCCAGACCCAGCCAGTCCCACCCTTGACAAGCCCCACTGAGCAGGGGACACAGCCTCAGGTCCCCTGGCCTGGTGCCAGGATGGGAGGCGTGGCCTGGGGTCCCCCATCAAGCCCCACCAGGTGGGGGGGGCACAGCCTCAGGTCCCGCGGCCTGGTGCTGGGGTGGGGGGCATGGCCTGAGGTCCCCCAGCCTGGTGCCAAGGCGGGAGGCAAGGCCTGAGGACCCCTATCAAGCCCTACTGGGTTGGGGGTGCCGTCTGAGGTTCCCCAGCCTGGTGCCAGGGTGGGGTGTGTGGCCCAAGGTCCCCCAGCCTGGAAGCAGCCTGAGGTCCCCTAGCCCAGCACCAGGACGGGAAGCACACCTTGAGGTCCCCCATCAAGCCACACCCCCCACTGGGCGAGGGGGTGTGGCCTCAGGTCCCCTGGCCTGGCACCTGGGTGGGGGGCGTGGCCTGAGGTCCCTGTCAAGCCCCACCAGGCAAGGGGAGGGCGTAGCCTCAGGTCCCTGCTGAGTCCTCCTTAAGGCTCCTTATGGGAATTGGCCTCAGCTGTGGGTGCAGCCATCTTTGTGATGGAGTGATGGTCCATTAGCATATTCCCTCTTTATTCCCTCTTTATTACATAGGATACCTGGTCTGCCAAAGCGTGGAGCCCCCAGAAAAACACATGTTCCTGGGGCATTGCTCCCTGGAGGGCGCCAGAAAAGCCTGTCGTAAGAGAGCCCACGGGACCGTTAGTTAAATGCGGGATGTCACAGGACCAGGTGCCGGGAGTTCGATAGGATGGAACCGGAGGAGAGAGAGAATATTAAGGTTTGGTAAGCAATGCCTCCTTTTCCTCTGCTGGGTGAGAAAGCAATGAGAGAGGGAGGGGTAAGGGGGGAGGAAAGAGAGAAGGAGTGAAGAGGAGAGAGGAAGGGAGAGCAGAGAGAGGGAGAGAGAAAGGGAGGGAGAGAGGAGGGAGAAAGGGGGAGGGAGAGGGGTGCCCCGCAGCTAAAAAAAAAAAGCCAATCTGTAGCTTCTCACCGATGAACCTGCTGGAAGCACACAGCTGCCCCCATGTAGACAGGGCTAGATGGTGGGAACGAGTTGGACAGGGAGCCCCGGGGCCCACTGCGAAGGCGCCGGCAGTGGCCGTCTGGTGAAGCCGAACTCTCGGCCTGGGGGTCTGCGTTCACTCAGGTGGGTCAGGTGCCTCAGTTGTAGGGCGTCCCGTTGGCATCCCGTTGGCGTCCAGAATCAGTGTTGGAATGACGTATTTGGTGTCAGAATAGAGAAAGCACACACACACACACACACACACACACACACACACACACACGGCGCCCCTTTCCAATCGTTCTTATTCGTTTAATTGGTTCTGAAACTTATTAAAAATGAACTCCCCGGGGCCACCGAGAGAGAAGTGTTGTGACTCCGTGTCTGGGCGCTGGCCCGGCAGGCGGCCTGGGGCGGGCCCACTCCTGCGGCTCCGGGCTGACCCCGGGAGCAGAGCCTCCGGGGCGGGAGCTGCCGCTGGGCCGGACCCAGCGAGGCCGAGCACGTGGGGAATGGTGCCTGGACCAGGTGGCAGCTGCTGAGTCTCCCTGTCCTCGTTTCTGAGGCTCGGGTGCCCTTTCAGCGGAGCGGGTCCCGCATCCCCAGACAAACGAGGGAGGTCTCTTCTTGCTCTGCGTGCCAGTGGCTCAGAAAGGCCACCAAGGACACTGGGCTCCGGTGACACACAGGAGACCATTTCTCCATCCACCATGGCCAGGGAGCTCATTGAGCCACATGCCCCATTAGCTAGTTCAGGGGTCGGCAAACCGCCGACATGCGGCTCTTTGGCCCCTTGAGTGTGGCTGGGCATTAGAACCACTTCTTCAAATTGACTTCTGCGCATGGGCCACGAAGTTTAAATCGCACTGTACGTGATTTCTTTGATCCTTGCCGAAACCCCTAGGACAGTGGTCGGCAAACTCATTAGTCAACAGAGCCAAATATCAGCAGCACAACCATGGAAATTTCTCTTGAGAGCCAAATTCTTTAAACTTAAACTTTTTCTAACGCCACTTCTTCAAAATGGTCTCACCCAGGCCGTGGCATTTTGTGGAAGAGCCACACTCAAGGGGCCAGAGAGAAGCATGTGGCTCGAGAGCACAGTTTCCTGACCGCAGAGCTAGTTCATCTGTGGTCCAAAATCAAGGGCAGGTGCACGCCCATCGGCTGGAAGCTCGTCGCCATCTGGGCAGCCGTGGAGCGAAGCCACTGCCCCCCCTGACTTCTCCTCACACGGGGCTTCTTTCCTGCTGAGATTCGGTGCCGATTCTATTCTTTTACGTTAAATCCATTGGGGTAAAAATAGCAAAGTTTCAGGCATGCAGGATTATCACTCTACATCTGCGTTGGAAATGCCAGCTGTGTGTTGGCTGCACAGCTGTTCTCTTCCTGAAGACAGCCACCAGGGGGCAGCCCACGAGTGACTAGGCCTGGGTTTGGGACCCGGGTGGGGGAGACTGAAGGGGTTTGGAAAGGGCAGCCCAGGAGCCCGGGAGGACAGTCCTTGCCCTGAAGGCCCCCTGGACTCCGTCTTCAGAGAGGAAGAGGCTAGAGGGGTGTGGAAGTGTGAGCTTGTTAGGCACTGAGCGGGGGCTCGATATGAGTTCCCCCGACCCAGCCCTGGGGGTGCATGTTGAAGTCCCCCTGTCAAGCCCCACCAGGCAGGGGGTGTGGCCTGAGGTCCCCTGGCCTGGTGCTGGGGGGGGGGGGAGGGAGCAGCCTGAGGTCCCCTAACCTGGAACCAGGATGGGAAGTGCACCTTGAGGTCCCCCTTTAAGCCCTGCCGGGCGGGGCCATGGGCTCAGGTCCCTTGGCCTGGCACTGGGGCCGGGGGTGCGGCCTGAGGTCCCCAAACCCTGTTGGGTGGGGGACATGGCCTGAGGTCCCCTGTCAAGCACCATGGGGATGGGGGAGGGTGTCATAGCCTCAGGTCCCTGCTGATTGCTCGTTAAGGCTCCTTATGGGAACTTGGCTTCAGCTGTGGGTGCAGCCATCTTTGTGACGGAGTGATGGTCAATTAGCATAGCCCCTCTTCATTGGATAGGATAAAGGATTTATGGGTATGTATTCATTGGGGTAAAAGCTTTTGCACTCAGCACAATGCCTTGAGGCTCTTGCATATCGTTATGTAACAGCAGCTAATTTCCTCGTATTTATTGTATAAATAGGTCAGTTTGCTTCTTCCTTCCGGATAAAGCTGGGTGAGCATTCCTGTAGGAGCTTGTGGACCAGTCCTGCAGGCCAATGATAATAAAATGCAACGTGCATGCTGGCCCCCCCGCTGCGTGGTTGTAGAATAGCCTGTTCCGCAGAGACCCTGCTCCTCCACGTTCTGGCCAATGTCAGGGAGCGCATCACAGCCTGTGTCAGACCACCGCCAGCACCTCCGCCGCACTGCACCTGGAGGGCACCTGAAGCGCCGAATCCCCGACAGGAACCACCAACAGGAAG
Organism: Vespertilio murinus; assembly: GCA_963924515.1. Taxonomy (NCBI): domain Eukaryota; kingdom Metazoa; phylum Chordata; class Mammalia; order Chiroptera; family Vespertilionidae; genus Vespertilio; species Vespertilio murinus. The sequence goes on from OZ004705.1 coordinate 3,367,554, forward strand.
CACTGACAAGGAAATGGGCAGGGGAAAACAGCGGGGAGGTGCCTTGATCTCCCTCCCAGGGAAGGAGAGCTCCCAGGGGAAGCAGGGTTTGAGCTGAACTTTGTGGGGCACATGTGTAACCAGTCATCGCAGAGAAGAGTTTTGGAGGTACAAACAGGGAAGTGTTCCTGGCCCTCCGTGGTGTCTTCCTGATGGAAAACAGTCCCTAACCCTCTGCGTGTCCCAACATCCTAGGGATCGCCCACAGATGCCTGGCCCTTCCCTGCTTCCATGATTTTAATCACCCCATCGGCGTGCATTCCATGTCTGCATGTCCAGATTCCACCTTGGCGGCTTGCACTGATTGTGCTGTGCACGCATTTGAAAAATGATTGGATTTCCAAAGCAAATTCCTCTAGGTGTGGGCTACTTTCTCTTAAGCATCCGGTTTATCCTCTGGATAAAACAAGGAGTGAGTAGGTAATGCCGAATGCATTGGCTCTGGCATGGTACAGAATGTTAGGCATCACTTCCAATGATCATGGGGTGGGTTGCCCATTACTGCATAGACATTCATGAGAAGAGACCTACGTTCTACCTCACCTGGGCTGTGGCTCATCTGGCAACATACTGATCTCGGGGTGGAGGAGGGAATCTGCAGGGAGCATGGAAGGAACCGACACACATCCCCCTCAGGGCTGCTAAACTCCGGTTACCGGTAGTGGCGGTGGTGATGGAGGGAGTCTCACTGCAGGGGTCAACGAATCACATGGAGACGCCAATGACTTTGGCCATTTATTGATGCCACACAATGGCAGGCTATGATTACAGTCTGGTTTTAAAGACGGAGGCACCCAGCAGGCGCCCCTTGAGGCTTGGGCCTGGCAAAGCAGCAGAGATGCAGGGGGGCAATGGCTTGGGCCATGAACAGCACACAACAATTCTGGAGGACAAGGATCGGTAGGCTTGTGCTTCCCAACCGTGTTCTTACAAAATTATATAACTTAGAATAATAACAGAAATAGGAATAATACCAGTATTCGAATCAGCAATACAAAACCCAGGAGTGGCGTCAACCATGTTGGCTAAGTGGTAGCACCAGGCAGTTCACGTCACGTGGACTCTCTCAAGAGTGGATCACTGTGTACCGGGTACCAGACACACTGCCCAGCACTTCCCCCGGGTCAGAAGGGAGAAGAGCTGAGACAGGCGGACTCTGGGGTAGGGACGTGCAGCTCTCAGAGTTTACAGGACTTGAGCCAATTGATTGGGAAATTACAACCTGAAAGAATATAAATCCCTCAGACTGTTTCAGCACCTTGATGAAGGTTACCAAAAACTCACTCAACGTCTGAAAGCAGCACCCTGGATGGCTCTGCCAGTTGGGTGTAGGAGAGAAGGTGGAGGTGCCATCTTATTGAAAAAAAACCATCATGAAGTCTTTCCAACCAACAGGCCAATTGTTGTCTCTCCAAGTGTCACTATTGAGTCTCTTGAAATGTTACTTTCTCACGGTGTTGAAGCGTGTCTTGTCTGCAAGAATGAAATTAACTCATCACTTCCCAGAGAAGAGCTAACTCTGCGGCTGAGAAAGGCAATAGAAACCAAACTGGGTCTGAGGATCTTAATGGATTGGAGCACCAGGCCCGATGGCGGCCTTCTCTCTTTCACAGGAGATGAGTGTCCAGTGTCTCCTGCTAGCTTCTCACTCACTCGTTCAAGTTGGGACAGGAGGAGGACTTGGATGAAACAAGCCGGCAATGCTGCCTCCTGGTGGCCCCAGTGAGCAGTGAAGGAACGGTGCAGATGCCACCTGTGTTCTTGCCTTCAGGGTCTCCCTGGTAACCGGAAGCCCCTCTCTTGTTGCAAGCTCAGGGACCCGTCCAAACCCTGCGACCCAAAGCGGAGTGATTGTCAAGGCAACAACCATGTCTGATGACTCCAGTAGCACAGTGGGGTCCAGGTGGACAGATGCCACACAACCGGCTCAGCACACAGCCCCGTAGGGGAGGTGAATGTCCATGGTGCAGGATGAGGGGCCATTATCCCAATCCTTGAGAAACCGGAGCGAGGCCTCAAGTGGAGAGCCAGGCCAGGCCCTCCCTACCGCGCTGCCATCTTCGCCACCCGGGTCACAAACAACCTTCTGTGGATCGGGAAGACCAACCTTCTGTGGATTGGAAAGACCAGCCCGGTCAAGTTTGGTGGGGTCAGTAGAAGACAAGCTTGTTCCTGAGTTTTGTTAAGACTGGTCATTTCAGGTCTCTGGTGACATGCGTGACCTTAGGATAGTATAGCACCAGCTTAAGTCAATCTGGTTTACTCAGTTCACCCCCGACGGCCTACACAACACTTCGGGGACAGTCTTTGCGAATTGCCTTATCAGAGAAAAATCACCTTCTCCTCCACTCACATCGCTAACAATTTAAGCACCTTCTCTCGAAAACTATTATTTCTCCAGGTTGTTGCCGACCAGCAACGCTTGTATTTGAAGACAGAGAATACAAGACTGTAATTAAGATTTAGACATTAGTTTCCTGGCTTTACGTAAACATGTCTACTTGGCCCCTGGTCCTGGTCTGTCTTGAATTTCACCCCAACCCCAGTGTTTTGTGTGCCACAGAAATGTCTCAGAATAATACACATGGCTTGGAAAGAAAAACTCGCATAATATAAAAACGGTTAAGTTTCTGGTATCCAAGTAATAGAACTGGCATTGGCCAGCAACACCATCACACATTGAACAGAAGATGTATGTGGACTCGCCCACGTGTACATCTATTTACATGTTTCTGTGAGTTCCGCCACCATCTAGATATTAGCACCGTTTTGCAATAGCACCATCTGCTGAATGAATAGATAATTCAAGATACGGGACGCTGTGTTCCATGAAGACGAACTGCACCTGTGTGGGACTGAAGAGCACTGCCCATCGCGTGCAGGCCGCTGTGTGTGGAGCTGACCCCGAGGGCTCCTTCCCCTCGAGCCCCCCCCCCCCCCCCGGGGTTCAGTTCATGAAAATGCCTCCCCTTAGAAACCAGGAATTCACCTTGGATTTGAGACCACGGTCTCCTTGGGCTCCTGTTGGGTGGTGGGAACACCCAGGAAAAGCCTTCTAACGTTCATTTCGGTTTTTGGACTCCCCCTGGCTGCCTGTTTCCCCCAAAGAAAGAGACCCTCCAAAGCAAGCACTGGGAGGTAGGTCATCTTTACCTCACTTTTGAGGTTGTTTTTTTTCCTAGACTAGAAATCTGTACTAAGTTCTTGTATTTACCTGATGCTTAGAGGTATTTTAACCTGGAGCTCCATTTTCCCGCCGGGAAGGGGGGAGGGGGGCGATGCACTAGGCGGGACCAGGCCGGAGCAGCTGTGTGTGAGCCCAGCAATGAAAGGGTGTTCCACCTGAGCTGATGGCTCAGGCAAGGGCTGTGTGGAGGGGGCGTCAGACAGCAAGACGCATGTGCTCATCATGGAAGGAAGGAAATTCCCAGGCAGGTGGGAAGAATAAAGACCCACGTTCCCTTTCTATTAGGGCTGACCCTTGAACAATACTGGTGGGTGGGATCGGGGTGCCCACCCAGTCAAAAATCCGCTATAACTTTTGAGTCCTCTGAATGTAATCCCCACCCCCCCACCCCCTGCGTCCAAGAAGTATGTCAGGGCCCAATCCCCACTCCTCGCCACACAGATACCAAAATTCATGGATGCTCAAGTCCCCTACATCAAAAGGCATGGCTCAGGCACGCAGCCTGCCCTCCACACCCGCAGACTCCCACTGCAGATGGAAACAGCACGGGTCTTAACTGAAGGGAAAAAAAATCCATGTATAAGTGGACCCACGCAGCCCAATGCCATGTTGTGCAAGGGTCAACTCTACTAGTGGGCAATTAACTTCTGTTCATTTGCTTTTAAAGCGTTTCACAGAAATTACCCTCCGCTCAGAACACACAACTGCTCCCGCCTGGAGTTCTGGGGGACGTAAGCGCCGTAGCTTCACTAGACCCTCCGGGCCCTGCCTGCCCCCTCTTACTCTCGTGTCTCCACGTGGGCGTGGGCGTGGGGGTCTGCGCAGCTCAGGTCGGGGGTCTGCAGGGGCGAGGCACAGACCAGACCGAGGCTGGAGGGGCATTTCCCCTCCTCCCCACCTGAATACTGGGTGAAGAAAGGGTGCTCTGCCTAGATGAACGCGGGGAATGTTCCTGAAAGCTCTCCCATGATGCTTTAAGCAACAGCTGCCCAGCAGAGGGGGGCGGTGGGGGCAAGATGATTCTACCAAGGTCCACTGACAAGGCCCTTTGTTCCCGGATCAGTGTGGCTCTGTTTCCTGGTCCCCTGAGGTAGTCTGGGGAAAACTGGCCTCTCTGTGTTCCTCTTTGAGGGATGACAAAGAGACATCGTCTCACAGGCCTGCCTAACCTGGCACCTGTCCCAGGAGCTGAGCCGGGAGCGGCCTAATTCTCCCGGTGTCTCTCTGCCGATCGGGGAGCAGCCCGTGTTCGGCCCCCCCCCCTCCTGCGAGGGGCACGGTGTGGCGAGTGGGACGCAGCGGGCTTTGTTTTGTTGTTTTGTTACGATGAAAAGTTGGAGGAGAAGTGCACGGAGTGACACCTCCTGGGGGGTCCCGGGGTGAGCAGAGGGCAGGCAGCAGGCTGCGGCGGCTACGGTGGCGGCGGCTCCCTCCTGGACTCAGAGCGCTCTGGGGTTCTGGAGCAGCCGTGGCTTCCTTGGCCGTGGGGCGTGGGCCCCGTGGGCCCCGTGGGCCTGGGCACAGGAACGGCAGCACTGCGCCCGCACGGTGGGCACAGAACACTTCTTCATGGTCCTCAGCGTCTGGCAGAAACCGGCCGATAAGTTGTCCTTGGTGCACAGCGTGTCTGCGGGGGGAGAACATCAGGAAGAACCACGGTTATCCTTTGTCAGCCAGTGAGCACAACTGCTGTTCCTTCACAGGGAAGACGTGATGCGTCTACCAAGAAAGGTTCTGCAACAATCTATGATAATAAAGGGGTGATATGCTAATTAGACCGGGCGTCATTCCGTATGTCCTTCCTGACGAAGCCAGGGCTGGACGGAAGCCAGCCGGGTCCCGAGCGCCTGCTGGCAGCTGAGGAAGGAAACAGCCCGGGTCCTGGTTGCCCTGAGGGAAGCCGGTTGCGGCAGCTGGGGGAAGGAGGGCCTACTCTTGCACGAATTTTCGTACATCGGGCCTCTAGTTCATCGTAATAGAGGACAAGCACCGAACACTGGTTATGGGACAGGCGCTGTGTGAGGTATCTGTGTCAAATGGAATCATCAGTTGTAAGCCTTCACCCTGTAGCATGTTAAACACTCCCACCCTTGTAGGATTACCAGGGGGGTGATTGGTACTAGTAAATACTTCTCTACTTCTGCACTTTGGGCAATGGGACCCCAGGAGACATGATCCCTGTGGGGCCTTGGGATGTGGGGAGGGGTGGCCCTGCCCTGATGAGCGTCGGCCATCACCATGAGGACGTGGCTCCTGCAGGCGCTGAGCCAAGGAGGATGAGAGACTTATGAAGCCGGCCTCAACCCAACCTACAGCTTGCGGCCCAGGCCGAGTAAGGCCTGGCTAGATCCGCTGCCCCTTGGTGACCTGTGGGGGCTGAACCAAAGTACAGGAGTGTAGTTTTAAGGCCCTGGGTGCAGAGCTGCTTTGCTGTGCAGTGCTATGTGACACGGAGAGCAGTGTTTCACAGGCACCCTTCACTGCCTCTTCACAGCAGTGCTGCCAGTAAGGCAGCGACTCTTCTGCTTTGCAAACTCGGGGTTAAGAACTGGCACAATGTCATCTGGCTGACCAGCGGCGCAGCTGGATCTGGACACAGGCTGTGTGGACCCTACAGCTCTGGTTTTCAGCCATCATGCCATTCAGAGCGCCCAGCAACCACCAGTCAGCCCACTCACTACCCATGCTCTCTGAGCATCGCACAGCAGGGTGAGTCATGCGGTCCCTGCCCTCCAGAACCACACATGGAGATGAAGGCATCAGATACACATAATCCCCATGACACGTGTGTAATTGTCACCTTCGTTCTAACCATTGTTCCCTTCTAACTAGCTCTGGGCAAGAAGCTCCTTAATATGGCGCACGTGTGTGTGTGTGTGTGTGTGTGTGTGTGTGTGTGTGTGTGTCCTGCTTTCCTCAGACACAAAGCAGCGAATTAGACTAGATTTCTCAGGCGCTACCACCACACACTCCATGGGTGAGACGCAGACTGCCTGGCCCCCAGTCTCTGAGTCTGCAAAGAATTAATTAAGGTCCCAGTCACAGATTCCGCTTCTATGAAGTGAAATTGTTTCAACATTGTGGAGTGCCTCTCTGAGCTCTGGGCGTCTGTCTTCCTCCTTCACAGAAAAGGCTTGAATGGCCCCGGAGAAAAGCCTCTTCACACACAGTCTTCTGTCCTTTGTGACTAGAACTGCAGGTAGAAGTGGGAATTCAGGAAATACCCTTATTACTCTAAACCTGTAACTATATTTTTGCCTCTCTCTGCTCTCCCACCCTGAGGTCATAAAGGAACAATATTCTTTATCTCTTCAGGACACATCATTCCCTCGGTGGCGCCTTGCTTTTTGTTTATTTTTTTTTGTAGAGAAATCAACATCTTCTGTTCTCTCTCAAGTTCCATTTTGTGAGCAGATTTTAAGTGCCCTTGACAGCAGGTAACATGCAATGCTCCCGGAACCACACACCTCTCTCTTGTTCACCCGTTCCTTCTTCAGGCCTCTTCTTACACCGTCATGGCACCCCGTCTCTCTTAAGACCCCACAGTTACTTTGGTGCAGCCCAGATACATGAAAAGGGTTTTCATAGTCCTTATGACAGTAATGGCCGTTTTGATTTAGATTTGAAGTCATTAACAGGTTAGATGACACCCAAGAAGTGCAAAGGCCTGGAGGAGGACAAACTTGACGCGAACTCATGCCTGATCTTACAAGATGGACACAGCGGGTATATTTACTTGATGGCTGGATGGCTGACAAGGATTTAGACATTGAATGACTTATTTTTAAAGCATTCTAGGGGGCACAGCAGACAGGGTGGGTAGGTGGGTGGCTTTTTAATTAAGAAATTTCTTACAGCTGCTTGCTCTTTCATATTGTTTCTTCATGAGCAAGCATGGCTCTGTCTTCAAGAGAAGCTAATAATTAACTCCGTGCCCTGATAATTGTTGGCGAGTGGAATTCATTATTATTTCCACCCATTGCCAGCCAACTGCTAGTTACCGTCTCTTCAGTGCTTGAATTCAAGATGAAAAATACCAGGGATGCATTTAACCCAGTTTTGATTATTGCAGATTATATTATTCAGCAATAAGACAGTTAAAGAGAATCTACATTTGATTTTAAAATAACTGCTAAACCTAGGCATGTTCAACCAACACTATGTTGCTTCTTTGATTAGATAAAGTCAAAACACCATGGAAGGATTCCATTGCCTCAACATCTTATTTTTAAACTAAGTTTATTGGGGGTGATTTCGGTTAACAATAACATCCTATAAGTTTCAGGTGTGTAGCTTTTTATATAATATGACATCTGTGTACTCTGTTGTGTGCCCAACACCTAAAGTCCTCTTTTTATCACCATATATATCCTCATCCACTGCCAGTCACCTCCGATAAATATCATTCTGTTGTCTGTATCTATGAATTTTTTTCCCTTTTTCATTTGTTGGCTTGTTGCTTTTTAAAATACCCTACATATGAGTGAAATCATTCAGGTTCTTGTCATTTTCCATCTGCCTTATTTCACTTAGCATAATACTCTCAATATCCATCCATGTTGTGGAAAATGGAAATATTTCATCATTTTATGGCTGAGTTCCATTCCATTCCATTATACACATGTACCACATTAGTAACATTTAAAAAAATCCATCCATCTTTCAAAAGATACTAAGGTTGATTGTTCCATGGCTTGGCTATTGTAAATAATGCTGCAACGAACATACGGGTACCTCTTATCTCTACAATTTGTTTTTCTGGTAGATCACCAGAGAGGATTGCTGGGTCACATGGGAGCTCTGTTCTTAATGTTTTCTGAGACACCTCCATCCACTTTTCCACAGTGGCTGTACCAATTTACACTCCCGCCAGCTGCGTACGAGATTCCATTTTCTCCACATTCTTCCCAGCATGTATTTCTTGTCCTTTTTGATAACAGCCGTTCTAACCAATATGAAGAAGTGTCTCACTGTAGTTTTGACGTTCATTTCCCTTACAGGCAGTGATGTTTAGCGTCTTTTTATGTATCTGTTGGCCGTCGGTGTGTCTTCCTTGGATAAGTGTCTACTCAGGTCCTCTGCCCCTTTTCAAACCAGATGGCTTGTTTCTGTGGTTGCTGAGCTATATGAGCTCTTCATGAATTTTGGATATGTCAATCTAGCCCGGTGGTCTTAGGTTCTGCAGGGATAGGCTCTGAGGTGCACGTTTGTGTCAAGGGGTTCATTAAGAAGGCGCTCCCGGGGAAGACCACTGCATGGGAGAAAGACAGAAAGGAGGAAGCACAGCCAGCTGCCATCTCCGGCGGGCACAGTCCTCGCTGCATCCTGGTCTCCCGGGGCAGCTCCAGGGTGCAAGTTCTGTCACAGCCCAGCTCCTGAAGCGAGTGAGCTGGACTGTCACACCCCCCCACACTCTTCAGCCACTGGCCAACGGCTCCCCCAGGGGAAGGGAGTTTTCAGGCACTGAAGGCTTTCCAGGTGGAGAGACAAAGCTGCTGGGATGTGTGAGAGACAACTGAGACAGAGCATGACCTGCCCCCTGCAGCTCCCCCAGGGGACCAGGCTGAAGCGAGGACTGTGCCAGACAGAGATGGCAGCCTGGTTGAGCTTCTTTTCTGTCTTGCTTCCCACGCTCACCGAATGGTCCTTCCCAAGAGTGTTTTCTTAATGCATCCCTTGTACACAAATCTGCATCTCAGGGTCTGTCCCTGGGGGGCCTAAGGCAGTGTGCTGGGATAAAAGAGGGCCATTCGGTAGACGAATGGTATTCTGAGAGGGTGGGAGCATCTCTGGAAAACCTCTGAAGGAGGAGAAGTGGTTCTCATCCACGTGGGACAGCAGTGTGATGTGCTTTAGGAAAAGGAATAACACAATCCCCAAGGAATTAGAGCAGGGGTGGGCAAACTTTTTGACTCCAGGGCCACCATGGGTTCTTAGACTGGACCAGAGGGCCAGAACAAAAGCAACCTGACCATGCTGGCACTCTCATCTTGGGCTGCTGGTGAAGGAGCGGAGGGGAGAGCAAGAGAACCCTCTGCTCTTTTGGCTCAGAGGGCCGGATAGAAGAGCCGAACGGGCCGTAGTTTGCCCACCGCTGAATTAGAGTCACCCCTCACCAAGTCAGACTATTTCCTCCCAGCGATGCGGCTGGCCTTCCAGCACGAAGTTCCCGGCTCAGGAAAGGGACTACAACGACCCAGGAATGAAGTCATGCAGGACAACTTCCCTGTGAAAAGCCTCCCCCCTGAGCACAGCCCCCCACTCACCAGCACTCTTCCTGCAGGCCTGCTGGTTGCACTCTTGGCGTTCGGGAGGTCTGGGTTCATGGTCACACTGGCATTGGTCTTGACCTTCAGTGCCATTGTCCTCTGAGGAAACACAGTGGACAGTCCTCTTCTGAAAGCCACCCCCACAGGAAGCCGTGCACTGAAAGAGTGGGGCGCGTGGAAAGTCAGAATTCTCCCCAGACTCACCAGGGGAACTCAGCAGAATGCCTCTGAGCCACCGTGGCCAATTAGAAAGTCTCAGGAAGCATTTTGGAGTCACAGAGTCTTTAGTCAAAGGCACCGATAATGTGAGATGTGAGCTTAGGAAGAGTCTATGTTACAGATTGTGCGGGCTGAAATTGGCTTAATTTACTATTGGATTCTCAGTAGAATGCGTACAGCGGTTGAATTATGTATAAAATAGAAAAAAAATGTCTATTTGGGCCCTGGTTTCTTGGCAACCCAGTTTCTTTGAACTAGCTTTGATCTGGGGCTGGAAATCAGATGTGAGGGAAGGGCACAGAGCTACAAAGAAAGCTGAGAGCAGGATAACAAGAGAGGAGGGAGAGGAAAACCACCGTGCGATGGAGGAAGAATTTGGAATGGACCCAGCTGGACCATGTGTGGTCTCAAGCCATTCTGGCAGGTAAGCCTCCATGGTAAGGTCATGATGTGGCCACCGCAGGCAGAAGGGAGGTTTGCTGGCCTGTAAAGACAGCTTAGATGAGATGATTCCTGGGCATGTCAGAAAATGTACCTGAATTTACCATATATTTGCTTTTAAAATTCTGGGTATACCTACCTATCTGAAAAAACTTGAAAATACTTATTTGTAAAGATATATGTACTCCGCTGAAACCGATTTGGATAGAGCATCGGCCTGTGGACTGAAAGGTCCCAGGTTCGATTCCGGTCAAGGGCATGTAAATTGGTTGCGGGCACATCCCCAGTGGGGGGTATGCAGGAGGCACCTGATCAATGTTTCTCTCTCATCGATGTTTCTAACTCTCTATCCCTCTCTCCCTTCCTCTCTGTAAAAAAATAAATAAAATATATTTTTAAAAAGATATATGTACCCCTGTGTTTATTGCAAAATTATTTTAACAATAGCCAAGACATAGGAACAACCTAAGTGTTCTTCCACAGAGCGCTGGATAAAGAAGATGTGGCACATACTACAATGGAATACTTCCAGCCACAAAAATGAACTACCGCCATTTGCAACAATATGGATAGATCTTGAGAGTATTGTGCTAAGTGAAATGAGTCAGAAAAGGACAAGGACTATATGACTTCATTCAGATGCTGGATAGAAAACCAAAAGTAACAAGTGAACAAACAAAACAAAAAACAAACTCATAGGTACAGACAACAGAATGCTGGTTGCAAGGGGGAAGAGGAGTGGGGGAAAGATGAAGAGGCTAAAGGAGTCATATATATGAAGATGGAAGGGGACTATACTTCAGGTAGTGAACACACAATAGAGTATACGGATGTGGTATTATAAGGTTGTACACCTGAAATTCATATAAAGTTGTTAACCAATATTACCCCCAATAAATCTAACTAAAGAAAACAAAAGCCCTGGCCAGGTGGCTCCTTTCGTTGTAACACCATTCCATCTGGTTCAGTTCAGTGCCTGTCAGGGCACATACCTAAGTTGCAGGTTCAATCCCCGGCCAGAGCGTGTCTGGGAGGCAACTGATCCATGTTTCTCTCTCATATCAACGTGTCTCTCTCTATCTCACTGTCTCCCTTCCTCTCTCTAAAATCAATAAAAACATATCCTCGGCTAAGGGTTAAAAAAAATAGTATGTTCCAGATAAGAGAACCCACATGTATGAGGAGACGAATGATCAATAAAAACAACAACATAGAAAAAGCCAAAAGAAAATAGAGTACATGCCAGTATTTGAATTGTTCATGGATGTGGAGGTATAACTAATTAGACAGCCATGAACAATGAAAATTACTAAGAAGAATATAGCAACCTTAGATTATCTGGGGGCATTCTGTCTGGCAAATACTGCACTGGCCTATGTTATAACTGTCAGCCTACACTTACATAACAAGTTACTTTAAAAACATTTATAGCTGAGAGGCCAGTGTAGAGTCCCCCGCGCTCCCTTTCCCGCTGGGTCTTAGCTCTCCCCGAGCTGAGCGGGAATCCAGCTCCATGGAAGCACCTGGAGCCCAGGCTGTGTGCCTCTCCCCTCCCTCCCCACTCCGGGCTTTCTTGTTGTCAGTGATACAGGAGACACGGTAGGCCCTGCCATTACTACCCCAGGGCAGTGGAGGGGATTAGCCAATTGAGGGGAGTCCTTTCACCCATTCCTGGGACACAGGCGCCAGTAGACCTCTCTCTTCCTGCCTCTGGACAAACTGCCCTCAGAGGCAGCAGCTCACAGGGCTTTCATAGGCCTTTCGAGGATGCATGATCACCTGGTCCAGACACCGGGCAAGGTCAGGCTGGGAGCGCACCACCCCGTGTCTGATTCCCCCGCTCCCTGGTCCCTTCCTTTTCTTCTACCACATCTGTTTCCCGGGCGTTGTATTCCCGAATAAAGTCACTAATTTTGCCTCAAGGCTTTCTTTTCTAGAGAATCCAGGAAAAGACCAGTCAGAGTGGCCACTGAATCTGTCTACGGAAGAATTTAATTTAATTTTCGGTACCACCGATAGTTTTATTTATAGAAGAAAACAACTTTGAATAAATCTTTCCCTTCTTTCCAGCTTAATTCTTTCCCTTGTCCCTCCATCCAGCTGGCTGCCACCTGGCAAGCTGATGGGCAGAGGATGAGGGACCTGCAGCTGGTTAGGCTGAGCCTCAACCATGAGGGCACATGTGATTCCCGTCCGCTCTAGGAAAAGCCAGCAGATCCGGGATGTTCAGGCCAACGTCTTAGGCTCCTTAGGCTCCGAGCCGCTGGGATAGTCTGGGATTTGATCTGCATCTTTTGAAAGTCTTCAATCTTTTTCTCTTCTGAACTCAGGACAGAAAACACTGACCCCCATGTCAGCTCTGGATCAGCCTTAGCAGACTTAGAGGTATAATGGATAGCAGAAGGATGCTACCACTAAACCATATAGAAACACACTGTAGGTCAGTGTCAGTGTACACAATGATCATTTACAATGAATGAATAGATGTTCTTTTGAAATCAAAAGAAAACAAATGCCTTTTTTTTAAAGATACGAAGAGAACACAACTGACTCTTACCAGGTCCCAGCTCCCGGTGGCCCAGTGACAACAGGGGTGCTGGTTGCAGGGGGCCGTGGAGGCCGGCCGCTCTGCCCAATCACAGAGGCCTCTCGGACAAGCCACGCCTCTCTTTTGCACTCCGCCTCCACAGGACCTGGAACACTAAGGCACCACAGGGATGGGTTAGGTGAAAATCACATGGCGACGTCTGCAGTGAGAAGGGAAGCACTTCCCACGATCACTTTTGTCGTGTGCAGTGTTACTGAGAATATTAGTGTCTGTGCTGGAATGTGAGCATTTGTTACAAGGTCCTTATGACCACCCAGTCCCTTCAAACAACAGTGCGGCAACAAAGTGAGAGACAAGGAAGGCACAAAGGAAACCCTGAGGAGAAAAAAAGAGAAGATGCCAAATAGCGCCATGTCAAATATGTCAGGCAGAAGGCATTTTGGTTAGAAATCGAAATGAGTCACTCCAGAATGGATGTTGTTGTCTGTGTTTTGCCTTCTGGCCCCAGTGTCTAGAACAGCCGTGGGTAAACTACGGCCCGTGGGCCGGATCCGGCCTGTTCGGCTGTTCTATCCGGCCCGTGGAGCCGAAAGAGCGGAGGGTTCTCTTGCTCTCCCCTCCGCTCCTTCACCAGCAGCCCAAGATGAGAGTGCCAGCATGGTCAGGTTGCTTTTGTTCCAGCCCTCCGGTCCAGTTTAAGAACCCATGGTGGCCCTCGAGTCAAAAAGTTTGCCCACCCCTGGTCTAGAATATAAATGTAAAATGTAGACATTTTCATGATGATTAGCTGTGAGCAGGCACATTTGCAATACAAGTTTGTTCATCTCCTATTAAAATGGGATTTGGTCTTCTTTTCCGATCACAGAGAGCTCTGGATTAAATTTGTCTCTATTCTGAATAGGGGAGTTAGCCAGTTTGCTCAGGGTTCCGATGCACTGGCTATCCTGCTCACAAGACAAATCTGAAGTGACAAGTTGGGCTCCCGAAGTGATACAACTCTAAAATGTGTCAGCTTTGTGCTCACTCAAACAACTTTACAAGACATAGTGTCTCCTCTGCCTGACATTTTTGGGAGGGAATTAAATAATTCACTAAGAATCTTTGAAAAGCACTGTGAGTACTTTGAAGATATCTTAATTATGATGTGGTAACAACAACAACAAAACAATGACCGGTGTCAGCATCTTGCCCATATCATGTTAGGCACTATGTATGGGGTGGTACCACGGAAAATGCAAATTACATACAAGTAGCCCTTTCTACTCAATATAAGAACCAGTCTATTGCTTCCACAATGTTCCAACTTTGAGAGTCAACATGGACTTTCCCCCATTTATTCACTCCATTTTTAACTCCTTGAAAAGTAACCCCACATTCGTGATCCCTATGTGTACCCACAAACGTGCACAAAGACTCAGGACCACCTGGTCGTGTGATCTCCAGGTGAAAGGGATGAAGAAGATCTAAACTAGTGGGTCTTGAGGTGCGGTTCCCCAGAATAGCAGCTGCAGCATTTTCTGAGTTGTTAGAAATGAAAATTTTCACACCCCACCCCAGAGCCCTGAATTGGAAACTCTGGGGGGAGGGTCCAGACATCCGTGTGGGAACTAACTCTCCAGGTGATTCGGAAGCAGCTAAAGTTTGCCACCCACTGGAGCAGAGAATTCCCACAGCTGTAAGCAGTCTGAGCTGGCTGACTCCACTGGCATTCCCGTGTGGCATTGGATAGTGTGTGTGGACAGAGCAGTGTCCTGATGGCTCAGGAAGGCACCTAGACCTAATGTGTCTAATCCCTCAACAGCTCCAAGGATGTACCCAACTGACCTTTACATTTTCCATCTTCACTGCTCAGAGCCTAGGAGGGAAGACTTCCAACTTGGTAGTTTGCTCAGAACAGAGACATTTAGAAGGAGGGTGGAAGGAGGCTCTGGGAACATGATTGGGGTTCCCAGAAGCTACTGAGGAAGTATAAAGGATACATCCCTGCCTTGGTCCCCTCTTTCATAACCAGAGAGCAGCCATAACTGCTCATCTGTGATTACATGCACATGCCATTCCTCTGATGAGGCAATCGAAGCTCCTCTGTAAATTCCAGGACTCCGGAAGCCACCATCGGGCTCAGCCTACATGAGGGCCTGTGCCCAGAGCATAGGAATAGCAGGTCGTTCATGTTCGCCAGAGATGGGCAGTAGGAGGACAAGAGAGAGGGGACAGAGGTGGCTGCTGGCCCAGAGGTACTGGCCCAGAGGGTTAGAAATCAGCATGGCTGTTTGACCCGGGAGACAGTGGAATCCGTCTTCCATAGTTTGACCCAAGCTCTATATCTTACAGTTGTGGTTCTCTACCTTCCCATCCCTGGCACCTGGTAGGCTCACCCAAACATTCTTAATTTAACTCTTTCCTCAGTTCATTCTCTGCTCAATGGCCACTGGGCTAAGGCCCACAGTGGGAAAAGGACAGGCCCCGGGGTCTGCCTTAGGCTTGAATTAACAGTCCACCCATTTATTTTCCAGCACTGTGACCTCATGTAAGCTTCTTAACCTACGCGTCTCAACATCTCCACCCATGAAGTGGAATTCCTAAAGCCGGGCTGTGGTGAGAATTCAACCAAATATTGTAGGCAAAATGCCCAGCTCACAGACACCCTCAAAACATGCTGGGTTCTTTTTTTCTTTTGCCCGCCATGCATGGATGTATTTGGGAGCAGCATTTCTGTCTACGGAGGCATTCGCTTTTGGCAAATTAAATCATCACATTTCACCAAAGAATAGAACCTTGTTTTCCTGTGTTGATGTAGGACAGAGACCTAGCAGGGTCTGGGCCCTCACAAAACAGAGGACATGGACACACACGCACACACATGCACACACACATGCACACACATGCGCACACACACACACACTTCTTTTTCTTGGTGCAATGGTCTGGGCGTTCAACAGAGAGACGGAACTCTAGAACATACCATGTGTGGAAGGGTCTGTCCATCACCCCCAGGCTCCTGCACAAGCCCGGGAGAGGCATGCGGGCTCTTATCACAAGGCTCCATGTGCATTTCCCAGCAGGGACCCGGGCCCCCTGTACACCCACTGGGACACCAGGTTCTAATAAAGACACTGACGTGTCACCATGGAAACCATATAACACAGTTCACGCTGTGGACCCCGTGAGCCTCCCCACACAGTGTTGAGTCACCGAATGGCAGCCAGTCATTGGCACGGGACAGGTGTGGTCTTCCCTGAGCTCTAGACCGCACTGGGACACAGACAGTCACGTTGGTCGGGCCGTGTGGGTGGGGCGCGGGGGCTGTACCTGGCCCCAGGGCTCCACCTGCCACTCCTCGCAGGGCTTCGTGTTGCAGCTCATGCTCCGCGGGGGCGGGATGCCGGCCAGGAACTGGCAGTGGAACGGCCTCAGGCTGCGGTGCTCCCTGTCCACGCACTGGGTCTCCCGGATCTGGAAGCCCCCGCTGCAGTTCCTGGAGCACTGTGAGGAGAGAGAGGAGTGCCAGGAGGGGTCACAGCACTGGACGGTCCAGGCTGCAGCCACCGGAGGGTTAGTTCTAGCTCATGATGGTATCGTCCACGTCACAGATAGGACATCCGAGGCTCAGGGTGTTTCTGTGACCTGCCCCAAAGCTCCTGATGGGAGAGTGAAGACCTGGACTTCAGAGGGGACCGGGGCCGGGGAGACACAGGCAGACCATGTGCTTCCCAGCCTTTCTCTGCCCGATATGTGGATGACAATATGGGTGAGTAATACGTCCCATGGCCCTTACGGCCTGGGTGTCCTCCCTCCACCCTTTGCATTACCCACCCGCCACTGCTCTTCCTTATCACCTGCCAGAGAAGCCTTCTTTGAACAGACCCCTCCAGTTTGGTCTCAGGGCAGGGACTATGGAACGACGTCCATGTATCGTGTCCATCCTTCCTCGTAGACTCCCTGCCATGAAGCTGGAGCCCTTCTCTCCCGGTCACCGCTGTGTCCGGAGCACCTGGCACGGTGCCAGGCTCAGCAGAGGTGCCCCACAAAACTTTACGAATGAACAGATGAATTCCAAGCAAAGGGCAACCAGGGAGGGCTCTCCGGGGGCCAGCGAGACCAGTGGTTCCCACAGCGGGGAGCACACCCTGCTTTGTCCTCTTCCTCCTTTCATCCCTCCTCCCATTGCATTCGTGGCCGAGAGAACGCAAGCGTGTCCCTAGCTGCCAGGAGTGTTGTCACGTGGCCCCCTGTCTGCTGGGTGAAAAAGCACGCTCTCTTTCTAGCCGTGAGAGGATCATCACAATTGTAGGCTCTTGTAGATGGAAAAGGAAAAGCTCTCAGAACTTTTCAATCGGGGTAGATCCCAAATGCCACCCCTTTCTTCTGCACCCGGCACCCTGGGCTCCAGCACGAGAAGATGCCAGCCCGTGTTTTAGGGGTGATGGAGGCTCTGGTGCTCCCATAAGCCAGCTGTGTTTAGCTTCTCAGAAATAAGCAACATGTGAAGACAGCCCCCAAATCAACTAAAGACTTCGTCTTCCTGCCGTGCTGAAAGAAGCTGCCAACTTACAATCAGCCACAGAGGAAATGAGGAAGCGTGCTAATCGTTTCCACACAAAGCGGCCATTTTCCCGACAGACAGACTTCTGGGAAAGAGCACGTGGTTAGAACAAAGAGGCTCCTTACTAGGCAAAGGTCTTTTACAAGACACGGGTGTACGAAATACTTCCTCAGGCTCCATTCGATGCCATCCTGACAGTCCTACACTGAATTTTCAGAACAGCCTTCCCCTTTGGTGACAGAGGGAATCCCCATTCAGTGACACGTGGTGTTTGTCAATGTGTTGAACAGAGTCACCAGGGAGGGCACTCACTGAAGCTGTGACTTTTCTGCTCCATTTAAAAATATATATATATTTTATTGATTTTTTTACAGAGAGGAAGGAGAGGGACAGAGAATTAGAAACATTGATGAGAGAGAAACATTGATCAGCTGCCTCATGCACACTCCCTACTGGGGATGTGGCCGCAACCAAGATACATGCCCTTGACCGGAATTGAACCTGGGACCCTTGAGTCTGCAGGCCGACGCTCTATCCACTGAGCCACACCGGTTAGGGCTGTTCCATTTTCTAAAGGCCTCGGATTCTGCCAGTGCGAGGGGAGAGTCAGGCTATGCCATCACTCCACTCCTGACACTGTTTCACCTCTGGGTGCTGGCCAGTTCTCACATTCCTTTCCTTATTGCCCTGCAGGAGGGTCATTCGTGTTCCTGCTCTCCTAACCGGTGGACCAGCCTGAGGACCGGAGCCAGACTGGGGAGACTGGACACACCGGCCGAGGCCCTGCTGTGACTAAATGGACCATATGGCTCTCCAGTGACCGCAGCAGCTGGTTCACCCGGCAGAGTCTGCGAGGATGCAGATGCCCTCAGCTTACAGGAGCCAGGGGCAGAGATCAAATGAAATCGCAGTGGCATCTCTCTTGCATGGCTTTTTAATGTATGAAACGCACACAGGTGTTCCGATGTGTGAAATTAACAAACATAGGCTCAGGAGGGCAGGAGACTGCACACAATTATGACCCCGACACCAGCTGGCTACCTGGCTGTGGACTCATCCCTTCTCTGAGCCTCTGCTCCTCCATGGTATGAGAGGGATAAGCTAGGTGATTAAATACCCCGGCATTCTAGAACAGCTGTGGGCAAACTATGGCCTGCGGGCCGGATTCGGCCCTATCGGCTGTTCTATCCGGCCCGCGGAGCCAAAAGAGCGGAGGGTTCTCTTGCTCTCCCCTCCGCTCCTTCCCCAGCAGCCCAAGATGAGAGTGCCAGCACGGTCAGGTTGCTTTTGTTCCGGCCTCCGGTCCAGTTTAAGAACCCATGGTGGCCCTCAAAAAGTTTGCCCACCCCTGTTCTAGAGGGTGTCAGTGTGGGGCCCCTAGATCTGTCCTCTGTTTTGACTTCAGAATACTTCCTTGCTCTTCCAGTCGCATGCCACATGCTAAACCAGGAAACAGAAAGAAATTCTTCTCGGCTCCTTTCCTTATGCTACACAGATTCCTAAGACCCTTAGGATCAAATAACGCATTCCACACATTCTAAGTTGAACAGCATCAACATTCGTCCTCCATCTGTTCTCCCCCCTCCCCCCACCTCCTCCCACCTCCTCTCCTCTAAGTATTGGGCACGTGTGATGTTCCAGGCAATCTAGCAGCAGGGGACAGTGAGGCCAATGAGTAGAAGTGATAAAGGCTTATGGTGCAGGTCGTCCATGATCCAGTGAGGGCACAAAGGAGGGGGCCGTGTCCGAGGAGGTCAGGAAAGGCAGGGAAGGGATGCCGGGCAGAGCAGGGCTTTCTCTGGGGGTCTGGCCCCAGAGAAGAGCTTCCAGGTCTCATCCCGGGTTTACACACCAGCTGGAATCCCTAGGATCTTAACTGGAGTGACCTTTTCAATGCGTGACCTGCTTCACGCATCGACCCCTCTTGTGAGCCCTGTGACTTCCCCGGGAAGGGCTGAGGACTGGTCCCGGTGTTGGTGAAGTGGGCCTCCAGGCCTGGCTCAGAGGCAGCAGATGTTTCTGGACATGTTTCTGGACGTGGAAGAGAATTTCTAGCCAAGCGTTTAGCCCTCGTTGGACCCTGAGTTTGTTATGAGTTGGTAGAGAAAGAAACAAGAGGCAGCATTCACCCCTGAAGGAAAAACGGCATGCCACAGAGGGAGGGGCTGGCGGGTGGAAAGAAAGGCCACGCAGTTTTCTCAGGGAGCCGCCTGCTCCCCCTCTCACTCTCCCCCTCTTCCCAAAGATCAGAGCCTCCCTCTGGAAAAGCCGAGAGAGCGTTACATCCATTCCAGTTCCTTCTGCAGCTCAGGCTGCCAGGGAGCCGGGGATGTCAGGGAGGCCCCCGTGGTGCTGCCTTCATGGGAAAGTGGCTCCCGGAGAGAAGACGGGGAGGGGGGGAGAGGGATCAGGGTTGTGTGTGCTTGGCAGGCAGGTGCATGCCCGGCCCCCACCACCGTGCCGCCCACTGCCAGGCAGCTGACCGGGCCAGGCAGGCTGGGCGGACGCCCCCAGAGGCCGGTGTGAACCGGCCGGCGGGCCTGTGAGAGGCCGGAGCGCCCACGCGGCGAGGCGATGCAGCCTTTGCAGGACTCCGCAGACGGCACAGTACAGTGGGTAACCGCAGCCCGAGGAGCCAAGACAATAAAATCACAGCACGATCGCCGCTTTGAAAGATCAAACTCTCCTTTGGGGCTCAGCTTTCATTTTGCGCCTGGCAGATTCCACGTAACCCAGGCTTTGTGCGCAGCTGCTGGGCCGCGATTTAATTACGCATGCCATAACGGATACTTACCACCTGCAGGGCTAACTGTGAGTAACTTAGAAAGAGCGTTGCAGGCTGGACAAGCAATTCATTGCTCCAGTGTAACTCACCCGGTGAGGGAGAGGACAGGTGGGTAAACACGTGTCTGATACACTAATACCCACTCTGTGCTTGTGCTGGAGAGACTCCTGTCCACAGGGCGGCAGGCCTATGGCCACGCCTACGATGTGCTCACCCGCCATTTTCTCAAAGAAACGGGCAGAAGGGAGGCAGGGAGTGGAGAAACCAACTTTACAGCAAAGGCTTATATAAGACCTCCTCCCTCCAAACCACCCCCCCACTGAGCCTGCTCAGTTACCCCCTCCCCACACCCCCCCCCACTGAGCCTGCTCTGTTACCCCCTCCCCACCCCCACCACGGAGCCTGCTGTTACCCCCTCCCCACACCCCCCCACTGAGCCTGCTGTTACCCCCTCCCCACACCCCACCACGGAGCCTGCTGTTACCCCCTCCCCACACCCCACCACTGAGCCTGCTGTTACCCCCTCCCCTCACCCCCCCACTGAGCCTGCTGTTACCCCCTCCCCACCCCACCCCCACTGAGCCTGCTGTTACCCCCTCCCCACACCCCCACTGAGCCTGCTGTTACCCCCTCCCCACACCCCCCCACTGAGCCTGCTGTTACCCCCTCCCCACACCCCCACTGAGCCTGCTGTTACCCCCTCCCCACCCCACCCCCACTGAGCCTGCTGTTACCCCCTCCCCACCCCACCCCCACTGAGCCTGCTGTTACCCCCTCCCCACACCCCCCCACTGAGCCTGCTGTTACCCCCTCCCCACACCCCACCACGGACCCTGCTCAGTTAGTTACCTTGCTCCAGTTCCCCACTCTCCAGCTGGCGCAGGGGCGGAGGTGGCACCTCTTGGCGGGGTCCGGCCTCTGCAGGGCGGCGCAGTCGGAATCCACCCGCGTGCTGCACTCCACGCGGCGCCAGTAGGCCCCGAGCCCGCACGTGGTGGAGCACTGGCGGGGACAGAACACAGAGGCTGAGACACACCCACAGCACCTGCCTTCGGAGTTCCACTCACTAAAACCGCCAGCAGGCTGAGCACTCCCAGCCCTGGGCCCGGCCCCGGCCCCGGGGAAATGGCTGCATCTCGGCTGTTGGGGCCCAGGCACCAGGAATTTAAGTAATTTCCATTCTAATAAACAGCCACAGTTGAGAATCCCTGATTGATATGCAGGAGGACAAGCCAGCGCAAAAAAAAAGGGGGGGGGGTGGGGAGGTATTTGTAATGCTTTCAAGAATAAAGTTTAAAAAGGAAGGTTTGCAGGCTGAAGTGCCACCTGAAAAAAAAAATTCGCGGCAGTGCTGTTCCGGGGGACGCCAGCCCCACGCACCTGCCCCCCCTCCCCTCTGCACCTCACCGCGGACACCGCCACCACGTCATCTCAGCAGCCCTCCGCACACACTGTGCTGTCAAAGGCACCGCTACAAAGAAACCCAGGCTGGGGAAGCCAGCTTGCCCCAGGAGGGAGACTAGGATTTTCTGCTTCTACACCGCAGGGTAATGTTGCTACGGCAGCTTCTCAGCCTTCAGTGGTGGCGGGGTCACCGGGACACGCGGTGACCGGCAGGTTCTGGCCCGGGAGGTCTGGAGGTGCTAGAGAGGATGTCGTTCTAGCCGGCTGCCTGGGGGAGAGGGGCGCAGGTGCTATGGGTCCTCAGACCACAGACCACACGTGGAGTTAGTTAGAAAGATGCTACGTACGGCATGATGCTTTTCACTCCTTGACCCCATGGTGGTGAATAAATCACACGCATAGTCTATTCCTCACAAGATGTTTTAATTTGTTTATAACTCTTAAATAGCTCAGGGTTAGCACGGGGTCACCTTGAACACTGCACAAACGTACCTCCTACAATTTCCGGTATTCTACGTGCCTGGTGCTGTCCTGTGCTAGCTTTGACTTCTTCCCTCTCCCCTGCCCATCCTCAGAAGGCCTGTGAAACCCAGCTCCGGGCCAAGGAAGAAAAGGGGTGGAAGTTCCACCTATGGCATTTTGGGAAGTTTCTTTTGATGAGTTTATAAACAAAAACCAGCCTTACATTAATTTCCCTTGCTGAATTTTCACCCTCCATATAATTCCATGTTTCTCTCTGTGCAACTTCTTGGGTTAGAACACATATACAACAGATACGTTCGCTGCAGAATCATAGCAAAGCAGAGTAGAAAACAGCCTAGGGCCGTGGTCGGCAAACTGCGGCTCACGAGCCACATGCGGCTCTTTGGCCCCTTGAGTGTGGCTCTTCCACAAAACGCCATGGCCTGGGCGAGTCTATTTTGAACAATGGCTTTAGAAGAAGTTTTTAAAACATGTGGCTCTCCAGAGAAATTTTAATCGTTGTGCTGTTGATACTTGGCTCTGTGGACTGATGAGTTTGCCGACCGCTGGCCCAGGTCATCAGTGTTTCCAATGGGCTTGTGGCGCTCATCTCTCCTCCTCCTTCAAGTTGTTTGTGGGTTTTGGCTTGTATCTCTCAAGTTCCCAGCACTTTCTCTCCCGAACTGGACTACGTGTCCGTGACAGACAATGACCGCTGACGGGCACTGAGCACTGACCACCGGCGACCCCTTGCTCACACCATGCGCTTTGCAAAGGGACTTTGCAGCTCCTCCTGGCGGGCGGCGGTGGCATATAGTGACTTTGGCGGATAAAACGCAGTGGGCGATGCTATGCCTGTTCTCAGGGGGCCTGGCTGGGGTCAGCCCTCTCTCTGGGACCCCGTCTCCGCCACGGGAAGAAGGCTCGTCGGCTGTGGGGTGAGAGAGCATGTGGCACAGAGCGGGGTGACCCGGCCACGGCCATCCCAGCGCGGCCAGCGTCAGCCAACGCTCCGGCAGATGGATGCACGGCCGGCCAGGCTGAGGTCAGCTAAGCTGGGCCAGACCGCACAGCCTCCCACTGACCCACAGGCTCGTGAGGGAACATAAATGCTGACGGAGGGGTCGTGCGCGTTGGCTGTGTAGCGTTACTATGGCAATGGGCAGTTGTGGGGTAAACACTGTGTTTCCTAAGCTGCTGAGACAGAGCGGGCCCCGCCGGGTCATGAAGGAAGCTCCCGCCAGGCGTGTGGGGTTGGAAAACTGCACCCGGGGCCGGTTCCCGGTCCCAGCCCCGCTCCCGGGAAGTGGAAGCTCTCAATGGCTCCCGCGAGGTGGATGAATTTTTGGTGAACTACAATGCGTTCCGTAAGACGGGTTATTTCTGTCAGAACCAAGTGGCTACATTTGAGAGGGAATTCATTCTGTGCATCTTGATTAGAACATCATCAAGACGTGCCAACTAACCTCTGGGCTCCAACAGTCGTAAGGTTGAATGTGCACTCTTATTTATTTGGAGACAGTAATTTCTCACAGAATCGATGAACATCGATCAGTTAGCACCCATTAAGAATCTTCAGGACAAAAGCATGAGGACACAGTTAAGTTTAATAATTCCACAACTGCTTTGGGATGCGGGGGCCGGGTTAAAAGATGAGGGCGTGGGAGAGAAACTAATTCTGGGCCATCCTAATGCTACTTTTAAGTGAAGCTTTTGTATTAACTTGTGGCCTGAGACAGGCTTGTCCTTTCTTATTCGCAGCCCTACTGTGCGGGCTCTTCCATCGGAGGACTGTGATCGCTTACCGAAGGGTCTCCCCTTCGGACTGCAGCTCGGCATCTCCCTCCATCTCAATAGAAACGCCATTCTCCCCAAAGTCACCAGTGACCTGCTACGTGCAAAATCCACTAGGTCCTCTGTCAGTCCTTACCTTCCCAGACATCCATGTGCCATTTCTCTTGGCTTATGTCTTAAATAGTAGACTATCCTCATAGCCTTCCACATGGGATCGCTTTGTTAGCCAGGTCCCACGCCTGGCCCACCCTTCCTTGCACCCCACAGGTTAATGGGTGACCTCCTTCCCTCTCAGGGTCCTAACTTGTACCTACTGGTCTTGGCTACTAAGTCTTATATCCATTGTTCACCCCCCTCAGATCCACAAACTCTACTGGTTATCACCCAGATATCCCAGGGTCGCACCAATTTACCTTGATCCATAACTTCACTCATCCCCTTTCCTTGTCTCTGCTAACACTCACTCCTCCCCTATCATGTGCGGTATCTCCATTTACAGGAGCACGGACTAACCGACAGCCAAGATTAATTCCAACGGAATAGTCATGGCCAGGTCCTCTCCTCCTCTCTCCTTCCAAACCCCGCATCAATTATTCACAAAGCCCTGTGGGCATTCGTGTGAATTAGCACAAAACCCTGCTACTTCAGCATGGGACACGCTTCAGAAATGCTCACTGTCAGCATCCTCCTCAAAAAGCCCATTAGAACTTTGCTAACGAAAGAAGAAAGAAATCAGAGTAAAATGTCGGAAATCTCCATACTCGGAGCATAAAGATCTCTTTTCCTCCAGGACCTGCATTTTTCACACGCTCGTGGAGATGGTAAGATGCCGCTCCACGGACAGGAAACGCGACAGTTACTTAAGAAATCAAACACGGATCAACGTGCAGAGAGTTCAAATGTAAACAGAAAATTATGAAAGTTTGAATTTACCTGTTTATTACCAATTGAGTCAATTCTATGACCCAAGATGATGATTATTTCTTTTTTTTTTTATTGATATTTTACAGAGAGGAAGGGAGATAGAGAGCTAGAAACGCCGATGAGAGAGAAACATTGACCAGCTGCCTCTTGCACACCCCCTATCGGGGATGTGCCCGCAACCAATGTACATGCCCTTGACCGGAATCGAACCTGGGACCTTTCAGTCCGCAGGCCGACACTCTACCACTGAGCCAAACGGGTTTCGGCGAAGATGATGATTATTTCATACCAAAACACTTATACAGCTAATTTGTCAATTGGTGCTGAAATTCACTGGAGACAGTAGAGTGGAATAGAAAAAGTTAGAAGATTCATCATCCAAAGGACACGTGTGTCCTTAAACAAGTCAGTGAACCACGGATTACCTTAGTTTCCCTATTTATAAATTGCCATCAATCAGACCCTACATGCTCCCCAGGGTTGTCAAAAGGAGAAAAAATAAAATATTACACATGAGAGTGTTTTGGAAATTAACGTGCTTTATAAATTAAAGGTCTGTTTTTTTTTTTTAATATTAGCTATTATTACTTCACTTCCTTTTAGCTACAAACACGAGCCATGAAATGTCATGAAAATGCTGAATAGTTTGAACATGTGATTATTTTGCCACAAAGTCCTCCTTGGAGTTGTCAAATCACTTCTAACAAGCACATACACTGTGCAGTTGAAATCAAAATGGGTGTGAAATGATGTTGACGCCACCCACGATGGAATGGGTTCTAGAAATGGAAAAACAAATGTTACGCCAAATTCCTGCAGCCCCACAATGGGGACCAGCATTTTTCCATCCTATGTTTTTTTTCTCCCCTCCATATTCTAATTCTTTTCACAAGCTCACATCATCTTTCTGAATATAAGCACACATGCCCACAAGAAAGAAAATAATTGGGACAGCGAGCTGTAGACTTCTTTCAAGAGTGGGTGCTAGAATTCCATTCTACTTGTTCTCACTGGATGGGTTTAGGGTAGGTTAGCTTTCTGAATGACACGTGCCCTTTCTTTTGGCCTTCACCACGGGCTGATCACAGCTCACAGCTGGGGGGGGGGTCCCCTGGAGAGGACCTACACCCCCTCCTTGTCCTGCAAATGAGAAGCAGGCTCAGGGGAAGGGCCCGCTCCCCCACCACACAGCTGGCTGGCCGGGCCTCCGGGCGGGGTTCCAGATGCTTTTCACTGTACCTCACCACATCTGCTCTCTTCCCCGGAGGGTTTTTTTTTTTTTTTTTTTCGTTTTTGGAATTAGGGAAGTAAAGAGGGGGGTGAGGGCATAAACCTGATTGCTTCATGCTTACTCCACCTTAGACCGCATTTCAGACGAGCCCATTTTGAAACTTGCACAAGAATTCGTCAGCCTTGACGATTTTCCAGAGAGAAATGGGCATGCCGTAAGAATGGAACTCCTGCCCTAGCCGGTGTGGCTCAGTGAACAGAGTGTCGGTCTGCGGACTGAAGGGTCCCAGGTTCGATTCCGGTCAAGGGCATGTACCTTGGTTGCGGGCACATCCCCAGTAGGGGGTGTGCAGGAGGCAGCTGGTCGATGTTTCTCTCTCATCGATGTTTCTAACTCCCTATCCCTCTCTCTTCCTCTCTGTAAAACAAAAACAAAAACAAAAACAATAAAATATATTTTAAAGAAGAAAAAAAAGAAGTGGATCTCCTACCTCACTCCAGTTTCCGACGACCCAGCGCGCAGGGCCGCGGAGCGGGCGCTGCGGGTAGCTGGAGGCGTTCAGCAGGAAGCCCTCGGCCACCAGGCTGGCCGCGTCCTCCTCGGTGAGCACGGGGCCCGGGCTCTGCGGGGGGCTGCGGCTCACTGCCTTCTCTGAGGGTGCCGGCGGGGGGCCTCCCCCCGGAGGGAGGGACGGGGCAGCTGGCTTTCCAGGGGCCGCCCCCTCGGCTCTGGGCGTCCCGGTTGTGAGAGGAGCAGGCCCCGGGCTGGGCGGCCGTCCGGGCACGGTGCCTGCAGGTGGCCACAAGGATGGTGGAGGTGGTGCAAGGGGCACGTCTGCGCTTCTTTCCACGGAAGCCTCCTTCCTGGGGGCCGCGGTTTGGGTCCACAGGACAGAGCTGCTGTCAGTCCTGTCCTCAGGGGGCTCGCCGCCGGCCCCCGAGCCGCTGGGGCTCTCGGCGTCCGGCTCCTCGCTCAGGGTGCCGGAGGGGAAGGGCACCTGCCGGGCCCCGGGGCTGCTGGGCGATGCCCAGTCAGAGCCGCTCATGGTCGTGGCTAGAAGGCCCCCCTCGGAGGTGGGCCCCGGCTCTGCACTGGGGGCGCCCTCTCCCGGCGGCTGGGTGCTCGGCGGGCAGGCCGGGAGGATGGGCTGGGCGGCAGTCCCAGTGGGCATGGCATCAGGGGAGTCCAGCTTGGGGTGGATGGAGCTGTTCTGCCACCGTGTCACGCCCAGGTCTTGTTCCCGGGAGGCTGTGGTGGGATGAGGGCTGCTGGGGGCCCCGGTGGTGGTGGCCCCGGTGGTGGTGGCCACGGTGCTGGTGTCCACAGTGCTGGTGGCCCTGGTGCTGGTGGCCCCGGTGGTGGTGGCCACGGTGCTGGTGGCCCCGGTGCTGGTGTCCACAGTGCTGGTGGCCCTGGTGCTGGTGGCCTTGGCCCCGGGCCCCGTGGGTGTGGGCAGCGGTCTGGGGCCGGCTGGGGGCGGGATGGGCTGCCGGGGGTCACGCGCAGAGGTCGGCGGCCTCCTCCCGCTGGGCACGGAGCCGCGGCCGGGCACCAGGAGCCTGCGGTTGGCCGGGCACTGCTGGAGGCCGCACAGGGCCCGGCTGTTGGGCTTCCTCGTCACGTCGCAAGGCTCGTCGTGGTTCTTGGCGCAGGTGACACTGCGTGTCCGCACGCCGCCGCCGCAGGACACAGAGCACTGCAAGAGGGGGACAGCGGTCAGGGGGGCCTGGTCTCACTGCAAGAGGGGGACAGCGGTCAGGGGGGCCTGGTCTCACTGCAAGAGGGGGACAGTGGTCAGGGGGGCCTGGTCTCACTGCAAGAGGGGGACAGCGGTCAGGGGGGCCTGGTCTCACTGCAAGAGGGGGACAGTGGTTGGGGGGGCCTGGTCTCACTACAGGAGGGGGACAGCGGTTGGGGGGGCACTGGGTCTCACCCCCAGGCTGATGACAGACAGGAACACACTGCGGGGCTCAAACGGTCACCCCTCACCTCTCTGTTTCTGCTTTGGGGGACACGCCTTCACTTTCCCATGGAACCGTGTATCTGCTGAGACCACCTGAGGCTCAGAACCAACTACTTACTCGGAAAACACAAACCGTCTCTCACATTTGTGCAACCCCTTAGCCCTGTGCTTACAGTGCTCTGGGCGTCAAAGGGTCCTGAGTTTGGCTACTGATGTATGGCCCCCAATGAAGGAGGCCACAGGTCAACTCCCTCAGGATGTTTGGGTGCCATTGACCGGACAGGCTTGTAAAATCAGAGTAGCATAGAAGATAGACCCTTGTCTTCTTGTCTGATAATAAAGTTACCATTTAGTAAACAATTGCTATTTGCCAGGCACTATGCGAAGGGTTATAGTCTTTCACTAATCCTGTCTTTCTAAATGAGAAAAGGCAGAACGGGGGTTCAACACTAGCCCAAGGCCATACAATGAGGGCTTGCCAGGGCTGGAAAATCTAGAAACACTGCTATCCCACAAAAACCCATTAGTCTAGCTGCCAGGAGAGATAGGGGACTCAACGGACTAATATCCGCTTCATGGACTTATTTTACACGTGAAATGAGACACACTATGTAACAGAGAGAGCACTCAACAAACGATGGATGACATTATTGTTATTTCCAGCTATTCACTTTACTTACAAATAATTATATGTGATGAGCTTACTGCGTGCCTGGCACTGTTCTAGTACGAACTTAGAGAAATATTCATTTATTTAGTCCTCATAGCTTCCCTTGAGGCTAAGTACCACTTCTCGCCACATTTTGTGGACGGAGAAAACAAGCCACAGAAAAGAAGCAGGAACCACAAAGAGGTTACCGAGCCAGTAAGTGGCCGAGCCAGGCTTTGAGCCCAGGGACTCGTGTCCCAGAGACCATGAACTTCACCACTAGACCGACTGCCTCCCACAGGCTGGTCCCTGGAGCGGTGTCCCAGGTGAGCATGGAGCCACAGAAACTTTGATACCTTGTCCTTGTTTACAACATAAAGAGCCCCCCTTCTTTATCCTTCCAGCCAGAAAGTAAGTTGAGCAAAACGAGATGAGTCTTGTTGAAACTTGAGATTGGGGGGGTGGGGGAGACCTGAGTGTAGAGAAGGAGGGGCTGGCCACAGGGGCAGAGAAGCCCTCCCTGGGAGAAGCCTCTAGCTCCCACTATGTCTCCGCTCTGACCAGGGACTCAGGTGACCCTCCCCCCCCCTTTTCTCTCCTCGCTTGGGCTGGTAGATC
Organism: Vespertilio murinus; assembly: GCA_963924515.1. NCBI lineage: Eukaryota > Metazoa > Chordata > Mammalia > Chiroptera > Vespertilionidae > Vespertilio > Vespertilio murinus. The sequence goes on from OZ004705.1 coordinate 3,396,630, forward strand.
TGCCTGGACTGAGAAGGGCAGCTCATCGATTTGCCTTCCCTCCTTCCCCCACCTGGGGCAGTCCGGGAGGACCATTCCATAGGAGTCCCTGGGTCTTTTGGCCCAGTCACGTGAGAGCCTTAGACTCATCCACGGTGACCCGAAAGGCCCAGTGCAGACCAAAATGAGCAGGCATTTCTTGCCCATTACCCTGCTTGAATTAAGGTCAGCCGCAAGACAAAATCCAGACCACGAACACTATGTATATATAGCAAGAATCACTCTGTCTTCTCTCTTAAAAAGTAGCAGATCAGAGTTAGAACGCCAAAGCCATTTCATTGTATTCCGGCAAACAGAATATTTGAGAAGTTGAGGGCGAATGGATACCGCCATTAGCAAGACGGCAGAGGAAAGAAAGGAAGGTGAGTATTTTGATTCCGATTTAACTACAGGCACCTGTGCTGGCAACACCTGAACGCAGGCAGCGGCTCAGCCTTTCTGCGCTGCTCCGTCGAGGGGACGCTGGAAAGTGCATGCCCTGTGTCTGAACAGACGCAAGTGCTTGTCACCTCCTGCCAGCATGTCGGTCCTTTGCTCCAATTAAGTCTCGTAATTTTGCTCCCCATAAACAGGAACACAATGAAAAGAACGCCTCGGCCAAACATGTAATTGCAGTTCTGTTAGACAGCCTGAGGACTCTGGCAATTAGTAAATTCTACGAGACAAAAATTAAGTGCTTCTGATGCAGCCAAAACATTTTTTTTATAAACAGATTTGATGGGCCAGCCGCAGAACCCCACTCAGCCTTGTTTCAACAACAGCGTAATTTACAACGCTGGCTCTCCTCGTTCCGGGGGAATGTTCTGGACTATGGCTGGTCAGGCCACGTGCAGCAGTGCTGCTGTCGGCAGTACACCCGTATTAGTTGGTAGGTACATTTTCTTTACAGGTGTACCTCTGTCTTTTGTTTCTGTCCTCGCTCCCCATTTGATAGGAAGTTCTTACAGTACAGGGACCGTACTTGCCATTAAAAAAAAAAATTCAGCCGAAACTGATGTGGCTCAGTGGATAGAGCGTTGGCCTGAGCACTGAAAGGTCTCAGGTTCGATTCCTGTCAAGGGCATATACCTTGGTTGCCGGCACATCCCCAGTAGGGGGTGTGCAAGAGGCAGCTGATCAATGATTCTCTCTCATCGATGTATCTAATTCTCTATCCCTCTCTCTTCCTCTCTATAAAAAATCAATAAAAAATATTTAAAAAAATTCAGCTACATGACCAAGAACACATTCTGGACAGGATTAGAAGCTAAAGAAGCCCAAGCTGTGACTATGAGCTAATCAATGAAATGGAGTTTTGGAAATAAGGTCATCAAAGTGGCTGTAGCCAGCGGAGTTTGTGTGCAGTTAGTTATCTGCAGGGGGAAGGGGGGGGGGAAACATTGCTTATACAAATTTTTGAATTCCTCTTCAGGTAACACTTTCAGAGCAACTTTATAAGTGATTAAAACGAATCTCATTTACTCATAATAAAGTATAATTTTTTAAACAGAAAGATTTTATCGGAATCGGTCACATGCCTCCCTTACCCACCAAACTTGGCTCTAACTGGTTCCCCTGAACCCCGTGTTTTCCATTTCTCCGAAGGTGAGTGCTCATGAGTGCTCCTCAGACGTTCTGGCCAACGGGAGCACTCCCGTGGGAAGTGTGGGGCTTCCCAAGGAAGCTCGGGGAGAAGGCATCCATGGGTAAACCCTGCCCTGCGGTGGTGAGAGAGCATGTGCTCGCCATCGCTCCTGAGGCCGCTGACTGAGGGTGCGTAAGGAGACAGAGCGGGGCCCCAGGGACTCCAGGACCCGGGAGGAAAGGGGGTCCATTTCCACCACCAACCCTGTGAGCGTGAGCCTGGGTGCTACCGGGGCCTTGGGGACCCAAGGAAAGCGGAAGCTGGAAGTTTTCATGACTGAGCCCACTAATTTATAGCTCCATGCAGAGAATTAAGCCAAGTTAACTTTGGCGAATAATAGTGGCCGTCCTAGCCGAGACCGGTTTGGCTCAGTGGATAGAGCATCGGCCTGTGGACTGGAAGGTTCCAGGTTCGATTCTGGTCAAGGGCATGTACATTGGTTGCGGGCACATCCCCGGTGGGGGGTGTGCAAGAGGTAGCTGGTCGATGATTCTCTCTCATCGATGTTTCTAACTCTCTATCCCTCTCTCTTCCTCTCTGTAAAAAAATCAATAAAATATATATTTTTTTAAAAAAATAGTGGCCGTCCTAAACCTGGGTCAGGCCTGGAAAGGCGGGTGTTTGAGAGAGAGGCACCTTGGAGGGGCAGGTGCACCGCCTGTCACACCCCCTCAGAGCAACCCTTCCTGGTTTCGCCTGACTGGAGTAGCTCCAGGGAGACGTAAGCACGGCCAGTGTCTCACCCACTGGCTCTGGGGGTGGGCGGGAGCCCTGGCGTGCTGCCGGTGGTTTAACTACAGGCCCACAGGCCCTGATGATGTATCACTGCGCTGTGTGAGCCTGTGGAGCAGGCCAAGCCCCTCCCCCGCGGTGTTTGACCTCTGGACAAGGGGGAGGAAGAGCCTGTAAGGATGGGAAACAAGCCAGTGGGACCCGGGCAGTGGGGATGCAGGAGGCGGGGTGAGGGGCGATGCTGGCCACGGCACCGTTTCCTCCAGGGCCGCTTGGATTGAAGAGGAAGGGAGGCGCGGACAATGCCAGGCTCCCTGCGGACCCCGGGGCTCACCTCACTCCAGTTGCCTACGGTCCAGTCCGACGGACAGAGGATGTCCCTGTTGCAGGACACGAGGGCCTTGGGCTTCAGCAGGTGCAGGCAGTCGGCAGCCGGCAGAGCCTGCTCATCGGAGCCCATGGTCTGGATACACAGCACCGTTCGCGTCTTCTCTCCGTGGGGCCCACACGTCGCCGAACACGCTTCCCACTGCCCTGCCCACCACCTGCAGACACACGTGGACACGGGAGAGAAGATCACCAAAACCCCCGTTACATTATTCTTAAAACAAGCAAGTTAACTTAATTCCTTTTATTTAATCCCTTTGTGAATCTGCATGCTTGACTTAAGCGTCGAGTCAGATTTTTTTTTTTTGCTTGTTTATGTCATTTTCATTGTGTTTTGATGTGTGGGAAATACTGTACATGTGGGTAGATTTGGAGGTTCTGGCATTAGCATGAGAATGAGTCCATTCTGAGGTCCTGGGCAGTAGCATTAGGTGGCTGTGCTGCTCAGCAGACGGATCTGGGTTCAAATCCAGACTCTGCCCCGTGTAGGTAATTGCGTGGTTTCCAAGCTTAGGAGTTCTGTGATTTGGTGGGGGATCTGCTCCGCCCCTCCCAGCTTTTACACCATGCCTGCCGTGAGTCGCCTCTATTAGTTCCCGTAACAAAGCACCACACAGTTGGCAGTTTAAAACAACAGAAATCTAGTTTCTTACAGTCTGGAGGACAGACATCCAAAGTCAGCATGACTGGCATGAAACGGAAGTGTAGGCAGGGTGGCACTCTCCGGATGCTCTGGGAAGGCCTGCTCCCGGCCTCTTTCGGGCCGGGGTGGCTGCCAGCATTCCTAGGCTTGGAGTCCCTCATGCCGATCTTTAAGGCTGGTGTCTTAGCGTTTTTCAAACCTCTCTCTGCTCCATCTTTGCATTGCCGTCTCACATGCGCTGGTGTGTGTGTGTGTGTGTGTGTGTGTGTGTGTGTGTGTGTGTGTATGGTGTGTGTGAGTGGTGTGTGAGTGGTGTGTGAGTGGTGTGTGTGTGTGAGTGGTATGTAAGTGGTGTATGTGTGTGTATGTATGGTGTGTGTGTGGTATGTGTGTGGTGTGTGTGGTGTGTAAGTGGTGTGTGAGTGGTGTGTGAGTGGTGTGTGTGTGTGTGTGTGTGTGTATTATTCCTCTGCCTCTCTCTCTTTTAAAAAAAATATATATTTTATTGATTTTTTACAAAGAGGAAGGGAGAGAGATAGAGTTAGAAACATCGATGAGAGAGAATCATCCATCAGCTGCTTCTTGCACACCCCCTACTGGGGATGTGGCCGCAACTAAGGTACATGCCCTTGACCAGAATCGAACCCGGGACCCTTCAGTCCACAGGCTGATGCTCTATCCACTGAGCCAAACCAGTTTCGGCTGCCTCTCTATTATAAGAACACTTGTGATGACATTTAGGGCCCAAGTGGATAATCCAGGATAATCTCTTCATTTCAAAACTCTTACTCACATCAGCAAAGATCCCTTTTCCAAGTTTGCAGCTGCGGGAACAGGACATGCTGTCTTTGACCTGGTGTTCAGCCACCACATTCAGGGCCCATGTCCAGTCCCGAGAGCTGGGTTAGTTAAGAGTTACTTTGTCAGGGCTCCCCCTCTGTGTCTACAGGGGTTCAGCCCTGGCTCTTTCCTGCCCACCGGCCTCTGCACTCTTGCCCAATACCTATGTCCTTCTAACTCTGCCTGTGTCTGATTACAGGGTCATCTCCAACCAGAACGTTCCGGAATTGTAGGGCAGAGGTAGGAAGAAGTAAGCACCCTGTGGAAAGGGAATTCTGGAAAGAGTGAAGTCCAGTTTGTAGCTTCAGGAGAACAAGAAAATGTCAGATACAGGCTGATGTCTGTTATAAAACAGGACATCAGCTGATGCCCCATCCACGACCTCTGACCCCATCGTTTTTAGGCACCCAGCGTGGGCTTGAGCCCGGGAGTGTGTGCGTCAGATGCTCTGGTTCCCACCACACTGGCTCAGTGCTTGCTCCGCTTCAGATCCGGCCCAGAAGAGAGGAGGGGTGCCAGCCTCCTGCGGGGGCGTCTGCTGCTGGCAGACCTGCTGCGGGCTTCGGAGCCTTGGATTCCACCCTCTGCCATCCCAGCTGCATGATGTGCCTGAGGCAATGGACTGGCCTTCCTGTCAAACTGGCACAACAGCAGCCACTTTCCAAGCAACTGAGAGCAATAAGGAGAACGTGTCAGGCCTCTCTAAACCGTGGCCAAGACTGGAGGAGGCACTTAGAACACCCCTGCTGTTTGCTGCTCTTCCACGTCCACACTAAGCACTTTGACACCAGCTGTGTGGCGTCCAGGGCTCCGTCCCGCCAGGCTGCCCACGCCCTGCCCTTCAGACACCCGTGGCAAGCCCATGTTGTCCCCCTGGGCTTCCGACCTCCTGGCTAGAAACCGAGGGGTCCCAGGACCTCCTCCTCGGCACTGGTAATTTGCCGGAGCGCCTCACAGAGGTGCTTATTTCTTCCTACCTCTGCCCTCCATTTTCCAGAATGTTCTAGCTCAGGTAACCTCTGATTCGCTAGGTCCCTGGGGCACTGTTAGAGGATCGCTCAGGAACATCCAGAAGACAGAGGCATAGGGCAAAGGGCACAGAGCTCCACACCCTCTGCAGGCGCCCCCCCTCCCGGCGCCTCCGTGTGGCTCAGCACAAAGCTCTCCCTGTTATTTATTTATTCACTGGAGGCTTCATTACAGCAGCACAACTGATGAAATCGCTGGCCATTAGCAAGTAATGCAACCTCCAGTCTCTTTCCCCTTCCTCATCCTTCCTTCCCCCCTTCCTCCTTTCCCTCCCTCCCTCCCTCCCTCCCTCCCTCCCTCCCTCCTTCCTTTCTTCCTTCCTTCCTTCCTTCCTTCCTTCCTTCCTTCCTCTCTCCCTCCCACCTTCCCTACCTCCCTCTTATTCTCTTTTTCTTTTTTAACTCAAACCCCTCATAATAACATCCAAGCCACCTTCTACGACCCCAATATGACTAGTAGAGATTAATCTCTCTATTAAAGTGGTTCCCACCACAGGTGATTGTCCCACAGCGGACATTAGGAGACCTTATGGGTGTCACGGGTGGGGCAGGGTGCTGCTCAGATCTGAACAGCTACCGACCAGGAACACTGTTGGGCACCCTACAATGCGAAAGACAGCCCTCCCCCCCCCCACCCATCACCCCTCCCAGCAAAGCACTATCGGCCCCCGATCTCAACAGGGCCAAGGCTGAGGAAGCCGGGGTCGTAACCCCGCTCCTCCAGGCAGCCAGCCGTGGGCACCGTGGGCACCGGGATCGAGGTGTCCACATGCCGTCTGGAGGCGGCTGACCCCGGGGAAGATGCTCTCAGAAAAGCCACACGCAATAACAGAAACACTTTCGGGCGACGAGAAAGCACTCTCCCGAAATTGGTCTTCCTAAAGAATCACACGCCAAGCACACCAGCTCAGCAGGCAGCCCCGCTCTCCGCGGAGGGTCCTCGCTCCAGCACAGCCGGGGCGGTGGCTCCCCGTGCGGACTCTAACGGAGCCCGGGCCCGGGGCACCGGGCAGTGTGCACAGTGGACACGGCGCTCCAGCTGCCCGCGGGGCTCACCTGGGCGGACAGTCCTTCTCCCAGCACTTCTTCTGCCTCCCGTTGGGCTGTGTCTCTGGGTCGCAGAACGTGGCCTTCACCATGCCGTGGCCCTTCTTCACGCAGTGGGCCGTCTGGCGGCGGATTCCTGGGGGGCGGGGGAGAGGGGAGCAGGAAGGTTCACACCCATTTACCCCCAGCCCACAGGCCCGCTGTCAGGCCCCGGTCATGCCAAGGGCCTGTGTGCACAGCTGATGGGAAAGCTGCCCGGAGGCATTTAGTTCTTAAAGTGGGGCAACGGCCGGTCCTCGTATTGGCCACGTTCCCTCTGCAGCTGGCAGTGCATGGAGAGACCAGATGTGCAGGTGGACTCACCTATAACCCAACACACGTGTTAGAATCCAGCTGTGTGGATAACATACACACACACACACACACACACACACACACACATACACACGCACATGCACACGCACACCAAATAAAAAGCGGAGTGAGATTTGAAGAAGGAAAGCAGACATCACCAGGTGTTCCAACCCAAATTGCTACGTGACGTGTTTAGTAAGGAAACAGAGGAGGCAGGGACCTTCCTGGTGGCTGGGGTTCATCCATGTAAGACAGGAGTCAAATGCAAAACCGGGTTCAATCCCCGAGTGGTAGGGGTGCATGTGGCGGACAACCAATCGATGTGTCTTTTTGATGTTTTGATGTTTCTCTCCCACTCCCTCCCTCCCACTATCTCGGAAAAAAAAAAAGCAATGAAAAAATATCCTCGGGTGAGGATTAACAACCACCAAAAATATCCTTTAAAATGACTCAACAGCATTATATTAAGCAAAACAGTATTTTTATCCTTTTTGAAAACAGACGTAAGCTTTCAACCATGCAGGCTTTCTCAACTGATAGACGATGTGTTATTCTTATTTTGTCATAAAAATAAACCACTTTCATCGGCTGGAAGCAACACTGTAAGGGGAACTTGCTGGCACAACGAGCGAGTCGTTGTTTGGAGAGACAAACTCCCTCAGAGCCGCTCGGACCGCGAGTGGAGAGGGATGGAGAAGGGCCGACGCTGTGCCTGCCGCTGCAGCGTGGAAAACAGAAGACACCTAGATACGTAGAAGTTTTATTAGAACATTGGGTCATTTGGCAAGCTCTTGACGTCAGAAAATCAAAGGAAGCGAGCAGGTGACTCGCAGAGTTCGGAAACATTCCCACGGCTTGCTCCTGCGCAGGAATAGCAAGGGCCAGAGTGCTCAGCGCTCCTGGCTCGAGGGGGAGGAAGGGGGCACAAACCATGAAATAAACCCCCTTCAGGACGATAGTGACATCACCCGGGTCAATCTGCTGGGCCAACAGTGAGGGGACAGACGCAGTGGTCACACACATACTGTCGAGTGCGTCATGAAAATTAATAAGGATGCGTCGGCGTTTCTCTGTTGGAATGAATGGTCTGAACTGATCTAACAGTTTGTGCAAAAGAATAACGCCAGCAGCATAGTTGATTATGTATGTTTATGTGTATATCTTGTGTGTATATGTGCTTATGCATTCTTATACAGAGAGAGGTGAGTGGCAGCAATGACAGAAGGGGTGGGAGGTAGCAGGTAGGGTGATTTTGTTATTTTGAGGGACTCATGCTACCCATGAAGTGGGACAGTGTTATCTGAAGGTGGGATCGGATTGGCTGTAAATGTACACTGTGAACTCGAGGGCAATCACTGAAAGAGGAAACTTGGTCACTCCAGGTAAGGGTTGTCATTGTTCATTCACCAAGTGCAGACCTCCACTGCGTATCACTTGAAGCTTATTTTATATATTTAAGCATGTGATGAACCCCTCTTTCCATAGCACATGCTTAATTGAGCCCATCTCAACAAATCCTCCTACTATCTTCATGCAGTCCTACCTTTAATATAAACCCTCTAGCTATTGTTAGAGATCAATATCTGGACTTGGCTGGTTTTCCCTGACAATGACAGTGGACAAAGTCAGATGGATTGGCACCAAGGTCTGTTGAGACAGTAAAAAACGTATCTGTTTCCGGTTTTGCAAGGAAGTGAATTCTGTCTGTTATGCATCAGTATGTGGTCACACATCAGGGACGGAGAGGAAAATGTGTCCCTATTTACCGTTCTCCTGTTGTGTCAAAGTATGTGGCCAGATCTCAAACTACAAGGATAGCCGAGCTTTAGGAGGAATGCTGTCAGATACACCCTGAAAGGATGCGTCAGTCACACCTGTCCCACACGTGTTTACTTCCAATGAACACCATCTAGATTCCTAGGTGGCTTAGGACAGTTTGAACCATCTCTAAGAGTGTTGTGTGGTCTTTGGAATTTTTAATGTTTGCCTTTTCCTACTGGAACACGATGCTCCCTACACAGAGGGTCAATGGCAACCTCCAGGGCGAATCCAGCCACGTGGGGGAGGGAATGCCTGCAGCTCACGGCAGAGCAGGGAGCGTGCTCCCCTTTGTGCCGCCTCCGTTGTGCTTGTAGCCCCGAAAATGCCGAACAGAGGAGTCCACAGAGCACACACCGGAGAAGGTCACGATCAGAAATGACGACCCATTTTCTGACAATGGCGCCATCAGTACGCGTCTTATAGGAAACAGGAACTGTTGGCTAGAATGGGTGACAGCTGCCCGAGTGTTGCGGTATTAGAGACACAATGGCAAGAAGGTGGCTTTACATCTTTACAAAAGCGGTCTATGTTCTTGTCTAATGAAGAGCCTGGAGCTTCCTAGTGAGCCAGCCTCGGGGCCAAGCCATTTCTGCAGCTGTTTCTTCCCAGATAACCCAGTGGTTGGGCTTCCATGGCTGACCCTTTGAAGGGCAAATCAGGTGAATTTTCCCAGCAAGCCTTTCGTCATGGGTGGTAGCACTTGTGACTCCACCCCCTTCCAAGTTTTCCTGGAGGACAGCTAGTCCTAAATTGCCCCAGGCTCACCCCAAAGTCTGCCCTGGGGGTAAGGCAGGAGGGAAAGCAAGTGAGGCTGAGAGGACAGAGGAACGGACAAGAGCTTGGAGAGAGGACCTTCGCTGGTCTCCAGGGAGGGTGCCCCTGACCTCTGAAAAGGGGGCGATGGAACACAGGCTGGCTTTGCGACATTTCGCTAAGTTTGTAAGATTGTATTGCCAGTTTTTAACATGGATTTATGATCTAGAACAAAGGTAATAAAAATTGTTAACTTGTCAGACTAAGGAAAGAGCATATTAGTGAATTTATGCCTAAATAGCCTCTGCTTCAAAGGCACAGTAATAATAGGTAACATGTATATATATATGAAACATTAAATCATAAAATGTAAAGATATACAAAGAGAAAGCCAAGAAGACACGATGCTGCTGTGTAGGTAAATATTCCCGCCGAAGGATGAGCAGCATTCAGGGAGGGCCTTCCAGGCTCTGGGGCAGAAGCCATGAGTGGGGCCCCTGCTCAACTCGGTGACGTCTGAGGACCTGAGTGCTCACGCGAGAAGGGAAGGAAATGAGATTGCCCTCGTCTCAAAGCTTTAAAGCCTTAACTAGTGATGAGCCCCAGGCCTAGGACGGGGATAAAACAAGGATTCCGCTTTTACCCAGGAGCTCAGCCAAGGTGCCTGCTGGCTCCATGATGATTTCTACCATCTCCTCAATGTCTCTAAGAGACCGCCATGCTGATCGAGCTTACCAAGTCCTGTTCTGGAAGGAGGTCTCAGCGTGGCCAGGAAAAAGATTCCAAAACACTAGGAAGAGTGGGTGCACACTAGGAGAGAAGGGGGGAATGGGGAAGGAAAGAGAAAAAAGAAAAAGAAACTAAAAGGAAATCACATTCAAATCAAGCCTGTAAATTATAATTCTAAAATACCCAACAAATTTGATGCTAAGAAAAGCAACAACATAATGACAATGGGGATTCATTCTGGACAAGATATAAGGCCACACTATGAGCTGAATGTTCGTGTCCTCTCATGTTCATTCGAGCCCTCACCCCCAGTGTGATGGCCTTTGGAGATGGGTCTTTGGGGCCCCATGAAGGCTGGCGTGGGTCCTGAGGTAGGCACCCTGATGGAATGAATGCCCTTCTACACAGAGAGAGGGACTCGAGCAGCCTTGCTCTCTCTGCCACGTGAGGCCACAGCGAGACGCTAGTCATTTACCAGCCGGGAAAAGGATTCTCACTAGGAGCAGAATCCCCCAGCACCTTGATCTTGAACTTCGCAGCCTCCAGAACTACCATAAATGAGAAATAAGTGTTTGTTGTTTAAGCCACTCAGTCTAGGGTGATTTGTTAGAGCAGCCCTGAGCTGACTAAGACAGGCAGTCTGACAAACACTTAACGTCAGCATGACACTCACTGCCTTGGGCACTTTCACCTAGAAATCTCTGGGGCACTTTAATTAAACACACAGAACCATGAACTCTTCTTCAGAGCTGTCTTGTGTCACATTGTCCAAGTCTCCGTGAATGACACCACCATTTAGCCGTTACCCCAGGGAACACAGTGGTGCTATCCTTCAACCTTCCCTCACGCGTAAACCACTCTCAACTACCAGATACACTGAATCAATCCTGTCCAGTCTGGTCTAGTCTAGCTTCTAAATTTCACCATATTTATATAATTTTGCCATTTGTGGCATCTTAATTCTTGTTGAAACCACTGTTAGGACTTCCCTATGCCACTACAAAGATCTCCTATCTCTTTCCCTTGCCTCTGGTAGTCAACTACCAGGGGAAAGGGAAAGGGAGTAAATTTGGGAGTACTTTTCAACTTGCTGTTTTTTAAAAAAATTGGTTTTAGGGAAAGAGGAGATGGGGAGAGAGAAAGAGAGAGAGAGAGAGAGAGAGAGAGGGAAACATGGATATGAAAGTGAACCATCTATTGTCTGCCTCCTGCATGCCCCCTACTGGGGATCAAGCCTAAAACCCGGGCATGTGCCCTGACCAGGAATCTAACCTGTGACCGTTTGGCATGTGGAATGACACTCAACCACCTGAGCCACACTGGCCAGAGCTCTTCAAGTGTTCCTGTGCATTTTTCCTTTAAACATGAGGATTGAAACAAACATGACATAATGGGAAGATCTGATAAAGCTGAGTGGTTGATATATAGGAGTTTGTCATTACAGATTCTGTCTTGCTGGGACATTTGAAATGCTTTTCCAGTGTAAAAGCATAAAACTAAAATAATACAATACTAAAAAGAAAAGAAAAAGATTGTATTACCTGATCATAAGCTTTTTACTCTGGGAATCCATCTCTATATATAAAAGCCTAAGTGATCAGCAGATAGTTTGGCTGGTAGCTATGATGCATATTAACCACCAGAGGGCAGACGCTCAACACAGGAGCAGAAACCACAGGCCTGGAAACATGGAACAGACTGATGAATCTCAGAGGGAAATGGTGGTGGTGCGGGGGGGCGGGGGTGCAGGGAAGGGCAGGAAGAAATTAACCGGAGATCTTATACGCATACGAAATGCCCAGTGCATGACCGGCGGGGTCCCTTGATCTGGCCTGTGCCCTCTCTGAATCCGGGACCCCTTGGAAGATGTTAGAGAGCCAGTTTCGGCCTGATCCCTGTGGGCCACGCTGAGGGACCCCACGGGTGCATGAATCCATGGCACTGGGCCTCTAGTTTGGTATAAGTTTCTTAACATTATTGTAATCTTTATACTAGGTGAAACTAGCAATTCCATGTGCAAAATAACACTAACAAGATCGTCCTTTACATGGATGGCCCAACGATGCTCATCAGAAAATGATGATTACTGAGGAATTGGTTATGGGAATCTTGCTTTGTCTAGTCTAGCCAGTGAAAGACAATGCATCCCTGAAAGTGAGAGCTCTGAAGATTGAATAGCGCATGGAAAGGCACCCATGTTGTGGTGTTAAGTGAAAACAGGTGTGTATAGGTATGCAAATACATCCATATACACACCACTGTATACACATCGATGAATACTGAAAGGCAATAAAGCAAAGCACCAAAGTGCATGTGGAAGGGTGGTGACTTTGTTTTAATTTTTCCGTAACGTAGTTCACTTACTTTCATGATATAGAAAGTTCTCTCTTAAAGGAAATAAGCTGTATCTCTGAGTACAGTGTTTTCGGCGGGCTTCCATTTTTCTGGCTAGCTGTATGTGTCCTCTGGGAATAGTATCAGCATTTCATTCTCCGTGTGTGAGAGATGTGGAAGGCGACAGGCTGTCTTTCCTCTCTGCCACAGAACAGAGCTCACCGCCCCCGGAGTCAGCGTGGCTGAAATGGCCTGGTCGGTGCCGTTAAGGGTTAACCGTTGCCTGAGGGAGCAGAGGCAGTGCTGCAGGACCATGACGCCTGACTCACACTTCGGAAGGAGGCCTCGTGCCTCAGCCAGCGGGGGGTGCATCGTTATGGTCACTGCACACATCGGCCATTTCCCTTGTGCTGCCCATGCTCTGAAACATGCCCATGCCGTGCAAAGGGCTCATTCATGTTGGAACAGAAGGGGGTGGGGGATGGATGTTCTCCTGTTTTAGTGAGGCAGAAAGTTCCAGGAGAGACTGGGACATGATCCAAAAGGAGAGAGAGAGGCACGGTCTTTCTCACACGTCTCTACTGTGAAAGCCCCCCAGCTGAGCGCCAGGCCCTGACCCACTCTGGTGGGCCTGGCCAGGTTCACGGGCCCTGCAGGGGGAGAGCCGTGCTCTGCAACGTCCACTCGCCCCTCTGAGCTCCCAGCCCCTCTGAGCGGGAGATCGTGCCCAGAGGACTAAGTGCCACAATGAAACGTGAGCAGGAGTGAAGTGTGTCCATTCCAGGCCAAGGCCCTTGCTGGGAGGCAGTCTGCCTCTCCCATTTCTCTCACCCTTTTCTCTCTTCCCCTGTGGGGCCCGCTGGAAACCACGCATTTCAGATGTCTTAGCTTGGAGGTTAAGCAGGGCCGCCCAACCTGCCTCAGACTTGGAAAGGGTAAAAAACAAACCATTGTGTTGAATTCCTGACACACACACACACACACACACACACACACACACACACACACACACTTTTTTTTTTTTTTTTTTTTACTGTAGCAAAACCTACCCCAACCTCATACTTGACAGCAAGGAATCTCTCCAACCCCTGATTTTGTCAGAAAAAAACGACTCTCCCGGTTGAACTAAAAACTTCATAAATTTGGGCTAGGAATTAGGTTTATGGGATTTGGCCACGATGCACAGCGTGTCTTTGGGTGTGTTGCTTGACTTTTGTGGTCCTCATATCCTCAACCAGAGCACTGGCTGTTTTAAGTCTTCCTGTTTTGGGTTTTTTAAAAACACATGGGACCCTTTCCTTAATCAAAACCTTTCACAAACACCCGTCTATAAGCCGATGGAAGAAAGACTGTCTCTCCATTTAGACCGTGATCTGTACATTTACTCCTCACGGGGTCCCCTGGGCCATCTCCGGGGAACCCTCCGGACCACGGCACAGAGGGCAAACCACTGGCCCAGAAGCCTCCCCGGCCCGTCCTGGAGCTGGCGGGGGCCCCACGGGGAGCGCTGGCTCACCTGTGCCACACGTCACGCTGCACTCTGTCCAGCGCCCATACTGCCAGGAGTACGTCAGCTTCTCCACGTCATTGTCCAGGCCATCTTTCCGGATCGTGTACTCATACTTGATGCCAGGGTTAGCCACCAGGAACAGCAGCTAAAGGGCCAGAGGAGAGGGGTCGGCCCAGCGGTCATGACTTCACCCTGGAATCCACAGCCATGTAAAGGTCCTACACCGTGCCTGTCGGCTTCAAGGAGTGACGAAGCAGGCACTGGAGAACTGCCATTCACTGCACATGTCTCTGTACACCTGTTTCCACCTATATCTACCTTTATACCCACCAACAATCACCCCCAAATAAACAGCCCGTGTCAGCCATGCTGGAAACGGAAACCAGTCCTCCCGATGGATGGTTTTAGGGGCTCTGGCATCTCATTATGGGGGTTTCAGCCACTTGTAGTCAATAAAGGATTGACGGCACAAATTAATATCTTGCTTCCCGTCCTGTTCCCTGGTAGAAGTTTTTAAAATATATATTTTTTAATTGATTTTAGAGAGGAAGGGAGAGGAATAGAGAGACAGAAACATCAATGATGAGAATCATTGACCAGCTGCCTCCAGCTCGCCCCCTATTGGAGATCGAGCCCGAAACCCAGGCATGTGCCCTTGGCCGGAATCGAACCTGGGACCCTTCAGTCCACAGGCCGATGCTCTATCCACTGAGCCAAACCGGCTAGGGCAGTAGAAGTTTTAAGCATTCTTCAGTGGTGTCTCCTAGCAAATTTGGGGAAATTAGAAAAATTGGGGAAAATTAGAAAAATCCGAACGGAGGTTCATGCCAGCAGTTCCCTTGCTGCGTTACCTGGAGCCACACGGACTCGTTGGTGGGGCCGGCGGCCATGAGCTTCTCCTGGTCTCCGTTCCTGTCATACTGAAAGACGGTGCCCGCCATCTTGTAGTTCCCCTTCCACTGGATGGTGAGGGCTCCGTTGAGGTAATACTTCTCGGGGTCTTCGCTCCTGATGGCCAGGAAGTTCCCAGCTCCCTTCACCTCCATTACCCGGATGTCCCGTGCTCCCTTGGGGATCAGTCCGATGTCCACATAGCCTGAGAAGAGAGGGCACGGTGAGTGAAAGAGGCCAGTTAGCTCAGCAGAACACAGCTGGCTCCTGGCACTTGGTTCCTTCTCATCATGTAGCGTCCCTGGCCTCCTCCTGGGTGGTCATTGGGATTGGCAGAGGTGCTAAGTATGGAGAACTTTAAAGAGCTGGGCCGCAAGCAGAATTCTCAGGAGCTCTGTGACTCATGGTATAAGCAATTTTGCGAGGAGAAGCGAAATAAATGCAGATTGTGTGCTCCGAAGCTTTTGAGCTTGATCCAGCATTTGCTTTTCTGTGATCTTATGTTGATGGCTTGGAAATTTACATCCCCTAGCTAGCTTCTCAAAAGCATCTCTTCTCCCCGAGTTTTCGCTGTTGCCAGATTAAGCATCCTAACATTACATTGGCTACATCCTTTTTGCTCCTCCTCATTGCCTGGAGGTTAAAGATGGAGTCTTAGAGGTAATTTAATCACAGTGTAAATTCTGCAGGAGAATCTTGGGTTGATTGCCACCCTGGTGCGCTTGAATACGGCCTGTGATGAGGAACGCGGCCTGAGCACAGCTTTTTATATTGCTAGACAAGTCTACTCATTAGAGAGAGTTTTTTCTTAGGTTTGCTGAAATATGAACTTATATTTTACTCTCATGTGTTCTAATCCAGCCTTCTAAAAAAGCACTGAGGACATCCATTTAACGATGATGATCTATTCTAACCAGTCTTCCTGCTTCCTGGTTATTCGTGGTGAGAGGCACACTGGAGGGGAAAGTGCCTGAAACCAATCATTGTCCCACTAACAGAGAGATGTGGACAGGGAATCGGGAAGGCTGGTCAACCTTAAGCTCTGAAAGGTCGGAGCTAACCACTCATTGCTTAGCTGAGACATTGGTAGTTGAAGCAGCCTCCACCTGCTCGTCTTATGTAAATTCTTGCTGATTGGCTATCATTGGAATTTCCTGCCTAAAGGATGAGAGTATATCCCATAACCTTAATAAAGGGGATAGCAAAGCCATAGTGGGGTGTAGTCCTCCCCACAGAGGTGTAGTCCTCCCGCCTGGCCCTCAATATTCCCAAATTAATTCTTTTCTAGCCTCTTTCCTTTGTGTTCGGCCTTCTCTAGAACGGGAACCCTGAACCCCGTGGGACATGAAAGGGGTTCCTACAGAAAAGAGCTACCAGGGAAACATTTCCTCTAAGCACGCATCCTGACGGTGCCTCCTAAGAACCATCGCTCATGCCTGCGATGGAGTGGAAGGGACGTGGATCGGGGATGGCACTGGGAAGGGAGCACCGAGGCAGGAGGCTCAGAACACCTGAGTTCTAGTTTCTGGGTTGCCACATACAAGCTCATGACGTCCATGGATTTATTTAACTCCTTACCATGACAGGGTTGACTGGGAGGACGCCTGATGTCCACCCAGCTCTGGGATTCCATTGTGTGGCCCTTTTCTAAGCTAAACACCCGTCAGTCCTTCAGCCTCTCTGTGAGAAAGGTGGTTGGAAGAGCCTGGTCATCCCGGCCTGTTTTCCACCGAACACGCTCTAGGATTTCAGCCTGACAAGCAAACCCGCATCTCGGCCCCTGACAGTGCCCACCGCTCCCGCACAGGCTGGGCCCGCAGGAGCGACTCGCTCAGGAGCGGGGTACAGGCCTCACCTCAGTCTCAGGTTTCCCACCGGCAGCTCCAATCCAGAGGAACCCAAATGGGGGTCTGGACCTCACACACTTCGCTGAGACTGACCCATTTATCACTAACTCGGTGAAAATATTTACCACGTGCAA
Organism: Vespertilio murinus; assembly: GCA_963924515.1. Lineage (NCBI taxonomy): Eukaryota > Metazoa > Chordata > Mammalia > Chiroptera > Vespertilionidae > Vespertilio > Vespertilio murinus. The sequence continues at coordinate 3,413,343 of OZ004705.1, forward strand.
CAGAGGCAAATGTAATTTATAAAAATGCCTTTGACGCACTGCTACCCGCTGCTACTTTATGACAGGACATACCAACTGGCTACCACCTCACTCCTTGTCTCTCTCTCCTAGTCTGGGAACCCCAAGGTGTCCTTAGCGCTGCTGCGGAGGCAGGAGAGGCTCCCGCCACCACTGCTGCGCTCGCCAGCTGTGAGCCCGGCTTCTGGCTGAGCGGCCATCCCCCTGTGGGAGCGCACTGACCACCAGGGGCAGCTCGTGAGTTGAGTATCTGCCCCCTGGTGGTCAGTGTGCATCATAGCGACCGGTTGTTCTGCCATTCGGTCGATTTGCATATATATCCTTTTATTATATAGGATGAGAAACCTGAGTTCCCAAGAGAAGAAATCTATATATCACACAGCAAGGCTCAGAGTATATGCACCTCTACCCAAAGTTTACTCACCCCTAATCTAGTGTTTTAATGGGGAAATGTGGTTGGCAGAACAGAGATAAAAAACAAATCCTGCTGAAACCAGTTTGGCTCAGTGAATAGAGCTTCAGCTTGTGGACTTAAGGGTCCTGGGTTCGATTCCAGTCAAGGGCATGTACCTTGGTTGCAGGCACATCTCCAGTAGGGGGGCATGCAGGAGGCAGCTGTTCAATGTTTTTCTCTCATCGATGTTTCTAACTCTCTATCTCTCTCCCTTCCTCTTTGTAAAAAATCAATAAAATATTTTTTTAATCCCCCCCAAAAACAAATTCTCTTGTATATATCATCCTCATGGGCCTTGTTTACAGAAATGAGAATAATTAAATAGTTGCAGGAGTATAGGGTCATTGAGACGTTTATTCTATTTCAACGGAAGGCTTTAGGGTTATACTTTATCTCCAAAGAATCTATATTAATGAAAGCATAATATGCTAATGAGACCGAACAACCTTCCGGACGAAGCCAGGGCTGCTGCCGCCTTGGCCCTCGGTGCCCCTTGCACGAATTTCATGCACCAGGCCTCCAGTTAAGAATAATGAACATATTCATTCAGTTAAAGCACTTTTCTTCTACCTTCCCCATTTTGCATTATTTGAAAATCAAAATCTGCTAAGAAAACAAAACCCAGCCATCAATCTTGCTTTCCATTCCCAGTCCCCTGCCACTTCAGTTATTTGTTTGTTTGTTTGTTTGTTACCAGTTCCTAGTTTCTGTTTAAACATCTTCCTCACGGTCTGGCAGGCAGAGCCGTCCCCAAGGCACACCCCACAGCGATCCTCTGTGGCGTTGGAACCGATCTCGTAGTCACAGCCGACCATCTGCAGGAAGAGGGGTGGAGGGTGAACGACACCAGCAGGAGGCATCACACCTGCCTTGGGCCTTGGACTTCTCCTTTCCCCCTTTGCTCTTGCGCCACGACCTACTGCACCCGGAATGCCATCATTTCCCTCCACAGCCCCTTGGCAAAGGTGGCGACTGGGACAGTGCCTGGTTCTGTGACGAGATAGATTCCCAGCCAATGAAATGTGAAGTGTGAAGACAGGAGAGATTCATGCTTAACTGAGAAGAACTGGTCTTGCCAATTAAAGAGTGGGACCGTAGCAATAATACTTTTCTCACCATAACGTTGATGGCCAAGAGGTAGGATCTGAAATTCTCAAGAGAGATCTGCCCAAGAGAAATTAATTGTTGGTGTTCAGTAGGTCACAAAAGTAGCCCAAAAGGACCGTGTGAGAGAACAAAGAAGGTTCCAGAGAGTTCCAAGAGGAATGAGAGAGGGAGCTGACTTAGGACAGGTAGGAAGGTGGTCAGATGAGGGTGAGGACTCAGCAGGGGTTGAAGATATTGACTCTGAAAGGGCACAAGCTCACAAACTTGACTTCTTTATTTTAGGAAGTACATGGTCGGCAGACAGTAAGACAAAAAAAGGGGGCTGTGGTTGGGTTGATCAGACCCGGATCCTGGAAGGAGAGGCTGGTGAAAGGCTCAGAGGGGCCGTCCGGGGGACAGCTGACATGATAGGTCAGGACATCTGGGCTCCTTGGGAGGGACCTAAGCCAAAGCCATGCTAACTGGGAGAAAAGAGAGGAGCAAAGGAACGGAGGGTCAAAGAACTGGGTGCCAGGAGAAGGGCTAGAGGGCGGCAGGCGAGCAGGCTGCCCTAAGACAGCCGCTAAGACTGCAGAGCTGAGAGAGTGTGACAAACAAGTCAAAGTTTACATTTATCTATTTGATACACAAGCTTAGGAGTTCCGTACAATCCAAAGGGGGGGGGGCATAGATAGCTATCTCCTAGGGAAAATTCATATCTAACATGCCAAATCTGCATATCTAACATGCCAAAATGTTCCAAATATAATTTCAGCACAGAGTGGACTATATGAACAAAAGCATATATAATAAGTATTTCATATCCACAATATCCACAAAGAAGATGGATTTGGCAAATACTATATACATTTTGTTTTCTGATGGTGTTCAATTCCTTCTTAAAAAACACAAAAAGCTGTAGTAAATGAATAAGACTAACGAAGCTAAAATGTCTACAACTCAGATAATAAGATGATAAATCGCATCCAGGTTATTAAAGGAAATTTGATTGGAGTAATTTTCAGCTTAAAAACTTAGCTCAGGGTGGTACAGATGGAAAGTGGTTAATTATACCTTTCTAAAAGACCTTAACTGGTTTCCAGGAAAAGGAAGGCAAGCAGAGAAAACATGGCGTAGCCAATTAAACTGATTTCATTGGTTTTACGAGAGGCACCCACGAGCTTTGTGTTTTATTCAGAACAATCTATGTTTTCCACCACATGCTGATGATCCTGTCTCTATGCATGCAAAGATGCTCAGGTCTAAAAAATCATCCTAGCACCCCATTCATTTCTTGGTGGGATAAGTTCTCAGCCCTAGCTGCGCATAGCAATCAGCTCCAGCTGTGTATGGGGAGTTTCAAAAATATCAATGGCCAGGTCCCAAATCCCAGAGATTCTGAATGCTGAGGTCCAGCCAGCCGTCAGCGTTTAGAAGCTCTGCCTGTTGGAATTATAGGCACCCGGGTCCGAGAACCACGATTTGGACAGTGGTGGGATGTTTTGGCCTGGATTCACTAAACCCCTTTCCCACAGGGGGGAACACATCCAGCCTAAATCATAGTAATTAGCTTTGGCTCGTTGTGGCTACGGTGATAATTAATGAGTCTGAAAGGAATTTCGCCTGAGCTTTTCCAAATCGAGAGTCTGATTAAGTCTGGCTGTCCATCACTCATTCCTGGGAATCAACATATCGCCTCCTGTGCTTCGGTCAGAAAGGGAATAAATCAAAAGGCGACTTCATGGTGGTAAGCGCCCTCGCAGGGAGCTGAACATTTGTGGGCAGGAGCTTTTTACAGTGGCATTTTGGTCCCGTAGGAAAAATACGACAAATACTTGCAAAAACAAATAAAACGTGTTAAGAGTTTATCATATGCCAGGGCTCTGTTACAGGCTTAACAAAGATGACCTTATGTCAATCTTTTTGACAATCACAACTAGAAGGATAAATATATATGGTATATTTTAATTGATTTCAAAGAGGAAAGCAGAAGGAGAGAGAGAGAGAGAGAGAGAGAGAGAGAGAGAGAGAGAGAGAGAGAAACATCAATGATGAGAATCATTGATTGGCTACCAACTTGGGATCGAGCCCGCAACGGGGCATGTGCCCTGTACCAGAATCAAACCTGGGACCCTTCAGTCCACAGGCCAATGCTCTATCTATTGAGCCAATCTGTAGGACTAGAAGGATATATATTAACATCTCAATTTTATAAAAGAAAACTGAGCCTTAGAAAGATGCCCATGGTTAGCGCTAATAAACAGTGGTGATGAGTTCCCCTCCTGGAGCCTGAGCGTGACGCCATTGTGCTTTGCTCACAGTGAGGTGGGTATTTCTGTCGCATCGCTTTCCTGTCATTGATTGCAAACGCCTTCTCTTTGACCTGAGGCTTATGCCTGGGTGTCGGAGCACAAAGCATGTTCATTAGTTCCTTGCAAAACAAACTGTGAGCAATTGGAAGGATTTTTTTCACCAGCTGTACATATAAAAGCACTAACAAATCGGTCTAATTTATATAAAAGCGGGGGCGATTAATGGAGTCAGTGAGGGAAAAGTAAATAGAAATCAGACCTGTTTATAACTACCTGTTATGCCATCTCTCTTCCTAGGATCAAGTCGGCAATCAATGGAGAATTAAATGTAAAAGTGCTTTGTGGAAAACACTATACAAACTATTATTAATTTTCCTAAAGTGTAAAGACTCTGTTGGCAAGAAACCTGTGAAAAATTTAATGCCAAGGAAGTAATCTGTTGCCTTTTTTTAAAAAACAAAAACAAAAAACAATTCCTCCTTTAAGTTGGTTCTTCTTCAATGTGCCCCTGCTCCATGCCTAAAATGACATCCCAGAGCCCATCAACTAACCAAGAAAGGAAGAAGGACAACAGGAGGAAAGTGATTCCGCTCCACTGTGCCTCTGACATGCACTGAGAGGTCTGCCTCCCAGACCGAAAAGAAAACCAGACCATATAGGCCAGGGGTGGGCAAACTTTTTGAGTCGAGGGCCACCATGGGTTCTTAAACTGGACCGGAGGGCCGGAACAAAAGCAATCTGACCATGCTGGCACTCTCATCTTGGGATGCTGGTGAAGGAGCGGAGGGGAGAGCAAGAGAACCCTCCGCTCTTTGTGCTCCGCGGGCCGGATAGAACAGCCGAACGGGCCGTATCTGGCCCACGGGCCGTAGTTTGCCCATGGCTGCCATAGGCAAACGCCACAAAGGCTTTGAACATCTGACTTCCTGAATTAGTAAAAGCACGGTTTTATAAAGTTGTAGATTAAGGAAACATACCCAATACCTTACATATGCCATTAATACAGACATTCCTGCTGCTGCCGCCTTCAAAGCAAGGGGTCCCGTCAATGACCGCGTCCAGCATCTTCTCGGAAAACTGGCGGTTGATGGGTCGGCAGAAGAGCTCACAGGGCCGTGCTGCCGAGAGAGAGTGAGAGAAGGTCAGCTCTGCAGCTCAGCACCCCCTTCTCCACTCCCCCCAATCCCCGCCCTCCCCCCCTCCCCCCGGACTCCTTTGAACATTCAGATATGACCCCTGCTGTCCTTCCCTGGAAACTCCCACGTTTTACCTTTCTGTGGCACATGCTGAAAAATAGAGCTTCTCTCTCTCTCTCTCTCTCTCTCTCTCTCTCTCTCTCTCTCTCTCTCCAGTTAAAGGGTTTTACAGCAAATTAAACTGGGAAGATTGCTCTACAACGCCATGCTCTTTGTCGTAAACAGTGAGACCTTTCACTCCAACACGAGGCCGTGCTTGTAGACATAAGGCCCGTGCCTGAGGGTGAGCCTAGAAGTTACGTCATGTCTACCACTGATGCAGGACTTCTGGCAAGCACGACACCTGCCTGCTGTCCTCAGCAAGGTCAGCGGACCTCCAGGGGAGGGATGGGGAGGGGTGTCCCCCTGATAGGGCCAGCCCACCACTATCGCCCATTCTACTGTCATAACCCCACTCCTAGCAAGGCTCTCTTATTCCCCTCAAGCCCAACAAGTCCTCAGACACAGACTGACAACCACACAGGAACAAGGGATCTGCTGTTTTCGGCTGAAGTTGGAGGGGCGGACTCCCTGATTGCAATGTGACTGTGAACCCTGGTAGCACGAGAGGAAGGGCGAATGGCACGTGGGCAAGGGACCCAGGGCCTTCACACAGAGCCCTGGGAAGGTCTCCTTCGCTGTGATAATCATGGCCTCTCCCTGATGTTGACTTCCCCCATCTTGCTTCTGCACTGCAGAACCATGGCAGCCTTCGAGGGGGGCAGGCGGAGTGAAGCACTGGGCAGTGGTCAGTGGAGTCTCGTGCTAGCTAACAGTAACCTTCCTGGCAACCACAGGAGCAGCCAGGAAGCCACCGCTGTGGCCCCCAGAGCTTGCACAACGAGGACCGAAGGCCAGAAGGGCCTTTTACTTGAAAGCAGCCCCTGTGAATGGAAGGTTCGGGCTGTTTATGAGGGTGCAAGGCTTGCCTGGCCCCGTGTGGCTCAGTGGTTGAGCATCGACCCATGAACCAGGAGATCATAGTTCAATTCCTGGTCAGGGTGCATGCCCAAGTTGCAGGCTTGATCTCCAGTAGGGGGCATGCAGGAGGCATCTCATCATTGATGTTTCTTTCTCTCTCTCCCTTCCCCTTCTTCTCTGAAATTCATAAAAATACATTTTAAAAGAACAGAAAGGCTGAACCCAAAGTCCTGTTTCTCTGTCCTCTCTGGCCTTTGTTTTCATGGCGCTCTGGGCATAGCATGATGTGGCCCTAGGACACAGGACTCGGCAGAAGGAGGCAGAGGTGGCCATGGTCGGTCTTAGTGCTCATCATGAGTGCCAGAGAGTCTCTGCCCCAGACACCAACCTCATGGACTCCACAACCTTCACAGCGTTGAGTATTTTCCTGTCTCAGAGGTCCTCATCTGTCTGACCCGGCCTTCAGTCTGGGCCATGAGACTGTTTTCCCTCCGGCATACAAATCCGTTCATAATGCAGCTAAGTGAAAACTCAGACTGATTTACCGGCGCCCTCTCCCCCGACACATCTCATTAAGCCTCCCTCAGGACTCGAGGGGGCCGAATGAACTCATTGCCTCAGAGGTTGCATTTTCAATTTGCTGACCCAGGATGGCCCCACGTTTTTGGAGGATGATCATTAGAAGTGAGAGGTAAAGCTTATTAATAAGGATAAACACGTTTGTCAGGCCAAGGGAAAGCTTTGATGCCTGTCATGTTTTATGAGTAGATTGCAATTTCACTTTCACCATTAAAAAAACAAAACAAAAAACACCAGCCGAAACCTGTTCGCCTCAGTGGATAGAGCATCGGCCTGCAGACTGAAAGGTCGCAGGTTTGATTCCGGTCAAGGGCATGTAACTTGGTTGCGGGCACATCCCCAGTAGGGAGTGTGCAGGAGGCAGCTGGTCGATGTTTCTCTTACATCAATGTTTCTAGCTCTCTATCCCTCTCCCTTCCTCTCTGTAAAAAAAAAAAAAAATCAATAAAATATATATTTTTAAAATGTCATATTGTTAAAACAAGATTTATTCAACTTAAAAAAGAAGCTCAGTTTAATGACGAGGCTCAGATAAACTGGAGGGAAAAAACAAAAGCAAATATAAACTCCTAATCAAAAATCCCAACCGATAATCAATCAAGTAATTAGTTGGATTCAGTAATTTTGGGCAGACTAAAATGGCATTCTTTTACTTTTTGATATGTATATATTCATACAGTCCCCAAATATTTAAAAAAAATGTATTAGTTAAACACAAGAAGGCATTAAAATTAGTATATGCTATAATAACCACAAACAGACATGAAAACAAGAATAGGACTAATTTAAAAAAAATGAATGAAACCTATGTCATTGATGTGTTACACTAAGCTACATGTAGTAATGCTTACCATTTAATGTATATTTTTAAGTTCTGTCTCTTGGTTAAGATGATTAAGAACTGAGCCCTGGCTTGTTTGGCTCAATGGATAGGACGTCTGCCTGCAGACTGGGGAGTCCCAGGTTCGATTCCTGTCAAGGGCACATGCCTGGGTTGCGGGCTCAGTCCCCGGTGTGGGGTGTGCAGGAGGCAGCCAGTCAATGATTATCTCTCATCATTGATGTTTCTAACTCTCTCCCTCACCCTTCCTCTCTGAAATCAATAAAAATATATTTTAAAAAAAGAACTCTGATAATAAATTTGTATTGAGCCTTAAGTTGTTTGCTTTAGTGATTAATACAGGGTGGGGCAAGAATTGTTTGTATGGAAAATAATAGAATAATTTATACTAATAAAAGGCTAATATGCTAATTAGGGCAGCTGTCTTCTGGACGGATGGACAAAGCTACGGTGGCTGCGAGGCCTGGGGCTCAGGCAGCTGTGAGCCCTGGCCGCTATGGGGCCAGGACTCAGGCCTCACAGCTGCTGTGGCTGGGTGTGGCATCAGCAGCAGCGGGGTGATGGGGGCAGCGCCTTCCCCTGATCAGCCTGGTTGCCTCCGGCAGAGGGAGGCCAGACCGTAGGAGGCAGTCCCAGGCTGTCAGTAGGACATCCCCTAAGGGCTCCTGGACTGTGAGAGGGGCAGGCCGGGCTGAGGGGACCCCCCTCCCCTTTGCAGTGCACGGATTTTTGTGCACTGGGCCTCTAGTTAATAAATAATAATAATACAAGAAATACAAGAATATACTGTGTTTTGGGTACTCACAACTGTAAACCTACTTTTGCCCCTCCCTCCCATATTTAGGCGTCAGGATCAGGCCTGGTCTAACGGTTGGCCAATTTACTTAAATTCTCCAAACCGATGAGCTTCTCCCTAAGAATTGGGTCAAAAACTTAAATTTCCACACAGGGTTTTCTTGTGGAGATAAAATAGGAAAACACATCTAAACCGTTGAGTGAAGTGCCTGGCACAGAGTGTGTACTAACAGAAGTTTAAGGTGAGCTTCAGTTAGGAATGAGTTTTGCTGCAAGGTAGTGCTTCCTTGCCTTAAAGGGACAGGAGTTTATTTTCCTCACAAAACAAGAAATCCAGGGGTAGGGATGTTCGGTTACCCTCCTTATTTCCTCCTGCTCAGCTTCTGGGGTGGGGTGACTTCTTAGTTGCAATGTGACTATGTACCTCTGGCAGCAAGAGAGGAAGGGTGAATGGCACAAAAAGGGACCAAGGGCCAGCTGGGTGGGCACCAGTCAAAAACATTCCCAGAAGCTAAAGACGAGCTTCCTAGAAACAGCTGAAGTGTGGACAAAGAAGATGTGGCGCATATAAACAACGGAGTACTACTCAGTCGTAAGAAAGGATGGCATACCGCCATTTGCAACAACATGGATGGACCTTGAGAACATTATGCTGAGTGAAATAAGTCAGAAAAAGCTAAGAACCGTATGATTTCACGCAGGTGTGGGATTCAAGACTGAAACTCATGAACACAAACAGCAGTGTTTGTGGCTGCCACAGGGAAGGGGGTGGGCATGAAGGGGTCGGGCGTGAAGGGGTCCTAATCTAAGGTGATGCTAACGCAGTGTAATGTACAGAACTTGTAACAGAGAAACCCACACCTGAAACCTATATGATCATATCAACCAATGCCACGCCAATATATTTAATAAAAAATGGTATTTGGTAAAAGTTGACTTAGTTTATGTGTATTTCATTCTTTGAATGATCATATATGACTTCACTGAATGAATAGGTTATAGTTTAACTAGAAAAAAATAATAGAAGATGAGCCTTCATCTCTATCTCTTTGGTCAGAACTGGGTCTACAGGAAATACGGGCTAGTGCAGTGGTCGGCAAACCGAGGCTCGTGAGCCACATGCAGCTCTCTGGCCCCTTGAGTGTGGCTCTTCCACAAAATACCACGGCCTGGGAGAGTCTATGTTGAAGAAATGGCGTTAGAAGAAGTTTAAGTTTAAAAAATTTGGCTCTCACAAGCAATTTCAATCGTTGTACTGTTGATATTTGGCTCGGTGGACGAATGAGTTTGCCACCCACTGGGCTAGTGGGCCGTTTAGCTTTCCCTCTCCTGGTGCAGGGGAAAGTGAGAGCGAAGAGGGTTGTGAATGGCTTTGGGTGACTGCGAACATCCTTAATATTCCGTCATTTCCCCTCTTGAAGCCAGACTCCTAGTCTGTGAAATGATAGGTGCGGCTAGAAGATCTCCCAGGCTCTCTGCACACGATTTCTATCTAAACCCCAAGGATTCTTGTCATAAACTCTACGCCTGTCCCCAGGTGGCCCCAGATGCTGGGACTATCCTCCCAGCTCTTGGGAGAGCTGCCAGCATCAGCCCTCCATGGTCACCTGGGCTTGAACGAGCTTCCCCGCCCAGACACTCACCTCTTCCTGGGGCAGACCGTACCTGGCCACTGGTCATGCTGGCACAGAGACATGGCTCCCCCACCCGAGTGTGGCAGCTCTGAAGACCGCTGCAGCTCCAGAGCTCCCTGCAGGGGGGGAGGCCTTTGTGGAGACCGCATGGCAGCCCAGCTTCTCCCCTGCCCAGGCCCACCTCCTCCCCTCTCCTTCCACAGCGGCCGAACTTCCTGCACGCTAGGCTCTGTCTGTCTGTTTCCTAGGGAACCCGACCCACATCAACTGCTTCAAGATGTCCCTGAAGGATCCCGCCCCAGGAGGAGCAGACTGTGATGTGACCTCCTGTCAGACCCTCCGTATTTGCTGGAAACCTCCTGGGCATTAAGCATTAATTGGGCTTAAATATTTAGAAGCAACAATAGAAATAATGAGCTCACACGAAGAGTTATTGGGTGTTCTGAGAAAATTTAAAAAGATCTAAAAAGGAAGACAGATTCCAAGAAAGTGACAACATCAAGATCGGGTTCTGGTGGTTTCCTAGTAGACGATGCAGGATATAATAAACACATTCTATTAACATAGGCTAATGAAGTCCCCGGGAGTCTACATAAGTGTGTGTGTGTGTGTGTGTGTGTGTGTGTGTGTGTGTGTGTGAGCTTCTTAGTCAAACAGACCTATGCTTCAATTCCAGCTCCGTTATACAAAACCCCGTAACCCTGAGTAATGGCTGCCCTCGCTGAGACTGAGCCTCTTTATTGCTAACGGTGGGGAGGTGGGGAGGCGGGTGGGTGAGAGAGTGCACAGTCACGTGCCGACGTAAGTCGGGCCTCAGGAGGTGCAGCGGATGCAGGCAGCTCTTCTCACCGGTGCCTGCATGGCTGTGACCTAGCGGAATTGCGTAATTTTTCGTCAGGAATGCTGGTAAAGAAAATGCCTATATTAGAAAATAGGCTGATCTAGATCCATTTTTTTCAAAACTTTAAAGCAGAACTATTTTTCTTTTGTTCTTTTTTCCCAAACAAGACTTTGCCAGTAAGGCAGATGAAATCGGGATTTTTATTACACAAAGATTTCGTAAGTTGAAGTATATAGCGCTTAAACATAAATTAGTGTGATTTACAGGGACTATTACAATGAACGAACATGTTGACATAGAGCTTACGGATGACGTTATGGACTTTTATGGGGTACAGCATCTATTTTTTTTTCTGTGGGTGTTTGGTTCCACACTACTGGAGAATCTTGACAAATAGTGGTAAATGATACCAGTTTAGAACAACTCAGCCTGCAATTGCAGGGTATTTCCCAGTTAATTGGGTTGATAGAAGACGTTCCTTCTAAGGTCTACAGAAAACCAAATTAATTAGATTGTGTAAGTCAACGCATTGATGGTTTCTGGTGTGTTAAAACCTGACATAACAATTTTTAGTGTAAGTGCTGTTCTTTATCACACTTTTAAAAATAGTTAATATTTTTTTTTGAAAAGTGAAATGAGAATCAAGCAATTTCAGAAGCCCTGAGAACCCATGAGACAGAGTTAGCAAACTGCAAGATTTGATGACGTTCTTATGCTTATTCCAAATGCTCAAATATCTCTGATTCTTCTTCAGTCATTGGCTACTTAGCAAATCTACCAAAGGTCAGGTACCAAGACACTTAACACTCTCCACTGAGTGAGTAGAAAATTCTGCTGGCCGAACCGGCGTGGCTCAATGGATAGAGCGTCAGCCTGTGGACTGAAGGGTCTCAGGTTCAATTCTGGTCAAGAGCATGTACATTGGTTGTGGGCACATCCCCAGTAGAGGGTGTGCAGGAGGCAGCTGGTGGATGTTTCTCTCTCATCCATGTTTCTAGCTTTCTATCCCTCAACCTTCCTCTCTGTAAAAAATCAATAAAAATTTTTTTTAAAAAAAGAAGGAAAACTCTGCTTTACATTACTTTATTCTCTGGAGCCTTCTCAGGGGAGGCTGGGAAGGTATAAAGTACTTGGTGCACAGAGTAAGTGCTCCATACACAGTGGCTGATGGGAATGACCTACTTGTCACTCTTAGGTGTGTCTGTCAACTAAGAAAATGACAGCTCTGTTAAGATAAGAGTTTGATGGGGAAAATAAATCAGCGTGCTGGCCAAGGCAGTAGTGACTCATATTAGCAGGTGAGCCACTCTGCTCGGATAATCGCACAGGGGCCTGTAAGAAAACCGGGGAATGGAGGGTGGAGGCCGACAGCCCCCTGGCAGCGAGCTTAGCTTAGTTCCACCATGTGGTTTATTCAGCCTCATACTAGTTTCAGGTGCAAACCAATCACTCCAACGTGAGTGAAATTTATGACTACTTTTTAATTTTATTATTATTTTTTTAAGAGATGAAACCATTTATTTGGGGAAACAAAACTTTCATTTACCGTTTGGAAAGGTTAGATCTAGCGTTCCTCAAGAAAATAAAATAAATATGTAATATATTCATTAATAATGGTATTAGCGTGAGATATAACTTTCAGTTGGAAAAGCATTAAAAATGCAGAATTACCTCTTTGCTGGTGGTGGATTTTATGACTACTTTTATAACTCTCATTTGTGAGTACCTAGTCTATGCTACCCAAGGAGTATGCATGTGATAAATGCTTATAAGAAATGAAAACCCAGTTGAACCAAATCTTTTTATTCCAAGTCCAACTACTCAAGCCATCAGAGTTCAGAGCACACAAGCCTGCCTCTGCACCTACCGGGAGTCAGGGGAGGGGAGTCTCCACACGAAGCACCTGCCATAGTCCCGGGGCAGCGGTGCTACTGAGTTCTGGAAGGCTGCTCACTGAGCGACAGGCTCATGGGCCCAAGAAGTTCCAACGTCCGAGAACGCCCGGAGAGCAGGAAAGGCAGCACCTTTCCTCATTGGTTTTGTTTGCTTTCCCACAGTCCACGTAAGTATGTACATAAGTTTCCTGATATTCAAATGCCTGGCTCAGGAAGGCAAATTGTACCAATAACGAAATGACTCGCTCTTCTAGAGCAGTGTTTCCCAAACTTCTCTCATGAGGAGAATCACCTGGTGGAGTTGTTAAAATACAGATTCCTGAATCCCAACTAAGAAGTGCTAAACTAGAATTTTGGGGAACATGCAGGTAAATTGTATACTTAATTTTACCTATATGTTCCCAAATATTCTAGTTGTATACAATTTTACCTGTATGTTCCCCAAAATTCTAGTTTAGCACTTCTTGGTTGGGATTCAGGAATCTGTATTTTAACAACCCCACCAGGGGATTCTCCTCATGAGAGAAGTCTGGGAAACACTGCTCTAGAACATGGATGGTGTTAAACAACGGGGAGCAAGGAGCAGGCGGTGCCCATGACAACCAATAGCTCCAAAGTGGACAAAGCGCTCCAGGGTCTTTCTTCCCAAAGAAGTGACAACAGCGTGTTTATGACGTTCAAATACGTGCTTTCCATTCATAGCTCCACACCTAGGAGTCCTCTCTTGTGCTGGGATTTCGGAAACTTAAAATCATGAAAAATTTGGTTATTTTTTACTGCCCGTCTCAAATCTCCTTCGCTCGGGGAAATCTTTCACGTTTCATTCCTCATGGGAAAGAGGACAAATAGCCCAGATACTTTCTGATGGTGATCTATAGCTAATAGTTAGTGATCTGATGGTGATCTATAGCTATTGGTTAGTGATCTGATGGTGATCTATAGCTAATGGTCAATGATCTGATGGTGATCTATAGCTAATGGTCAGTGATCTGATGGTGATCTATAGCTAATGGTCAATGATCTGATGGTGATTTATAGCTATTGGTCAGTGATCTGATGGTGATCTATAGCTATTGGTCAGTGATCTGATGGTGATCTATAGCTATTGGTCAGTGATCTGATGGTGATCTATAGCTAATGGTTAGTGATCTGATGGTGATCTATAGCTAATGGTTAGTGATCTGATGGTGATCTATAGCTAATGGTTGGTGATCTGATGGTGATCTATAGCTAATGGTCAATGATCTGATGGTGATTTATAGCTATTGGTCAGTGATCTGATGGTGATCTATAGCTATTGGTTAGTGATCTGATGGTGATCTATAGCTAATGGTTAGTGGTCTGATGGTGATCTATAGCTAATGGTTAGTGATCTGATGGTGATCTATAGCTAATGGTTAGTGATCTGATGGTGATCTATAGCTAATGGTTGGTGATCTGATGGTGATCTATAGCTATTGGTTAGTGATCTGATGGTGATCTATAGCTATTGGTTAGTGATCTGATGGTGATCTATAGCTATTGGTTAGTGATCTGATGGTGATCTATAGCTATTGGTTAGTGATCTGATGGTGATCTATAGCTATTGGTTAGTGACCTTCTTCACCTTCAGAAGAGAAAAGGTGACTGGCCCCGAGTCAGCACAGCACCCCTAGGGCTGCCAATCCTTCTCCAGCTCGGCTACACTCCCCCCGCCCTCCCCCACGTGCATTCTTTAGATGCCTGCTTTTACTCTTTCCCCTTCTTACACGGTCTTGAACACACAAAATGTTCCTTTATGGCCCAGAGCTGGTGCTCATTCATTTCTGATGAGGTCATTCCTACATCTTTCCTTTCCTGGTCCCTGCCCACATGGGATGCCTGCCTATTTCTATGCCCCTCTTTCTCCTTCTTAGAAGAACCACTCACCCTTAAGGATCATCACCGACTGCCCTGGAAGCCTTCTCTGGAATTACTGCAAACCCACAATGACCTTTTCTGGACTTCTGCCCAAAATTACAGTCCGTTGCACGCGCTCATCAACAAGCACTTACTGCCTCCCTGACCACTTCACTGCGCCCCAGCTGTTTTGAAGCGAGCCACCAAGATTAATAAATGTGTCTTTTATCTCCCGCAGAGCTCAGCACAGAGCTGGGACGGATTCCAACTTTCATAGTCACTGCACAACCTAACTGGATCCCGACTTCACCTTCTACAATACAAAAACGTCTCATGGTACATTTCTCTTTCTGTTGGACTTTGGGGGGGCGGCACAGACCCTGACATGTGCTTTCTGATCATGGCTGTGGACCTGCGTCTGGAATACTCTGCTACAGCTCCTTACTTGCGTCAAAAACCGGAAACCAGTTGTAGAACTCATCATCCTTGTAGGGCACCGTGTCGAACTCGCTGCACTGCATCTGCCGGAAGGTCGGTGCATCTGGGCGGCAGGGGTGGACGTTGCACAGGCGGTAGCGCTTTCTCTCTCCGGTGCAGTACTTCCCGCCGAACTTGGGCCTGCGGAGGAGACACACAGCCAGCCGTCCTGTTAGTTTCCTTCAAGGCCAGCATCTTCCTTCGAACTCCCCTGGCACGTGGCTGTGGTCCTCCCCGAACCATGACCCTCCCTGCCCTTCACACTCCACTTTTAAGTAAATTCTTCCACGTTCACACATTTTTGTTTATGTTGCTGTCCATGAACATTCAATCCCAACTGGGTAGAGGCCTGTTCTGAGATAGCTTGATCCCTTCCCACTGGGTCACTAGATGTATTCTTATATTTGTTTCCTCCTCTTTATTCCCATAATCACCATACTTGTCGAATCCTAATCCCCATTCCTTTCTCCCCTCTATCCATCTTTTTCCTTATTCAACCGATTGTACACACTCTTAGCTGGTTAATTTTTATAAATACCTGAATTATTTTAGTTTCTTGTTTATCATCTTTAATGGCCACGGAATGAAGCCCAGCTTCTTGAGCTTGGCCTTCAAGGCCCTCATGACCTTGACCCAATGCACTTGACTTCCCATATTCCCTTTCATCTGCACACTACTCTAGTCATATAGGCTGATGTATTTTATATTTCCTTTTTGTGCTTCTGGATAGATTTCCCTTCTCTTTAAGTCTCTAAATGTCTGCATGCTGCCCGTACTTTAAGGACCAAATAAATGTCATTTTCATGGTGAATTTTTCCCAGAATCCTACCAGAAGTAATCTCTTTCTCCTCTTACATGACTCTTCATCTTCCTACTGTATGGGCTTCCTGCACTTAGCACTCCCAAAGATAATTCTCTGACTGAGAGAGTTCATAGTCATTGACTCCTTGTGGGTGGTACAAAGATATGTCCTTGATATTTGAGGTTAGGTTGGTTTTCTACTCGTCATGACAGAGTGACACTCTATGACTTGGAATATCTCCAATTCATCTCCATCCAACAACTATTACTGAGGGGATTTTATGAGCCAAGCCCCACTGGGTTCTCACTAGACAGTGACTGACATTAAGGATACAGTCATGAGGTCACTTGGTCACTCATTGGCATGAATCTGTGATCTGAATCACAGCACAAAATCTGTGACTTTATTCCACAGGCATTGTTCTCAGTGAACTTAAGCTAACCAGCTACGGAGATCATACGTAGTCACTCCCTTGAGAAGACTCTGCGACAAACTCTGGCCTGATATGGAGATTAGGGTCATTTTCTCCCTGAAGCTCTGTTAGAGAATCATTCTCAAGTTCTTCCACAAGGATGCCCCTTTTCGATAACACAGGTCATTGGCCGTTATCCCCGAAAGGCTACAGATTGGTGGTAGCTGCTATGCAGCATTGACAATGGGTCCCAGAGCAAATCACCTACATTTCCTGATGTCTACACTGGAAATCACTTTTCTGATCACACTGAAATAAATTATAAAATAAAGATTCTCTGTAAAAATGGAAGTGGAAGAAATTCTTGGTTTTACATTTATGAATTCACAGGAATCGTATATTGAAACAAAAACAATTTTTATCAAAGGGTAAGATTTTAAAACAATTTTGCCCCAATTCCTCAGATGTACACTTATAGGTATGGTAAATGATTAAATATCATAATAATGACTATATTAACTGTCATTTACTGACAATTTCTATAGTAGGTATTATATTAAACTCTTTATAAATATTAACTTATTAACCCTTAGAAATATATTATATATATGATATGTGTATATACACATGCATATATGTACATATAATAATATATTTATTAATAAAAAAGAGATATAGCCTATCAATAGATGAATGGATTAAAAAGCTGTGATACATTTACACAATGGAATACTATACTGTTACTAAAAGAAGGATCTCTTACCCTTTGAGATAGCATGGGTAGACCAGGAGGTTATCATACTAATCGAGACAAGCCAGTCAAAAAAGGCAAATATCACATGATCTGATGTCTATATGTAGAGTCTATATGTAGAGTCTAATGAACATATTAAACTGATGAACAAAACAGATCCAAAAACATGGATGCATGGGACAGACTAACAGATCCTGGGGGAGGGGGTGCAGGAAGAGGTTGATCAGAGAACATATATGCATATATGCATAACCCATGGACACAGACAATAGGGTGGGGAAGAAGGGTGGGGGCTGGGTGCAGGGAGGCCAAGGGGTGGGAATGTGGAACATTTGTAATGCTGTCACCATTAAATAACTCACTAAACATACAAATAAATAAATAAATAAATAAATAAGATTTGAGACTAAGATTTATTTATTTTTTTTACAGAGAGGAAGAGAGAGGGATAGAGAGTTAGAAACATTGATGAAAGAGAATCATCAATCAGCTGCCTCTTGCACACCCTCTACTGGGGATGTGCCCGCAACTAAGGTTCATGCCCTGACTAGAATCGAACTTGGGATCTTTCAGTCTGCAGGTCGACGCTCTGTCCACTGAGCCAAACTGGTTTCGGCTGAAACTATGATATTTAGGGAACTATAATACATGCTTGTCATTTGCCTTTTACAAACTGTGACTCTTACTCTTCAATTTAGGCAAATGTAAAAATAGGTAAAGAAGCTTAATACATTTTCTACTTACAGGAGGTATCATGTGTACATTTTTAAAAAATTATACTTGGGAACTAGTATACCAGAAAAAAAAAATATATATATTTATATATATCAATGGAATTTAAATTTAATTTATATGTAATGTCATCATACAAATTTAAAATATGAAAAAAGTAAGCAATCTGGTTAAAACTTTGAAAGCCACTTGTGACATAACTTCTTTGGAATTCTTAACAAGGTAATATGGATCTCTAAGGTTTACAAAATCCTTATCTAAAACCATAAAAAAAATAATAATCCCCAGATATGTGCTGAGCCATTTGCTTAGTTACCTACGGGAAGAAAAACATGTTTGCAAAGATGGACACTCATTATGACGGAAAGAAAGCTGCTCTCTTATCAGCAAATGCGGGCCTGACTGATCTCTGGCTGATGGCGAGGTCCATCCGGGAGGCTAAACCACAGGACCTCCTGGAGGCTGTCCCTTTAAAGAAATGTGCTTATCTTTCCCGGCGATGGAATCAGCTTATTTATCCAAGCTCTGGCGAGAAGCCGGTGCCAGGCCAAAAGGAAACGCGAGAGAACCGCTATTTCTCACCCTCTGCGAATCTTCAGCCCCCCCTGACTGCCCTCAGGAGGCGGGGTCACCGGGTC
This sequence comes from Vespertilio murinus, assembly GCA_963924515.1. Lineage (NCBI taxonomy): Eukaryota > Metazoa > Chordata > Mammalia > Chiroptera > Vespertilionidae > Vespertilio > Vespertilio murinus. The sequence continues at coordinate 3,431,647 of OZ004705.1, forward strand.
AGGGTGGCCCGGCCCGGTGTCACCATCGCCGCTCAGGGAGGGGGCAGGGTCGGGCCATACTCACTCGGGGTTGTTGCAGAGCCTCTCGGCACTCTGGACCCCGACCCCGCAGGTCCGGGAGCAGTGGGACCAGGCCGACCAGCGGCCCCAGCCTCCGGGGATGCTCTCCGGCTTCTTCCCCACCGTGATGCACTTGCCGGCCATGCACCACTGGGGAGAGAAGAGGAGGAGAGGTGAGGATGGCTTCCCCCAGGCTGAGCCGAGCCCCCCAGACGTCTAACCCCGACTCTCCCAGTCGGCTTCCCACAGCCACACGTCAGGCAGAGGACAGAGAATTTCCTCCCAGAGCCTTGGGCCAGAGGAGCAGAGCATTTCGGGAACTGGGAGCACTTCATGGTACCCAGCTGCAGCCAAATAGGTGTGTTACTCAAAGCATGATTGGCAGATGGCATGCCAGAATGTACATCAACACATCCAACACATCACTCCTTCTCGGAGCACGTCCCACTAGGAAAAGCTCACCAGCTCAGTGTGCTCGGTCACATAGCTGTTCAGTAACGTCATTGGTTTACATTCGGTACAAGCGCCTTATCGTGCTGTAAACAGCAGCACACATTTGCAGACTGGTACCGCGATAACGCTTCTTCACGGCCGCTGGGGGCACTTAATGCCGGATAACGTTATCCTCCGGGGAAAAGTCCTCCGGTTGCCAAAACCCACTACTTTGTTAAGAATTTTAAGTTCTTTCTAGTATCAACAAAAATGTCTCTTTTCCTGTAACTCTACCCAATGTTTTTAGTTCTGGCCTTCAGAAAAAGAAAAAAAAAAAAAAAAGAAATCCACTCTCTCCCTCTTCAGGGAAACACTTTTAACAACCATCCGTTTAGCGGGGCGAACCATACAAAAACAAAACCAAAACCAAACACAACGTGGTTGTTAGAAACGGCCCCACCACCCGGAAGGTCTGGGCATGTTCTATCGGCTGCCTCCTCGTCCTCATTACTTCTGATCACGTGTACTGACCAGCTCCTAACATCTGTGCGGGGCCAGGCCGTCCTCCAGCTGCATAGAGATTCCCACCAAAGACCTAAGTTCTAGAGCAGGGGTGGGCAAACTTTTTGACTCGAGGGCCACAATGGGTTCTTAAACTGGACCGGAGGGCTGGAACAAAAGCAGCCTGACCGTGCTGGCACTCCCATCTTGGGCTGCTGGTGAAGGAGCGGAGGGGAGAGCAAGAGAACCCTCCGCTCTTTCGGCTCCGAGGGCCAGATAGAACAGCCGAACGGGCCGGATCCGGCCCGCGGGCCATAGTTTGCCCAGGGCTGTTAGACCCACAACCAGCCCGATTGGCTGTGTGGAGCAGCACGGATTGCCCTGTTCCAGAGGAGTCGATAGTAACCTCTCTGAGTTCTTGGGCATCTGGCCTTCCTGTTAGCAGCGTGGACAGATCCTCAGGAAAGGCAGTCAGGCCAGAGGACCAGAAAGAAGACCGCAAGTGGCCCAAGTCCACCCTCTTTGGAAAGAAGCCGCCACTGGCTTGTCCTTCTGATCTCTACCATGAAGATGTGACTGACCGCACAGTCCAGGGAAGGTCATCAGGAAAGACGGAACAGACGCTTTGCAACTGGAGCTGTGGGCTTGGGCCCAGCCCTCTCTCCTTCACCACCGGTGCCCAGGAAGGCTCAAAGGCCCAGCGGCAGCGGACCCTTCCCTCTGGCTGGTCCCTCTGTGATCTGCATTCGCCGAGAGAGCCGCCCTGCAGCCCTCTCCCCCAGAACTCAGTGCCCACCGCCCGCCGCCGCCTGCCTCGGCCTACACGTCACCTTCTTCTCGCCGCACCGGGTCCCGTCCGCAGCAGCGTCCAGCTTGGAGCGACAAAAGCCTTTCACCAAGCACCACAGCGTCTGGCAAACGTTCTGGAAAACAAACATGAGATCGCACCTTTTTATATTTCAGCACCTGCACGGAAGCATCTCAACAGTGCCAGTAAAACACACACTCATCCCCAGGACGCGCTGCTGCTGCCAGTGAGCAGCGTGGTGGCCTGCGCTCAATGAGAGTCCCGTCTCCTTGTCTAAGTGACAGGAAGGAACTACGGGAGCACGCTCAGCTCAGATGTCACCTGGACTTTGTCATAATTCCTCAACAGGGGTGCGGAGACAGACGGGGCACTGAGAAAACGGGAGAGAAAACACATTTCCTAGAAGCTGAGACAGTGATCTCTAGGTGTGTGGCACGGCATCAATGCCCTGAGGTAGGGTAACTGGTGGCATCAGCCATCAACAGCCAATCCAAAAGCCGGGGACAGAAGTTTCCGAAGACCTGGGAGGCTGCAGCCGGAGCCTGCTGGCTGAAGGAAGCGGAAGGTGCTGCATCCAGAGCCTCCGCTGGCGTATTCCTGAAAGCAGCCAGCCTGTCTGAGCTGCAGCCCCTGAGAAACGAGGCCACGCCGGGGACACGGCAGCTCCCGGGAACAGTGGGGTGTGGAGACACTTAGGAGGCAGGATTGGTGGGACTTGGTAAGCAGTTAGAAGGGAGCTGGGAGGGGTTTTTGCATCAACTTTAACATCTCTGTTCAGTTTTGCTTGCTCTGTGTAAGCACCGATTTCCTTCCTCCTCAGAGTCTTCCTCTAAGTCTCCTTCTGTCTTCATCTCGTTGGGTGGCCAAGTCTGCATCCGCCTCCTCTCCCAGCGCTGCGCAAGGCCAGAGGCGCTGATCACTGATTTCGAGTGCTCACCCGCTCTGTCTCACTAAGGACACAGCACAGAATCTGGCCTGGGCTCCATGCGAGTTGCTTCTCCTGGTCTATGTGTTCAGAATAACATGTTCACACCACAGGGCAGGACTCAGAAGAGTCAAGGTCAGGCTTACAAAGAAGTGAAGGAAGTCGGGGTTTATCCTGTGGTCTGTGGGGACCTTCAAACCAGAGATGAGACATGGCTAGATTTGTCTGCTGTTGCTTTTTTGAAATAATCTGAGAAATGTCGGGGGAAGATTAGGTAGGAGGGAATTACAATAGCGAGGAGAGATGATGAGAGACTGAATCAAGAATGAAGCAGTGGGAATGAAAGAGACAGGACAGAGCCACAAACTCTTCGGGAGGTATCATCAGATGTTGAAAGCAAATACATTGGGGATGAATCTTATTCCTATCTTGGGATCTGGTGGAACTCTTTAACCATATGGGAAATTCAGGAAAGAGCAACGTTAGAAATTACATTGTTTGCTTTGGAGTCTGCAGGTGTGAATAATTGTGATTATTGAAAAAAACCACTATAGCATTTTCTTCACCACCACCCAGGTGCAGAGAATTGCTGGCTCCACAGAATGCCAAGGAGCTAGAGTCAAGGAATAGCAGTGACCCAACCTCACCTTCTGCTTTACAGACACCCTGCCGCAGACGGAGAGTTTGCACTTCTGTTTCTGGATCTTGGGATTTCCAAAAATCTCCCTGGCCCTTCTTTCAGTGTACTGGAGACCTCCAGCCTGCACATACCACCAGCCCACCAGGACACCCGACACTTACTTCTACTTCCTGGCAGAAGGTAGCGTTGGGGCCATACTGCAGCTGGCATTGGTGGTGAACGTCATAGATCACTCCAGGGGCAATGACCTTGGACTTCAAGCCTTTCCTTTGGGGCATATCGTCAAGACAGAACCCCCAGCCTCGGCTGCAAAGAAGTTAATAGGAACGAGAAGAGATGCTTATAATCTCCTTTACCTTTAGTCTTTCCTTCAACAGAAGCTTCTGCCCCTCCAGTTTACTCTCGGTCTTTAAGACAAGCTATTTCCACAAGACAGAGTCCCCTCCAGGCCCCTGGTAGGAGCCGGGTAAAAGCAAACCCAAACCACAGCCATCCCATTGGTTCCACTGTGCTCTAGAAAATGCAAGCAATGGCAAAACTAGAGAATCATCACCTGATCCCCAGTGGGGTTTGGGGGGCCATTTCTCCCACATCCTGGCTGTTCCTGCCAGCCCGCACACCCAGCTCCTAAAGGGCCACCGTGAGCCGGAGCAATCAGGGGGACGGGTGTTCCCTGGCTGTGGCCGGAGGGCAGAGCCCACCTCGATGTCAGGGTCAGGACGCAGAAGTGAAATCCACCCCTGAGACTTTTCCAGGTCCCGAGTACCACTCCCCGTGACCCCCGAGTAAGGGGCCCCTAGCGGGCCGCCCTGAGCCCCGTCACTCACTCCAGGAAGCGGGTGATGTACTCCTTGCTGCACCTGGACCAGGTCAGCGGCGTGGGGTTGTACTGCAGCTGGCGGGACATGATGTAGGGGTGCCGGCCCACGGGCTCACAGTCGTTCTCCTTCCCGTCGTGCTGGATGCCGAAGCTGCGGGAGGCACCGCCAGGACGTCAAGGAGGCAGGCATGGCACGGGGAGCATGCCAGTCCCCGAGGCCAATGCCGCTGAGCGCTCCTTCCCTACAGGGGGCTCCTGCTTACGAAGGGGCTTTGCAGTGGGAGGGGGCAGCTCATTTCCAACGGAGAAGCTCAGGGACCACCTTAGGCAAGCTTTGTCTCTCCTGGGCACCCGGGGAGCCGCGTGGCCAATCAGAGATGTCTGCTTGGTTGTGAGTCTAGAGATCTAGAGCAGGCGTGGGCAAACTACGGCCCGCGGGCCAGATGGCTGTTCTAAACTATTGAAATAATAATAATAATAAAAGACCGTACCCTTTTATGTAATGATGTTCACTTTGAATTTATATTAGTTCACACAAACACTCCATCCATGCTTTTGTTCCGGCCCTCTGGTCCAGTTTAAGAACCCATTGTGGCCCTCGAGTCAAAAAGTTTGCCCACCCCTGGTCTAGAGTCAGGAGGGCAATGCTGCCTCAAGCTGCCTTCCTCCTCCCGCTGCGTGAGCACAGCCCAGAGGACCAAGCCGCCCTTCTCCCTCTCGTCCTGATCCGTGGGAGGACTGAGGGGAGCGGCGGGACTTGGACAAGGGGCGCAGCTCTGGAAGGAGGCTTCTCTGGGAAAGACCATGCTGCTGGTGGGGGGCGGGGGGGGGCAGGGGATAAGGGGGCACAGGAAAGGGAAAGACCAAGTATGAGATGGGTGGACTCCACGAATGAAGCCATCGGCAGGAGTCGATGGGAGCCGGGCCGGGCTGCCGAGGCCCGGGCGTTGTGGCTATCGCTCACCATAGGGCTGCACGAGCTAAGCTGACTGACTCAAAGAGCATGTAACAGCAGGACGCCAGAATACATCACACTGATGCCCTAGGGCAGTGTTTCCCAAACCTTTGACATAGGTGCACCCCTTCTATAATTTTTGTAACGCTGAGTACCCCTCGTCAAAAAAAAGTGGATGTATTTTAATAACAATCAAAATATATTTATTTTTCTTTTTTTGGTACATACACAAAATAATAATAAATGAAAAATAAAATTATTCATAATAAAATATAAATAAAAGTTATATTATAAGTAACATTTATTTGCGCACCAGACCATCTCACGCCTCACAAGACTGTGTCTTGACTTGACTCATGAGAACGTAGAATTAGGCGCAGCTGAGCGCGGTGCAGTGCCTATCCCCACCAAACTCCGGTGCAACGGGTACCCCCACCAAACTCTTCCCGTACCCCTGGGGGTACGCGCACCACACTTTGGGAAACACTGCTCTACAGGTACAAGCAGTTTGCACAGTTCCAATGGCTCATGAAAAGAACATGATGAGAAAGCCCAGGCCAGAGGGGCCAGGCCTAGGGTACCCCAGGCTCCAGGGTTCTCCCCAGCTCCACCTTTTAGGAAGTCCACCTGAGCACACCCGGCCTCTGGCCCTTCTTTGGGGAGGGCTCCAGGCTGGCAGCTCCCGGGGACAGGGGGTACAGCGAAGTCATTCACGTGCTCCCCTCTCTGAGTTGCTAGCTAGTGCGATGTGCTCTTATCTGTGGTTTGTAAATGGCCCAGCAAAGTGTGTTACAAATACAAATACCCTAAGATCTCTCCTCCATGGGGGAGAGAATCCTTTTTCCTTCATTCTGAAATGCTCCTGTAAGGAATTCATCTAATCAACGTCACACATTTTTGTGACAACTTGGACCCCCGTTCTCTGGTGTTTGGCTGATGGTCTTCCCAAGTTTTTCAATTTCTCATCTAGTCAATGGTTGCCTTTACACAGGGAAGTGAAGTGAGACTCACAATGTTACCTACCTCCTAAGGTCATTGCGATGACTCAATGGCATGACGCCAAGTGTCTGGCATGAAGGAAATGCACCAAGTGTTACGGTTTGTGACTTTTTAATGCTATCGACACAATTAATATTTCATGAGAAGTAAATAGGAATTGTTTCTCCTGAATTAGACGACGAGGTCAAGCTTCTGCTCACCTCATTCTAACTCAGGGAACCGCGGTGTGAGGCCCATGGTACCAGCTCAGGGCAGAGGAGGCACTGGGGTCCTAAAGTGTGTGATTCTGTCTCACAGTTCAGGTGAGAAAGCAGAGGTGGGGGAGGGGGAGCTTCAAGACACAGTGCAATCCCGCTGCCTCTGCCCACGTAAGTGCTTCCCATGCCGTCTGCCTGGCGTTGCCACAGGACCCGGCAAGGCGAGCGCCCTTTACCTGTGTCCGAGCTCATGGGCAATGGTGAACGCCAGCGGCAGGCCCGAGTCTTCGTTGATGTTGCAGCTCCGGTGCGGCTGGCACATGCCCGACAGGTGAGACAGGCCCAGCGTCTCACAGGGGCGATTGACGCCGCCACAGATGTCTTTTCTGGAAGCAGAGGACAGAGGGCATGAAACACCACCCACACCGCCTGGGCGAAGCTGGTGTGAGCTCACACTCAAGAGAGGTGTGAGGAGCTTCACCAAAGTAAGCTTTTAAATGTCCCTGTGAGCAGAGGGCGTCATTTTGAATTCATTAAGATTCTTCTGGTTTCACCTCTTGATGAATGGATCTCCCTAACATCTAAGGAATGCGAGAATTTATGGCAGATGTTTTATTTTTGAGTTGCTTTTGCTCTTGATCTCAGGAAGCGAAATTATTTTATTTGTTAAAAAAAAACGAAGAAGAAGAATCTGGGTAAAAATTGAAATTCATTTGGAATTGTAAACAAGGAAGGGATAATAGCAGTCACTGAGGTCTTTCAAATACAAAATATTTTTGTGTTTTTTTTTTTTTATAAGGTCTGGGTTCAAAACTCACATGAGAATGTTTTCTCACTCATAAAAAAGGCAATTGGTCTGATAAACCCATCCAGAGATCAAACCAACTTTCTTTTTAGCTTCACTACCCTATCACTATTGCACATGGGAGGGGATGAACAATCAAAATTAGAGAGAGAAAGAGAGAGGGGGGGGGTATTGTTCCTCTTTTCACCAGTAATTCATTCACCTCATTATTTCCCTACTCTGGAAGAAGAAAGGAAAGACTCCAGGATCGCCACAATGCTAGTTACTGCTCTTAAATAGAAAAATGTGCGCCCATATCCAGCTGGGACTGTTTCCATCCCTGACAAGCGTCTAACAGAGACGTTCATCGGTCACTTCATTTTTTTTGGTCCAAGAAGAGCTCTTTGCCAAGAATGACTGGCGTAAATGCCAACGGAGTGTGAGCTGTAGTCAGCTCCAGGTCTCAGCGCGCAGGCTGTGGGCGGATGCCATTTCTGGCCACACATGGCCTGCTGTGTGTGTCCGCTGTTTGTGGGCAGCAAACAGGAAAAATGATCGAAGGAGAGCAAACTCTCTCAGCAGACAGAAAAGACAGAGCGGGAAGCTGGGTCCATTACGTCATTGTTCACGGCGTGCCTACTACATGCCAAAGAGGACAAAAGGGATAAAAGAGTTGCAGGGATATGGTTTCTGTAGGTAACCAGCCTAAGCTCCCCAAAAGAACATCAGCTCGACCGCCCCCATGCCCGGGGTTACCAAAGAGGAGACATGCCTAGACATTCACCCAGCTCCCCCATTTCATGGAGTGTGTTCAAGCCAAAGCCACTGACCGTGACCGTAGAGATAACCCGGGTAAAGTGGGCCTCAGCATAGTCCTTCAGGGGCAGCTCTGTCTTATCCCCCCCTTCCTCATCCTCCCTCTTTACTCAGACCAGCGGCTCTCAACGGGGGTGTCATGCTCCCCTCTGGCTCCTCGGCACATTCGGTAATGCCAGGAGTCAGTTTGGGTCGCCACAACTTGGAGGAAGGTTATTGGCATCTCACGGATCGAGGCCAGAGATGCTGTTGAACATACTACCGTGCACAGGACAGCCCCTCACAACAAAGAATGATGCGACCCAGAAGGTCACTGGGGCCGGGGTTGAGAAGCCCCCCTTTAGAAACTGGAATACTTCCCACTGCATAGCAGCTAATGAGGTCCATCATAAGCTTGAGACAAGATCCCTGTTCTCAGAAGGAAAAATGATCGAAGGAGAGCAAACTCTTCATAAGCACAATGAAAGTATAGCTAGTGTCATCTGTCTGGATTTAACTCCCAGTTTTACCTGTTAATGCCAATGAAATTTGGGGCAAAGGACACAACCAAGCCTCAGTTCCCCCACCTGTAAAATGGGAGTGATTGATAGTAGTCACCCAGCAGTGTTCCTGTGGGGACTGAATGGAATGGTGATTGTCCTTACAGAGGTAGCCCAGAGCATGGCTCATGTAGAACACTCCTCAGTGCCGGCTCCCAGTAACCAGCTCCCTCATTGCTCCATGAGAGTGACAGGAGAGCTCTTCCTGCTTCAGAGAAAGAGGAGACCGAGCTGAGACACAGCTGCCAGGCGGCCAGTGCGGGTCCTGGAACCCAGGGCTCTTCCCTGGAGACAGGTCCTGCCTGGACTGAAGTCTTCTCCGGGCTCTCTGCCCAGTCCCCTGGGGTTCCCTGGCTGCCTGCTGGCCCCCCGCAGCCTCCAAGCTTACACCCCACACCCTCATTAACCTATTTCTCAGGGGAGCGGAGCTATGGATCAATCAGAGGTGTCATAGTCCCAACGAACCCAATGTGATAGGCTTATGTCACAGACTTCTTATGGAACATCTTGGCAGGTTTTTTAATCAATAAAATGTATTTTAAAAATAAATCAATACAGAGGAAAACACCGTTGGGCTAGGAAAGGGCCGGCATTTTGCCAGCACAGTTTATTAACACAGCGACTTGCTATCTGTCCCCTCACTCGTATGGGAGTCAGGAGTTGTTTAGATCGTAGAAGCTACCGTTAGAAAGGACCAAGAACAGCAAAGAGTAAGAGAATTCCATGAGTTTGATACATGCCCCCCCTTCCCACTGCCGCCCTGCTGGCAGCCCCTGGCCTCCCCGTGGTCTCTGGGGTACCTCGTGAGAAGGACGGCCACGTCGTGATGGGCAGGGTTGAGGTCACTCTTGGGATTGACACTCTTCTGCCACTTACAGAAGCTGGTCAGTGTCTTCTCCGCATGGTGCACTATTTTCAGGCCTTGCTGGAGGAGGAAGAGGAAGAGATTGGCACTGGTGGGTTTACCGTGGCCGGCGCCCATCACCCCATCACGTTGGTCTCCAGAAGAAGCCGAGGGGGATGAGCGCGGGGTGAGTGCCTCAGCGGTCTGGCAGAATTCGGCAGAGGCCGAGTTCCTTCTCCGGGCGAACCCTCTGCTTAAACACAACGACTCGCATGACTTCCACTGAAAGAACCGGGAGGGGAGAACGTGGGACAGAAACGATCCCTGGGACAGGGAACCGTTGAAGGAAAACCAAAAATATGTTAGCAAAGACCCGCAGCTGTTTGAAGCTCTGTTTCAGTGGCTCTCTGCTTCCAACGTCAATACCGTTCCGAAAAGGCATTTTTATTGCAAAACGAACAGACTTGGGACAAAAAGCTCTTCCTTTCACAAGGCATCCAAGAAGGCTGGGGTTGCACTGGGTGGCTCCCTGCCAATCCAACCTTCGTGGTTTGGCGTCTGTGGGTGAAGGGCCAGAGTTAGGGCCACTGGCTGTCTGGCAGCCACCAGGATGCTGTCGAGGGTGCCCAGGCTGCAGCTGGCAGGGCTCCTGAGGATCCATGTGGCCCACAGTTGCTAACAGGGATGGGAGGAGAGGGTTTGTTCCAGACTAACTGGGTGAGCACTTGTCAGATGAGGGGGAAGGAACATGGGCTCTCAGCTCCAAGGGCACTCGGGTTCCACTGGAGTTTCTGCAGGAAAGTCCTTTCCCTGGAGGGGCTGGTCTCTACAGAGGCCGTCCCTGTAAGGGAGGGTTCGACTGGAGAAGGACTAGGCCCGGGGCCCCCTGGAAGCGCAGTCTGTTACTCTGGGCTCAGCCCCAGGACATCACACTCCCTCTTCATCCAACTACGAGCCTGCTTCTCCACTATCCTGTATTTTGCTATGGCCACACCCATATCAATGGGGGCCTGAGAGACTTCAATGCCTGTTAGAGTCTCTCCCAGTTCCTCCACCCATGCTAATTAACCACAGACCAGTGGTCGGCAAACCACGGCTCGCGAGCCACATCTGTTCTTTGGCCCCTTGAATGTTTTAACGCCACTTCTTCAAAATAGACTTGAAAAACAACGTCTGCACATGGACCACAAAGTTTCAATTGCACTGTACATGCACGCCTGCATGTGGTGTTTTGTGGAAGAGCTACACTCAAAGGGCCAAAGAGCCACAGACCATCTTCCTTTCATGAAAACACAGAAAGATGGCTCATTCATTACTTGTGAAAACTCACCACGCTGGTTAGTATAACGAACTTAAATAGAAGAAACAGACTTTATTATTTAAAAATCCTCATCTTGCCCTGGCCGGTTTTGTTCAGTGGTTGGAGCGTGGCCCCAAGGACTGAAGGTCCCGGATTCCATCTCAGTCACGGACATGTACCTCGGTTGCAGGCTAGTTCCTCAGCCCCAGTCAGGGAGTTTAGGGGAGGCAACTAGTCAATGTCTCTCTCTCACGTTGATGCTTCTCTCTCAGTCCCCCCTGCCTTCCTTCTACTCTCTATAGAAACCAATAGAAAAATATATCCTCAGGTGAGAATTTAAAATAAACCACCTCATTGTGACATCATCCAGCAAAGTGATGGGTCACGGAGGACGAGAGGAGGGGGTCCCGGGAACCAGTCAGGTGGTAGTCAGAACAGGGGCCCTCCTGGGATGAATGCCCCATCCCACCAAGAGTGCCAGCCAGTGGTGGGCAGCGGGAATGTAAAGGAACAGAAAGGAAGGGGCAGGAAGAAAAGAGAAGGAAATAAGAGGGAGGGAAAGAGGGAAGGAGGCATAAACAAGAAATAGGAAGGAAACATTTCTTAATGTATTATGTGACAGAGAATTTTACACCTGTTCTTCCATTTAACTGCGTCCTCTGAGCATTCTTTGTAAAGAGAGCCTTGTATGTTCATCGCTAAAGCACTAGCTGGGGTCACTCGGGTCCGATACTGACAAAGGCCGCGAGAACCAGGGCTCCCAGAGGAACCTGCGGCCCTAACGGGACCGGCCACCCCACAATGTCCTTTGAAACATGGCCTGGGCTCACCGCCTCGGGAGACCTTACACCAAACCACATGTGTCTGACTCAGGGAAGTGAATGTTGATGCACTCCATACACACAACTTAGGAAGTCATGCTGACTGAAGAAAAAAATCTAATCTCAAGAGGTGCATGCTGGATGATTCCATTTTTCAGCACTCTTGCACTGACAAAGTCACAGAGGAGGGGAAGAGATGAGTGCTGTCCCAGGGTCAGTCGGGAGGCAGAAGGGAGGTATAAAGGGTGGTATCCCCTCCCCCTCGTTCCTGAGCCAAATTCAGCGTCAGCAGGGGCATAGCCTCAGCACGAGAAGGGTCCTTTTCCAGATGTTGCTGCCTAAACTCTGCTTCTAGTTCTCCCGGCATCAGGAAGAGTCCATTTCCCTGAAGGACGTAGGAACTAGGCCTCCAATCCGCTCATTTAAATGATGAGAAAATCCGGGCCAGAGAGGGGCGGGGCCTTAACCACGTCTACAGCAGGTTTGGGCAGAGTGGGTCCCAGGGTTGCAGCTACTTCTAGGACTGGTGGTCCCAAGCGACTGACGGCTTCTTTCCATGTGTGTGCTCTGAGTAACTGGGAAGCCTTAGCAGTTCGCCAGTGGATGCTGAGGATTACCGCTTAGTTCACCTCTCGCTTCCACAAGTAGACCCTCTACTTCCGCGATGGCCACTCTCTGTCCGTCCGCCTCCTGCTCACTGTTCCTTCTCAGCCCCCTCCACATGCTCTTCTTGTGCCACGCTGTTGGCTCATTGCCTACGTCATTCTCAGTCAGTCCTATTTTGGGAAATCACCTATAAGCTATTGACTCTGGAATCCATACCTCATTCCAAATCTCTCCGACAGTTCACGTTCATGTATCCAAACCTCTTGATGGCCATCTCTTTCTGGATGGCACACAGGTACCCCCATCTCAGCATCCTGGATATCCCTCCCCTGCATGCTGACCTGCTCTGCTCCCCGTATCCTCGGGCTCAGTTACAGGGACCACCATCAACCCAGCGTCCCGATCTAAAACGCAGTGTCCGCCTGCTGGCTGCCTCTCCCTCACGTCCTGCACCCCAATGTGTCCTCCTGGGCTGCTCATCCCACCTCCTCTTCACCCTTACCCCCAACCACCCCGGCTCAGGCCCTCATCGTGTGTGCCTGGATTTATGCCTGCGGCATCTCTCAGGTGCTCTCCTGTTTCCTGGTCCTCTGTCATTCCATCCTCCTTGCTGTTGCCAGGCCAACCTAGTCTACACCACAATCTGCCTAAAACACCACCCAGGATGCAAGACCCTTCGGAGTCTAACCTCCAGGACGCTCTCTCTTCTTTGGCCACCTCACACTTGATGCCCCAGCAGCCTTCAAATGCTTCTGTTGCCACTGCCCGCAAGCCACATCCCCACACCCCGCGCTGTGTTTCACCTTGCTCTCTTCAAGCTGCTCCCTCTCCCCAGAACACCTTTCTCTCCTCTCTTTCCCCTCTTTAACCTAAGAAACATCTGTGATTTCTCCCTGCTGCTTTTGTTTGTTCTTCGTACAAGCGAAGTGTCTGCACACACAGCTGAGTCGCCAATCGCTGCTGCTGGAACCCTGCCCCTGTGTAGAATTTCCCTCTACAAGACACAAGTTCAGTGGCCTGGTCTTAAGGATACCTTACTGCTTTCTGCTCCATGTCACGACTCTTCCGGGAGGTTTTAATAGTGCACACATTTTTTTCCAGTCCCCTCAGCCTCTACATCTCCAAATTTCCTAAGAGATTAAATCCAAAGAGCGTTTACTCATTTAGTTTTTTGGATGCAGTTGGTCACAGGTGCCATGGGAAGAGTCATTAGCTGTGTCTCGCTGCAATGCAGACCTAATCCTACACAAGACGCGCATGCACTGCAGAGAGATCGCGCTGGCTCCCAGCGAGCTGGGGAGACTCGCGCTGAACAGTTTCCATGAAGCAACTCCTAATGATTTGAGCTTGCCTAAACAAACCCCATCCGCACGAACTTCCCCCCCATTTCCTCTGTAAACAAAAATGGATTTTCCTCTTTGTTCTTGCATCACTTTTTCCTCACCTCATTTTCTCAAGTGAGTCCAATTCGCTTCCCACTGCCCCTTTCCTGTGCATTGGGGGAGGTGACCTCACAGAGCAGGGAGGTGACCCAGAGGAAATCAACAACAGCTCTCAGAAGTAGGCCCGAATGGGAAATGGAAAGTGATTTTGCCAAGGACGTGGCTTTTATTATAAGTTGGTCTGTCCCTTTTAAGGTCTTTATAATGAAAAAAAACCTTGCCTTGATTTCTTTGAGAAGTCCTGCTGGCAGCAGCTTTTGATTCAGTACACAATCTGAACCCGCTCCTAGCCGGCTTGGGTTCCCGGAAGAAGAGAATGGCGGAGAAGAGAAAAGCAGTAAAAAGTTTAATCTGAAAACGTCCCATGCGCTTAAGGAGCAACTCATAAACTATCAGAGGAAAAGATATTGGTCTTTCACTTTAAAAAGGAATGAGTCTTCGAATTCTTTGTTCATGTTGTTAACGTTTATCCTGAAAGAGCAGGAGTTGCAGAGGTTATTAGAGAACCGCACATCACCCGGAGACAGGAAATTGCCAGCCTGGATTCCCAAAGCAGGAGGCTTTTCAACTCCGGAGCCTCACAAAGGCGAACCCCCCACGAAACCCCCGAGACCAAGAGGGACGGTCTCCGTGATGACATTCATTTCCTGCCTGCCTGCCAGCCTTCTGCTGCTCCTGCCCGCCAGCTGGACGCCCTGGATGGCGCGGTGACGTGGGCCCTCCCGGCTTTATCCCGGCTCTCCCTCCCTCCCCTCCCAGTACTGGTTCTATACTGGGCTTTAAAGAAGCCTCCAGCCTCTTAGGACCCTAATCTTACCCTTTAGACCTTGGGCACGGTGTTCTCCTCTGGGAAATGAGCTAATAATAGTAATGAGTTTATGGCGTTGTTGTGGGACCTAAATGGAGGTGATGATAATTATGAGAATCATAAAAATGATACTAACAAGTAACATGTATTGACTGGGTTCCAAAGCCCAGTCAATGCTATTACGTGGGGTAACACATCTGATTCTCCCAGCAATTCCAGGCAGTAGACATCATCACCTCATTTTATAAAACAAAGCCATGGAGGCACGGACAAGCCAAGTAGCCCACCTACCCAGAGTTCAGTGAGGGAAGCAAGGCAAAGGGTGACATAAGGCAAGACCAGAAAGACCATGAATGTCTCTGCAGAACGTGGTGAGAAAGCGGACATCACCAGATCCCCACCTTCCTGTTCCCCCCTCTCTTGTCCGTTAAGTGTTTTACTGAAGAAAGGAAGTAGGGAGTATGAAGGTACAGGACAGAAGAGTGGAGGGAAAACTACCCCTTACCTCTTCTTCTTCAAGGAGAACGAGCCGAACCACAACGATGTGAATTGCATTGCCGATGCTGGGGTTATGGAACAGCCCAGTGACCTAGAGTCCGAAATGGAAACCCATTAGCCCATGTGAACCGATATCAGATAAATGTCGGGGGGGGGGGGAAGCAAATGTAATCTACTAGGTCAACAAGTTTTGCTGGAGGGAAGGGGGAGGTAGCCTTCAGCCCAAACCACATTGTGATTTTAGAGACAATCTTTCCAAGGTCATTGATCGGCTGTGTGTTTGAGGGATTGGCGCGTTTCTTCTCTTTGCCCCTGTCTCTCAACCAGGGTCTTCCTCTCTCACTATTAGTCACCCAGTCACCCGGGCAAACCTCCTCCCCCATCTCAACAGGACTAACTCTCTGGGAAGCTAGAAAACATCAATCATACAAAGGGGAAGCTGGAAATCCAGGATCACTAACTCCATTCTAATTCCAGCTCCAACCACCTTGAGGAAATCACATTCTAGCTCTTCGAGCCTCAGTTTACTCATTTGTGCACTGATGGAAATCAATAAGATAAAGTCCTTCTGAAAGGACTGAGTCGCTTGATAAATACTTAGTAAAAACAACTGGTAAATTACAAATTTTCCTAGGAGACACATTTTTAAGAGAAAGACTAATGTGTCCTGAATTTCCATCCTTCCTCACTTCAGCAGGGAATGGATTCATCCATCATCTATGTTCAACGCACAACCAAAGCAGGAAGGTCTCTCTCATCTTTGGTCAGTGTGGAGCTTTTCTAATTCCAGGTCCCCCATGAAGTCTGACGTACCATGTTCATGATGGTGAGGATGTAGGACTCCACGTTCTCGCTCCCATGATACTCAACCATCTTGGTGTCGGCCACCACCAGCGTCTCCACCCACCGCTCCCTGCTGATAGAGCGCCGCGAGATGCGCCTGCCGGGCCTGGCGTTCCTCTCCCACTTCTCTCGCTGCAGCTCCAGCGTCCGGGAGGTGCCAGGGCTGTCTACACGTTAAACACGAGACAGTCAGGTTAGTCTGTGTCTCTCTCCAGTACTGCCCACTACCACTTGTGAGGATGCAAGGCCATAAATCTAATTTGTGGCTAATGATGTATGAATGCACGTTCTTATACTCATGGCTGAAATGGAAGAAGGGACCGATTTAAATGACTATGACCAAGATAACTGACATTTGAATCATCCAGGCAAGTTCAACGTTGCTTCTTTGAAATAATTGTTACTATTTCATTAAACAGGTCTCTCGCTATTAACAAGATAGTATCATCAATGCTCTAGCTGGTTCAGCTCAGTGGACAGAGCATCGGCCTGTGAGCTAAAAGGTCCCAGGTTCGATTCCGGTCAAGGGCACAGGCCTGGGTTGTGAGTTCGATCCCCATTGGGGGTCTTGCAGGAGGCAGCCAATCCATGATTCTCTATTATCATGGATGTTTCTATCTCTCTCCCTTTTCTTTCCTCTCTGAAATCAATTTTATATATATATATATATATATATATATATATATATATATATATATATATACATTTAAAAGATAGTATCATCAAGATTTGGGAGCGTTCGCTTTCTCTCCTTCTCCTCCTCTAAATTATCCAGTGCCTCCTTTCCAAGGCAACGTAGTAGGCTTCAAAATGCCAAGTTGGTACCCTCACCCATGTCTGAAGTGTACGCTGCTGTCTCCATTTTGCAAAAGGAGAAACTGATGATCAAAGCGCTGGTTACAGAAAGTCAGTGGGAGGTGCAGGGTTTTCTACGCCCTTCAAAACATGCATTTTCATGTGCACCACACGGTCTCCCCGAGCCAACACACGGAAAACCGGAGAGCAGGAAAGCTGGGAAAGCTACACGTGGTCCGGGACATCCTACTTCCGGAAGATGGAAAAGGAACCTGAAAAGACCTAGCGACCTACAGAGCAATTTCCAGGTGACCCCAGCATTTCATAAACGAGGATCGTTTCTATATTATTTTTATAGCTAGAAAAGAAGCTTTAAAAATATGGTGACGACCCTGACTTTGATGAATTTTATAATTTAATGGCAGCCTTTTTCTGTGCTTCTTTTCTAATTCTCTCAGTGATGTCTATCCTTTTAACCAAGTCACCAAAGGCTATTTTCCCCAACCATGTTAAATGGTCTCTTAGCAACAGCCTAATAATATAATTTCCTACATAGGTACTGAGAAGTAGAAATCTGCCCAATTTGGCCATGCATTACCTGGTTATCCCAAAGTAGAGAAATAAACCTGGGGGAGGGGATGCAACAACCAGGAGGGAAAAAAAGGAACAATTCCAACTAATAATCCAGCCATTCTTCTATGAAGGCAAGAGCTTTGAAAATAGGAGCCAGCACTTCCATTAAGAAATTAGACATACAGGAGGTCTCAAGGGTGACACTGAACTTAGCCCGATAAACACACTCCCGGGGCAATGGAGAGAACACGATGGCCCACAGAAGCACAGGACAATACGCGCCACCAGCGCATGTGGCATCCAGCACTTGAACTGTGCTGTCAGCTATACCCTGGACTTCCATAACCGAGGTGAAAAAAGAAAACAGATCACATTAACAATGTACCCCGATTTCATATGGCCATGATAAGATCCTGGGCATCTTGGGCTCAGTGAGTTATTAAAATCAATCTCACGCCGAAACCGGTTTGGCTCAGAGGTAGAGCGTCGGTCTGCGGACTGAAGGGTCCCGGGTTCGATTCCGATCAAGGGCATGTACCTTGGTTGCATGCACATCCCCATTAGGGGGTGTGCAAGAGGCAGCTGATTGATGATTCTCTCTCATCGATGTTTCTAACTCTCTATCCCTCTCTCCTCCTCTCTGTATATTTAAAAAATAAATAAAATAAATAAATAAAATCAGTCTCACCTGTTTTGTTTAATTTTTCTCTGGGCTGCTAGGAGACTGGGGCTTGCCTTTGTGTCTCACATACTTTTATTGCAGCGTGGAATTTCTGTCTAACTAAACCGTTAGTTTATTTAGAACTATTTGGAGCTCAGAGCACCTCACAACAATCCAGGGTCTCCTATGTATTCGCCGTCCTGTCTGAATCCTGACTCTCAGAATCGCTCTGAGGAAGCAGGACATCGGGATGTGGGCTAAGCCTCCAGCAAGAGACCTGCCACGTCCCAGAGTCACAATAAGGACTACTTTGTTCGCCTCAACCATATTTTGTGACTAAAACTATCTCTGCATCAGGAAGTTCCCCAGTGCCCCTTCGGTCCCTAGAGAGAGGCCATCAGGGATCCCTTTCTCCATCACTCAAGTATGCGTGTTAAGGCACTGGTATTTCAAGAAGTGGCGTTATCGGAGTAAGACTTTTCTAAATAAACTAACGGTTTAGTTAGACAGAAATTCCACGCTGCAAAACATTCCAGCGGAATGAGGTTTGACAATAACATAAATTAGAAGTCTTTCCCTGGGCTTCTCCTGATGGACCGCTGACAGCATGCAGCCCGGTGGTCCCTCCCTCCCCCCCGTGACTTCCTCCCCACTGTCCCGGGGCTGCGCTCCATCCATCTCTGCAGACAAGCCATCCCTGGTGCCACCTTCGTGCCTCTGCTCCCTCTGGCTGTTGAGGCTGTTTCCTTGGCAGCTCGGCGTGGCTTCGCATGGCCAACCTGATACACCATCTCTGGTGGGTCTGCTTGCTTTCTTGGACTCTACATCTGAGAGTCTAGGTTTTGCTCTCGAATCCTCCAACTAACTCCTTGGTTGTTGGCCCAACAGCTTGCTCATCAGACATCGACTACACATCATTCCCCCGTGAGATGGCACTTCAGGCCTGCCGGGTTTAGAAAGAGGGGCTCTATGCAAGTTGGACGATGCCACCAGAGAAGCTGGACGAATTTAGAGGGAACGAGTGAAACTGGTTCTCCCCAGTAGGAGCATGTCCAAGCTCACACAGTAGAAGCAAAAGCAAAATCTCAGCCCAAACCTCCCAATCCCAAGCCCAGAGATCAGTGACTCCTCTGGCCCAGACAGCCCGCCTAAGCCCCGTGTGCTTCCTTCCTGCTTGAGTGGATTTACCACCAGGAAGAGCAACTTCTGAGGACCGGGGGCGGGAAGGAAAGAAGTGTCGATGCTAACAGCATCCAGGGTACATCTAGGTGTGGGAAATCCAAGGCATGTGCATGAATACAGGCAACCAGTGACCTCCGTCCACATCCACGATGGACCATACAGACCTGTGCTCACTCCTTCCTTCTGAGTTGCCCCTTGGCATTCAAAAGGGAATGGCATGGACATTTCCCACCATCCCAGCACAGCCCCTGGGAGGCCTGAGACAGTAAAGAAGTTCTTCAAATCTGAACATCTAGAATTACTGAGATGCTCTCCTCACATTTGATAAGTTCAAACATTTAAAATTTAAATGAAGATGCCCTCCCAGGCCAGGGCACAGGTGCTTGGAGTAGGAGCAAACCCATAGCCTTGACCTTCCAAACCCATAGCCTTGACCTTCCACACTCAGAGCTGGCAATCAGAACAGTGACCCAGGTCCTTTGCCAACTAAAAACTGAACTTATGGGGTACAATGCGGAGATAGGAACCACACCACCATCAGCACAGTACCGCTTCCATAGTCTGCCTTCAGACATTTGAAATGAAAATGTAAAGTCCCCCCTCTCCCCGCCCTCTGCAAACCCCCACCCAGCCACACAACCCAAGCGTCCCTGTCATTTTCCTTTTTCAGGTTTCCTGTTAATGTCAACTTAATGGAGAGTGACAACCACCAGCAGCAACCTTTAAAGGATTTTTGTAGTGCGTACACCGGATCAAATGGATTTTCTGGGTGTTCAGAAGGCTAAAAACAGATTTAAATCTCCCATAACCCATCCCACAGAAGAAATGTTATTAACCCCACGCTAAAGGACTACTCACGGAACCTAAACAAGCACTAAGTTCAGCCTGACTCATACCTGGGACATCATTCTCTCTTAGACACTCTTTTATAAGAAAAAGAACTGACCAACTGATGAAGGCATTGATAGCAATAGTTTATTTAAAGCAACATCTGAGGAGTTTGAGAAAAAGAGTTCCTGAAGGCTCAAGCGGCTTATATTGCTACATCACTGGCCAGATCAACGTTCTGCTTCTCCACTCAGGTCTGCACTCCAACGTCACCGTAAAGGCAGCTGGGGAATCTCATGTAGAAAATGATCCAGAATCTAGTTTCCACCTCCGGAGCATGGAGTCGAAGAGATGAGACCGTAGACTGGAACCCATCACAAACCATTCCAGAGGTTTACCAGGCCTCCCTTTTCTAATTCCAACCAAGTTCTCCCCCCACTCCCTCTCTTGAAAACAAACACTTACCAAGCATTGACTATGAGCTAGTCACTGTACAGAAGTTGAGGAAACAACTTGAATCTGTTTGTGAAGAGTCATTACAAACAGGTGAGACAACCAAGCAGCCCAGCCAGCGTTGATCTATGCCCAGGTTGTGGGCTCAATCTCCAGTGTGGGGCATGCAGGAGGCAGCCATTTCAATGACTCTCTCTCTCGTCATTGATGTTTCTAGCTCTCTCCTTCTCCCTTCCTCTCTGAAATCAATAAAAAATATTTTTTTAAATTAGGGGTTGTAATATGCACTGTGGTTAACACAAAGAAGCTGCGGAGACAAACAGAAGTGTAGGGGAGAATGTTCTTAGAGAGGGTGATCAGGGGAAACCACTTCGAGGGAGCGACCTGTACGCTGAGACTTAGGTGATGAGAAGCATATGTGCAGACACACAGGAAGAATGTTCCAGACAGTGAGAAAAGCAAGTATGAAATTCCTACAACAGGAACAAGCTTAGGGTACCAGAAACTGTCAGAGCGATTAGTTGGGCCATGAAGAATGTGGGCAAGTGGCCTCAGAGACCACCCTGAACAGATGGGCAGGGCCAGAGGACACAAGGTCTTGAGAGACGGCAATGAAGGAAGCACATAGAGATACGTCATCATCTCTGCCTCTGCTTTTTTTAAAATTTCTTTATTGATTATGTGTCCTTATTCCCCCATTACCCTCCATTACCTGCCCCCCCCACACACACACCAATCATGCCCTCACCCCCCTGTTGTCTGTGGCCATTGGATAGGCTTATATGCATGCACACAAGTCCTTTGGTTGATCTCTTCCCCTTACTCCCACCCTCCCCAACTTCCCTCTGAGGTTTGATGGTCTGATCGATGCTTCTCTGTCTCTGAATCTGTTTTTGTTCATCAGTTTATGTTGTGCATTATAGCCCACAAAGGAGTGATATTGTGTGATATTTATCTTTTTCTTCCTGGTTTATTTCACTCAGCACAATGCTCTCCAGTTCCATCCATGCTGCTGCAAATGGTAAGATTTTCATCTTTTTTACTGCAGCATAGTATTCCACTGTGTGGATGTACCTCAGTTCTTTGATCTGCTCATCTGCTGACGGGCCTCTTCCCCCTGGCACTGAAGATTCCAATAAAGCTGTTCGCTCCCACCATTTTCAAGTACCATGTTCTTCCCTAAGTCAGCCATATCCCAGCTCAAGACCCAGATGATGTCCTCACACCCGAGCCATGGCCTGGTGAGTGACCCCCTGGCCCCGCACAGTTTATTCCCAGAACCCCGAACCTTCTAGCCTTCCAATCCCCGCTCCACCCTCCCCATCGGAACTCACGGGGAGCTTTCCGAGGCGCCTTTTTCTGATTCCCTGCGGACAGCGGCCTTGGCCCGGGCCCAGCTACACACCATTCCATTTTTACTGCTGACCCACTGTCTCTGCTTCCTTTCCAACGACTGTTTTGAAACACAGAGGAAACACTTTGGATCCGCAAGCGGCTCAGGAAGTTCTAAATTAAAGCTCTCGCTGAGCTGCAGCTGGCCCGGGGCCGCTGCACAAACAGACGCCGGTGGCCTTCCCCACACGCGGCCGCTCCAGCGCCCCTCCGCCTCGCCCCTGTGTCAACAGAGCCACAGCCACGTCCCCCCCGAGGCCACATGTGAGCTGAATGCTGTGCAGCGAATGCCATCACCCCTCCTCCCAGCTAGGCCCTCCCGCCTCGCCTCCTCTCTGAAGTGCCCACAGTGAGGACTGCTGGGCCTTTTCCGATGACCACTCAACACAGAAGGCATGATGGGCCCGGGGCTCAGAGGGACCCTGGCCCTGTGCGGCACAGAGGGCACATCGCCACCTCGGTTTGGGCACCGGGTGATGCCCACCTGCGGAGGTCTAAGGCTGAGTCAGCACTACTGCTCCGTCGCTCCTGAGGGAGTCTGGGTAATGGACTTGACATCTCCCTGCCTTCGTTTCCTCACCTTTAATTGGAAACATAACGAAGTACATCCTGTGGAATTATTATAAAACAGTAAGTGAGTGGGTGCATAGGACACCTAACAGTAGTTGGCCACAACTACTTAATTGACACTGTAAGCATGAATGTTACCTGTTACTATTAATAACGGATCCACTAAACAAACACTGGCCGGAAACCCTAAAATGCTCACTGTCCGTTACTAGCAGGGATAGCCGCAGGGCTTTGGAAGGTGGTAGCGGGTCTCATCATAACCCCCAAAGGCGCTGACTCCCCCCCAAAGAGAAGCCGTGTTCACCTGCTTTGCAAAGGCAAGCTTCGAATGCGTACGGACAAGCTCTTGGGATGAAAAATACTTGCACCGGGAGGGAAAGCACGCTAGGAGAAGAAAGCCACACATGCCTGACCTGTGCATGGGTTTGCCTGGGGCGGGGCTTGTGAGCGTGTGGTGCCAGCCCCGAGGAATCAGTTGCACATGAGTGAAAAAGTTACAGTCCGTGTCAGTGGGCCAGGGTGGGGAAGAGTCGGTGAGGTTGACAATGCAGAGAACAAAGACAAGGCCACGTCCAAGGCCACGGAGGTAGGAGAGAAACTGTGATCATTCATGTCATCAACTGTCCATGATGAGCCAGCCTGACCTCTCCATTCAAACCTCACCACCCACCCCTACCCGAGCCTCCTGAGTCCCTCTGGCACAAGGAGACGGACCAGATGAGCTGAGCTGATACCGTGTCCGCCCCGCGCTGGACACTGGGATTTGGCTCACTCAGCCCAACAGCTGGTCTCAGGCTCGCCGATTGCCTGGGGACCATTGGCTGGGTCAACAGCAATTCGGGTCATGGCAGCACAGGGCCCTGGCTCGGCCTCATGTAGCTGGGCCTCGTTTTAAAATACACGTGGGAGTTGGGAGGAATTCACATCTCGATTTTAAGCAAATGCTCATCAGATACCCCACATTCCACACCCTTGTAACTGCAGAAGGCCTGCAAGCTGGGGTCTTCGGGCTCTGAGAGGATGTTCTGGCACTGAGAGCTGCTTCCCACTCAGATCCCAGAGGTGGATTCACAGCGTGAAACACAACAGAGGGGACAATCACTATTGTCAAAAGGGCCAATCAGGGAGCCATGCTGGCCCCTCCGTGCATCCGTGCATCCTGCTTTCTCAGGAGCTATTGTGTGTGATGCCCCAGTCAGCAGCCGCCGGGCATGCTGGGAGCTCACTGCTGGGGAAATCAAGCTCTAGAGAAGCAAAAACAGAGCAGGGACCAGGAACCACTGATGTACAAAGCAGCGTCCTCATTAGTTCTCACAAGAGCTTATGAAAACATAGACTTACGGCTACACCTTTTTCTTGTTTATTCTAAAGCATGTTTGATCCTCAAAACTATAAGAGGCATCGCAAATGGGAATTTGGGAATGGACCCAACAAAGGGTTTGATGTATGTATGGAGCCCGCTTTATTCCACAGAGGGGCTAACGTGGCCCCGGAGTAGACACGGTGGCCAGATAGCGCACATTAGGCAAGAAAACAAGAAAAACAAGAGGAAGAAGCTAAAACGACTGAGGGAAAATGTAATTTGTGATTCAAGCCAGACTGTTTCTATGACAAAAAGCCACTTGGGTCAATAGAAGCAAAGCTGTTTCTGAGACCTAAATAATTAAAATGTTAGGGCCCAGTGATCCCGGTTATTATCACTCAGGATCAGAGTCTCAAAGTTCTAGTCCAGCGCTCAGCAAACTCATTAGTCAACAGAGCCATATTCAACAGCACAATGATTGAAATTTCTTTTGAGAGACAAATTTTTTAAACTTCTTCAAAATAGACTCGCCCAGGCGTGGTATTTTGTGGAAGAGCTACACTCAAGGGGCCAAAGAGCCGCATGTTTTGTGAGTCACGGTTTACCGACCACTGAGTCTGATGAGGAATCCCTTTCCAGGGTGAGAGTCAATCCATGTGGTCGGATACCTGCCCTCCACGTGGGAACCGGAATCATGGGTGTGAGCTTCGGTTGTGATACCACTTCTGTGTATCTGAGTGTCGGTGAAGTAATGGCCCATGGTTGAATAATTACTCCTTCTCAGAGTTGACTGACTTGCAAGGGTTCTTATTTGTTTTTTACTCCAGGCAGGAGTTGGTTGGTTGGTTGGTTGGTTGGTTGGTTGGTTTACAGACACACATATCTGTGTCTGTACATGTGCTTGCCTCAGCTGTAGGCCTGCAGCTAGAGCTCTACTACATGCGTGTAAATGAGATGTGCATGGCTACAGCAGGTCATGTCACCTGTGTTGAGGGGCAGTTAGTGTCAGAATAGAATTAAATTATTAGAATTAAACAGGGACTCTGCTGGTCTGTTAAGGTGCTTCTGTGGAAAAAAGGCTCTTAAAGATCCCTGTTTGTGATGCCTCTTGTAGTTTTGAGGATCAAAGGACTTTAGAACAAACAAAAAAAAGGTGTAGCTTTAAAAAGCTCTTGTGAGAACTAATTAGGATGTTGTTTTGTACACTGGTAGTTTCTGTTCACTGGGTTGTTTTCAATATGGAATAAATATTGGTTATTTTAGTTAAAAGGTTGTAAATAAGATGAGTGGATGAGACTACACTGTCGTGTGTGTGTGTGTGTGTGTGTGTGTGTGTGTGTGTATGCACAAGATAATATGATATGCTTTTATTAATGAAAATAAATGATAAATTAGTCTTGAAGTGTCCAGTCCCCTCCTAATAAGAGGTGTAAACATTATCCTTTATCTCCTAGTAATTGGTCCAGATAACACTTTGGCTGCCCACCAGAAAAAGTCTGTGCTTTGTGCAGATTCGTACATCCTTGATTTTTAGAAAACAAAGAACGCAGTGCTGAAGAGCTGGGCTCTGACAGTGATGTTAGGGACACACTGCTTTTCAGTCCTGGGCTATTGCTCTGGCTCACAGGCAGCAACGCCAAGCCAGTCGGTGTTGTTGGGCTCTTTGGCTTCTGTTGGGGGGGGGGGGGTACCTGCCCCCTTTGTATAGCTCTTTGTGCCGTTACTTTTCCAAGATAAGACACTGAGTTCAGGGGGGGGGGGGGATAGTACTGCCAAAGTAATTTTAAACATCACATTGCAAAACTGACTGCATGGCTCAAACGCCAACAACTGGCTTCATCCTGCCGCCAAGGCCGCCCCCACCGCAGGAGGTGCTGACAGGGACGCGGCTCGGTGAGCATGCTCCACGTGTGTTTCTTACCTCGGCCCACACGCTGTAAGGGTGCCCTGCACAGGGAGGCCCATCCTGAAAAGAAGCCGGCAGCCTTTGGCACAAGCACCCCGCTTCCGGGTTATCTAGCTGTGGCAAACAAGGAGCGTGTATCTGGTCTCTGCCTCTGGTTCCCGACACAGGGCTCCTAAAACTCTTGGAATTTCCTGAGTGAAGGAGGTCACAGAAGCATCTCACACAGATGCTTGGAATGTCCCGGCTGACATTTTTTTTTTACTATCTTCTCTCCTAATGAGGCGACTGTTGGTGGGCTCCTGGAGAGCTTCCGGAGGGGGCTCCTGGCCAAAGGACTGAGCCGTGATTGGAAACTTGGCACTTTCAGCCCCGCCCCTCATCCTCCCGGGAGGGGAGGACTGGGTCAATAATGCCTCAGTGAGGACGCCTCCATTAAAATCCCTGGCTACAGGATTTGGGAAGCTTCTAGGTTGGTGCACGTATCCACACCCCGCAGTGGCACATCCCAGTGTCATGGGGACAGCTGCTCCCGTACTCGGACCCTTCCAGACCTCACGCTTTGGACAGCTTCATGTAGCGGTCCATCTGCATCCGTGCTCACGTCCTTTATAATAAACTGACTGATGCAAGTAAACATCTCCCTGAGTGTTTCAAGGCATTCTAACATCTTATTGAGCCTTTGGCATTGGGGGATGTAAGAACTCCCCACCTCATAGGCAAACCAGATGCCGGTGTGGGTACCCTGGGGACCCCTGACTTGTGACTGGCATCTGAAGTGGAGGCAGTTTCCTGGGGCTGAGCCCTTAGACCTCTGGAGTCTGATACTAACTCTGGGCAGTTAGTGTCAGAATAGAAGTAAATTATAAAACACCCAGTTGGTGTCCCGAGAGTTGGAAGATGGGTTGGTGTAAGAAAAACACACACATTTGGTGTCAGAAGTGCAGTGAAAGAGAAACGGTTTTTATTTATTAGTGTAGTGGTACACATGTTATGGTTATGCTATTAGTATAATTATGATGGCATTATTAGTTACAGCATATTAGTTAAGAGCACTTATTAGTATGTTAGTTACCGTTACTAGTATAAAGATAGGCTATCCCAAAGTGTGTACATGCACTTTGAACAATTCTAAAGGCAATGCTTATAAAAGGCATTTCATTTTCAGAACTGAGCTAGCAGCTGTCCACGTACGTAGACATTTTTGGGGGACAGCTGTATGTTTCAGAGATCACACCCTTTGCAGGACGCACGGGAAGGCCTGGGAGACTGCTAATGCCTTCCGTGTCCATCACACTCTTCCCTCAGGAGAAACCGCAACACACAGGATCCAATGCTCCTGGAGTTACTACATGTCCCAGAGAGGGTGTCTCCCTTCCGTGGCTCTACTACTGGTCACCACGTCCCTTCAGGCTGCCACCCGCCCGCAGGTGCATGCTGGGCCTCTCGGGCACCCCAAGACTCTGCTAGGAGCCGGGGTGAGAACTGGGGCTCTCTGGAGGCCAGTGTCAGGGTCCCAGAGGAAGGAGCTGCGCCCGGCATTCCTGGTCATTGTGCTGCGGGCTGGACTGCTGTGTGCCGACGGGCGTGGGCAGTGGGCAGCCTGAAGCAGGGCACTGAGGGGCTCCTCGTAGCCCCGAAGCAGAGAATGTCATAAAGCAGACGGCTCACTGAGACCCAGCAGGGCGAGCGAGCATTGTGCAAAGCAATCAAGAGTGTTTATTTAAAACATGTATACTGTGGGGAGTGTTTTCTAAAATATTATATTTTTAGATAGGCATCTAAAAAACCCCTTTGTTGTTCTTGTTCATGTTTCTCTAACCCTCAATTTGGCAAAGCATGCCATTGCCAGCCGAAATGGCCCGCTATTCGGTAAGTGGCAGCTGGGGCTCATTGCTCAGAATTCCAAAATTCCTACGGAGACTCCTTCCTCTGCACGGCAAGGGCGTTATCTGCGTGCCAGTGTTTCCCAAAGTGTGGTATGCGTGCCCCCAGGGGGACGGGAAGAGTTGGGTGGGGGTACGCGTTGCACCGGAGTTTGGTGGGGATATGCACTGCACCGTGCTTAGCTGCGCCTAATTCTACGTTCTCATGAGTCAAGTCAAGACAGTCTTGTGAGGCGTGAGATGGTCCGGTGTGCAAATAAATGTTATTTATAATGTAACTTTTATTTATATTTTATTATGAGTAATTTTATTTTTCGTTTATTATTATTTTGTGTATGTACCAACAAAAGAAAGAATAAATATATTTTGATTGTTATTAAAATACATCCTTTTTTTGACAAGGGGTACTCAGCTTTACGAAAATTATAGAAGGGGTACACGTATGTCAAAAGTTTGGGAAACACTGGGCTAAACAATCTGTCCTCTTTTTCCCTGCGATAGAACTGAAGAAGCTGATTACTAAACTTAGGCCAGAGCAGGAGTGTCAGAGCTGAGTTATATTTCATTGTATCCAGGCTGGCAGCCCGCTGCGAAGCAGCGCAGGCTGGTGACACACGTGGACCTAATGTCTCACCCTGGGAACTGGTTGCATCTATTCTGTAGCATGCAGGTTCCAGACGTACAGGCAGTAAGGAGGGTCACTTCCTGGTGGTCTCTACACTAGCAATTGGGAGGTGAGGGGGACCAGAGAAGAGAAGAATCCACACACAGTTTTAGGCATTGAGTGTGAAACCTGGATGGAGGTGAATTTCCTAATTTTGTTTCCCTAGTTTTGGAATAAATGAGCACCTGAGAACGATGAAAACACGCATTTGGGGAGGTCGTTAAGAATAACAGAGGTTTTTGCCGAAACCGGTATGGCTCAGCGATAGAGCATCGGCCTGCAGACTGAAAGGTCCCAGGTTTGATTCCCGTCAAGGGCATGTACCTTGGTTGCGGGCACATCCCCAGTAGAGGGTGTGCAGGAGGCAGCTGATCGATGCTTCTCTCTCATTGATGTTTCTAACTCTCTATCCCTCTCTCTTAAAATATATATATTTATTTAAATATACTTATTAAATATAAATATAAATATATTTATTTTAAAAAATAGAATAATAGAGGTTTTGAGATGAAATCCTAGGTTCCCTCCAGACCAAACTGAATTCTCTGGCTCCTGCAGTTGGCCAGCTTCTCCAGGGTAGACTGACAGGCTGTGCAAGACAGTGGTATGTGGTTTGTGTCACATATGTTGCTCCTCCATAAACGAAGCAGGCAAAGACCATAAAACATAATGACACCAGCCCTTTTTGTATGTAATCAAAACTAACCTTAGGAGACTACTTATGACCCCACAAAGGACTCTTAAGAAAAATTACCCAAAATTCAGAAGAAAAGCAAGAAGATAACTGGGTAATCTGCTATCATGCCGGGAGTCATGTGACAAGCCCACCCAAGGTTCGTGGGACTATGCAGGCTCCAGATGTAACCTTGTTTGACTTAGCTATTTACCATTGATAAGGGCCTAGACATTGTACAGACCTAAGAAGATAGCTGTCCATCTGTAGAAAATGTACAAACCACAAATGCTTTTTGTCCAGTAGACAAGATAACGACAAGGATTAGTTGTACTGCCTTGTAGGCAATTTGCCAGGCATGTGTCTGTCTTAGCGATCTCACTGCAGTCACTTCTTCATGCAGACCCACTCGCTAGTTTCTCATGTCCTCCTCGGACTCCACAGGGTCATCCTGCCGTTTCCCACATTACTGCGGTCATTAAAACCTGGCACACGCTTACCATGATTTTCATCAGAACTAGGCCTTTCTTATTCATTAAAAATTATATTTTGATATAAGCAAAGGAACACAGTCAGCCACTAACAAAATAAATATAAATAACTCAAGTATTTTCTTTTAATAACAAGTCATCATGATGAGGATCAATCTCTTAAACTCATAGCATCCCTTTAAAATTCCACCGAAAATCTCCTCCCCGGCCCAAGCTCAAGAGCTTCAGAGTCTTCCTCTTTCCACTTCCCTTCTGGTTCTACCACGTGAACCTGGTCCGGTAGGACTACACCCTACTCAGAGTGTATTTCCAGATTCAGGAATAGCCATTCCAAGTCCTTCCACCCTTGTAGGTCACGGAGACTCAGCCCTTTGATGGCAACCATCAACAGCAAATGCTCAACAGGGTTCTCAGTGGTCAAAGGGAAATCAGAACCAAGAATGTGATCTGTGTTTATCTATCACCAGGGACTTGCTGGCTCGGGGACAAATCTCATCAGTCAGAGAGCAGCTGAGGTGAGCAGCAACAACATCAGCCCTGCTTTGACAAGAACGCTGCGTTGCCTATTTGAAGCCTGTTCCCAGTTATGTGTGCTTATCCCACGAGCATCTGTCACCCGGGCCCTAGAATCCAGGGAGACAAGAGTTGAGTGGAGAGCAAAGGGAACGCCCACACACTCAGTCGGCACCCCTGAGACAGCCTCTGATATGGTTCTGCAGAAACTCTGGTTTTCAAACGCCACCAAGTTGACCTCCAAAATCCCACCAGCTTTCATATTCCGTTTTAACTTCCTCCGAGTGCAGGACTAATTAATGATTTCTTTATCTGATCATAGAAGATCAAACATGAAAAAGCCAGCCCTTCCATCCCCCCTGCCTTGTCATCGCACCCAGTGAAGAGCGAGATCTGCACTACCCAGAACTCCCCCCCCCCCCCCCCCCCGTACAAAAGCACATTGGGCTCACAGCGCTCTGAAATCCCCACAGCTCGGTGTGATAAGCTTGCCGGGCACACAGGTGGGTGGGTGGGGGGCTGGGGGAAGCATCCGAAAGCACCTCACCAGGAGAACAGCACCCAGAGTCAGGCAGCACGTTGAGGCCCCAGGAAAAGAGACGCGGGAACTGCAGCCGTGAGTGACCTTGCCGGAGGTCAGCGAGGAAGCCCGCCCGCGGTGAAATGGGGATCGGCCAGAGCTCGGCCCGAAGCCGCCTTGGGAAGAGCCCGTCTCAGAGGAGACGCCGGGGCCGGAGCGGCTGCTCTCCCGGGGGACTCGCTGGAAAAGACACTCCTGGGCTCCGCTCAGAGCCTATTGAACCAGAAACTCGATCTGTGTGTTCCCCAGCTCTGCAAGGGCCTCCGGTGCCCGCTCAGGCTAAAGAGCCGCCGCTATCTTAGAAAATGCACCAGAATTACTTTATTTTGCGGCGAGGAAACAAAGCAGAGGCTGAGTCACCTGCCCCGGCCGCGGGGCTGGCGCTGCCGGGGCCGGGCGGGAACAGGGCCTGTGTGTCCTGCTCTGGGCCGCCTCCCAGGGCGCGGCCTGAGCAATGGCCATCACGCAGACCGTGTCAGTCCTCACCGAAAAGCTCTGTCAGCAGAGGCCTGAGGCGGCAGTCTGGGAGGTTACAGGGGGCGGGACCCCTAGACCTGGTGAACCCTGATTCCCTCCCGTCAGAGGCTCAGTTGAGGCGGCCTGGGCCACGGGCCGCGGATGCGGGCGCTAAGGAAATTCAGCAGCTGAGCTCCTTAGCCACCTGGAAGCCATCCTCTGTCTGTGGGGCCTGCCGACCGCCCATCCTTTAGGCCTGACCGAGCTCTGCCCGCAGGAAGCCGCCCTGCCCCGAGGCCCCGGGAAGTCTCCCTCGGAAGGCCAGGCCTGCAGGCTCCCTGTCCAGAGCGCATCCTGGACTCCAGTGCTCCCCGGCTGCTGGCTGGCTCCTCCGGCTCCAAGGGCAGCTCTGGCTCCAGTCAGTTCGCCCACCCCCCACCCTCAACTCCCGGGGCTTCCCCCAAAGGTTCCTCTCTCATCACCTGCCTTGGAGGGGCGTTCCCACGTCACCTGCTAGGGAAATAGGACCTCCAAGCGGCAAGGCAAGACAGGGCTGAGCGCCATGGCTCAGGCTGCCCTGGTCCTGTAGGTCTGGGTCGGGGTCGGGGTCGAGTCCAGTCCAGGGCTGGCCCTGCACCTCCGAGTGACTGACCCAGCAGCAGGCCGCCAGGCTGGTGCCTCCCACCTTCCTCCCGGAGGCCGTCCTGGCCCTGCAGCTGCCTCTCCGGAGGAGGCGGTCAGAGCGGCTTCGGGCAGCCAGCAGCGCTCCTCGGAAGGCAGCAAACCCAGCCTCAGCTTTGCATGTGTCCCAGGCCTCCGTTGTGGGCACGTCCCTGTCCGAGACTTCCCGAGGCCTGCGATTGTCACGGACCCGGGGCTGCCCCAAAGCCTCCTGCTCCCTCTCTAGGCACCTTCTCCTGGCTGCTCGCTGGCCACCCCCGTTCAGCCCCTCAAAGGAGCCCGGGCGCCTGTGCCCCGGGCCCTGGCTTTGCTCCTGCAACACCTTTGCCCTGGGTTTGAGCGCATGGACCTCCTTCCATGCTCAGCCGGAGGCCTGCAGACCGTCCGTCCCCCTCTGCCCTCTGTTGTTTCCTGTTGCTAATTCCGCTCCTGGTCTTTACTGGGGGGCGTTGGCTTCTATTTTAGATTTGTCTGGGTCCGGCAGCCTCCCTGTGAGGAGGTGTCTCCCTGAGGGGTACCCCCTGCCTGCCGGGCTCACGCTCTGCCCACAGCACCGGGCACGCAGGCCCTCGGGGCACCCCTGCAGGCCGGGCGTCAGCTCCCAGAACGCAATCCCTCCCCTTCCCTAAAGGAAAGGGCAGACGTGTTCCACAGAAATGGGCTCCGGGCCCGGTGTGCCCCGGAAATGCCAGGGGGCCGCTACAGGAGTCTCGGACAGCCTGCCCGCTCCAGGCGGCCGGGATCCGCGCTGTCTCTGGGCTGCGGCTCCCGCGGCCAGAGGAGGTGGTGCCCCCGGGATGTTTACTGAAGTCACACGTGTCAGCTGGGAATCCGGAGGCTGGGAAGGGAGGGACGGGGAGCAGAGCCCCGTGCCGACCACGAACAGGAGGACCCTGGGAGGAAGGAAGGCCTGGGCGAGCCAGCATCCTGCAGGGCACGGTGTGTGGGGGTGAGCCATTCACACTCCCGGCCCTGATGGCAGGGGGACCCCCCGTGAGGGGCAGCCAGGGCTGGTGGGCAGCATGAGTGTTGTGTGCTCACACCTCCCAGTTCCGCCCCTTTCCCTCCAGAGAGTCATGACCCTGACCCTGACCCTCACAGGCCTCCTGCCCAGTGGCCCGCACGGCTCTCAGCATGCGGCCGCTCACGGGCACCGGGCGAGATGGGTCCTCCCTGGAGCCTCCCTGCCTGCGCCATTTGCTCCGTCCGCCCTGCTTCTTACTGAGAGGAGGACAGTGTCCCCACTGGCAGGGGTTCAGGCCCCGGGCTAGCACAGGCCCTGCCACAAGCCTGCTGTCACCCCAGCCTGGGAAAGGCCACCTTCCCTGGAAGGCCATTAGCATAGGGAGAGAAAGAAAGAATTTCTAGAATCCAGTGACTCACCAGGAATGTCAGGTATGGCTGGACAAGCCTGTAACATCTCAGCTACGGTCATCTCACTTGTCAAGTGTCTCATTACAAGTACGTGTAAGCATATATACATGGACTGATGTATACACATATGTAAATGTGCATCTACGCACACATATATATGTGTTTGCATGGGGGAACTGATGCGCATGAAGTAGGAAATGTTCGCATTAGCTCGGTGCGGTGAGAACATGATGCTATTTTATGTTCAGCATACTAGTATGGGGTTTCCAGGTGTTACACTATGCAGACACAACGTGCACAGAGAAAGACCGGAATGGGAAAGAATTGCCAGCCCGCCGAGCGCAGGTAGGATGAGACGCAGTGGGGTCGCACTCTAAAGTCCTCTCAGAACCAGAGGCAGCGCCTACAGGAGCATCAGGATGTGGGCAGCTGGCAGGTCGGCAGAGCCTGCTGGCCGGCAAGTGGCAGAGTCTCCCAGTTTCCTCCAAACGACAGGGAGAGAGCCTGCAGGGGTGAGATCCGTGGCAGTTTCAGGCAACAGAGTAAGAGGGCTGGAAATCGGTGTGTGTGTGTGTGTGTGTGTGTGTGTGTGTGAGTGTGTGTGTGTGTGTGTGTGACTGTGTGTGGGAGTGTGTGTGTGTTTGAGAGTGTGAGAGAGTTTGTGTTTGAGAATGTGTGTGAATGTGTGTGTGGAGTGTATGTGAAAGTGTGTATGAGAGTGTGTATGTGTGTGTGTGTGTGTGTGAGAGAGAGAGAGAGAGAGAGAGAGAGAGAGAGAGAGTGTGTGTGTGTGTGTGTGTGTGTTCAGAGATAAATCACGTAGGGAGGGGCAGATGGACATGATGGAAAGGGGGAAAGTAAGAAGGACCACAGGCTATCTTCTGTCTCCTTCTCTCCTGTTCTTATACTGACTCCTTTATACAATTCAAATATGAAGTTTTAAACACCTATTTTTTCTTAATGAAATTTTAATTCATTATCTTAATCTCTAAGGGAATGAATAAATCTATGATTTTATTATTATTTTTAAACAACAGGAAAATCTTCTAAATCAGGCAGTGGTCTTCCCAGGGCTGGCCCGCCACTGGTCTGCAAGAAGCACGTGGCCAAAGACCAAAGGCCCCTCTTCACCTAACGAGACAGCCGCTGCTTCCCCGAGGCCCCTCATGGCCCGCCCCACTCCGGGTGCCGCCATCAACCCCACCGGCAGACCCGAACGAATGCCTCACCTCGCCCCGCCGCCACCGCCTCACCGTGTGCCTGAGCCTTCAGGCTGGAGAGGGCTCCCGCTTGGCCCAGACAGACGGAGGGTAGAGCACAATGGCTCACAGCCCAGGAGTCAGACAGATCAGATGCAAGCCCCAACCCCACACTGACCGGCTGCCCTGCCTCAGTTTACTCACCTATAAACAGGAGTAGAGGGTTAGCATGAAACATGGCCCCACAGGAGAATTAAATACATGATATTTGTAGAGTATTTAGCATAATATCGTGCATCTAATACCATTTATTTTTCATTATTATTATTAATAATTATTTTGTTTCCCTCCCTTATTATTTGATTTCCTCGACAGCACAGTGAGTGTTTAAGACAGATGTACATACAGAAGCTCCCGCTTTGTCCCGCAACCCTAACTTCACTCAGACAGGCTCACAGATGGCCTTACCTAAGGCCTTGAAAGGTATGAGTGACAGCGAAGCAAGAGAGGGCGGGGCACGGGTCCCGCTCCAAAAGAGGGGAGATGTCTACTAAGATGAGGGGTCAAGTCCCAGGAGGTCAGGGAAGGCAGTCACGAGCAAGCACCGCTCAAGGGCTGTGCTGACAGACCCGGAATGAGGCCGGTCGGGGCAGGTGGGGAGGCAGACCGAGCGGTGGGAATACGATGTTCTGTCCTCGCAGAGGCTGCTCAGGAGAAAGACGCCAGAAGCCTGCAGATAGCCCGTGACCTCGGCCCAGGAATGCTGAGATAGCGTCTTATTGGACTGTGTGTTACGAACAAGACTATAAATTATTCCGCAAGTACACAACATTTAACAGGATTTTAAAACGATTCAGCCTTACTGTTAGTATCAGAGAATGTGTCCTTCTGGAAAGACGTCAGAAAGATAGAATCTCAAGCTCCAACTGGGACAGGCTGGTAGTATGAGGGCTGCAGCTGCATTGTGAAACAGTCTGGGGCTGCCTCCAGACCGAGCAGGCGGGGTGCGGTGGTGGATTAGTGATGTCTGCCCACACACCAGGAGCCAGAGCAGTAATGCATTTGAGTAAATGACTCAGAACCGTAAGTTACAAATGTGAATATTTATTTTCAAGGACGTAGTAATTAGAGCACTCATGAGAAAATATGTTTTGCATATAAAATTAGATATTAAAAATATATATTACTCAATGCTGGTTAGAATATAAGTGGGTACTTGGAAATATTTCCAGTAATTCATTTATAGAAACCTGATCTAAGGTAATATTTTAAGATGTGGACAAAATTTGCAGTGCAAGACTAATAATCATATAGAGTTTTACTGTAACAAAATTTTGGGGAAAAAACACCAGATATCTAAACTAGGGAAATTGGATCTTTAACAGAGGAGTTTTAAGCAATCCTTAAAATTGTTTTGAAATAGCTTTTAATAACTGGGGAAAATGTTACAACAAGCTTTGCAGAAAAATTTTGCACACTTAATTGTGTGGTTCATTATATATTATAGTGTATTGTATTTGTATTAATACATTTTAATTAAATTGTTCTGGCATGCTTATATGTCATGTTATAGAATATAAATAAAATACCCACAAATAGTGCTTATGTTGGTGATGTGATTATGGACAATTTTTATTTTCTTCTTTATATTATTCTATATTTTCTTAGTAAAAATAATGCATATTAATTATTTCTTTTAATTAAAATATTTAAACCCAATTTGGTTACAACTGTTAAATAAAACTTTTCCAAGCAAACTAATGGTAGAAAACAGTCGTAGCCTGGCCGGCATGGCTCAGTGGTTGACCAGAAGGTCAGGGTTTGATTCCCGGTCAGGGCACATGCCTGGGTTGCGGGCTTGATCCCCAGTGTGGGACGTGCAGGAGGCAGCAGAGCCATGATTCTTACCATTGATGTTTCTATCTCTCACTCCCTCTCCCTTCCTCCCTGAAGTCAATATATATAATTTTTTTTAAAGGAGAGGCCAGAACACAAGTCCCAGAGCTCAGGAGCTGGGAGCTCTCACTGCCCCACCCTGCCCCACCCTAGTATGAAACGTTCATCACCCACAGTTTGCAGAGGAGAACGTGGGAGCAGGAAGGAAGAGGAGGAGGAAAACAGCCAGTTGCCCAGGTCGGCCATTTAGTGGGAGCGCAAAGCTGCCGGCTCCACCGCTGAGGCCGCGCCTTGACCACAGACAGCTACAGTGGACACAGACCTGACCACCAGAGCCGTCCCTCGAGACTGCATTCATAGAGGATCCCCCCAGAAGGGTGCAGGGGGAGGTGTGTGAGATGGAGCCACGTGGGGGTTTGGTCAGCACAGCCAGCAGCGAGCTGTCTGTCTTCCGGAGCCAACAGTGCATAACACGTGTGTTAAAGACACACACAAGTACCCCACAAACACATTTACTACATAAGCACACACTCTACCTATGAATACACACAAACATACATCCATACACACAAACACACATTCTCTATATAAATACATACACTGGCACATGCAAACACACATCCATACCCATAAATATATACCACACAAGCACACACTACACATATATACCACACACACACAAATACACACACCTCTTGGGCTGAATTTAGGTAACACCTGAACCACTGTATTTGACATCACTCAAATATATGTGGAGTCTTTTAACTAAGCCCCACATTTCAGAGAAACGTGTATGAGAGAGAAAGGAAAAGAGAGAGAGAGAGCTGCCTGCGTAAGTAGGCCCTCTAACCTTGCTACGACATCTAACCTTGCTACCACATTGGACTCTCACCTCTCTCCCTTCCCATAATCAGGGACCGGGGTTCAGGCTCAGTTTCTGGACGGCCACTTCTTTCCTTGGATGCTCCGACTCCAGGTGACAGACCAGACACACCCACAACGCGTGACCTGATCGCGATGCCTGCCGCCGGCCCCTCTCCTGGGCCCGCCAATGACCTTCCTCTCCCTGTCTTCACATGCTTCACACGTATAGGTCTGTGTCCACATTTCCT
Source organism: Vespertilio murinus (assembly GCA_963924515.1). Classification (NCBI taxonomy): domain Eukaryota; kingdom Metazoa; phylum Chordata; class Mammalia; order Chiroptera; family Vespertilionidae; genus Vespertilio; species Vespertilio murinus. The sequence goes on from OZ004705.1 coordinate 3,468,470, forward strand.
CTCCTTTTAAAGACACCAGTCGTATTGGCTGGGGGCCCACCCTGCCGAGCTCATTTTAATGTGCGTACCTCATTAAAGATGCCATCCATAAGTTCACTCGCATTCTGAGCTGCTGTGGGTTAGGACTTCAGTTTATGAGTTTGGGGGCAGCACAACTCAGTCCCTAACAGGCCCCATTCCTCGAAGGCTGGACAGTCAGTCCGAGGAAGTGATCTGAGGAAGACTAGCGCCCTGGGAGCCGGCACCAGTCTGTGGCGCACCCAGGGAGGCCTTCTCCAACCTTCCCCGTCGCGTCAAGCCCCCAGTATACTCCAGCTCCCGGCACTATGCCCACACAGACTTTCCAAATGGATTTTTGTTTCAGTTCTCTTCCCGCGAGGTTATGGACATGACAATCCCACTGGCAAGTTCAGAGCTGTGCCCCTGAGTGTCTGGCCCGCAGAAAGCACCAAATTCGCCGAAACCGGTTTGGCTCAGTGGATAGAGCATCGGTCTGCGGACTAAAAGGTCCCGGGTTCGATTCCGGTCAAGGGCATGTGCCTTGGTTGCGGGCAGTCCCCAGTGGGGGGTGTGCAGGAGGCAGCTGAGTGATGATGACTCTCTCTCATTGATGTTTCTGTCTATCCCTCTCTCTTCCTCTCTGTAAACAATCAATAAAATATAAATTAAAAAAAAAAAAAAGAAAGCACCAAATTCTTATTGCCTGCAGGAAGGGCAACCAATGACACACAAACCAATGGAAACCAAATTCCCAAAGGGTCTCGTCCTTGGCTAATTGGCCCAGAGAGTCCCCTGAGGACCCTCTTCCCTGCCTTTGGAGAAGATTTAGAGCCTCACGTGCTCTGATAATTTCCTCAAATATTTTATTTTAAAACAACCAGTAAAGTTCCTTCCCCATAAAGAAACAATCTGATGGCATTTATGAGACTCCAGCTGCTGCACAGAAGTGGGACAGTGTGGGAGTGGAGCGTCTGTTTTCCCAACAGGGCACTGACCCAGCGGTGGGACCAGAAGCAGGCCGTCCATCCAAGTGCAGAGTGTGCCTGGGAAAGGGACGCTTTCAGTCCTCCCCAGACAGTCCACAGAGGAGGGGCCCTCAGGGGAGACCCCCCAGGATGCCAGAAATCGGCCCGGTGGATGGCTCAGAATCCGTTCCCCATACCCTACTGGAGGCTGCAGACCCGTGTGCTCCAGGCTCAGACGCCGGCCCGGTGTGCAGTGCGGCTGCAGCTGCCGGCCTGGCCTCTGGCCTTCCTGCCTGCTCACCTTCCGAGGCGTCTGCTCACCTCTATCCACCTACGGAGCACACTGCCCTCCCACCTGAGGCTGCCTCGAGCCTGTCTCCACACTGCTGCCTGGCGGATATCCCGCTCCCCACGGCCTCCCACCGCCTAGCACTGCCCCTGGCCCGGTGAGAGCGTGTTGAGTAAATGAATGCACTTGCTTGCTCTTATGTATCTATTCCTCTATCCATCCTTCCTTCCATCCATTCACCTACCCACCTATCCACTCACCCATCCACTCACCCATCCATCCACCCACCCATACACCCATACACCCACCCACGCACCCACCCACACATCCACACACCCACCCATCCATCCAAACATCCACCCACCCACCCACCCACCCACCCATCCACTGCTTTTTTCCAAAATAAGAATTGACAGAAGTCATTTTCAGCTGCAACCTCAGGCCACAGGTCCCAATCGTTGCCTCATTTGTCTCTTATTTCTCTTTCTCAACCGCAAGGCATCATTATAGACACTACATTTCTTCAGGGAAGTGTGGGTATTCTCATGGGTTAAACTAGCTCCATGTAGGTAAAATTTAAGTATATACTGACACCCACATGGTTTGAATATAAGTACATATAGTAGCTACCAAACGACACCTAATGAGTTACCAATGCGTCACAGAGAGCGAGATCAGCACTGGTAGGCTCCACACTTTTGAGGTCTTGTGCTGGCCAGGAACTCTGCCCCGCCTGGGAGACACACCTGTGAGTGAGCAGACATGACTCTTGTCCTTGTGGGGCTTGCTGCCCAGAGGGACGCAGACAGACATTCCTAATAATGCCTGTGGCAGGGGGAGTAGTGTGGTAAGAGTCACAGGAGAGGCCCCTAATGCAGGCTGAGGGCAGCCGCAGGAGAGTCCCACCAGACGGCAGGGAGCACTGGGAGCGAGTGGGGTTCAGGCAGGAGGAAGCTAAGTGCAAGCACGAGAGGAAATGAGTCGCATTTTCTCGGAGGGATCACGACTCCTTAGGCATGGCACCGGCTGTGCCCGAGTGATAAGAGATGAAAGGGGAAGCAGGCAGGAGTCGCACCAAGAAGGCATTCCTGCAGCTTCTTAATCGCCCCAGGCTTCGTCCTGGGCCGGCTGGCAGGCCTTTGGCAAGGGAAAGACACCATCTGATTTGCGGTCTGGAAACCGTCCTCTGACTTCTAACGGGGGAGGTTGAGGGAGGGGAGACCGAGGAGAGGATTTTGCAATAATCCAAGTGAAAGGTTATGAGGCTGAGGCACAGCAAAGCACTGGGAAAGGCAGACAATACATAGTTTTTCAACACCACGGGTGTTCCTGCTTCGAACATTACAAAGACGAAATGCTTCCCATGAGGTGAGCTTTCTTGATATAATCATAGTAATTTACTCTGGCAACACCAGCTGACCGAAGAACGAGGCGTCCCTGGATGTTGGCTAATGATATGGCTACAGTCGGTTAATGCCATTATCCCTGCAGGTAACGTGGTGGACGAACACTGCGGTTACCTGGTGCAGCCAGACCAAGTTCCTTTCAATGTATGAAGTTTTTAAAATTCCAAATGTCATGTATACCTTAAGAGTGTTCACAGCACATGAGAGCTTTCTTGAATCTCATGCTCTTGTTCCAGCATTTGATCCCACTGCTCATTTCATGAAGGGAGATGGTCACAATCCACTGATAATCAGTCGAAAGACATTAAGAGCAGGGTTGAGGCTTCCTCAGCAGCCAGCAAACTCTTTTTTTTTCTTTCTTTCTTCTATGTTACATACTAGAGGCCCAGTGCACCAAATTCACGCACTTGGGGTTGGGGTGGGGGGTCCCTCAGCCAGCCTGCACCCTCTTGCAGTCCGGGAGCCCTTGAGGGATGTCCAACTGATGGCTTCCTGGGGAGCAGGCCTAACCCGTCAGTTGGACATCCTTAGCGCTGCTGCAGAGGCCGGAGAGTCTTCTTCCACCACCACTGCGCTCGCCAGCCATGAGCCCAGCTCTTGGCTGAGCAGCCTCCCCCTGTGGGATCGCACTGACCACCAGGGGGCAGCTCCTGCATTGAGCAACCAGTCGTTCTGTCAATCTGCATATTAGCCTTTTATTATATAGGATATTGGAAGCTAGTCTTTTCTAGTTTCATCTTCTTGGCTATGAATCATTCATAGTTTCATGTCAATTATTTACTGAATTTCTACTTTGCACCTAACATTATGTTATGTTACATACTATTAGGGGAGGGGTTTCCTACTCAAATGGGGCTTTCAAGACAGTTGCTCAAACAAATATAATATTCAAAGGGAGAGTTAAAGAATAAATATGAAGGAATATAAAGCCCAAGATCTAATAGGATCTTGACTTCTGAGCTTGACTATATTCTGAACACCAACTGCCTTGAAGCTTTTGAAAAATCGACTCCCTTCTCTGAACCACAAGAGCTTCTTTGGTGAAGAAAAGGAGGCTACACTCTCAAAGGTTCTTCTAACAGAGCTGATCCAGTGGGGCGAGCTTCTTTCAGACGCTGTGTACGGAAAGATTTGTAATGCAAAGATCGCTCCCAGGTGGGATTACTCAAAGAAGGTTTCATAGAAGTGGAAGTGATAAGTCTTAAGGTTGGCCTAGATCAGTGGTCGGCAAACTGCAGCTCACGAGCCACATGTGGCTCGAGAGCCACGGCTTGCCGCTCTGTTGACTAATGAGTTTACCGACCACTGGCCCAGAAGGACAATAATGAAAAAGGGTGTGGCAAGCATTGTAACTGTGGTGTTGTATGAGACCTACCAGGAGCATGGCGTTTGTAAACCCCGCCCATCTCTCTGTCTTTATGACCGAATGAACGCATGCTCTTCTCCATTCCTTATTAATCAACTCTACCTCAACATGGAAGTTATAAGGCAAAGATGGTTTAAAGGTGGGTGTATGAGGAATAGCATAACTGATTTCACAGAGCAAATTATCTAGCCAAATCCACTCATTGCCTTAGTAACTCTCTCAGCCAAATTGGTTACCTAGTGATCTAAGAAATATTGAATCATACACACCAAGTGTTACCTATGACCCAATGTAGATCAGACATTAGGTAATTATCCAGGTGACTGGATTGGTGATAAACCGAGTCCTAAAAATTCCCATGGAGACTAAGTTATCTGGATTGGTTCCTTTGTCAAATTAGCCAGACAGTATGTCTCTTCCCTTCTCTTGCTACTTGCTAGAAGGAGATTTAGACAGGAAATTATCTAATGTAGGACAAAGTTGTAATCTCTTACTAAAGTTGAGGAATTCAAGCAGCTGTATAATTTTGTGTACAGAAAACACCAGAGACTCAAAAACATTTCTGTTGCTTACATACTCTGCTAATTACAGAAGAAACTCCCAGAAAGTTGCCATCTCTCATAGGGTCAGCGTGGGGTCTATAGAGAAGTCCCCTGTTCTTTCCATTTTCTTTCCTCTTTCCCACTGACAAAGGTCAAGTTCTCAGTCCCCTTCAGTCCTATTAGACTCAACCTTACCTGATTCCTTCATCATCCACCTATTTTCCCTTTGATGTCTATGGTTTTCAAATTCTTTTAAATTATATTTTATTGATTTTTTTTTTACAGAGAGGAAGGGAGAGGGATAGAGAGCTACAAACATCAATGAGAGAGAAACATCGACCAGCTGCCTCCTGCACACCCCCTACAGGGGATGTTTCCGCAACCAAGGTATGTGCCCTTGACCGGAATTGAACCTGGGACCTTTCAGTCCACAGACCAACGCTCTATCCACTGAGCCAAACCAGCTTCGGCATGTTTTCAAATTCTTAAGACAGAAAAATATCATGGGTTCCTTTTATTAACTCTCTCCCTAGCCCATTGTATTTTAATCTGTGAAGAAAGGATGAAGTATACACTATTAAAGAAAATGTCCCAGTTTCCAGTGGCACTTCATGTATAAACTACCATCTCCCACACATTAAAGAGAAGTGGGAGCTGCAAGGAAATAGCCTAGTTCCCTTCATCTCTGAAAGCTACCTGAAACTGTTTAGTGCAAGGTCATTCCAGGGGCTTAGGGGCGGGGACGAACCTCAGCGAACTAGAAACAAATGCACCTAAAAGAAGCTGAGCTAATTTCATCCTCTGATGATGTGTTGATATTTTTTTTTTTCAGTTTCTCTTCACACATCGTCAGCACCATCACACACTTAAATATGCGTTCCATATGCAGATATGACAAGCTGCCTGATACTATTCCACGCGAATGTATGACAACATTGCTGAAACTGAAATTCATTTTCCTTTAATTAATCTTCCTCTAAGGGGTTCAGAAAAGTGGTGTTTTGGGTATTTTTAAACCAATTCACCACTATGAATATCATAGGAGTGTTTTCAAGTAACGTGGCAAGGATGTAGGAACTGCCCCCTTCCTTTTCCATTAAGAATATGAAGAGCCGAAACTGGTGTGGCTCAGTGGTAGAGCGTCGGTCTGCGGACTGAAGGGTCCCGGGTTCGATTCTGGTCAAGGGCATATACATTGGTTGCGGGCACATCCCCAGTAGGGGGTGAGCAAGAGGCAGCTGGTCGATGATTCTCTTATTGATGTTTCTAGCTCTCTATCTCTCTCCCTTCCTCTCTGTAAAATATCAATAAAATATATATTTAATTTTTAAAAAAGAACTTGAAGAGACTTGCAGGGAGCTGAAATAACTTAAACAAGGGTGCATACCTCTTGCCAACAGAATGGGGAGGAAATAGCAGACTTAAATAAGACCAGAGCATGTTTGAATAAAACAATAACAGAGCAAAGCAAGCTCCTCGACCCAGTGAGGAGATTTCAGTCACAATACCCTGTAATCCGCAGGCCGGCTCCTTCCTCTGCCTCCTGTAGACGATGTGTGGGTGGTACTCGCCCTCGGCCTGGGGATGCTCTTTGACGGGCTCAATAAAATAGTCTCCATGTGGTAGGTGGAAAAATCCAGTCTGTAAACATATGCAGTAGAAAGTCTCATTTGAATCCATTCTTTATGCACGCAAAGAAAATTAGCAAAGTGAAAATGACACAGGTCATGATGGCCCCTGAAACCCCTAAGACCGATTCTTTCATAGCTGCCACTGGATCTCTTTCCAGAAGAGCTATACCTAAGTCATGTAATGAAAGGTCTTCAGAGACATAATTAGAATGTTTCGGGGTCACGGATCCCTTTGAGACGCTACTGAAAAAAGTGTGCATATACATATCTACCCAAAATGTAGCATACAATTTTGCAGGTTCATGCCCTCCCTACCCCCACAAACAAAAACAAAAATAAAACAACCCATATCTGAATATCTATAAATTTAAATAAAGTGGTTCCCAGCTGCCTTATTATGGAGTTGGTGCCTGTTCTCCATAGTCCACTGACAGCTTTATGGAAAATTTATTGATCTGGACGTGGGTAGCCAGCTACATGTTCACACAGCTGCTTGACTTGAAGTTTTTAATCCATTCTACTTTCAAAAAAACCAAGGGCTGTAACACAAAGTCTCTGATCTGAGACTTCTGTAGCTGTCTACAGTGGAGCCCTCTGTCAGTTTCGAGGGGAAAAGGGCACTCTCGTTTCACAGATAGGGAATTTGCGCTATGCCGGTCAACGAGTCACTCTTTTTGGAGGCCAGGTCTAGAAGTGGCATCTCCTACAGTGCTTTTTTCTCTTTAGGAAAAGTTCTTCGTGCCTGTTTGAGATGCTTAGAGAAATGCCTTTCCTAATGGCCTCCTAGGCTGGACTTGAGTCTCAGAATCTGAATTGTGTACCAATGAACAGGTCTTTCCCTAGAAAGCCTGCTCGAGGTGATAGGAAACTCAGACTCGGGAATTAAAATGGGTTCAAATCCCAGCTCGTCCACTTATTAGCCACGTGACCTTGGGCAAATGACTTGCTCAGTTTCGGTTTCTCAACTGGTGGATGGAGATTAATGGAGGGTTGCTACAAAGCTCTTAGAAAGGGGCCTGGTTCACAGTCTCGTCTATCATAGGCTCTTTCCAGATCTCAGAGTTTATATCGTCTCACTGTATTAGGCTCTCCAGAGCCAAGAGAGCCGTTCAATCAATTTCAATTTTGCCAAAATAAACCTGGGGACATTTGGGGATCAGGGACACTGTGAAAGTCCCCCAAAGTCCAAGGCCCTCTCCCCCCACCCGATGCCTCAGCAGGGGAGGGCTGAGGACCCTGGAGACAGCTGAGCAGCCCAGTCCGGAGAGGACCGGGCTCCAGGAAAGAAGGCTGCTCTCTACTGTACAACCTGCCCTCGGTGTCTCTCCTAAATGTTTGCTTCACGCACCCATAATAAATCCAGCTCTTCATATATATTCCCACGACTGACTTCCTATTTTGCTTATTGACCTTAAAATATAATCAATAACAAGGAGAACAGGGAGAACGGACACTTTACTGGGAGTCATGACAATAGCTGTCGGCCTTGATTTGGCCCCACCTGCAAAATCAGGGGCGGGGGGGTGCCTACCACCTCCTAGGGCTGCTGGAGAATCAAGTGAGCTGGAGCTTGTACCAGCTGCCTTACAAGTGCAGGGCGGAAGTGATTTAACTATGAACTCTAATGACTTCCTGTTTGCTGTCACTTCTTGTAAGATTTATTACTGTAAGATTTATTCTCAGTATCATCCTCCAAAGACAAACCTCGGGGACAGGAAGAACTGACAAGACCCGGACTACAACAAATCAGCTGGAAGCAGACTCGTGCAGTGCTGAGATTTGGTCCGATTTCCACTCCAACACCAGGACCAGGGACACGTGGGGGGAGCGTGCCTACTGCTAATGAAGTTCATTTGTTCCAAGAAGCAAAGTAGAAACCAGGAACTCCCTTAGGGGTGGCCGGTTTGGGTCCCTGGGACACTGCTTTCAGCAAACATTGATGTCCATGACAAAAACAAGCCGCCAACAAGAAGGATTTATGGGCATTTCTTCGGCCTAATTTTGGAGCCCGGTGGGGCAGAAGAAACAGATGGCACTCCAGTTGAGAACAATATCACTACTTTATGAGCAACGTGAATGAGAACACCTAAAAGCCAAACAAGCATTTCCCTGAAGACCTACTTCCATCTGCATCCCTCCACCAGGCCAGCCTTGTCAGCATGAGCCCGGAAATCACCTCATCAGCCAGCCTAAGTGCTTCTCCAAGGCGAGGCGGAGACCTAGGAGCGCTGTGTGGGCTCACCAGCTGGAGGGGAAGCAATACACCTGCTCACGTGCAAGTAGGGCTGTTGGCCCAGAACCCTGCAGAGAAGGGACCAGGCGGCAGAGGGATGAAGAGGACAGTGAGGTGGGAAGATGTCCCACTTGAGTTCTGTGCCTCCTCTCTCCCTCCCAACATATAAACACAGAGCACAGGTGGCCATGGTTTATTGCTGTCTCTCCTTTAACCAGAACGTTCTGTGGTGTTGGAGACGTTATATATCTGCCCTGTCCAATTCAACAGCCACTAGGGCATCTGAGATGTGCCTGATGCAACAGATGAGCGGAAGCTTGAATTTCATCTACTTCTAAGTGGTAACGAAAGGTGAACAGCCACGGGAGGTTAACGGCTGCCATGTGGAACTGCATGTCTCTGGAGCCTGGCTGACGAGCGCAGGAGTGAGACCCACAGCACGTTCCTCATCCGCCCTAACTGCAGCACTGGAGCGAAAAGCGGGCTGCCAGCATGCCACAGTCCACTGGAACCGGCTGGTTTTCGTGATCAAGGCGGCCAGGAGCCAGCTTGGAAACATCCGAACACTGCACTCAGACCCGAGAGAACTGAAAGAGGCAGGAGTAGGTACAAAAGATGCACCATTCGCCAAAGTTAAGTGAGTCACCGGAGCAAGTGTGGCAGGACGAGGGCTGTGTGAGGGGCTGCCATTGCCGAGGCCAGAAAGGAAGGAGCATGGGTGTCCCCACAGGGGCCTGGGCCTGGGGCTGTGACCATAAGGAGCTGGAGACTTGGGAGCCAGGCCCCACGTCCAGAGGGACTTGTCCCCAGGGGAGCCCCGGAGTATCAGCCTGCAGGTCCTCACGCCTCCGTGCCCTGCAGAGGAGCCTGCCTCAGCCCTGATGTACAGGAGACCACGTCCCGCTAGCTGGCTGGCCGCTCCGAGCCCAAGTGGCGGAATAATATCACTTCATTGAGAAGGGATGAAATGGATTCCAAAAAACTGTACGGTCAAACTGTAATGACAAGGCTTAATAGAAACAGCATGAGCTGTGTGGTCTTGGCCAAATTAGTTAATACATGGAGCCCTCCTTTTCTCAGCTGTAAAATGGGGCAAAAAAATCTATCTTAATGTGCTGGGTACCCCGTGAATGCAGTGTGTTTTATCACAGCGCCATCCACAGGGAGCTCAATATACAGTGGTGACCGAAAGCAAGCACCCTCCAGCCCAACCACCTGGCTTCGTCTCTTAGCGGCAGGCAACTCCTCTGGGCCTTAGTTTCCCTGTCTGGAAAGCAGGAAGAGCACTATAACTTGAAAACTAACTTTTTAAAAGTGGTCAGGTGTATGAAGTGAGTCAGTATGAAGTGTCTGCATGAGTGCCAGCGCACAGTGAGTGCCTCGTCAGCGGTAGCTGTTAGCTATTATGGAAGTCTAAGGAGCATTCCCACAGGTGCCTAACCAGATGGTTCATTTTCTGCATCAACTTGACGGGCCATGGGTATATCTGGTTAATTATTTCGGGCTGTGTCTGTGAGGGCCTTTCCAGGTGCCGTTAGCATTGGACTTGGTGGACCCAGGAAACTGCCTTCCCCAAACGTGGGTGGGCAACATCCCACCTGCCCAGGGCCGATGTTCTCTCAGACTGGGGTTCTCGGGTCTTCACTGGTTTTCCTGGTTCTCTAACTCATAGCGGATTGTGGGACCACTCAGCCCCATAATCATATGAAGCAATTCTTCAAAGTAAATATCCACATGTAAAAAGGTATACACATGCACGCGCACGCACACTAATTAGGGGAGACCCAGTAGCAACGGGGTATACACTGACTTGTCTGGAAAACTCTGAGGAGACAGAATGAATAGATTTATTCCTGCTCTTTTGAAACTCATGGTTAGAAGTGATGGCGGAGGCTTTCTAATCCAACCTCTGACACATCGCAGTCATCTCCTCAGCACGGAAGATTGTTTTCCACAGCATAACTCAGGTGAAAATCAAGCTTAATCCCCAAACTGGGGTTTCCTCAAACGAATTAAGGCTAAAATCTTCAATAAACGTAATGTCCAAGTCTCCAGGTCAGCCATGATGCCAAGTCCTGGCCTCCTCTTCTCCCTCTAGAGCAGTGTTTCCCAAACTTCTCTCATGACGAGAATCACCTGGTGGCGTTGTTAAAATACAGATTCCTGAATCCCAACTAAGAAGTGCTAAACTAGAATTTTGGGGAGCATATAGGTAAAATTGTATACTTAACTAGTGCTCTAAGCTTAGTAAGTCCAATGTGATACCCGGGAGACAGAATGGTATCACTCCACCAGGTGATTCTCATCATGAGAGAAGTTTGGGAAACACTGCTCTAAGGGGGAGAGGGGGGCAGAGAGAACTGGAGAGACAGCAATGTGAAAAGGACTTGGCCCAATGCTGCTGGCGTTGCAGATGGAGAAATGGGGCCATCAGCCACGAGAGTGACCTCCAGAAGCTGGAGAAGCTAAGGAAATGGTTTCTCCTCAAGTTCCCAGAAGAAAACAGCACTGCCGACCCTTGACGTTGGCTCTGAGACCGGTTTCAAACCACTGACCTCCAGCGCTGTCATCATAAACCTGTGCTGTGTGAAACCACACGGCTTGGGGAAATGTGTTACAGCAACTACAGGGAACTAACACAATATGGCTACACACATCAAGTGCAAAAGCTGGAATTGGGGTGCCAGCTCTAGGTCAAAGAAGACCGCCTATACTTAGATGAAAGCTGGTGTCCAGCCTTGGGATTGAGGGAAAGGGCTAACTTTGTTCCCAGGGAATTTTAACTTCAGACTAAAAGAATTGGGAAGAATTTAAAATGAGGTGATTACATTCGCTTAAAATCAATGTGAGTCCATCTCAGCCCCCAGAATTTTTTTTTTTTTTTTTTTTTTTTTTTTTTTTTTTTTTTTTTTTTGCCAAATCAGCACAAAGAAAATGTCAAGTTCGTGAAGATGGCAATAGAATTCTCTTTCTACTGGGGAGAAAAAGTAAGAATAGCATTAATATATTTCGTTGTCTTTGTAGAAATCTTAATGTATGATTTGAGAATCTAATGTGGGCATGCAACGGTTGAATCGGAAACTGGCCTAGCAATTCGGAGAAGCAGCTGAAAAATGAAAATGATGACACCGGCCCTGCCTCCTCCCCTGGGTGCAGTGAAAGGCAGATAAAACTGTTGGAGTCTACAAGGAATACGTATGTATACCCTCCTCATTTCCAGCTTCATCACCACCATCCTTTATTTGGCTGCAAATCACAATAGTGCTTTCCTAAGAGTCTTCTTTCAAGTAAACTCATGCCTGGGAAGACGGGCCGTTGCTTTTTATATATTATGACAGTCCATCTGACAAAGTCTCGTCTAGGGACAGCATGAGCTCATGGTTGTAAAGGTATCTTCATTCCCAAGGTTCCAGAGAGACCTTCCCAGAACGGCCTGTTTGACCTCCAGGGCATGCCGGAGGAAATGGCCCCGCGTCCTGGGCCCTCGCTGCTTCCAACCACAAAACCAATGTAGGAAAACTGAGCTGGAAACCCCCTTTATACCGAGGGTCCGCCTCCCCGGAGCCCTTGGGAAAATGTGGGGGCCCTGCCGGGTCCTTTCTCACTCTGGGTCATTTGAAACTTGCCCACTGATTGGGGGGAGGGCGAGGCTTCAACCGCCGGTGACTCAGCTTCTCCCCGGAAACTCCAAGAAGTCCAGCTCCATCCCTGGCATGTCCACGGCTTCGAGGGGGGTTTTGTGGCAACAGACCAAGTTTGAGAAGTGTTTCTCCGGCCCGTCTGCTATATCCGTTCAGAAAAAGGCAGTGGGGCTCCGCAGAGAGCTTGGCAGCACACCAGAGGGGGGGACTGAAACGCTATTTCAGGGTCCCTGCCCTCAGCCCCCTCCCCCAGATACATGGACGGACACGTCTGATGTCACTTCTACAAAGTCCCTCTCTGACCAGGCAAACACAAATGGAGATATCCCCCAGCCAGCCTAGCCCTCCCTATCCATCGTCTGTCTTTATTCTTCTTCGAGGCTCTTGTTACATACTCTCTACAGGCATGTATTTCCCAGTTTCACCTTAGCTAATGCCACTCTCCCCGCCAGAATGCCAGTCCCTGAGAGGAGGTGTTCTTCTCTCTCTTGTGCAGCTCTGTCTCCTAGGACAGCCCAACTCATGGCAGTGCTCTACTTGGATCTGTGCAGTGATGCGTGTTCAACAAGAGACATTTGCAATTCATAATTACATCTTCTCCCCTGGCTTCAAGTGAGCAAGGAATCTGTCTCCTGAAAAATAACCAGCACGACCCGAAGACGTGGCTTATTAAGTGTTTCTATCTGTTTCAGTCCTTCTCTGGGCGCAGATCTTGATACGCAAGGGAGAAATGGAGTCAGAGGCTTGGCGACCACGGGGAGAGCTTGCAGAGTGGCACTCCACTACCACGAGCCCTCTTTCTTATCTCCTTGTTTATTCTAGATCTCCTCAAGGGATTTTAACTAAAAAAGAAATAGCCAGCCAGCCAAAACAGGTATAAAAGGGGCTTTGTAAGGAGCTTGTGAAGAGCCAAACAGACTGAAAAATCAACAGCTCTCCCAGGATCCAGAAGAGAGAGGCGGACACGGAGCAAACCGCTGACCCCAGCATTGGAGAGAGAGACGGGATACAGGGTAGCGGCTTCTCAGACCTGAGGCTAGGGAGGAGAAGCCACAGGAGGGGAGGTGCTGGGGCGGGGAGTGGGGGGTGGAGAGCAGGGCCAGGGAGGAGAACCTGAGCTGCAATGACCACCGACCTGCTGGAGACTCTGTGCGGACAACCCCAAGTTACCTCCAGGGACCCAATCAAACGGGGCCCCTACAATATTGTGGGGTTTACCTCCAGGGGCTCAACCAGGTTCCCACAGTGAATATCAGGGAAAAATCCCTTCGTGCTCCCATCAGGCGGAGGGCAAACAGCACCATTTGAAACAGAGTGCTTGTTTCCTAACAGGCCTGCCCTCCAGGGGACTCGTGAAGCAGAGCTGACTTGCCAGCCGTGATGGGAGCCCAGCTGGCCTGGGAGAGGGAAGCTCTCACAGCCCCGGCCTTCCACGCGGGAGAGAGGAGACACCAGCTCCCACGCGGGAGAGAGGAGACACCAGCTCCAGCCACCCTGGCCTCCTGTTCCTCCTCAGGGGAGAAAACAAAGAGAAACACGCGTGACGTTCGCGTCCAGATTAGAGAGCACTTCCATTGCCTTCTCCTGCACCTCACACCACCTCACTACAGGCCCGGTTACTACAGTTCCTGTGCCTGGGACACAATGTCCACCTTTCAAGAAAAATCACACACACACACACACACACACACACACACACACAGTACTAACTAAGCAGGGCATGTATGTGTTCAATAGCTTGACTGTAGTTAGTAATCATTTCACTCTGCATACAAAACACCATGTTGTACACCTTAAACACACACAATTTTTCTTTAAAAAAAATTTACAAGTCATACCACGATGCAAATAACACAATTTAAAGAGCAAGCAGCAGCAGCAGACATGGCAGGAATGCTGGAATTATCACACCGGGAATCGTAAACTACATTCCCTATGCTGAGAGCTCTGATCACCAATCCAGGCATCATGCAAGAACAGAAATATGTGCTAGAGATAAAAACACCAGGAGATACAAAGAATGCCTTTGATGGCCTTATTAGTAGATTGGACACAGCTGAGGAAAAAAAAAAAAAAACTGAGCTTGAGGACATAGCAATGAAAACCTCTAAAACTGAAAATCAGAAAGAGCAAAGACTGGCCCTATCTGGTTTGACTCAGTGGATAGAGAGTCGGCCTGCGGACTGAAAGGTCCCAGGTTCGATTCCAGTCAAGGGCATGTATCTTGGTTGTGGGCACATCCCCTGTGGGAAGTGTGCAGGAGGCAGCTGATGGATGTTTCTCTCCCATCTATGTTTCTAGCTCTCTATCCCTCTCCCTTTCTCTCTGTAAAAAATCGATAAAATATCTTTTTAAATATTTTTATTGATTTTTTTTTCTGTATCCAACCAGAGACCCAAGGGCTGGCTCTCTAATCACTGATAAAAACTGGCTAAGGCCACAACAGAATTTTTAGAACTGTTCTGGCAGAAGAGAGGAGACAATCCCCACATGGCCTGCATGCATACATAATAAAGTGTGTGCACGAGCGAAAAATGAGACCCTTGTTTTCCAGGATTCTTGGAAAGGAGCCACGGGGCCGCTGCTTCGCCTCTTTGCATGATGCGAGCTGTGTCTGAGCGACAGGCCCTCGCTGCCCCTGAGAACGGAGCCACACCGGGCACCTCCGCACGGGTTCCGCTTACTTTGAGCCCCCGCTGTTTGACCTGCATGAAGACAAGCACCACCACATGTGACGTACATATGGAGAAGGCATGCATTTTGCCTCCTCGATGCAGGCATGAATAACCCGACTACAAAGCGGGCAGGGAGAAGAAACAGGCTCCCCGCGGTGGCTGTGGCTGCACTGACGAGGAAGGAATTCGTTCCATCAGGCAGGTTTCATAAAGGAGGTGTCTGTGATCGGGCCTTGGGGAGAGGAGTGCTCTATAGTTTGGGAGGGAAAAGACTTTGCACAAAGTTCACATGTGGAAGTGCACGGTGCAGCCCGGATTCCAGAACATGCGAGCGGTTCCTGGTGGCGCTGCTGCTTCAACTCTCTGTCCTTTTTAAGAAGCGCATTTGCTGCTCATTTTGCTCACTGACATTTCAGGTTCCAGGGCTCAGCTCTTCCCAAATTTAGGGTCCACATGGCAACTCCTTGCCCAACTTCCCAATAATTAGTCTGTCTGACGCTAAGGAAGGGGCTGGGGCAGTTTGCAGGCCAGCCACGCCCCCATGGGGTGAGGGTCCCCACTGGGGGTGTGTGGCCAGCTTGGGTGAGGAGCTGAGAGCTGTTTGTAGGCTGGCCACACCTCCTTCAGGATGGGAGTCCCCACTGGGGGTGTGAGGCAAGCAAGGGTGAGGGGCTGATGGCTGCTTGCAGGCTGGCCATGTCCCCCAGGTGGATGCTCACCCCGATGGTGGCATGGCCAGCCTGGGTGAGGGGCTGAGGGCCATTTGCAGGCCCCTCCTCGGCGGCTGGCCTGGACAACCCAAGCTCCCCACACACTCAGGCCTGCTGCATGACTACTGCCCACAGCCCCCTCCTTCAGCGGCCGGCTAAGGTGGGCAGAAAGCTTGACTTCCTCCATCACCAGGGGCAACCCAAGCCTCCCACCCACTCGGCTGGCTCCGTGGCAGCCTCCATCTTTGTCCTGCTAATTTGCATATTCCCTCCTGATTGGCTGTGGGCATTTCAGAGTGACAGAAATTACAATAGTTCTCTCTTATTAGTATAGATGACTTGGTGATCCTGACAAAGCAACCGGCTCGGCGGACAGATTTCTGGGATGGGTCCTCTCAAGTTGGCTACTGGAGCAGGTCTGTGGTCTGCTTCCATAACCAGACGCCCCATTCTGTCCTCCCCTAACCAGATACCCCACTCTATTCTCCCCTAACCAGACACCCCACCTAATCCTCCCCTTACCAGTCACTCCACTCTTCCCTCCCCTAACCAGATATCCAGTCTGTCCTCCTCTAACCAGACACCCCAATCTGTCCTGCCCTAACCAGGTCTTCCCCTGGCATCGCCTTATCTGAGAACAGGTCCAATATTTTTAAGTAAATCCCAGACAATAAGCCATTTTACTCCAATTCTATACTATGAAGTTCTTCAAATTATGGTCATTTTCAAACATAATCACAATGCTTTATCACACTTAATGAAATTAAGAACCAACTTCCGAGTGATACAAACTGTGATCTCCTGGGGGAAAACGTCTCCCTACAGTTTATCTGTTAACATAAGGTGTGGCCGAGGCCCACACTTGACCCTGGGCTGTCTCTTACGTCTGTTTTATTCCAGAGCAGGCCCACCTGCCTTCCCCCTGTCAAGGGCTGGTTGCAGAAACCAGGTCAATTGTTCTGTACATTGTCCCACATTCTGGACTTGTCTATTTCCTTGAACTCTGTTCTCCTGTCAATTGGTAAACTGAGCTAGAAGCTTGATTAGATTCAGATATATGGTGCAGATATGTGTGTATACCCATATGTGTGCACACAGGTTTACACACACACACACACACACACACACACACACACACACACACACTCTAGGCCTGGTGCATGAAATTCGTGCACAGAGGTGTGGGTCCCTCAACCCGACCTGCACCCTCTCCAGTCTGGGAGCACTCAGGGAACCCTCTCCAATCCAAGAGTTTCTGTCTGTCTCTGCAATCACACACGAATCAAATGTAGCTGCCTGTCTCTGTGCCTTTGCTGGTCAAATGACCGAGTCAGCATCCAAAGGTGAGATTTTTGCGGCCCATTAAGGGGGCTGTGCCTGGTCACCTGCCCTGGATCCAACCCAAGAGCAGGAGAACCCCTCGGCGTGTGCCCCTTCACATTCTCCATGAACCCCCTTCCATCCAACCCAGGGGAGATGGGATCGGGGTGAGATCATTAAATGAAGGAGCTCAGAGAAGAGGGAAGAGGAGGCCAGCGCATGCTCCGGGGCTAGAGGGATGGGAGCCCACAGTCTTGAAAATGCTGCTGGCACTAGGACTATGCCTCCTGCAGGGACTGGGCAGCACAGCTGTGCCAACCACCCCTGAAACCTGAGCGGCACAGCAACACGCTGCAGGTTCTGTTCCCTTTGCGAAGCCACCCAGCCGGCTCCAGTTTCCCCCTTCGGGAGACTTCCACAGGCACCGCGCAGGCCCTGTGATCTGGTGTATGGCTCCGCCGCCACGTCACAAAACAACTCTGGAGGCATTCTTGTGCTTGAGGCACTGGGCTAGCATTGCAGGATGGAGTGGAGGGAGAAGGTCGTGGGTAAAGAGCAAGCATAACACGCAATCCCTGTCCAAAGAGCTCAGTCTAAGGAGGCAGATGGGACAAAGCACATGAGAAAAAAAGAAAAAAGAAAAAAAAGAACTGGAAAACTTGACATGAGGGAAGCGTTCAGAGGATGAGTCATCGCAGAACTTTGGGTTTTCCAAAGAGCACGACTCTATGCATAGTTTGGCCGTGACCCGAGGGGCTCTCTCACAGAACCGTGAGTTTTAACCATTTCTCTCACAGAGCTGTGAGTTTTGACCATGTCTCTATGCCCTGGACTATTTGTTTCTGCTGCCATTCTCACAGTCTGGGGGTATTTCCTAGAAATAAACAACCAGAATGGTTGGACATTAACTAGCTTTGGGGTTGTATAGATAATTCAAAAGCATTTTTTTTAAAGCACTAGCTCATACCAGCCTGCTGCAAACTAAGGGTTGTAGAGCATATGAACTGAGGAGTAGCCTCAATCTTCTGCTGCCAGAAGTGTACATTTTGTGGTGGGTTGTAGCCCCTGTGCCTCCTTGTGAGAACTGTCTGCTAAATACCAGGGAATTCTGGGAGCTGGCTGTTAAACAGAAGAGTGGTTGCTTGAACAATGACCCTCCAAAAGACATCAGACCGTAATTCCTGGAGCCTCTCAATGTTAACTTACATGACAAACACACACACACACACACACACACACACACACACACACACACACACAAAAACAATACAAGAATTTCACAAATATGATTAAACTTTAAGATCTTGAGATGGGATTATCCAAGAGGCCCTCAATGCAATCACATAAATGCTTATGAGAGGGGAGCAGAAGGAGATTAGACACAGAGAAGAGGAGAAGGCACCATGAGCACTGAGGCAGAAATTGGAGTGACGTGGTCACAAGCCAAGCAGTGTCAGCTACCAGCAGCTGGAAAAGCAAGGAGTAGGTCCCACTGGCACCCTGATTTCCACCAGGTGAAACTGGTTTTGGACTGTTGGCCTCCAGAACTGTGAGAGAATAAATAATTTTTGTTTATTAAAACCACCACGTTTAAACCAGCGGGCATAGAAAATTAATTGGGGCAAGGAGCCATAGGAAATTCATTTGGGCAAGAAATTAATTTGGAAATCAGCCATGGTGGAATATTTACACCACAGAAATTGGCAAATGCTCGAAATCAAGGCTGTTCGTTTCAGGAAGCCAGTGTGCTTACATTACAACTGGGTCATTCAGCCTTACATAAACAACTAGAGAATGTCATGGTGGGATGTGATGTGACATGATGTGACGGGACACAATGTGATGTGATGTGATGTGATGTGATGTGATGTGATGTGATGTGATGTGATATGATGCACTGGAAAATGCACTTAACTTGTAACCAGGTTCTTCATTCTGCCATTCCCCAAAAAGACGCATCTGTTCTTACAAAGATCTCTTTACTTTTCTCTGTGGTTTCCTTCCTGAAAAAAATTAAGAGCCTCAAAGCTCATTTATTCTAGAAGCATTTACTAAGCACCTACTATGTGCCAGAAAGAGTGCTGGAGGCACAAAGATGAGTGAGACATGATGCCTGTCATGGAGGAGGGGAACTCATAGTGACATCAGATTGCTAAGGGACCAAAAAATGCCAGGATTTTCGCCCAGGGTGAAAGGTCCACGGAGACGGGAGGTGTTTCCCATCTCCGGGGCCGACACTCTTTGTGATCTCAGAGCTAAATCACTGCGGTCATTTGTCACTGGGGAGTGGATCTCCCAGCGGGGGGTCCTTTCCCAGACCTCTCTCCGAAGGGGGCTGCGTGGGAAGGTTTGTTTCTCTGTTGAACACATGTCCAAACCACGATCGCCTAGCAAAGCAAAACTGAGTCAAGTACAAAATTAGACCCTAACCACAGGATTTGTCAAACCGGAGGATGCCACCCACAGTGCCACAGCAGGGCTGGCACTCATCCCCACAGATGCCTCTGGCCACCGATGCTGTGGTGACGGCCACATGCACACCCTGGCTCGGAAGGCCACCTAGGTCCCTGTGTGGGACGCATTTGGAGCAAAATGCTGTCTACCCCTTCATTTAAGAAATGCTATTGAGGAACTTTATATGGCAGGCACTAAGCTAGTACTGGATGGAGAGAGTTAAAAAGCAAGCCCTGCCCTCCAAAGTGTGCCAATCATCAGCAAGCCAGCAAGTGCCACTGGTGTTAGGAAATCAAGCGATCCAGGCAACAGTGAGGTCCAGAGGAGATGTGGTCCGTCACTCTCAAGGGTCAGAAAAGGCTCCAGAAATGATCAGATGGATAGATTCTGGGAAGATGGAGACATCAGTAGTATTGCTTTTGAATCCTAGCCAAGTTCCCCATAAACACAGACAGACAAACTAGGATCATCAAGCCAAAAACCCACAGATAAAATGCCACACACTCCAAAAGAAGAGTGGTGAGGACAAACAACTCACAGCATCCGAAACATTACTGGGGACAGGACCTAAAAGCTTACATTTAGAGTGACAGACAACTAAGTACATGCTATTCACAATCTAAAGTGACAAATGCCATAACCAGGGGACATGCCAGCGGTGGTCACACGACTTCACCAAAGTTCACCAGGCACTGACCGGAACCATTCTAGTGTGGGCACTCCTCCTCAGATGCCACCAACGAGGAACACGCACGCCCTCCGCCACTCTCTGCTCTCCAATGGCAGCCAGAGTGCAGGTCTCCGTGGTCCCTGGGAGACCAGGTGGGGAAAGGAACTGTGTCGGGGAAAGAACGGGAACCCAGCTGCGTCCCTCACTGGCTGGCCATCCTTTGCCAGCTGTCTCTATTAACCTCTCTAAGCCCTAATTCCTCATAAGAAAATGGAGACCCATACTATAGGCACTTCACCGTGGTGATGTAAGAACCGACTGGGACAATGTGAGTGGGAGTTTTTGAAAACTAAAAGATGCTCCAAAATATCCATTCTTCTCATTCAGAGCCTGGGAGAGAGTAGCTCACTCAAACGTCTCTGCTCCTTGACTTCGGGCTGGGCCACGTGACTTCTTTTGGTGAAAGGGACGTGGCAGGACCAGTGCAGCCCAGAATGTGAGCTAAGCCCGCACAGGGGCGTTCGCCTTCTGCACCTCTGCCTTTGCCCCGGGAAGAGCATTTGCCAACAGGTGCTGCCGCTCCGCTGGGCCTCAGAAGGGTCATCCCTGGAGCCACCCTGAGCTCATGCTGCGAGGGAGCCACGCCCAGCCCACACGCAGCTGACCTGCAGAGGTGTGAGCAGGAAAAAATGATTGTTGTGCTGAGCCACTGAGTTTCTTTCACTTCCCTCCTCAGACTAAGGGGTATGAGGAGACTGACAGCATCCCAGAAACCATTTGGACAACATATTTGCAATGTAGCTCATCAGTAAAAAGAAGAATGCTTTGGCCAAAAGGAGGACTTGGCCTAAGGCAGTGGGGTGCGAGAGGGGTGGCACCAGAATCACGTGGAAATTTCATGGTACCCAGACCTGACTTTCTCAGCACACCCCCCCCGCCAGCCCTGTGAGACTCCCCAGCAGGGAGTGCCCAAGGCGGGAAGCAGAGCACTGCGCTCCAGGAAGTCAGATTAAGGACTCCTGGGCTGCAGGCAGGGGAGTGGCCGGGAGTAAGGGGAGTCCGCAGTGCAGTGCACCCCCGGGAACAGGCGCCATGATGACTGTCACCTGCTGTAAATCTCTCCAGCGTCAGTGCGCGATATCAAGTCTGCACCAGGTGCTGAGCGTTTAACTTCTCAGGTTGGCCAAGCTAACAATGTGCTTAATGCACAGGCCAGGTGTGGTCAACTAGCATTAAAACAAAAAGAGCCACACTCCACAGTGGCTCCCCCCAATCCTACTGTTTGTTCAACATCAACAGTCTAACCTTGCAAGTTATCACCTATATCTATATCTATATCTATATCTATATCTATATCTATATCTATATCTATATCTATATCTATATATCTATATCCTATATCTATATCTATATCTATATCTATATCTATATCTATATCTATATCTAAGCCTAAGCAACCATTAAGATCGAAAGACCAAAAAGACTGGAACGACCAGTTGCTATGACACCCATGACCACTAGGGGCAGATGCTCAATGCAGGAGCTGCCCCCTGGTGGCCAGTGCACTCCCACAGTGGGACTGGACAAGACAGCCCCGACAGGCCTTGATCGCTGGCCAGGCCTAGGGACCCCACCTGTGCACAAATTCCATGCACCAGGCCTTTAGTTGTGTACATAGAAAAAATTATCAGTGAAAACAGGATCTGTTCATTAGCATAAAGAATATTAGATTTGCATTCTCTCTGAAGAAATTGAGGATGTGTAAGATATCTAGAGGGCTAGGACAGTGGTTAACTATTCTTTTTTGTAAAATATATTTTATTGATTTTTATAGAGAGGAAGGGAGAGGGATAAAGAGTTAGAAACATCGATAAGAGAGAAACATCAATCAGCTGTCTCCTGTGTACCTTCCACTGGGGATGTGCCCACAACCAATGTACGTGCCCTTGACCAGAATCAAACCAAGGACTCCCCCCAGTCCACAGGCTGACGTTCTATCCACTGAGCCAAACTGGTTTCGGCCACTCTCTATTCTTGTGTAAGCAAAGTGTAAGGTGCCAGCAAGGCTGGGAATCTGCAGAGGGCGCGTAAGCCTGAGTCCTCCGCCAGCCCCACCCGCTGTCAGATAGGGGGCTCCCTGATGCCCGGCACCCTGCCTGGGACGGCGGCCAGGTCTGCCTCGACTGTTTGGGTCAAAGAATGTTTGTCCAGTAAACGTCTGTCTGCGTGACAGAAAAAAGAGGTTATGATGTCTATCCTGAAGAAGAAATAAAGGCTTTTCTGGTTTATAAAGAGTGTAAATTTCAGAACACTTAAAATAAATACAAGTATGCTTATACAGTCCATTGTATCTCAGGGGCAAATAAGTACAAATGTCTAAAATTCAATTTAAAAAATATATAATAAAATTTTTTTTTTTAAATCATGCTTTAAAGCCATATAAATCCTAGTTCTTCCATCTAGTAGCTACAGACCTGCTGTGAGCTGCGGCTGTCTCGTTTGTAATTCAGAAGTCAAATCTGCCTTAATGGAGGGCTGCACTGAATGGGGCAACTCGTATACTGACAGAGTTCTAGAGGCACGCACAGCAGCAGGTCTTGAATGAAGAAGCACTGTGCATTTTCAAAAAGTGTTAGTTCCCACTCTCCCCCCCGCCCCAGTACGTAGACCACCACAGAAGCTAGGAATGCGCTCAGGAGCCACACAGAGACCTGCTATGGCAGCACAGCCCCTGAGGGTGGGCAGACCATTCTGGTGGCAGCCTGGCCCAGGACTCCCAGTGCAGCCAGTGGAATGGAACCATGCTGACCAGCTCGAGCTGAACGTGTTGTAACCTTATCCTCCCATGGAGAAGTAAAAACATCAACAACCTCATGCCAACCTTTTACTTTCTTAAAATGTGTCTCTGAAATCCAAGTCTAGGGATCCCGGGTCCAGCCCGTGACGGAGCTGGAGCTGAAACTCGCCTTCTCCATGGCTCCGGCCAAGAGAGCCTTGCAGGCTCTGTGTGAGCTCCCTTGATGTGTGAAACCGTGACTGAGGCAGAGCCCGAGGCACTGTTCGCCCGGTGAGCATATTTAAAGACCCCTGACAGTTTTCAGTCCAGAATCTAGACTCCAGGCCCTCTGAATGTGTTAGTGACGGTAGAGTTTGTGGAAGAAGTTTACCTGTCTTTTAAATAACGAGTCTCCTCACAGGGCAGATTTGTAATTGCCCTGTATCTGGCTCAGACGCCTACAGGAAGGAGTCTGAGTAAACTTGGACAAGTCACACTCCCGTGGGGCTCAGAGTTTCCCTTCCCATGAGGGGCCTGCCAGCTTTGTGCCCGGGCCTCCTCTGGAAAGAACGTCGCCTGCAGCCCTGGCCAGACAGAGGTCCAGATCACTGCAAGGTGGTGTTCGGTTCCTGGTCACGCACACACCTAGGCTGCTGGTCTGAGCCCCAGTCCTAGTCAGGGGCGTGTGTGTGTGTGTGTGTGTGTGTGTGTGTGTAGGGGGGAGCCCATTGATGTTTCTCTCTCATATTGATCTCCCTCACTCTCTCTCTCTCTCCTTTTCTCTCTCTTTTCTCTCTCTAAGTAAATAAATACCCTCAGGTGAGGAATAAAAATAAAATAAAGTGAACTGCCTGCACTCTGGTGTCCTGGGCTCTGGCCCCCGTCCCACCCCTGAATTTCTATCAGGTCACTTACAGTGATGACTGTGGTGAGCGCTGAAGTCCTCTGAGCCCCTAAGAGAAGCAGTCGGTCACGACTGGGCCTACCATTCCTTCCACCCTACATGCTGCCTAAGAAGAAACGGGTTAAACAGAGCTGCATGCCCGCCCTTCTTGCCCAATTCCATCCAGACAAACACTGCTTATGGTGGCTTTCTTTGAATCCTAGCCGTCTGGTATTTGCCCATTCTTGGTATGTACTTGCTGATCGTTCACTGGAGATGAGTAATTTAGTGTCCATTTCTAAGTGGTTCCAGTTTCTGGGTGAATTAATCATGCCATTACTTTTATGAACACATAAGATTTAAATCCAAAGAACCAAGAACCAAGCCAAAGGACGCTGACAATGATGGCACCCACTAAATCAGCAACACAACCCCGGGTTTTTATTTAATGTTTCCTGCGGGCCGGTCCTTGTAGTGAGAATTTCACACCTATCATCTCATTTCATCCTCACAGGTACCCCAGGATCCTGCCGTTACCCCCATGTTATCGATGAGGAAAACAAGGGTTACAGAAGAGACAGGTCACTGGATGAGGCTCACGGCCAGGAGGGGATGGAGCTGGAAGTTGCAGCTCACTGTCTCCACTGCGCTTTGGGGTTTTATATATTTCCTAGTGAACAAACAAATTAAACGTTTACAGGTAAGTCACTTTCTGGTCCTGACGTTTACTCTTCTTACCTGGAAAGTGACGGTTTCAGGAGAGAAAGGCAAGAGGCAGCAGGCGCACGGGCCCAGCGGCAGAACGGACGGGGAGCTCCGGAGGAGATGAAGGCCAGTGTTGTTAGAACAGGAGGACAAAGGAGAAGAATGACTGGGGACACAAAGGGCCACGGAGGAAGGGCCACAGAAGCTGCATGAAGGAGGTCAGACTTTGTTCTGAGCCCACGGAAAGCCATTCGTGGGTTTTAAAGAAACAACATGGGCAGATGCCCGCTCTCGAAATAGCTCCGAGGCAGTACCACGGAGAATGAATCGCAGAGGTCAGAGTGCAGGCAGGCACCATCCAGAATCCGCAGCGTGTGTGTGCTCAACTGCCCCAGAAGAATAGGCGGTAACAGGGTTAGGTGACGCTGACCGGGAAGCGACGTGTAAAGGAGGAATCCACAGGACATGACGAGCCGCTGTCTGTAAGATGAGGTGACAGGACGGAGTCGGGAGCGCCAGCAGGTGAAAACGGTGCACAGTGCGGAGACGGGCACTGGCAGAAAGGGCTGGGAGGGAAGGAATTCAGTTTTGTACATATTGAGTTTGTATGACATCCGCATGGAGAGTGTCAGTAAGCACTTGGAGTTTGAGACGAAGGTATGAGTCAAAAAATAGACGTTTTCAGGCTGTTTCATACAGGCTGGATTGGGGAGAGACGAGTCAGAGAGAGGAGGGCATAAAAATGGAAGTTATGGCCAAAACCAGTTTGGCTCAGTGGATAGAGCATTGGCCTGCAGACTGAAGGGTCCCAGGTTCCATTCTGGTCAAGGGCATGTACCTTGGTTGCGGTTACATCCCCAGTAGGGGGTGTGCAGGAGGCAGCTGATGGATATTTCTCTCTCATCAATGTTTCTAACACTCTATACCTCTCTCTTCCTCTCTGTAAAAAAAATCAATAAAATATATATTTTTAAATGGAAGTTCTGGAACTAAGCTCTGAGGAAGAGTAATTCGGGTAAGAGAAATGGAATGGATAGGGAGGCGAGGAGCAAATTAAGCAGCGGGAAGGTATCAGAGGCCAAGAGACACCTTGAGGTAAGGACACGGTACACAGCATCAATGCTGCGGAGAGAGCAAGCAGGTCAAACACTGAATCCAGCATTCCATCGAATGCAACAGCCAAGGAGGCCCTGGTGACCTTGACCACAGCAGTTGGGGTGAAGTGGCAGGTGTGGAGGGGTTTCATTACCAAAGAGAGAAGGCAGGTGGGAGCTCTTTTTCTCAGATGATCAGGGCATGCCCATGGGACAAGGGGGCAGACCTAGTGGAGAGAACAAGGTCAAGTGCAAGATGGACAACTGACAACTGATTCTACAAAGGACCCTAGGGAGTGAGGGGGATAGGAGCCAGAGCTTACAGGGACCAGATGGACTTAGACAGGAGGCAGCCGCACAGGGGAAGGAGGAAAACGTACCTCTTCACACCACGCTGCTGTGATCTGCCCACAGGCGCGGGAGCCACCAGCAGCAGAGCCCGGGAGAAGCTGTTTCCAGCGGCAGAGCTGCTGTCAGCCAGGGAGTCTGTCAGCAGTGGCTCTCGAACTTGGCTAAGCCAGAGACTGCCTGAGAGCTTTAAATCCTGGCCTCGGGCTCCATCCCAGAGCCATCAAATCAGTGCCTCGGAGGTGATACAGCCTCCACCCAAGAGACTCCAACGTGCAGTCCAGTGTGAGAGCCGGTCACCCAGAGGTATTATAGGATGGAAGAGACACTGTTATAAATTAACTAGTGGCCCAGTGCATGAAATTTGTGCACGGGCCGAGACCGGTTTGGCTCAGTGGATAGAGCGTAGGCCTTCAGATTGAAGGGTCCCGGGTTTGATTCCGGTCAAGGGCATGTACCTTGGTTGCGGGCACATCCCCAGTGGGGGGTGTGCAGGAGGCAGCTGGTCGATGTTTCTTTCTCACCGACGTTTCTAGCTCTCTATCCCTCTTCCTTCCTCTCTGTGGAAAACCAATAAAAAAATTTTTAAAAAGAAAGAAATTTGTGCACGGGGTTGGGGCAGGGAGGTGTCCCTCAGCCTACCTGCACCCTCTGCAATCTGGGACCTATCGGTGGATGTCCTAAACCGGAAGTTGGACATCCCTCTCACAATCTGGGACCACTGGCTCCTAACTGTTCACCTGCCTGCCTGCCTGATATCCCCTAACCAATCTGCCTGCTCATCCCCAACTCCCGCCCACCACCACCAGCTTTCTCACCCCCAACTGTCCCATCCTACTGGCCTACTCACCTCCAACTGCCCTCCCCTCCTGGCCTGATCGCCTCTAACCACCTCTGCCTCAAGCCCCGCCACCATGGCTTTGTCTGGAAGGTCTCCTGGTCTAATTAGCATATTACCCTTTTATTAGTATAGATTATATACAATTAGACTAAAAAAGAACTTCAGAGGGCCTTCAATTTTATCTTTCTAAAATCAACAGCACTCCAGTAAATTTATAAAGGAAATAGAAGAAGAAATATTCAGGTGCATTGCACATAGAAAGCATAATTCTGATAAACATTTGTTTAATTGCATAGGTTCACATGAATGAACTGGGTCAAGATGTAAAGTGTTTTTATGATTGGGGGTCAGGGTCAAAAAAAGTTTGAAAACCAGTGATCTAAAGAAACTCCTTTTAGAGGTGAAAAATTTGAGGCTCAAATAGATTAAAAGGCTTCCTTCAAGTCACACACACACACACACACACACAAACACGAGAATTTCAGACCAGAATCTAGGGCACCTTTAGGGCACCTTTTGATCCTGTTTTCTGTGTGTGTTGGTTTCCATGTCAGCACTAGTGTAAGCTCTCTGGGGGTAAGAATTATGTCTTCACATTATTTTTAAATATATTCTTATTTATTTCAGAGAGGAAGGGAGAGGAAGAGAAAGATAGAAACATCAATAATGAGAAACAATCAGTTGCCTCCCCTACTAGGGATTGAGCCCTAGACCCAGGCATGTGCCCTGGTTCATAGGTCGATGCTCAACCACTGAGCCACGCCAACCCATCTTGTCTTCAATTCTTCAGGTTTACCCACATTATCTTTCCTAGAAGGCCCATTTCCTTCTACTGAAGCATTTTTTTAGCAAAGCTTTCAGTCTCTATTTGACAACATTTTTGCTTTGGTCTCACTTTGAATGACAATTTAGCTTAGGGTTTCTCAAACTCTAATGAACATAAAACACCTGGGGTGGGGGGTGGGGGTGGGGGCGGTCTCTGGAACTGCTGACTGATTCAGAGGTCTGGGGTGAATTCTCACCTGCTCCCAGGTGATTCTGGTGCTACCAGTCCTTGGACCAAACTTTGAGGAGAAGATTCAGAATTTTATGCTGACAGTTAACTACCCTCATACCCCCACCCTCCCAGCAAATGAAACAAAAAAGATGTGGCCAATGGCATAGGAAGTAATTCAGGAGAGCTTAGTGTCCTAGAACCTGTGAATAAACGGGACCATTTGTGTGGCTGTCTACAGGTTAACTAGGACTAAAACGGAGAATTGAGACAAAATTTATCACAGCGAAGGTCATATATAAAAAATGAGCCATTAAATATCCCACGCTACCAAACAGGAAACTGTGATTCAGGATTCGAAAGCGTTGGAGCCAGAACTCAAACCAATGCTCTTGGCTCTAGATCTCCACCCAATATAAATCTTAATGAGAACTCAAGGTCAGATCTTACTCCACAGTCAATTCCGTTTTGCACATATTGAGTTTGTGTGACATCCACATGGATATTGTCAGAGTCCTAGACAAAGATATGGGGCAAAGACCAGAAATTTATAGACTGTTTCATATAGTTTGAAATGGAGGAGAGACGAGACAGAGAGAGATGACTCAAACTCAGTTGAAAGATGACTCAAGACTTTGCAACTTTTTACTATATTTTGGACTTGGCATTGAGGGAATATGTAAGAAGTGAAAGACATTTCAACCCTCAAGACATTTAAGCTTCACTGGAAAATCAGGTTAGAAGCCGTGCAGGCGGATATACTGACTATGCTAAGTTATGGAGTGTGGACAGCGTGCTCAGAGCACAGGCAAGAGTGAAAGCACCAGCCCTAGCCAGTGTGGCTCAGTGGATAGAGAGTCAGCCTGCAAACTGAAGGGTCCCAGGTTTGATTCTGGTCAAGGGCATGTGCACGGGTTGCGGGCTTGATCCCCAGTGGGGGACTTGCGGGAGGTAGCCCATCCATGATTTTCTCTCCCCTCATGGATGTTTCTCTCTCTCTTTCTCCCTCTTCCTTCCTCTTTGAAATCAATAAAAATATATATTTTTTTAAAAAAGAGAGAGTGGAAGCACCAGTGTGGTTCTCACCATGAAAACCCCTCCTCCCTGAAACCCCACCCGAGCTTTTTAACCTCTCAAGAATGCTACTGGATAAGCAGAACACTCATGATAACAGGAAAAAATGCTTTAAGACAGGACGGTAAAATAAACACCCACTAAGAGCTCAGCGTCCCTGAAACACGATCTCGGCACGGTGCCTCTGAGCTTGCGTCCCCGTGAAGGCAGGCTCAGGGTCCCTGGCACCCATGATGAGCCTGCTCCTTTTCCTTTTCCCTCTCCCCTCAGCTCCCCAAGCCAGCCGAGCCGATGTCCCGGTCACAGTGCTTTCCCTGGTAAAAATGCTGGGCTCCTTGGATCTCCCTGCCCCCACACGCCATTTCTCCCTCGTCCATGCTAATGGTCCTATTACCTTGTGAGCCATCCCAAATCTGTTCCAACGGCCCGTTGGAGGGAAAGGCGGTGAGATGATGGATAGAAATGTAGGCCTGATTCTCATGCGAACCCCCTGGAAAATCTGAGACCCCCCTGAAGGTTGGCGGCGAGCAGCAGCCAAGCAGAGGGTGTGGCACCGCGCCCAGGAAGCTTGCCCTGAGACTGCGGGGTGCGGCGGCAGAGGATCTGCGTCTCTCCGGCTCCGCTCCCGGCCTCCAGGCGAGGACCAGGGGGGCCGGGGTTGTCCTCAGCTGACTCCCACAGCCCCTGGGGACACTGGCTGTCCCTTCGCCAGGCTCTGTCCCTGCGATGGCCACACTCCTGGCCACCCCGGCTGTCTTGCTGTCTTGCTTCATCACTAATGAAGCTGGTCGCTCTGCTCCTTGGCCTGCTCCTCGCTGGGCTCTCACCAGCCTCTGCTCAGCCTGTGCTCACAGCTGTTTGCCGGGGGGGGGGGGGGGGGGGGGGGGATGCGGTAGAAAGGACACTAGCCTTGGAGTCAACACCCTGGTCTTGGTCTCTCAGCCTCAGTTTCCACTCAGAGACATCGACAAAAAGCCAGAGGCTCATGGTACCTGGTCTGCCAACTCACAGGGTCAAAGCCACACTCAGCAAAAGCACTCTGTGACTGGAAGATCAAAGCGAGAGCGCCCCAGACTCCCAGTGGCTTGAGCCCCCCCAGGCGTTTGTGGAAAGGGGAAAGGCAAATAGCAAGTATAATGAGGAGGAAAATATACAGCTTGGGGAAGGTAATAAGTACAGAGGAGAAATTCAAAGCACAGCAGGGGAGCGCAAGGGAAGGGTGACTTTAATGAGGGTCAGAGTGAGGCTCAGGAGGAGGGGCAGCGGACAGACTTTAAAGAGGGGACAGTCAGGCAGCTTTCTTGGGGGGCCTGGGGGCAAGGGGGAGGGATCAGGAAGAGGCCCAGTGGGGAGAATGTGCAGGCACATGATCAAAAAGCGGGTATTTTTTTTTTAGTGCCAGGTTCTTAAATAGTTTAAAACCGTTTGATCGAAATGCAGTGCTTTAAAATGTTTAGGTAATCATAATCATTTTTCTTTTTTGCAAAGAAAGACTAGTCATCCCCAATGGGTAATTTTCTAACGTAGGAGTTTTGCTCAACAGATTGTGATTGAGAAAGAAGGGGTAACTGATTGCACGGAAATTCTTCAGAAGTGGGAAAGAGCGCGGGGCCAAACTGTGAGCAACTTCCCCCCCCCCCCCCGCCCCCGCCCCCGCTCCCCTCCTGCACAGAGAAATCCTGGCAGGAAGCCCTTCGGTCAGACAGGACCTCAACCCGGAACCCTGCCGAGAGGGCTCCGAGCTCCAAGGGCTAGACCAGCCGTGGGCAAACTACGGCCCGCGGGCCGGATCCGGCCCGTTCGGCTGTTCTATCCGGCCCGCGGAGCCGAAAGAGCGGAGGGTTCTCTTGCTCTCCCCTCCGCTCCTTCACCAGCAGCCCAAGAGGAGAGTGCCAGCGTGGTCAGGCTGCTTTTGTTCCGGCCCTCTGGTCCAGTTTAAGAACCCATGGTGGCCCTGGGGTCAAAAAGTTTGCCCACCCCTGGGCTGAGGCTGAGCAGGCCCCTTCTGCAAGCGGAGTGCAGAAGACACACCACCCTGGGACGGAGCCTTCCCTGTCCCCCACCCTCCACCCCCAAAGGCCAGGCGTCGCCTCTGCCGGCTGCCTGGTGCAGTCAGGGGAGCGTTGAAGAGAAAGCCCCTTAGGAGGCAGGCCGATGAAAACGCGTGATGTTTCCACCTGTGCA
This sequence comes from Vespertilio murinus, assembly GCA_963924515.1. NCBI lineage: Eukaryota > Metazoa > Chordata > Mammalia > Chiroptera > Vespertilionidae > Vespertilio > Vespertilio murinus. Next base: position 3,499,271 of record OZ004705.1, read on the forward strand.
TCGCGGTAAGTTGTTAGTGATGAGAGCCAGAGCCACTTCCAGGGGAAGTCAAGAATGAATTGGTTTTCCTACTTCCCTCCTAAGGTTTCCCTTCAGGGTCTGCCTCTGGGTAAGCTTCCTGGCAGTGTGCTCAGGAAACCTGTTTTCTTTCTGAGCCATGGAGCGGAAACGCCTTCATGGCAGTCCACTCGGTGGGGACCAGCGAGTCACAGTTGACCTAACTCGTCCATTTAAAAAAAATTGTAATGAAAAAACAAAACAAAAACAGAGATAACATCATTAGCAAATCTCGAGGATTACACACAAAAGTTTGAGCAACACAGTTCGGGTAATCCAATTGGCGCCTCATTGTTTGAAAACATATGCCAGAAATATTCCTGATGCTCTTTCTTTGGTTAGCCATGTAGCAAATAGCAAGCTATATTAATAATAATAAGCACGGTTTCTGAATTACAAAGCAAGGAGAGTAACAAAACTAAACAAAAAAACTCAAACAAGCAAACACTTAAGTGCCCCCTGAAGGTATACCAGTAAGAAGCCTGTGTCCCCAAACTGCGGAACCACGTACCCCAGGGTGGGGCGGCCGGGCCCTCTGCTATGACACCGGGCGTCACCGAGCACGGGGCTTCTTAGTGAGCTACCAAATTAGAGTCCCCGATAAGCATCAGGAACACATCAGTTTTCGTTTATGAACATAAAATTTAATAACCCTTAATAACTCACAGAACGGGCTGGCATTCCAATAGCTGTGTCATCCGTGTAAATTAAACCGTACACATCGCTTCCCTCATCAAGACCCTGCCCCTCTCTCAGCCCTGCAGGAGGCTGCTGGGGGCTGGCAGGCAGACTGGGGGCAGCCCTCTGATGATACCCCAACCATGGCCACCACCGGGCAGGAAGGTCTCGGAGGGAGGGAGGCGCCGGAGAGGGCCTTGTTACGTTGAAGAAATGGGTGACCAGAGGCGGCCAGGACTGTGTACCGGTAGGTCAGGAAGGCGACTTCCCAGCCTGTCCACAGTAACTGAACGTGAAGTCCACTACTTCTTTGGCGGTGGTCGGGAGGACTGAGAGCTCAAGGAATAAGAGCTGACTTCTGGAGACACACGGGAAAAGCCAGAGCCAGTTTGTCGACTTCTTAGCTGTGTGACATTAGACAAATGGGTTAGTTCTGGACTTCCGTTTCTTCGTCTATAAAATGGGGATGATAATAATGATAGTTTCTATCTATAGGGTTCCTATGAGAATTACATGATATAATTCGGGAGGGGGCAGGGGCAAACTATGGCTCATGGGCCCCACTGTTTTTGTAAATAAAGTTTTATTGGAACACAGTCATGCCCGCTCATTTAGTATTGCCGATGGCTGCTTTTCCACTGTAAAAGGATAACTGAGTCCTTGTGAGAGAGACCACGTGACCTGCAAAGACTGAGCTATTGACTGTCTGACCCTTTACCAAAACCACGTGCCCTCCCTGAGGTAACCCGCACACCTCAGCTCACACGGCTCCCGCCATCGCAGCCTTGGCGATGGTTCTGGCACTTGCCGAGGTGAACGGTGACCTGAAGGCGCTCCGGGACAGAAGGGGGCAGTGAGGGAAGGAAACGAGAGGCTCCCAGCAGGTTCTCAGAACACGTGGTTTCCAGGGGAAGCCGCCCGGTCACATAAACATGTAACATAGTTAAAAACAGAGCTGCTTTGATGGAAGCGTGGTGGGGCCTGGGAAAAGGCTATATCAAACCTACCTAATTATGCAGGCGCTCCTTAAGCCCTGTAAAAACTCACCGAACACATGGAAGCTCAAAGTCGGAATGCCGGCGGTTTTTTTCTTTGATTTCCACGTGCATTTTTATTCTCATATACTTCTCCCAGGAGGCTCAAAAACAATGAATAGCAATAGCCTAAGGTGACTATATCCCTGCTGTCTCTCTGGAACAAATGGAGGTAAAAAGAGGGAACCTCAAACCACTCTGGCTGCACCCCATGTTTTCCTGGCCTCCCGTGTCCGCCTCTGCGCTTTCCCAAGGGGCCCGCTTGCAGGAAGAGATGGGCAGATGCGGGCGGGCTTGCTCCCCAACTCCTGAGCGTGAACTCGGGGGGAAGCGTGGCCATCTCAGGCGGAGCCTTCTTCCCCAGAGCCAGCGGGCTGCCTTCCTGCTGCCCTGGGAGCGGAGGGTGCGGGGGCCGGGGCACCAGAAGGCCAGGAGAGCAGCCCCAGGCCCACGGAACCAGCCAACGTAACTGAAAAGCGAATGCCTCAGCGCCAGGGGTGAACATCAGCCCCATCTTGGGGGATCGCGCACCCGCCCCAACAGTTGGCAGGCTGTGGGGAACAGATGAGGCAGCCTGACAAAGTCGAGTCACTCGAAAAACAGGGTGTTTTTTGTGGCGCTGGGAACACCGACTTCCGCTGGAGGAGCCAGGACTCGCTTCCTGCACAGCCAGAGGCGTGCAGCTCACCCCATCGCTGGGCCGGCCTCGGGTGAGTGCTAGGATCTATTTACTCCCAGACCAAGGCAAGAGTGAGAAGGAGGAGGAGGAGGAGGAGGAGGAGGAGGAGGAGGAGGAGAAGGAGAAAGAGGAGGGGGAAGGGAAGGAGGAGGAGGAGAAGGAGGAGAAGGAAAAGGAGGAGGAGGAGGAGGAGGACAAGGGTGTCTTTGCAGGAGGAAGGTAATAAACTCACTCTTGAACTCACAGCTGTAAAGCCCTTTCCTGGGGACCAAGGACTGGGGAGGATCTCCCCGGGTCAGTGTGGTGGGGGGACGGCCAAGGGGGCCCAGCCCTGCTGGGAGCACCCCGTTAGCTATTCAGTGGAACACGAATCCAGGTGCTGTCAAGGATTCTGTGATGTCATTAAGGTCGAAAATCAGTCCTTCACCCACAAGTGCAGATTTGTACGAAACCCTCTAGTCTCACTCTTCTCCATATTGTACGCCAGTTTGCTGAACACCGTCTGCGCGGCAGTCCGCCCTGGGCAGAGGAGATGAGAAACTGGTGTGGGCTGGGCTGGGCTGAGAAGCCGGGGCCCACCTCCGGAGGAGGGCATGGCAGTGACTCAAGGAGCTGGTGGGCAGAGGTGGAGAAGGGTCTGTCTCAGCAAGACGGTCCTGCCACCCTCCAGGCCCACGTGTGACCATGACTAATCCCTCCGCAGCTTCCCCTGGAAACTGGAGCTCTTTGCCTCGGGGGTGGTGACGGCAGAGCGGGTCGGGCTGACACACCACGTCAGCCCCGGTGACATCAGCAGCTGGCACTCACCGAGCTGCTCTGAGCGTGTTCCATTCCAGCGCCTGTCACTCCAGCTTGGAATCCTTTTCATCACCAACCCGATGAGGCCCGATGAGATCGACCGATGGCCCGGAGCACTAGGCTGGAGCCTGCCAGGGACGGGGAGGAGCCCACGAAGAGCACCGCCCCCAGCCGTGCGTCTCCACACTCACCCCTGGACGGAGCGGGGGCTGAGGCTCTCAGCCTCTGCAGGACGTGGGCTCGGAGGCCGGGCGTCCTGAGCTGCCTTGGCCAGATCCAGCCTTTCATTGGATACTTTCAGCTCACTGCCCCCTCCCCCCTAAGGGCTTGGGGAAAGTGTCCATTCCTCCTCTCTTCTCCTCTGCCTGGACCTTCCCTCCCCACCTTCCCAAGGAGCACTCAGCTAACTTTCTGCTATAGCTGCCCCCCGCCCCCAATGTCTCTTACAATATATTTTTACTGATTTCAGAGAGGAAGGGAGAGATAGAAACATCCATGATGAGAGAGGATCACTGATCGGCTGCCTCCTGCACGCTTCCAACAGGAGACGGAGCCTGCAACCCGGGCATGTGCCTTGACCGGAATAGGACTTGGGACCCTTCAGTGTGCAGGCCCGCACTCTGTCCTCTGAGGCAAACCAGCGAGGGCTCCCCCAACTTTTAATTCCGCCCGGAAGCGACTTCCCAGGAACTGAACGGAAGGAGGGCCTGACCCCTGGCTTTGGGCCACCCTTTCACCCAAATGGGCCTTAATAACTAGTTCCTCCCGGGGCCTCTCAGTTCCCTGGAACTCGTTCTCTGGAAACAACTCCTCCAGACAGCTGTGCGCAGATGCCACCGACCTCGGCAGCTATGGTCACCAAGTCCAAAGCCCTTCCCAGCCCCACCCTATGCCAACCAGCTTCCCTCTGTTCTCAGAAGAACCCAGCCCCTCCTCACGGGGACCCCAGCTGGCACCCGTGATGGGAAGCCTAGGCCGTCCAGGGAGGGCACAGCCCGCCTCCTGGCTCCTGTGCTCCGGCCCCGGAACCCGCCACCACGCGCTCTGTGAGCTGCCTCCTAAAGAGCGGCCGTATCAGCCCCGCAAAAGCCAGCGGTGACCTGTGCCAGGCTTTCCTGGAAAAGAGGCCTCACCCATCAGCCCGGCTGGCAGCTGAGGGCAAACCTGCCGCTGCATTTACTGCATCTCAGCTAACAGCAAGGGGCACACCATTGAGTCCTGTTTCCACCCCTCACCTTAGATGCCTTCTCACTCCCCAAAGCACAGGGGAGGTAGGTAGCGTGAGGCATGTTTGCTGTCCTGATTAACTAGTGACTGGATGATGGGTGTAAATTAAGCTGATGCCTTCCTTATCTCCTTTTCATTACGGCTACTTTCCACCATTCCTGGCACAGGAAACAGAGTGTATCGTCATGGCAAGGGACTCTAGGAGGCAGAGACGGTCCCAAAGCCCTGCCCCCAGGCCAAGGCCCCTGCAAAAGCGAGCAGGGCAGGTCCTTGGGGGAACTTCCTGCCTCCTGGGAGGGGCATGCCCCATGATAAAACAAGGAGACAGCTGGTACCAAGATGGCGCCTCCCCTTCTGAAGACTGTGGCATTCTCTGTGGCAGGGGTGGGCACACTTTTTGACTCGAGGGCCACAATGGGTTCTTAAACTGGACCGGAGGGCCGGAACAAAAGCAGCCTGACCATGCCGGCACTCTCATCTTAGGCTGCTGGTGAAGGAGCGGAGGGGAGAGCAAGAGAACCCTCCGCTCTTTCGGCTCCTCGGACCGGATAGAACAGCCGAACGGGCCGCATCCGGCCTGCGGGCCGTAGTTTGCCCACGGCTGCTCTGTGGGCTCCAGACTCAGAGTTCCGGTGGCCACCGGCACTGCCATCGGCGACCTGCCACTGACGATGAAAGAGGAGGACACGGTGGCCGCAGTTGGCTCTCCGAAGGCAGGAGGTGGGCTCTGGGGAAGGGCAGGGAGGCTGCAGGCGGATAATTCAGTGGGGAAGGGGGTCCTCTGAGTGCCCTGACCACCCTGCAAGCCCCCCGGGAGGGAGCTCCTCACCTCGCACTGTGGGAGCTTCCACCTGACCGTGTTTGGCGAAGACGGACCCCCTGCTGTTGGTCACTTCATGAATAAATGAGCTTTTGTGAGGGAAAAGCCTACAGCTAGGGCCACGGTACGTTATTTCAACATTGACGTATGAAAACCAGAAATTATCAGTGTCGTCGGAATTTTTCTCACACAGAATGGCGTTTCCTTTTCTTGTTTCCACTGAGTCCCACTCAACTGACATCCCGGCAGATGTGTTGTGCGTTCAGAGCTCTGTCACGCGCGGGACATGCGCAGTTTCTACCCCCGGGAGGGCGCATGCTCAGAGGGAATATTTTTGCTGAGCCCTGGAGGGGGTGGCATTTTTCCCTTTTGACTTGGCGACCATGACACAAGGTTTGCTTATTTAAAAGGACGGCTAACAAAAGTGTTGCGTGTCCCTGTCTTTACCTGTGCCTGGGCCTTGCCTCCAGGGATACCATATAAACAGGAGGCTCACTCCTCTGCTCTCCTCCACGCACCAGAGACATCCATCGGGGGCAGAGACGAGGATGAAAAGTGTGAAGGGAAAGGGCCACTTGTTTATTTCCCCATCTTTGGGGAAGTTTTCTTCTTCCTTCTTTACAATTCAGTCAATACAGTCCTCTATTAGCACAGCTTCCAGGAACACACCTGTGTCTCTCCAACAGATCTTCCAGAATACAACAGCTATTGGAAAACCATCACCATGGGCCTGGCCAATGTGCCTCAGTGGGTTGGGCATCATCCTGGGCACTGAAAGATCACTGGTTCGATTCCTGGTCAGTGCACATGCCTGGGTTGCAGGCTTGATGAGGTGGCAGATGGTTCTCTCTCTGTCTCTGTCTTGGTCTCTCTCTCTCTCCCCCTTTCTCTCTCTCTAAAATAAATAAAAATGTATATTTTACAAAACTCACCACCATGCATAAAAGATGTGCCCCATAATTTTTTGAAGGCACATGGACATTAGTGTGGGATTATAACCATGAATAACTACAGTGGGGGGTGTGGTGGGGAAGGAGCAGAAATAAAAGGTGTTAAAAAAAAATACCTTTGTCCCAATACGTTCCAAGTGCGCTTCAGATCACAGAGCACTACTTGCTTTTCACTCACAAATCGCTACATGAACGGACTTCGTTGGACTTAAGCTCCAAAGGGGTGGACTGAGGGGAGAATTTCATTTCTCTCTTTAGTGTTTGCATGAATGTTTCAAATATTCTACAATAATATTTGTTACTTGTATATTTAGAAAAAACAATAAAGGTTATTTTTAAAGCAAGTTCTTTGCATTTTTGGGAAAACATAGAAAGACTTTCCTGCAAAGCCGCATACTTAACACGGAGCCAACTGCCAGGTATGTGTCAGGGAATGACTGACTCCCCGCTCTGGAACCCCTGACCGTCTACGAACTCTTGGCTTGCATTCCAGAAGGCCCGGAGGCCTGCCCTTCTCCACAAAACCCCATGGAGGAATCCAAGGGTAAAGCCCATCCACCACACCCACCCCTCTTAACACACCCCCTACACACACACACACACACACACACACACTCACACACACATACACACACACTCACTCACACACATACACACACTCACTCACACACACTCACTCATACACACCCTCCACACACACACATACACACACACCCTCCACACACACACACATACACACATATACACACTCACTCACACACACATACACACACTCACTCACTCTCATACACACATACACACAACACACACACACACATGTTCACCCCAACTCCCTGGGCAAACAGAAATCCAGGACAGATGTCACCATTTCCCTGGAGGATTAGAACACCATGTTCCCACTCTCATACGCATATGCTGCTGCTGGCCAGGAATTCTTCTTTCGAATGCTTGCATAAACATACATATTTAGGGTCACAATAAAAGGCTGAGAGGCCTTACTGATACTAAAGGCGACAAGATTCATTCTTGGAAACAGTTAAGTCCCAGGTGGGTGCACTGGCCCGGAGGTGGGGGGGGGGGGGGCGAAGAGAGCCAAGAAAATTCACCTGACCTTGTGATTTTTATATTCTGTTACTACTACCGTACTATTCCAGAGCAGTAGCAATGAAATATAAAGACAAATCGCCGTCTCTTCAGCACTTCCCATCGCTCATGAATGCTGCTGAACATGTTTCCAGTACCACCCCTTTCACTCTCGGGACGACCTATGACGGCTGTTCTATTTTACAGATGAGACTCAGGGAAGCGACTTGTCCACGGCTGCACGGCTAATAAGTGGCCGAGCCAGAGCCCCATCCGTGAGCGCTCAGGACCGGAAGTTCCACAAAGCACCATGCTAGTCTGCTCCCTCCCCCGTGGGGCCCCCAATGAGTATTCACTGAACATGGAAGAAGACCCTGCAGCCTGCCCCCACATTAGTTCACTTACTAAGAAACCCTGCGGCCAGGTAAGGAATTGTCAGCACCATCTGTGTGGTCCTTACACTAGCTTTCCCCGTTTTGGACTTCAGAGAACTGAGGCTTGGAGAAACTAAATACGTGCAACATTCTCAGGATTGGAAAATACAGAGTAGTGCAAGGTTTTGCCCCACCTGGATAAAATTTATCCTCCTATATAATAAAGGCCTAATATGCAAACCAACCAAATGGTGGAACAACTGGTGGAATGACCAGTTGCTATGACGCACACTGACCACCAGGGGAGAATCAATACAGGAGCTGCCCCCAGCCAGCAGGCCCCAGGCCAGCCAAGGCAGGTGCCAGCAGCCCCCCCCCACACACACACACACTTCCCGCCCCCTATCCTGATCGCCCTGCCAGTCTCCCCACAGATTGGCCCTGATGGCCTCTAGTAATCCAATAAAAGATAATATCCACCCATTATCAATCAATTGTCTATCTATCTATCTAGGCAGTTTGTGCAGAGACCCAAATACGTGCTACAGAAGTACGTATTTAATATAAATATTCCTGGTACAAATAGAAGTATTCCTGGTTTGCTTTTTGCTTTCTTAAAGTCCACATCCTCACTACTCAATCCCCAATTAAACTGTAGCTCAGCATTCTCCCAAGTGAGAACGCCGGGTGAGCGAATGGGCGGGCCCTGACCTGGGGTGCTCGGCTGACTCTCCGAGGGGGTGATAAGGAAGCGCAGAATGGAACATCAGAAGGAACCAGGTGAACTTAAGAACGTTCTGCCCCCAGAGCAGCAGCAACCAAATACCGTATTTGCCAGCGTATAAGACGACCCTTTGGCCCTGAAAAATATGCCTCCAAGTAGGGGGTAGTCTTATACGGCGAGTATATAACAAACTCTGTATTTTTAGTGGAAATGTTAGGGGGTCTTCTTATACGCCCAGTCGTCTTATACGCCGGCAAATACGTATTTTTCATGGCCAAAAAATCGTCTTATACGCCGGCAAATACGGTACATCCAAAGCAGGGGCGTGGCTGAAGCCCGAGGACCCGAGGGAAGACAGGAAAACCAGAGCCGGTAGAAGAGGTGGTGCAGAGGTGGTGCCGGCCCCTGCAGCATCTGGGTCTGTCCTAGAAGTGATGGGTAACCACCGGACAGGCTTAGTGCACAGACAGGCCCAATCTATGTCCCTGCCGGGCCAACCTGGCTTTCTGTGTAGAGTGAACCACACACAGGCCGGGGGACCAGGAATGGGACCAGGTAAGAGATGAGGGCACTTGGACGTCAGAGGGTGTGGGCAAGGGAAGAAGAGAAGGACTTGAACCACGCTTTGGAGACCAAAGCAGCAGGACCAGGATGGACGTTGGTGTGGCGGCGGACAGGGGAGGGGAGGTCCTATTTCCGTTGCGTTCAGCCAATGCGTTATAAGAAAGTCTTCATCAGAGCTCTGCTCACCACACCCACACAAATAAACAGACTCCTTTCCACAACTGACCGCCTGGGTCCCACCAAAAGTTCTTGGAAAGCATCCATTTCCTGTAGGTACCGTGCCAGGAGGGGAGGGGTGCCAGGTGAACGGGACTCCCGGGCTGAGCTCTTCCCGCCGCCTTCCCAGCATCTGCGCTGCCTCCTCTGCCCCGTGCTGCCGGAGGGTGCGGGGATTTTGAGAAAGGAGCTTCGCTAGAGCCGTGTGTGGATTTGCCAATGAGGCAATCAGGAGAGAGGTCAAGGGCAGCGAACATCTGCCTTCAATCACGGCATTCCTCAGTGACCACTTCCTACGAGCAGAGCACCGCTGAGAATTAATCACAGGGAGAAACCTCGCTTGTAACTTTTCTCCGGGGAAACAGATTTCCCATTGAGCAAGGCTTGCCTTGCAGAAAACGCACTTTTAAGATGTTTAAAAGTTGCACACAATAGAGAGTTCAATACAAAAACCATAATTACCTAAGAACATTGAAATGTCACAACACAGTGTGGCTCAGGGGTTGAGCACCAGTCTATGAACCAAGAGGTCACGGTTTTATTCCCAGTCAGGGCACAGGCCCAGTAGCCTGTGGGATTGGTGGGCTCCAATCCCAGTAGCGGGTGTGCAGGAGGCAGCTGATCCATGATTCTCATCATTGATGTTTCTGATCTCTCTCTCCCTCTCCCTTCCTCTCTGAAATCAATAAAAAATATCTTTTTTTTAAATGTCACAACTAAATTAGGATCTGTGGTTCAGCTTAACATGTCTCACATTTTTTAAAGGGAGAAGTGTCATAAGAAATGACATTGCATTTTAATTACTCTCCACATCATCCGCACAGAAATGCTTACATGGAAATTCCCCAACACCTCATGGAGACGCACATGGGTGTCGAGACTGCCACCATGAGCAAAAGCTACACAAATTTAGAAAACATGAAGCAATCTTTCAAGACTTTAAAGGACTGAAAATATTCGATCCCAGAAATCATGCCAATTATATAGTTTCTTAGAGCCCATCAATCAGCCAGATGCAATGGGGTCAGAGGATTAAGAAAAAGATTTTAAATAGGAAATGATAGCATTAGAAGACAAGACAAGAAAAGGGGAGGGGGGAGCTAAAAGCAGACTAAGAATCAGAACATAAAGCGGTCAGAGAAGTAGAAGTGGCCGGGGAGAGGTAAGAGGGGGAAAGAAGGAATGGAAGGATGGGGAGAGGGCTGGCAGGGGATGAAGGGACAGAGTGTGCCGGAGGGAATAAGAAGGAAGGAAGAGCTCACCTTCCAATAAGGAAGGTCCGATCCAGGAGGAATGTGTCCCTGGACCAGAACTGACCAACCACTGGGGAACAAGCTGGTTATAGAACTTTCCTTCTTCTGACTGAACACAGCGGGACTTGAGCATCGCAACGCTGGCGTGAACCTGGGGTAGACTTCAACTCCAAGTCCAGCCTCCCTCAATGCCAGGTCCCTCCTCCTAGAGTGAGGCTCCTCCTACGACAGGTCTGGTCACACATGGCCCTTCTGTGGTTGGAAAAATGGCCCCACAACACCGAGAGTAAGACCACAGGAACAGGAAGCAAACCTTTTCCATCTCCTCTGGGCGTGTGGCCAGTGGAAGGTCCTTACCCTATGTGCGCTCCCGCGCCCTTGCCTGCACACGGGGCTGATGGCCATCCGCGGTGAGGGGCCTGGGGAGGACCGAGGGGGGCGGGGCCCGGTAACGGGGTGTGAGCTGCTCCTCCCAGGCCACGCGTGCTTTCCTGCTGATCCACGGGGGGTGAGCCACGCTTTGTCATTTATTTAAATGTGGTTTGGAATTGATTTCCGGTGGGGAGACACTGACGTACAAAAGTCTCCCATTTCAAAGGAACACCTGAAACACCTCCAGGAGAGAAATAAGGAAGCCAGACAGCACACGGCGCCGGGAAATCGCAGGTTGTGGTGTCTGGAGGAAGATTTTCCACGTTGGGCTATTGGGAAAGGAGATGACCAGGGACCACCAATGAAGAAGGCAAACAGGACAACTGCCTGCCCGGTGGGTTACCTCAGAAAGGGCTTCTGAGGAAGCGGAAAGGCTAACGTGGGCACACCTTCGCTAACCCCGATGTGTTCAGTCAAGGACGCGGGACATAGTGGTAAGGCGGCTCCGCCCAGAGCAGACCGGGTCTCCTGTCCCTGCGTCTGTGGGTTCACTTGTGTGTGGGTGCACTGTGTGTGGGTTCACTTGTGTGTGGGTGCACTGTGTGTGGGTTCACTTGTGTGTGGGTGCACTGTGTGTGAGTGAACTGTGTGTGTGTGCACTGTGTGTGTGTGCACTGTGTGTGGGTGCACAGTGGTCTATGGGTATACTGTGTGTGGGTGCACAGTGGTATATGGGTATACTGTGTGTGGGTGCACTGCTTGTGGGTGCACTGCCTGTGGGTTCAGAGTGTGTGGGTGCACTGTGGTCAGTGGATGCACTGCCTGTGGGGCACTCTCAGCCACACGGAAGAGAACATCTGTTTCTGAGCATCACTGGCGTTCCCGTTTGCCAAAGGGATTAACACACAGCAGTCACTCAGAGGGAGACAGTGTGTCTGGGCTAATGAGTCTCAAACCTTAATGCGCACCAAACCACCTGGGGAGCTTGTTAAACTTGGGTTCCCCGTGGACAGAGCGGGTAGGACCCGAGACTCTGCATTTCTAACAAGCTCCTGTGTGATGCTCCGCTGCCAGTCCCCGGACCTCACACTTGGCAGCAAGGACCCTGCCCCTCAAACCACAGAACCATGAGGCAAAGCATGTCACCCGGCAAGAAAAGCAACAGTCAGGTCACGCTCAAAGATCGTCTCCAACAGCCAAGTAATCAGTGTTTCACCCCAACCGGTGTGGCTCAGTGGATAGAGTGCTGGCCTGCGGACTCAAAGGTCCTTAGGTTCGATTCTGGTCAAGGGCATGTACCTTGGTTGTGAGCACATCCCCAATAGGGGGTGTGCAGGAGGCAGCTGATGGTTTCTGACTCTATCAATCAATGAAAATAGATTTAAACACACACACACACACACACACACACACACACACACACACACCAGTGTTTCAATTACCAAAGCATAAACCCAGTCCTCCTGTTTTTTCACTTCTCAAAGGCCTTATTAAAATCTGTCAGTCAATGGAGACACTTTTTAATAGAACTAGGTCTTTCTGAGAGCTGATATTTAAGCTCCCTGGACCTACAATTCACGCTGCACCAAAACCCCAAGAGAAATAGTAAGCCATTAATAATGGAAAACCCTGGACACCTAATCTCCAACGTCTGCCATGACAACAGAAATGAGAGCAACACCGAAGTGCCTGCGGGGGAGACAGAGAGGGTAGTGGCATCTCCGGGCCGCCCTGGGGTGGACTGTGAGCCAAGTACTTCGCTCAGTGACAGCCAGATCCCGCCACGGCTCCCACAGCCCGAGGGGCATTCCTTCTCCAGCCCCTCCCAGCCTATGGGAAGGTCCTTCCAGCAAGCGATAATGACAGGAGTTTTACCCAAAGGTTGTGATGCCACACCCTTCAAAGTGCATTGTGTCCGCCTTGCCTTAGGATAGATGGTGTTAATGAAAGCAGGTCCAGTGAAGGAGGGCGGTCTTTAGCTCCCTCAGCTGAAGACCCTCTGACCCCCAATGACTTCCAAAATTACCTTTTGTCCTTGGACACACAGACAGCCTTCCCCCCCTCCCCCCAGTGCACCTGATACTGAGGCTCACCGGGAGGACCTCTCCAGAATGCGGAGCCCTCTGTGAGCCTGGACCAGAGCCCGGCACACGATCCAGCAAAAGAGAGTAACGCTGATCCTCCAAGTAGAGGCTTCCGCTCTCTCTGTCCCTTCCAGCCCGTCAGGCTGGGACCTCACAGAACGAACCCAATGAACCGGACAGTAAGCAGAAGACGGAGAGGGGGGGGGGGCCTGTGTGTTTGAGCCTGTACCACAAAGCAGTAACAGGGAGGGTCCCCACCCCCCCGCCAGAGGCCCGCTCATCTCCTGCCTGAGTGAGCATGGGTCTTGCCCTGCAGTCCCAAAGGTCAGGGGTCAGGGCGCATTCCTCAGCCGGGCAGCCGTGTTAGGGGATGCACGGAGCATTGCTTTCCCTCCCTCCACCCCGGGGGAGGGACAGCAAACCCCACACACAGGCCTCCCTCCACTCGATGCACGTTCGCTGGGATGGGGAGAGGGCTGGAAGCCACCGGGAACCTTTCCCACCGGCTCTGCCAGGGGATCCTTCCCCAGCCACACACCCGGCGGCAGCTGCAGCTGGGGCTCCCCAGCGAGAGGGCAGGCCCGCACATTCTCTGACTGTCTGGACAGGACCAGGAGGACAGTCCGGCCGGCCCAGAGCGTAGGGAGTCGGTGGTGGTGGGACATACACCCCCTCCAGAGGGCCGGCATACGGACAAGCTTCTAGCCGTCACTCACCTCGTGTGCAGCATGTACACAGCAAAATGCAGAGGACCCTTAAATCTTGCACTTTTGGAAATTAGGGCCTAATGCAATGTAAAGAGTTAAAATTATTGTAATCGCATCTCCTGGCCAAAGCAGAGAGCTTGCTGGGTAAAGGCTGGGAAGCCATTCTAACGTGTCAGCGCCCCGCCTCCTCAGAGGAAGCAGATTCAAGCTCTTTTTCGGCCACACCATCCATTTGGTGACACAAATTCAAATTTCCGGTTCTACGTACAGATGGCCACCCAAGGAAATGGGGGCGGGGGGGGGGGGGAGGGCGTAAGCCCGGCCACTGGCTGTGCCGCTCGGCAGGGAAGGTCACTGCAGATGGGGTCTGCGAGGACACTTTTCTCCCTGAACGCGCTGCTAGGACCTGGGCCTGCACGTAAGCGTCTCCTCGAGAAGGCCCCTCCCTTGTGCAGCTCAACGAGCTGTCCCCCGGAGACCAGAAGCAGAGACCCCGTGGTTTCAGGACCTAGACACACACCTGTCCTTCCCCTTGGCCCACAGGCGAGGCTGGGAGAGGGAACAGCCTGGGGCTGGATTCAGCATTCCCGTGGGACTGTCCTCCGGGGGCCACGAAGCCAGGCCAGACCCTGCAGGTAGGGCCCCCGTGGCTACTGTGGTGGCAGACATTTGTGCAAAGTGCAACAAAGCATGCAGGGAGACAGATCCTAGAACAGGGGTGGGCAAACTTTTTGACTCGAGGGCCACATGGGTTCTTAAACGGGACTGGAGGGCCGGAACAAAAGCAACCTGACCATGCTGGGACTCTCCTCTTGGGCTGCTGGGGAAGGAGCGGAGGGGAGAGCAAAAGAACCCTCCGCTCTTTCGGCTCCGCAGGCCGGATAGAACAGCTGAACGGGCCGGATCTGGCCCGCGGGCCGTAGTTTGCTCACGGCTGGCCTAGAAGATGCCTCCCCAGACAGATGCGTTTTAAATGGCACCCCATCTAGGCAGACAGATCACAAAAAGGATGCTCCATGTGAGCCTATGGGCTCTTTCCCCCCTGAGCCAGGACTCGGTTCCGACTGGCAGACACCAGCCCAGCCATTGCCCGTTTAAGGAGGACCGCTGGAGGTGGGCATGGTGAATTATGGCGCATGAGCAACTGGGCGTGACGCCAGCTAGCCTGTGTGCTCACAGAAGGGAAAGAAACCCACTCGGTGCCCTTTTCATAAACACCCATTAATTGTCCAATTATGTGTGAAAGGCTCCAAAGCGAACCCTGTGGATTGGGTCTTCTGGCGAAAGCATTCAATCATTTGGATCTAAACATTTTCCATCATCTGGGCCATCGGCACATAATTCCGTTCGTTAATATTCCTTCTCTGTGCTCCTGCGAGTACTGTGAGCCTGAAATCCGAGTCTGAGATGCCCACAGGGTGGCTCTCACTGCGTGCTGGGAAATGCCTGCGAGAAATGCCACGTGTGTGGGATCCGTCCCCTTTCCCTCGGAGGCTGTAGAACCATCTCTTTGGGACGGAGTGGGGACCAGCTGCACGGACCTCTCAGCTCCACCAGGAGGCCCACGCCGGCCTCCCGGGAAGAACCGGAAGAAACCTGCTCTGTTCATGGATTGGAAGATCACACACGGCAAGTGTCAATCCCCACCCCGCTCCTATTAATATCTATGTTGAACGCAATTCCTATCAAAACCTCAGCAAGGTTTTTGCAGCCAGATTATTCTAAAATTGATATGGAAAGGCAGAGGAGCTAGCATTACTGACACAGTTTTGGCAGGAGAGTGAAATGGGTGGCATCAGTCTGAGTTTGAGGCCAACTGCACAGCCATAGGAATGAGGATCCTATTGGTGGGGCAAAACTTAAAGCTCAGAAACAGAGTCACAAAACTAGGTCCAACCGATTTTCGATAAGTGCGGAGGGAATCCTAAAACAGGAAGGTAGCCTTTTTTAAAATGGTGCTGGAGCAATTGGATACCCACAGGCAAAAGGAAAGAAGGATGGGAGGGAGGGAGGGAGGGAGGGAGGGAGGGAGGGAGGGAGGGAGGGAAGAAAGAAGGGAGGGAGGGGAACAGGGAGGGAGGGGAACAGGGAGGGAGGGAGGGAATGAATGAATCTCTACCGAAGTCTCAAACCCTATATAAAAATTAACTCAAATGGACCATAAACTTAAATATAAAATGTGAGCCCGAGGAGGGATGGCAGGAGGAAATGGGTGCGGCCATAGAAGAACCACGTGAGGGACTGTGATGGAAGTGATGGGCACCTTGATTGTAGAGTAATTTTGCAAGATGTTACTTACCCTGGGGGTGGGGAGGTGGGCAAAGGGTCCTGGGACCCCTTCCTTTTAGTTCTGGAGTCTGCATGTGAATCTACAACTACTTCAGATCAAACATTTAACTTAAAGTAAACACACATTAAGAATGGTAAAGGCTTTCAATGCTGCCATCCATAGTTGAGCTCAAAACTCGAAAGGAAGCCTCGGACTTCCAGGAGGGAAGGGAAGGAGAGGTGGTGGGCGCTGGGGCTGCGAATCCTGGAGAGAGCCGGCTCCGTTCCCCGGATTAGGGGTCAGGACTGAGTTCCCAGCGGCGCTGGACCTGAGGCTGGTTTAGGACGGAGCCAGGAGCAGCCGTATTTACTTTAACAAAGCGTGAGCGAGAAGACTGCCCCTGACTGTGAACAGAAACTACAGATACTTTTTCCAGACTCAGATACAATCTGGGCGGTGGGTAGCTGAACCGAGCCCTTGGTGAAAGGGGAGGCCCCATAAGGAGTCTAAACCCCAATCCTGTGTCACACAAAAGTGTGAAGTCTAACATTTTAAACTATCCTCCAAGCACAAAAAACTAAACTGAAACACTGACAATAAACTACTTAGAACAAACCCTGGAGGGCCCCTGTAACAAAAATCCAAAGCCACCCACTGAGGCGCTCACAGGCCAACTCCCACTGAGGAAGCCTTCCGAGCCTAATCGATTAAAGAGCACGATTCTCCTTCAAAGAACTGGGACTGGAACAAATCAACCAAACGGTTCAAAAGAAAGAAATTCTTCCCTGGCTGGTGTGGCTCAGTGGGTTGGGCATCATCCTGTGCACCAAAGGCTGCTGGTTCAAGTCCTAGTCAGGGCACATGCTGGGGGCTTGATCCCCAGTAGGACACAGCCAAATGATCTCTCTCTCTCTCTCTCTCTCTCTCTCTCTCTCTCTCTCTCTTTCTCCTTCCCTTCCTCTTTCTCTAAAGAAAAAAAAAATCAATGAACATATTTTATATAAAGACCTAAATTCTGTGACTTGGAAGCTATAGCAGTGTTGAGGAGAAAAGGTGGTGAAATGGTTGAGAGAGACAGAGGGAGGCTGCGACGCTGGGGACATGGGCTGACTGTTCTGAAGGCAGCCCCCAGGGTTGGGGACAGAGCCGGGTGAGAGGACATCAGATGGAGGGAGGTGGTCACCCCATTCCTTGTCCTATGTGACCTTTCTGGGTCTTCAGTTTGTAGCCATCTAGTCTGCTCCGACAGAGAATGCGAATTAGAGACAACCTCCCGAGAACACAGCCACCAGCCTCAGGCTGACCGCACCGGAGGCACGGCCTGTGCCCGCCTGAGCCGCAGGGAGGAGCAGATGTCCCGCTGCACATGGCTTTGCCTCCTTCCCCAGAAAGCCTGCCAGATGCCACTCAGGGGGGAAGCCTGGCGCCAGCTCACCCGGCGCCTGCCACCCTGGGAGTCTCAGGGTGGGCCATCCCTCCGTGAAAGGCAAGATGGATATCCTGGACCTGGGACCCAGACAAGGGATCCGGAACAATCAGACACCGGCCCGACCATTACCCTTCGGACAAGGCCCACACCGGGCGGGCACTGGCGAATTACGGCACGCCGGCAAGTGAACTTGACGCCAGCCAGCTGGTGTCCTCACAGAGAGGAAAGAAACTCATTGGGCTTTTGGTGCCTTTTTAAATTAAATGTATGGGGGCGACAGTGGTGAACAGGGTCACATGGGTTTCGAGTGTGCATTACTCTGCCACATGGCCTGTGCATTGCATCATGTAGCCACTTCCCAGAGTCCAACCATCTTGTCTTGGTGCCTTTTTTAGAAACATCTCCCAATTGTGTGTGAAAGGCTCCCGGGTAATCCCAGCGGACTGGTTCTTCTGGCAAAACCACTCGGTGATATGAATCTAAAATTTTCCATCATCTTGGCTACTGCCACATACTTCCGCTAATTAAAATTTGCTTCACGGTCCCACTGCTCTGCTCCCGAGCCTGGGGCCACTGAGCGCATGGTCTCAGCCCTGGCTGCAGGCTGGGATCACCGGGTACCCGGGGGCCCTTCTCCTCCATCCCCCGGATTTACTGGCTTTTACCCTTATGCACCTTCTCCTAAACACATGTAGAGGCCGTGATCACGCCCATCCTAAGGGTTCAATTCACATGTGCTGACCGCATCCGTGACCCCATCGGCTGTGGTGTGTGAGGTCACGGTGCCCGGGGCCGGGGGCAGAGGAGGGGTGACAGAGCCAGGCACTCACCAGTCCGTGGCAGGAGCTCAGGGCCGCGGTGCCGATCCTGGTGCCCCGCTGCAGGACGGTGCCCCGGAGGTGGCAGGGGGGGCCGGAGGAGGCCACCATCTTCACGTGGGACAGGTTCCCGAACCTCCTCTCCACGATGTAGCTTCTGGAAAGCAGCTCCTGGTTGACGGTCAGGTTGAACAGCAGGTCCTGGTCCTCGTGGGAAATCCGGTAGTAGACCCAGTCCTCGGCGCCCTCCACGTCCCTCTTCCTCCGGCTGCCGGCGAAGGGAGGCTGCAGGCCGTAGGACAGGAAGTGCCCGCGAGCGTCTACTCGCGCGGGGGCCACCACGTGGTATTCTGGCAGGGCCTTCACGAAATGCTCTGTGGGGGGAAGAAGGAGACAGAATAAAACAGAGACCCCTGCTGGGTCTGTGCAAGGTCCGAGCTCTCCCTCTGCAACCTGGATTTTAGCTTGTTGATTGCAAGACCTCCCTCCCCTGTTTACTTGAAGTCTGGAGATCCTCCCCACCATACACACACTGTCAACATGAAGTCCCCTCCACGATGGCGTGGCCACTGAAGCTGGCACTAAGCCGCAGCTCCGGCTGGCAGGTGTCTCGCCAGGACAAATGAAGGCGAGAACGGACGCATGAGGAACACTTTTAGGGGAAAGGCAAGATCAGGATGAGGAACGTGAGCATTTCAAGTCCAGGGTTCATTAATAGAAACGGCGGCACCTCTCTGTCTAATGAGCAGTTCAAGCACCTTGGGAAGGTGCTAGTGAGTCAGGTTGAAGAACAAAATGCAAAAATACAGCCACGTCATACACGCTCTGACGACCTGACACCTGTTACAGCGTAAGTGGTCCATAGCGAGCTCACATGATCTTGGGTGTTTCTTTTTTTATTTTTAAAAAATATACTAAATGAAAGGGTAAGAGAATCTAATCTATGAGGGTCCAAGGCATGGGTGTAAGATACGAAAGCTGCCACTTGAACAACGCGATGCAGGACCCCTCCCTCCCCCCACCACGGGAACACGTGCACCGGATGTCCTCACACAGACCAGCCACTGCCTCCTCATCTTGACGGTGGAGAATAACCAGGAATCTGTTCGGGAGTAATTATCACCATGGATTACAGACTAAAGCAAGCCATTAGTGGCAAGATAAACTACTATTTTGCTTGAGGTAGAAAAATAGATAAAAAGAACACAGAAACAGGAAGGAAGGAAGGAAGGAAGGAAGGAAGGAAGGAAGGAAGGAAGGAAGGAAGGGAAGGGAGGGAGCTGCCTCCCTCCCCGCCTCCTCGCCGCTGTTCTTGCACCTTCTAACTTACATTACTCTGTTCGTGTCATTCCTCCAACTACTTACTATGTTGTTCACATTCCCTATCAATAACCCATTTATTCCCGTTTATGCTGTGAGGTCCCACCCCCAGTCCTCCCCCTTCTTTCTCCTGACGTCCCCGGTGGAAGTCCTCTCTGCCTCCTCTCAGCCCCCGTGTCCTTACTTTCGTAGCTCCCAAAATAGCCTCCGTTCACCATGCCTTTTAAAAAATATATATATTTTATTGACTTTTTACAGAGAGGAAGGGAGAGAGAGGGTTAGATAGTTAGGAACATCGGTGAAAGAGAAACATCGATCAGCTGCCTCCTGCACACCCCCTACTGGGGATGTGCCCCCAACCAAGGCGCATGCCCTTGACCGGCATTGAACCCGGGACCTCTCAGTCCACAGGCCAACGCTCTATCCACTGAGCCAAAACGGTTTCGGCCACAATGCCTTTTGTTTATTGTACTGTTTACTCCCCCACCCCCAGCATGGAGGGAGCAGTGGACACGGTGGAGGCTGGTTAGAAGAACTGGACCTGCCGAGGTACCGTGATGCAAGAAAGACCTTCCCCAGACCATGGCCCTCAAACACTCTGCAGAGAGGGGCACTCCGCCTGGGAGGCCATCTGGGACAGAGCACAGCGTTTCCCTGTTAGGTGCCAACAAACTGCCTGGGCTTTCAGGCG
The DNA here is from genome assembly GCA_963924515.1 of Vespertilio murinus. Taxonomy (NCBI): domain Eukaryota; kingdom Metazoa; phylum Chordata; class Mammalia; order Chiroptera; family Vespertilionidae; genus Vespertilio; species Vespertilio murinus. Next base: position 3,519,418 of record OZ004705.1, read on the forward strand.
TAAAATCCCCAGACCCGCTGCTCCCCGCAGCAGCTGGGAGCCACAGGCCGCGCTGTGACACGGGCAGACCTTCTGAGCAGCGTTCCATGAAAAATGCGAGGCAAAGCGAGTCAATACCGAGACATTTACATTCACGGAAACTATGTGCACACAGAAACAACACTGGGACGTTTGCCAGGGCATACGCAAACAAAAAAATACATGTGGAATCCATTACACGGTTTTCTAGAGGAAGAATGGAAGTGGGGAATGGGGGAAATGCACAGATAAATAGAGCAAGAAAGGGATTGTGCACAAGTTATGATGCTACCGCGCCAAGAACGAGGGGTCAAACTGACTCAGTCCTCTGCCCCGCCCACTCCCCCGGGGGTTTCTGGCTCTTTAGCCTCTATCAGAGCTTCCCACCCTCCAAGTTCAGAGCTCGGGAGAGGAAGGGCCAAGTCGGGTGGGGCGATGCAGCAGCTCGTGTGGGAAGATCTCCTGTGTTTTGTCTCTTCTGCTGCTTGTAGCGAAGTCTCTGGCTCCCCAGGGTGGGAGCAGGGGGAAAAGTGAGAGGCAGGAGAGTCTTACTCAGCTGCATTTAGCATCGCTGTGCGGCGGTCCCCTATCCGTGGCCAATGTCCAGATGCAAAATGCTAGTCTCTGAAGACAACCTCAAAGTATTAAACATAATTTTTAAAAGTATAAATGAAGCCGAAACCGGTTTGGCTCAGTGGATAGAGCATTGGCTGCGGACTGAAGGGTCCCGGGTTCGATTCCGGTCAAGGGCATGTACCTTGGTTGCGGGCACATCCCCAGTAGGGGGTGTGCAGGAGGCAGATGATCGATGATTCTCTCTCACAGATGTTTCTAACTCTCTATTCCTCTCTGTAAAAAATAAATAAAGTATATTTTTAAAATAAGAAAAAAATAAAAGTATAAATGAAAAGCTAAAGCACCTATTTCCCAAAGAATAAAAAAGCAAACAAATTTACAGCTTTTGACCAAGTTGCCTTTAGCCTAATGGGTTTTTTAAAGAGCCAGCACACAGCTGGCTGCACAATAATATAATGATAATTATCATAGCCATTTAAATGAGCACTTGCAATGATCCAGATACTGTGAGTCTCTTCTCATTCAGTATTCACAGTAACTCCTCCATGTAGAGTCTTATCCCCACATCATAAAGAAACTGAATGCCGAAAGCGGTTTGGCTCAGTGGATAGAGCATCGGCCTTTGGGCTAAAGGGTCCCAGGTTCGATTCTGGTAAAGGGCATGTACCTTGATTACGGGCACGTTCCCAGTGGGGGGGGCGTGCAGGAGGCAGCTAGCTGATCAATGTTTCTCTCTCATCAGTGTTTCTAACTCTATGCCTCTCTCTTCCTCTCTGTGGAAAATCAATAAAATATATTTTTTTAAAAAGAAACTGAGTCTAAGGGAGAACACAGAGCCAACATGCAACAGAAGTTGGACTAAAACCACATACTTCCGATTTCAACATCATGTTCTTGCCACAGTATGTCATGTACATGTGTGCACTGCACTTGGCGGAGATTATTACAGAGGAGAGGGAATAGCGTGACCCCGGCGATGCTGATCTAAGAAGCAAAGAACTGCTGGACTTCTTTAAGAGGCCTCTCTTTGCTCAGCAATCAATGGAACTAACTGCCTCTGGGGGCAGAGTGATGGGCGGTGAGACTGGCTTTGCCGCTTGATGTTATTGCAAAGGAGGCGGCAAAGCCACGTCCGCCCACAGGTCTGGATGGAAACGGGGGCCAGGCGCGGAGTCTGGCTAACGTGGGCGGCCCAGCTGCAGTCGCCTGGTGTTTGCCCTCGGCATGCTAACGGTGTCTCCCTCCTCGGGTGGTGTGCTCACCCAATGTATTCACACAGCAAACAAGGAGCACTCACCAGCTCTTCTTGGTATGAAAGATGCTGGTTGGCCGTCATTGGTTGGCAAAGTTAGGTAGCTGTACCTTGGCCAACAGAAGCAGAGTTCAGAGGGGATGCGGTAGGGATGGGGAAATACGATGTCAGGAATAGTCACAGCTCCCAACTCTGGTCATTCCTATGGTCACGCACAGCATTAAGACAACACTACCGGGACTTGTGTAATGCTCACAGTTAGTTCTACGGAGGAGGTGTTATTAATGGTGTCCCTTGTCCCGGCTTCCATTTCACCGCTTTAAAAATAATAACATGGCCAAAACCGGTGTGGCTCAGTGAACAAAGCGTCGGCCTGCGGACTGGAGGGTCCCAGGTTCGATTCCGGACAAGGGCATGTGCCTTGGTTGCAGGCACATCCCCAGTAGAGGATGTGCAAGAGGCAGCTGATCGATGATTCTCTCTCATCAATGTTTCTAGCTCTCTATCCCTCTCCCTTCCTCTCTGTAAAAAATCAATAAAATATATTTTAAAATAGTAATAATAGCACGGATGAGGGTTTGTGCTGGCGAGCTGACCCCAGAGCCCACCCTCCGACCAAAGCCCGAGGGCTCCTCGAGGGCCCACCGCCGAGCCCCAGCGTGGAGCTGAGGGGAGGCTAAGACGCACCCTAAGCACGTCACGGCCCACCTTGGGGTTTAGGAAAATAAATTCCGAGCCCTGAACACTCTGACCTGCCGTGTTTAAAATTCAGTTTGAAACCACCAATTCTGATGCTTGATGAGAAGCTGAGTGAAGCCTGCTGGCACTTTTGAAACTAGAAAGCGCTGAGTGGTCCCCCAGCCTCGGTTAGAAAGGAAGGGAGAGGAGAGAATGGGCACCTGCCGGTTTGGTAGGTTTTGGTTAAATCTGTGGTTATTCTTCATATGCATTTCTGTCTTAGAGAGCAACTGAATTTCTAAGAGTCCTTGCTGGAAAGGGCAGTGGCATTCCTCCGAGGGAAGTTTGTTTTCGTAACTATCCTCCACAGATGGCTATCAGCTTTCCATTGCCTCTTTATCCTGGAAAACCACGCGTGAGGAAATGCGAAGAATTCCGCTGGTCCCTTCACGGTTGTCACATGCAGAAGGTCAGACCTGCTCACTGGCCCCGTGATTAACCTGCAGAGTGTCCTTGCTCGTTATTGTTAACACACAAAGCACCAAAACGGTGAGGTCTCTTCCTACACGAAGAAAATGTCTGGAATGGGAATTTTCAGGGGGGACAAAGACAGATTTAGGACATTTTAGACACTTTGGAGATTAGGGAGCCATGGAGGAAGCACAGGGCTGCAGAGCAGCAGAAGGTTTATTTCCATGGACCAGGGGAGCTGTGGAGCTGCAGCAGGTCCATTTCCACAGAGTAAGGGGGCTGGGGGCAGCAAAGGTCTGTGTTTACAGAATAAAGGGAAGGAAGCCCTTCATCCAGGAGGAGGAGAAGAAAGCCCAGGGGGGACAGGAAAACAATAAGGAAGCGGCGGGAGTTTTGAGCTCAGAAGCTACTGTAGTAACCAGTCTAAGAAAACAGTGGCCAATCAGAGGGGCTATCAAGGCCCCAGGATCGGCAGCCTTTATAAGCCGCGGGGAAAAGGCACTCAGTGGGACCCTTTCCCCTCCTCACATGGGAGTCTGTGCCGTGAGACTCTTTCCCCTCCACACGCTGGAGTCTGTACTTGTCCTATCTAGTAAAGAGGGAATATGCTAATTGACCCTCACTCCATCGCAAACATGCGGCACCCACAGCCACAAGATGGCAGCGCCCAGTCCCCTCAGTCCCCCAGCAGCCCAGGGCCGGCCCTAGGCTCAGGCAAGCCTGGAATGGTAGCTGCCCAGCAGCCCGGGGCCACCCGAGGCTCAGGTAACCAGGGCCGGCTGATGCTTGCACTGCCGGCAGTGGCAGCAGCAAAGGTGTGATGGGGGCCTTCCCATAATCACCGGGTCACCTCCTGCCCCTGAGGGCTCTCAGACCCTGAGAAGGGACAGGCCAAGCTGAGGGACGCCCCCTCCAGTGCATGAATTTTCATGCACAGGACTTCTGGGTTTTTTTTTTGTTTGTTTTTTTTAGTAAATGTCCACCTTTGCTAGACCACCTTCTGTCTGTGGATTCATTCTTAGACTCCAGCAGACAAAGAATCCAGGACATCCTGCCCAGTCCAAAAGTTCTGCCTCAATGTCCAAAATTACTTTCTCCATGCAGAATTTATGTTTTGCAAATGGTATGAGTGCATGATCTTCACATTTGTGTCGAAACATGACAATGCACCCAGCGTTCCCACACGTGTGTGTGCAGCCCAGAGCACGTCTCTAACATGGGGTCTAGTGCCTGCCCCGTTGACTTCATGGAGCTCCGGAGAAAAGAGGCCACGGGAGTGGCCGGGGACTTGTAATCAGTCCAGGGAACAGCACACCACGGGGGCGGCATTGGCTGTGGAAGAGGGCTGTGAGCAAGAGGAGTATTTCCGGCCGTTCTGACCCTTGGTGGGACCCTGTGGCCATTACTGCACAGATGAGCCATGCACAAAGTCTGCTGAGCAGTTTGCCAGGCTGCCTGGTCCTAGTCCCAGGAAGGGCTGGACTGATCTCTGTATTCCTTCCTGCGTCTAAAATCCTGCCTGGGCCCAGCCCTTCGCCCAGAAAGAACCTTACGGGCCACCTAGGGTCTGAGTGGGTGTCCAGCTGTGGGACTCTTCACCCCTTTGGTGAAGCAGCAATGGGCAGGTGCTCCGTGAATACATACTAACGGACCGCCCACCTAGACCGCCCATTCCTCGCCTGTAAAAACAAGATGGATGGGAGAAGTGATATCGAAAGTAACGTGCAGCCAAACCCGGTTTGGCTCAGTGGGTAGAGCGTCGACCTACGAACTGAAGGGTCCCAGACTCGATTCCGGTCAAGGGCATGTACCTTGGTTGGGGGGCACATCCCCAGTGCAAGGTGTGCAGGAGGCAGCTGATGGATGTTTCTCTCTCATCAATGTTTCTAACTCTCTCTCCCTCTCCTGTCCTCTCTAAAAAAATCAATAAAAAATATATATATTTTAAATAATAAAGTTTCAATGCTCAGAATGTGGGTGCAATTGCACACTGTCCTCAGAGCTCCCGAGGGGATCCAGGGAGACGGGCTAACGGAGAAGCAGGAGGCAGCTCAGCGGGGAGCAGCCCCAGGCCATCCGACCCCCAGGAAGCGCGGCATGCCCTGCTCGGACTGGTCGCCCTCTCGGCTCCGTCCCAAACGGAGCTCCGCTCAGAAAGGTCTCCTCCGCGTAAAATGAGGATTGCGGACAACTACGTAGGGGAAGAAGCTTTTAAAGTCTGAAATTATTTTTAAAACCTAAAATACGCACGCATCGCTAATAAGCTAGGAGAACTTTCCACCTGCTCCCGTGTCACCCGCTCTCCGTGCAAACCTCGAGGTGCCAGGGGGACGACCCTCTCCCGCGGTGCAGGGGCGAGAGGCGATGCCTGGCCCCACACACATCTGCCCGAAGGCGATGCCAGCGGGCAGAGAGGAAAGCCAGCGGGAGAATGTGTGTCTCAGAACCCAGCCATCTCCAAACTCCCGGCTTTGTTTGTGCTGCCCCTGAGGAGGCTCTCACAAAGGAGCTGCTTTGCAAAGAACAACAAACGCTGCTCTTTCAATGCTCTTTCAAACCGGCTGGGAGGCGGCCTCCTAGCGTTTACCAGGGCGGGTGCTGGCGGCCTGACATCTGAGCCCGCGCTGTGGGCCCCTCGGCCAAGGAAAGCAGCGCCCGGCCTGCGCTCCTGACCCCGGCCCGACCCGACCCCACAGCGGCGCTCTCCAGCAGCTCTGGACCTGCCATGTGGGCAGAACTCTGCGTGGAAGCCCTCAGGAGGGGGGCTGGGATGGGTGCCCCCCGGGGGTCTTGGGGCCAGAGGGGCTCAGGAAGCTGTGGAACCTCCCAGGACTTGAGCACAGTGAGCTGGCACGGGGCTTCGGGGATGCTAGCCCAGGGCTCTGTGCTGTGCCCGCGTATGTGTGCTGTGTCCGCCTGTCTGTGCTGTGCCTGCCTGTATCCCCTGTGCCCCCTGTGTGCTCTGTGCCCTCCTGTGTGTGCTGTGCCCACATGTGTACACCTGTGTCCTCTGTGCCCACATGTGCGCTGTGCCTAGCACGGCCGTTGGGCAATGCTGCTGGACAATAGGAGGCCAGCCCCGAGTCAGGCTCCCTGGGTTCAGACCTCCCCCCACCACTCGCTAGTTCAGTGGTCGGCAAACTCATGAGTCCTCAGAGCCAAATATCAACAGGACGATTGACATTTCGTTTGAGAGCCAAATTTTTTAAACTTAAACTTCTTCTAACGCTACTCCTTCAACATAGACTCGCCCAGGCCGTGGTGTTTTGTGGAAGAGCCACACTCAGGGGGCCAAAGAGCCGCATGTGGCTTGCCAGCCTCAGTTTGCTGACCACGCGCTAGGCCCACAAGCTCTCCAGCTTCAGGTGCCTGTGAAAAGGAGCAGTGCCCATGGTCCCTGCACCGGGGGGCGGGGTGGGCAGTGGGCTGACCCGGGGTGCCCTAGCCGGGCTGGTGCCCAGCACCCTCTGCTCTGTCCTCCACCCGCAGGTCCAATGAGCCAACAGAGGCCGCGGGACCAGCCTCCGGGGTGTGAGGTCCAGGAGGCCCAGGAGAAGGAAGGATGGTAACCAGGGTGGGCTGTCCCGGCTCCAGGCTTTCCGGGGCAGAAGGGCCTGGGGGCTCCGCCAGAGGCGCAGCCGCTGGGCCGGGAAGGGGGGCCCGGGAAAGGGGGCCCAGGAAGGTGGGCCCTGGGAAGGGGGTGCCTGGGAAGGGGGGCCCCTAGAGCGCTGGTTTCCCCAGAAGGGCGGTATTTTTAAAGCGCAGCCCCGTCTTTCCAGGAAACCAAAACACACCGCGGCGGCCTCCTGCAGGGCGGGAGCGCTCGGAGTTGGGAAGCGACGCCTGCCGGGCGGCTGCAACTTCACCCGAAGTCCCTGTCCGCGTCCAGAGTCTGAAAACCTCTGAAGCCGGGGCGCTGGGCCGGCGGCTGGGGGGCACAAAGCGGGGAGAGGTGGGGGGCTGCCCGCCGCCTCCAGAGTCCCGGCTGCGGCTGCGCCCGCGCGGGGAGGTGGGACCCCCGCCTCTGGGGGAGGACGGGGTCCTCCCCGAACGCCGACGCCCCAGGACCCCTGGCCCGGAGCTCGGCTCGGAGCTCCTCGCCACCCAGCGAGTCCAGCGCGTCCCCTGGGCGCGATCCCCACCACCCCCGCCCGGGCGGACCCCGGCCCCGGAGAGGGACGGCACCCACCTTGCCGCCGGTCGCGGAAGCGCACCTGGCCGGGCGGGGCGCGCGCCCCGGACCCGGGGCCGCCGAGGCTCAGGAGCTGGGCCAGCACCCAGAGGCGCGCCAGCCGGCTCCTCGGGGCGCATGGCATGGTCGGGGTGGGGTGTGGGGTGGGGGGTGGGGGGTGTGGGGTGTGGGGTGGGGGGCGGGAGGCCCAGGCCCGGGAGCGCTCAGCGGGAGGCGCGGCTCCCGGGGCCCCGCGGGGAGACGCGGGCGCGCATGGCCGGAGGGGCGAGGGCGCAGCTGCCGGGCCTCCGGGCGCCTCCCGCGGAAAGGGGCGGCCGCCGGGACCCTCCCCGCCCGCCCGCCGGAGGGGGAGCGGGCCCTCCTTCCCTCCCTCCCTCCGCCCCCTCCCCTCCGCCCGCCTCTGCCCGGGACCGCCGCCCCCGCCCCGCCCCGCGCCCGCCGCCGGCCAAATAGGGGAGCCGGGAGCCGCCCTGGGCGGGACTCCGGAGGCCCCGGCCCGGCCCCGGCCAGCCCGCTCCCGGCCAAACCAGGCGGGAGACCGAGCGCAGAGGCGGCCCGCGCCCCCCGCCCGCCCCGCCCCCGGCTCAGTGCTGCCCCTTCCGGCCCCCCTCCCGGACCCCAACTTCTCCGGACCCCGCACTCCCCCTGACCCCTCAGCGGGTCACACTGGCCTGGGTCCCCCCCAGGGTGAAGAAGCGACAGATAACGTTTATCACCGCCCAGGCGCAGAGAGGGAGTGGGTCTGGCTGGGCCGGGACTAGTCCCTTCCTGCTACGGAGGTGAGGGGACCTTTAGCCACCCTTCTGGCCCCCAAGGCCTCCCAGCGCACACCAGGGGAGGGAGAGGGAGAGGGGTGTCAGCCCAGGAGGTGTCCTCTCTCAGGGCACCCCAGCAGGCTGCCCGGGGAGGGTGGCCCGTCAGAGGCTGACACTCACACCCCTGAGAGAATGCCGCACAGCACGAGCTTGCCGGGCTTCCTGAGATCGCGCTGCCATAGCCAGCCAAGATTTTGCAACTCTGGGCTCAACAGGCCCCTCACTCCATTCCGGGGGGATCTGGCCCCTGTTGTTCTCCGTGGCTCCCCGACAGCCACATGCATCCAGCCAGAAAGGGACTGGTTACCTTGATTTAAGGGGGGGAGGGGGGCAGCCAGTTCAAAGCAGTGACACAGGCCTGGGTTAGGGTTAGGGTTAGGGTTAGGGTTAGGGCTAGGGCTAGGGCTAGGGTTAGGGCTAGGGTTAGGGTTCAGACCAGACACATGCACACCCTGCACTTCCACGGTTGTGCCAGTTCCCCACGGTGGCCACTACAGAGCCCCATACGCCTGGCAGCTGGGAATACCACAAATGTCTGACCTCACAGCTCCGGAGGTCAGACATCTGAGGCGGGGCTGGCTGGGCAGACATCCAGGAGGTATTAGCACTGTGTTCCTTCCCAGCAAGCTGGGGAGAATCCCTGTTCCCCCCGTCCCACCTCCTGGAGGGGCTGCCCGCATCGCTTGGCACACGGCCACCTCCCCTCCTTGTCAGAACCAGCCATGGCCTGGTGAGCCCTCTGTGTCCCATGCCCCCGTCACTATCTCTTTCCCCTCCCTTTCCACGTATAAGGACCCCCGTGGTTACCGTGGGCCAGTGGTCAGAAAACTGCGGCTGGAGAGCCACGTGCGGCTCTTTGGCCCCTTGAGTGTGGCTCCTCCACAAAACACCACGGCCTGGGCCAGTCTATGTTGAAGAAGTGGCGTTAGAAGGCGTTGAAGTTTGAAAAACCTGGTTCTCCAAAGAAATGTCCACCGCTATGCCATTGGTATTTGGCCCCGGGCCACCAGGACCCACCCACCAGCTGGCCTCCTGGCTGATGGAATGCACCAGGGGTGGGACTCATCTTAAAGTGAGCCGACCCGAAACCTGAGTTCCATCGGCGGCCCTTGGACAGCTTATGCGCTGTCATCATGGGCGGTCACGGGAAAGGCGAGGACACCAGGAATGCAGGACACCAAACGGTGTGCACCCGGTAGGCTTCCAGGAGGAGGATGGGGTCGCCTGGTGAAATCCCCGCCACCGGTACCAGCCTGACTCTCAGAGTGCGGCGGCATCAGGCGGACGGAAGCTGAGGGAGAGGCCACAGGACAGCCGCCTCCTCTCGTCAAAGGCCGCGGAAGCCACGGGAGACCTGAAGAGCGGCTCCAGAGGAAAGGAGACCGGGGGATGGGACGGCCAAATGCAGCAGAGCTCTGAACCGGGTCCTTTGTCACGGGGACATCGCTGGGGCGATCCCTTGGAGAAGTGAAAGGGGAGAGGGGAGGGCGTGGCCCTGTGGGCTCCCAGCCAGGCCCGCTGGCCCGGCCGTGGCTCCGTGGAGACCGGCCTTGTCGGTTAGAGATGCACGGATGGTGTTTGGAGCGGTGGGCCCCCTAGTTGACAGTTTACTCTCAAACCATCCAGAACACGACACGTTCTTTTTGTTCCTTAACTTCGTTTCAGCGTTGCTGTAAGTCTGAGATGGTTTCTAAATTTTAAAAAACCATCAAGTGTGACAGTCTGTTCTCATTCTTTTTAAAAAATATATATTTTATTGATATTTTACAGAGAGGAAGGGAGAGATATAGAGAGCTAGAAACATCGATGAGAGAGAAACATCGACCACCTGCCTCTTGCACACCCTCTACCGGGGATGTGCCTGCAACCAATGTACATGTCCTGGGACCTTTCAGTCCGCAGACTGATGCTCTACCACTGAGCCAAACAGGTTTCGGCTGTTCTCATTCTTTACAGCCATCGAACACTCAGCGGAGATGCTGTGGGAGTGGAAATCAGAGAAGCGTGGTCGTGGGAAGTAGGCAGACAGGGACGTGCTCCTGTCTGGTGGTCTCTGAGCCCCCGGCTGACAGCTGTGGGCGGCGCCGTTATCAGACCGGTCCTGGCTTGGTCCTGGACCCCATGGCCACCAGTCCCTTTGTCTTAGTCTGCCTTAAAGACTGAGTCTGGATTTGGGAAGAGTGTGTCTCCTGTTGCCAAGGAGAGGGAGGACATAGGGAGGAGAAACATCAGGGACACAGGGCTGCTGCCTTAGCAAAGCAGAGACACTTCATCCGCTCAGGCACTGTTTATTGGCTGCTGGCTGCCTGCTACGTCCACACATTGGGAAGGTAGCCACGAACCACACAGTCAAAATCCCCTTCCTCATGCTTGCACATGGCCTAGCGTGGGTGTGGGAGACAGAGGAATAGAGAGAGAGAAACAAGTAAACATACAACAGGTAAGGCAGTGATAAGAACAGGGGAGAGCAATAGGCTATGAACAGGGCAGACAGGGAGGGCAAACTCCTGTGTGACATCCGGGATCACTTTTCAGGAGAGATTCACTAGCTCCACCAGAGGCAAGGCGGGAAAGGAGTCCTGGTCCCACCTACTCAGCTGCATAGAAGGGAAGAAATGAGAGAGAGAGAGAGGAGAGAGAGAGAGAGAGAGAGAGAGAGAGAGAGAGAGAGAATGCTAACTCCCCTCACTAGCTGGTGCAGCTCAATCATTGTCCACGCAGCCCGCCCTGATTGGAGATTCTCCTGTGGAAGGTGGTCACGAAGGGATGAAAATGCAAGGAATGCCCACAAGCCTAGTTCCCTCCCCTCCCTATGGCTCCTTAGCCGCTGAGCTCAGCCGGAGCCTGAGGGGCCCGGCCAGGGCTCTCTCCTGGAGGAGCGGACCGGCTGGGGGCCAGGGGACCTGCCGCCGCCCCGATGCTTCCCTCTGCTCCTTGGTATCCTCCTGGGCTCGCTGAGAGCAGAACAGCAGCTGGGCCCCAGGAAACTCTGAAGGGAGAAAAGGAGACTCATTCAGGTAGCAAAAAGGATACCTCATAACAGTGCCCACTCTTAGCACCACTGAGGTATAATAGGCATGCGATACACTGCACATGTTTACAGTTACAATTTTATGTGTTGACACATAGGCACGGTGACACCATTACAATAGCGTGTGTGTGTGTGTGTGTGTGTGTGTGTGTGTGTGTGTGTGCGTGTGTGTGTGTGTCCAACCAGAACTTTCCTCCTGCCCCTACCGGCATCACCCCGACCACAGGTAACCCTGTCCTGCTTTCTGTCACGGGAGAGGCCTTAGCATTTCTAGAATGTTACGTAGAAGGAGTCAGACCACATGACCTCGCTTTTGCCTGCCTCCTTCCCCTCAGCATCGTTATCAGATCCACGGATGCTTGTCCACCCCTCGCTCCTTCCAGTTCACTCTGCGTGGCGTTCTGTTGCGTGGACCCAGCCCAGCCGGGCTGTCCATTTACCTGTCGCTAAGCTCCCCGTTGACCACTGGGAAAGTGACGGAGAGAAATCTTGGACGTGCAGCCTGAAGGCAGGCGGCGTGTGGCTGCTGCTGGTTCACGCTAAGGATCTCTTCTCGCAGCCCCGGGGCCAGGGCCCCTCCGCGCCCCAGCTAGTGCGTGTCGGTGGGTGGCGTGTGTTTCTCTTCAAGACCGAGTAACTTTAAAACACACACATCAAAGGAACCTTAAAAACGGCTCTGCGGCTCACGCTGGATGAAGATGAAGCTCTCTTTATGGTTTTGCAGAGTCTCACAGGCATCCAGGCGGCTGGATTCCTGGGAGAGGGAGGCGGCGCCTTTGACTCCTCAGCGCGGAGCACCAGGTCCTTTCTGGGACCAGGGCACAGGGCCGGGCAGAGCCTGCGCTCGCCCTCACCCCTGGGCCAGCTTGCCACATGCTACCGCTAGGACGGCCTCCTGTGCTGCCTCAGAGCCCCGAGGGGTGCTGCAGATGACACCCCAACACACACGTTAGTCACCTGTTGGGCGGTCCTGCTGGCTCTTCACCAGGTCTCCCTGTAGAGGGCTGCCTGGGAGGGCACACGGGCATCTCTTTAAATTGCTGCCAGCTGAGACCGAGACGATGGGCAGAGCCGCGTCTAGGACATGCATTTCCCCAAGATGGCGGGAAGTGTAATCAGCGTGGCCTTCCTATCAGTCCAGGTGTCAGCAGGGGCGGGACCAGATATGTAAACCCAGGCATGCTGGGGTCTCCTTAAGGATGCAAATAAGCTGGTGATACTTCCTGGCATTGGGGTATAAAATAAATTCACTGGGAGGAGTCATCGTCCTTCCTGCCTCTGCAGCCGAGAGGATGGCGGCCCACCCAGCTCCCAGCTTTAAATCTATTTATGCGTCTTCTTTCTTTCTTTTATTCTATTATTTCTCAATCCCTGGCTGCCTCCACTTAGAACCGGTTCGTTCATCTCTCTTTCCGTGCTGGACATGGAAAAGGGAGATCCCTGCCATGTCTGCCCCCCCCCCCCAATCAGGCCCCTGCATCTCTCAACAGGCCTCCCAGAGCAAAGGGCTGCACTGGTGCAGCTCCCAGCCCCCTGCCCCCTGCTCCCTACCCCCTGCCCCCTGCTCCCTGCACCCCCTGCCCCCTGCTCCCTGCACCCCCTGCCCCCTGCCCCCTGCACCCCCTGCCCCCTGCCCCCTGCCCCCTGCTCCCTGCTGTAAGGCAGTGGCCGGGATCAAACCCAGGTGTCAGGACTCACCTTCCAAAGGTGTGTGTTGGGCGAGGCTGGGGGGGGGGGGGTGCGGATGGGGGAGGGGAATTTGTATATAGATGGAGTGGTGGAGTCTGTGAAACCTGATGTGAGAAAAGTATGCACAAGGGCTGTGTTTACCGATCACTTGCGATCAGTAAGGCCGAGAGAGACGTCTGTGAAGGACTCTGGAAGAAGCGAAGCCATCAAGTGCTCATGGGTGATTAGAGCGTGGGCAGCCGCCGGCTGTCGGGCAGACGAGGAGGCTGAGGTTAATGAGCCTTGTGATTCGTGACAATTGACTTTCCACTTGATTACAACTGTCGGTGCAGGGACCATGTTTTATTCATGTTTGCATTTCTCTCAAGGAAAAATGCTAAAAACGAATATTTGACCGGAGGATGGGCGTGGGTGGGTGACCGGTGGGAATGTTCTGGGAATGACCTACTTTGAGGCCAAGGTGACACCCTCTGTTCCTAACTCCACCTGGCCTTGGGGGGTGGATCCTGCTTTTAGGGTGACACTGTTCCCTCCTCTCTTTGCCCTCGGGGATAAAATACACTGCTTCGAAGATTTGCTGAAAGTGGATGTAACTGTTTAAATTGCAAGTCACTTCAGTAAGAAGAGGTTTGCTAACATTCACCTAAGGGGCACTTGTCACAACAGAAACACCGTAAGCACCTCAGCAGCGGCGGGCGCTGGCCATTGCTGGGGCGGGGAATGGCAGTGCCCCGAGCTCCCTGTCTGCACACGGTTCTGGCTCCAGCATTTTATCTTGGAAAACAGACAAGAAAAAGGGTCCAATGCAGGTACTCCACCGGTGAGCATTTGACAGGAGAGACCTACACCCCAGGCCTGCACGGTTTCATGGAGGGGAGGGATAGGATATGGATAATGTACTTTGAAACACTTTATGATCAACAATATTAGTGGGTGCTACTCTTTTTTTAATTTTTAAAATATATTTCATTGATTTTTTACAGAGGTATGGTAGCAACCACACTTAGGTAAAAACTGCTGTTTGAATTTTAACCTTGCTATTCTGGCTTCTGCACTCACTTACTTGCGTAAACACTAGGGTAGTTACCTCAGCTTCCAGATTGAGACCTGGAAGCTAAGGCAACTTTCCTGTGCTTGTGGACCAGAACCACAGGAGATTGATTCCCACTGACTCAGTAGCTCCAGGAGTTGAAACTGCAGATAACCTTTAGAGATGAACTTTGCTCAGCTCTGCTTCTGTACTATCTGCTTTCAAAAGATAGGTTAACATTCCAAGGTCCAGCAGGATGTGGCTGGGAACGACCCTGCGGGCTGTTCCCAGCCTTTAGAATTTAGAATTTAGAACAAAGGAAAATGTTTGTGGTTTAGACTGCCTACACTTGGAACAGCATGGTTGTGAGTGTGGACTCCATCTGCATGTGGTGCTCTCACAGCCATCCTGGCCAGTTCAATAAATCCTTGCCTGCTTTTTTTTAAAAATCAATTAGCAGCCTCCAGTGGTCTTATTTTGATCCCAGGGTTCAACCCCACAACATTTTTTAAGTTATAATAATTACATTTTATAGGTTTAAGAAGGAGGGCATGTTGAAGAGAGATATAACAAAAAGACCCAAGTCAAACTTCTAGGGTTTAAAAAAAAACGATGTCTGAGAGGAATACTACACTACACAGTATCCATAGTTTAATGAACACTGCAGAAGAACATATCAGTGAGCCTGAAGATGTAGCAACTACACAAAATTAAGTTCACAGAAAGGGTTGTATAGTTCTTTTGTTTCTGCTTACACATAAATGTGCGTGACAGAGTTTTCTATGTGACGAACATGCTTCTTTGAAACCTGCTAAGGAGGTGGTGGGGAGGGAACCAGCATCATCCCTGGCCCACCTCCAACAGGGATGGAAATGGCGGAGTGCAGGGGCTGCTAGTCAAAAACAATGTCTGACCTGTGCGGCAAAGCCAGGATGGCTCCTCTGATCGGAGGAAGTGGAGCAAGGAGAGGAAGGAATGCAAATGCCAACCCTGTGCTGAATATGAGAACTTTGGACTGGATGCTCTCATTCCATCCCTGATTGTCGTCGCAAGCCTAGAAGTTCCCAGGTGGCTAAGGTGACCAGTGACGTCCTCAAAACAAGCAAACTATGGCAGCAGGGAACCTGGGGCAAGGGCTTGTAGCCTTGGCCACCGGCAAGAATAAGCTGGGGAACTTTGCAAAAATAACACCTGGATCCCACTCCAGGCCTGTTTGATTGGGATTCCCAGGGGAAGACCCCACAGAATGCCTCCGAGCCCCTCAGGGGATGCTGAGGCAGCTAAAGGAACAGCATCGATCCGTTATCCTGCAGCGGGAGTGTTTCTCTGTTTTGCTTCTTCCCTCGGACGGGCGGGCACGCAGAATCTTAGAAGGGAGCAGTAGCCAGTCCCCACCCTGCACCCTCTCCCTGCGTTCCTGTGGTCTTGTTACCTGAGCTTCTTAAAGGGGAAGAGTGGCTAACAGTTTCTTTGTAAACGTGCTTCCGAGTAGGAGTTGGGGGAGAGCTACTTTTTTTGTCTTAGGACAGTGGTTCTCACACTTTATCAGAATCACCTGGAGGGCTAGCTTCACCCTGGATTTCTGGGCCCCTCCCCAGAGTTTCTGACTCGGCAGGTCCGGGTGTGGCCTGAGAGAGAACATGCATGTCTGACCAGCTCCCAGGGGCCGCAGCTGCTGCTGGCCGGGGCCTCGTTGTGAGAACCACTGTTTGGTCGGCCCTGTGTTGACCTGGCTGCCTTTTCTCTCAGCAGTGAAAGAAGCAGAGTTTTGGTCATTAAAGAGGGGCGTGCTCATCCTAGAAGATGGAGCCCCTGAGGAACCGGACAGGAAGGAAGGCCGGAGAGGCCTGAGGGCTTCGGAGCACCCCAGGTCAAAGACGACTGTATGATGCCTGGTGGCATCCGGGCCACAGCCTTGAGATGCTCAACCGAGGATCCAGAGCTGAGCTCCGCGTGAAAAACAACACTGGCCGTGGAGGTGTCCTCTGCTGGCCACTCAGACCTGGCCGAGCAGCGACAGCGGGGTGCCAGAGTGGAGTGAGGACCGTGAGGACCGCCTCCCTCTCTCCTTGGGACTGCCTGAGCGTAGGCACAGCCCCAGTGAAGAGCTGCAAGTCTCCAGAATCCACTGCTCTTGACTTCTCTCCAACTTAGGGGAGCGGGAAGCCGGATTTAATTTGCTTTAGAAAAGTAATAAAGTGTGACCTTGTTTGCTCTCAGAAAGCTATCCACTAACCCAGGCTTGTTTTCATATCTTCTGATAAATCAAGTTCCTGTTAGCCACACAATTGTCGAGTTGTGAGTGTGTGGGACATGGGGAGCGGGGCTGGGAGGGTGTTTGAGCTGAGTTTACAGTCCACGGTGGGGTATTCCAACGGGGGACGGCTCTCTGATGGCTGAAGGGTCAGGAAAGGGATGGAACTGATGACTCATTCGCGGGTTCAAGCTGCACACAGCTTTCCAGGCGCTGCGTCAGGAACTGAGGGTGCAAAGCGGATGAACCGTGGAGCCCCGCCCTCCGGAGGCTTAGAGGAGGGTAGATGTTTGTTCTAGTCTGCCCGAGACAGTCATCGCGCCATGATGAATGTTCACACACCGTCCTGTGGGGACCAGAAAGGATGACTAATTCTCTCTAGGAAATATTAGGAATAATAAACATCTTCCAAAAAGGAAATGATGCGTGGGCAGAGTTTTGCAGGACAATCAGATCACCAGTCAGACACCAGGGGGAGAAGAGAAATGGCCGTTAGGCAAAGGGATTGCGGTGGACAGAGAAGAGGGAAGGGAGCTTGCTGGTGGGGGAGGGGGAGGAACAGAGGGCTGAGGGTAGTGCCTCTCAGCAGAAGGGAGGGTGCAGCCGGTGGAGACACGTTGATAGTTGTGGTACCATAGAAGGTGGGATCGATTTGGAAGACCCCGTGTTCATACTCAGCTGGTGTGAGTGAGCGTAACAGAAGTTTTAAAAAATGTTTATATACCATCCCTATTGGCTAACCTCGGCCCCAATCCTCCCGGGTAAGGCCACCCTGGCCTGCTTGAGCCCCCCGCCCCCCATTTCTCTATCATGTAGCTCCTGGAAGGTGAATCCCTGGCATAGCAGGTGCTCTCTACACACTTCTGCTCTTATGTTTGACATGTCCATTCTTCTTTCCCTGAAATCAATTTATTTGTCTTTCTCTGGTATCTTCGGTTGGAAGCTCAGATCATTGGTGTTTAATGCTTCTTTTTTAAAATTTTAGGTATGTATTTGTTTATTAAATCTTCATTGTTGAGAGTATTACAGATGTAGATGTCACCCCCCTCTTTTTCCCCCAGGGGCCCCCCTCCACCTGGTTCCCACCCGCCCCAGGCCCTTACCACCCTACTGTCTGTGTCCATGGGTAATGCATAGAAGTTCTTTGGTCAATGTCTTCCCATGCCTGCACCCCCAACCCCTGAGACTTGTCAGTTTGTTTTCTTTCTTTCCTTTTTAAATTTTTTTTAAAAGCACTTATGGCTATAAATTTTCCCTCTAAGTACTGTTTTAATTGCATCCCACAAAATTTGGTATGTGATATTTTTATTATGATTTACTTTAAAATATAATTTTATAATCTATAGCATTCTACAAATGTTAGTTCTTTAATCACGGGTTGCTCAAAAATGAGTTCTTAATTCTGAAACATCCGTGGACTTCTAGTTTATCATTCTTTCGTTGATTTCTGCTTTCATTGAGTGTGCTCAAAACACATGTTCTGTATGCTTTCAAGCCTTTGACATTTGCTGAAACCTGGTTTTGGCCTGTATTGGTGAATGCTCTATGTGTACTTGAAGAAAGTGTATACTTTTGGTTGCTGAGAATAGAGCAGAGACCTTACCCCTAGGAGGTGCCCCTCCTGAGGTTTTGCCTGAAAGCCTGGGCTATTTTCTTAGTCCTCTCCACCTGACTAGGCTTGACCCTCCATCCCCATTGCCCGTCCCTGTGTAGTTGTTGACATATCTACCCAGCTGAGTAGCCCTTCCAATCCTGTCTTCTGTTGGGTCTGGGACAATCTGCCACCCCACTGTGAGCATTTAAGATGATCCCAAATGACTCTTGCCTCCTAGTCATCATATTGTTGTAAAAGTCCCCTCTGTTTGAGTGTGGACTGGACCCGATGACTCATCTCTGAAGAACAGAATATGGCCGGAGTAATGCTTCTGATGTACTTACTATATAATAAAAGCATGATATACAAATTGACCACCACTCCAACACACAAGATGGCTGCTCTATGTGGACACAAGAAGGCTGCCACAAGATGGCTGACAGGGGAGGGCAGATGTGGGCGATCAGGCCAGTAAGGGAAGGCAGTTAGGAGGAACCAGGCCTGCAGGGGAGGGCAGTTTGGTGTGACCAGGATGGCAGGGGAGGGAAGTTGGGGGGAACCCAGACTTGCAGAAGAAGGCAGTTGGGAGGGACCCAGTCCTGCAGGGGAGGGTAGTTGGGTAAGGACCAGCCCTGAAGGGGAGGGCAGTTGGGGGAACCAGGCTGGCAGGGGAGGGCAGTTAGGGGCAATTGGGCCAGCAGGGGAGGGCAGTTAAGGTGACTGGTCCAGCAGGGGAGAACAGTTGGGGGCAACCAGATCTTCAGGGGAGCAGTTAGGCATAGATCTGGCTGGCAGGGGAGTGGGTAGGGAGTGATCAGGCTGGAAGGCAGAAGCAGTTAGGGGCAATCAGGCAGGCAAACAGGTGAGTGGTTGGGAGCCAGCAGTCCTGGATTGTGAGAGGGATCCCAGATTGGAGAGGGTGCAGGCTGGGCTGAAGGACACCCCCCTCTCATGCACAAATTTCATGCACCGGTCCTCTAGTTAGGTTATAAAAAGACTATACCTTTCATGCTGCATTCTCTCTGGCTCATCACTCACCATGTGGAAACTAGCTGGTATACTGTGAATTAGCCTTGTGGAGACTTCCACGTGGGGAAAGATCAAGGCCACCCCCCTGTCATGTGTGTGAGCTCTAAGGCAGCTTCCTCGCCCTCCCACCACAGCCTTCATTCAGGGAAAACCACAGCCCCACCTGACAGCTTGACTGCAACCTCATGAGAGCCCCGGAGCCATTGACAGGTGCTGCACCCGCATTCCCGCCCGACAGAAACTGAGGTAATAAGTACTTGTTGTTTTAAATCATAAAGTTTAACATAAATTGTTATTTATCGAGAAGTAACTTAAACATAAATAATGAGAAATAGATGAATTTAGGAGCTTTTCGGTTTGGGGAGATTTGCTTTTGTTCTTGAGGACCTACTAGACTGTGTTATATTGAATATGGAAAGTAAAGAATTGCTCTTAAGTTTAGCTTGAACATCTAAGTGAACAGTCGTGCCATTTACTAAGATGGAGAAATCTGGTGAAAAGTCAGCAGCCGGGTAGAACTGCCAAGTAGCGGTTAGGATACAATTCTGGCGCTTGGAGGTTTAAGGGCTGGGGATCGGATTTAGAATATCACTAGTACCAGCCTCACTGGTGTGAGCACCAGGTGAGGTGATGCAGATAAAGCGTTTTTGCACAGTGCATCCAGCTGTCGCCTGTAGTAGGTAGAATTGTGTCCTCCAAAAGGAATGATCACGTGCTCGCCCAGTACCTGTGGACATGACCTTGTTTGGAATGAGGGTCTTTCATTATTAAGACACACTGTACAATTAAGATGAAGTCACACTGAATGAAATAAACCCCAGTTTAAAAATTGGTGTGCTTATAAAGAGAGAACACACACACACACACACACACACACGAAACTGCTATCTGAAGACAGAGGCAGAGACGGGAGTGACTCAGCCACACACCAAGGATTTGCCTTAGAACCATCAGACGTTAAGGAGGGCCCGGGCCGCTTTCTTCCTCAGAGCCTCAGAAGAAAGCAACCCCACCAACACCTCAATTTCTTACTTCTAGTCTCTGGAATGCTTGAAGCAATAAATTCCTGTTGTTTTAAATCATCCTGTTTGTGATCATTTGTTACAGCAACCCTGGGAAAGTAACCCAGTGTCCAGATAGATGTGTAATGTGAATGGTTATCATTGCTTCTATTATTATTCATAATGTATCGCTGTCGCCGTCGTTGTTGTTGTATCTTGAAACACCTAATTCTTGGCTTTGCACATAGTAGGACCTCAGGTCATCATTATGGCAGACTATCTGCATCCCAGCAGCGCTCTCTGAGGGTCACACTTGGGAAGGGCGTCTCTTGGGGACTCAGTCTGGTGGTTCTGGCTAGCACGCACGGCCTGGCAGACCTCAGGAGCACATGACCCTCTTAGCCCAGCAGGGAAGATGTGAAATTCAGCAAACCCCCTTCTCTTCCTTTGCTTCCCATCCCAGTGTGTGATAAACCATCATTGGACACTAATTCTGCTCTGGCACTTAAATTTCTTTTACATGAAGAGTTAGAAAAGGAATAAAAGTTCAGATGTTCCCAAACTTGGGGGGAGTGGGTGTGTGATTGGTCTCACCTGGAATAATGTGCTTAAAATGCAGAGTCTCGGACCCCTTTCCAATTCCACTGAGAGTCAGACTCTTTGGGGCTGCTTTGGGGCTGGGAGGAGGCTGCAAGCTCCCCAGCTGACTTTGATGTCACCTGCTCAGCACCCGTCCTCAGAATATTTGAAAACCACAAAAATGCATAGTCTCCTTGTTTCACAACAGCACCTGAAAACAGTATAGAGGGGGAGGGATTTAATAGAGAACTAGCTGGTAAAAGATGAAGGGAAAAGTGATCTTGACGGTGAGACTATCAAAAAGGGGATGTGAGGGGTCCACAGAAGCAGACGGTTGATTGAAAGTAATAATCTGGGCAGAGCTGCATTTTACCACATCAGAATTGTTCACAGGAGCGGGTGGTTTTTTGTTTTTGCTAAAGCCCTGGCGCCCCCTAGTGTGAGAGATCAGTAGTTCAGAGTCTACAAGAAGCGTGTTCTCTCCAAGTGTTCTTTTGCTTTGGAATCAAAATTGTTTCCATTTCCCTTCATAGGCTTTGGGCACGAAGTTCCTTTTCCACGAAGGTTCCCCCCCCCCTTTTTTTCCTCTGCTTCAAAGCCACAGCCTCTTTATCTGTCAGTAAAGTCGAGAACCTATCAAGACTGAGGACAGTTATGTCTCAATTTAGTTCCAGACAGTAAGGAAAACATTTCAAGTTTTCGTAAGTCCATCCCAAAACGTGTCAGCTGTCATTGAAATAAACCCCAACTTTGGAAGTAATTTAAGTGATTTACACTAGTTCCCTTTGCCCAAAGGACCGTAGAAGAGCCCTTAGAATTTGCTTCCTTTGGCCTGGAAAGCACCTGGCAAGGAGTTCTTACCCTAATAGCAGAGGAAAGAGGGAGCTGGTGACCCAGGGCAGCGCTGTGCGACCCTCTGTTTCCGCTACATCGAGGCCAGGGGAGAGCGGGTGCGTGCGAGGGGAGCGTTAGTTGGAGAGCGTTGGGCTGAGAGCTGGCCGGGGAGTCTCCAGTGTCTGTGGATCCGGCTCACCGATGGATGTTACGCTCTCCTTAGCTTCCTTCCTCAGAATACACCGAAGCAGAGGGTAACACTCAAACGCAGACTTTTACTGTGCGAGACCCTTTGGGAACCCTGGCAACCACAGACAGCAATCCAAGCGGTCGGCTCATTGAAGGAAGCCAGGTGGGGCTTGCGTCTGCTGCGTTTCAGCGAGAGCCCACCCTCTGGTTTGGGGTCTGGGCATGGAAAGAAGCCATGGCCGTTCTTTTTTTTTAAAAAATCGGGCAGGAGATCCGATCGTGCACGTTCAGAACCACACGTCATCAAATTTCAAAGAGTAAGTGAGAGCCAGGAAGGAAAAAAATTCCAATGGACACGTTTTACAATAAAAAGAAAGAAAAGGGGGTCGTGAGACAAAGCAGACGGTGCCCCACACGCCGGAGCGTGAAAGGTTGTGGCATTTCCTCCTGAGCCTGGCACAGGGAAGGGGGAGCGGGCGGGTGGGCTCTGCCCGCTGCCCACCTCCCGCCCTCCCCGCCCGGTTCAGCACCTCGGAAAGCGCCCCCGGGGCCCGGGGCTCACGCATGCTCCCTGCGAGCCCGCAGCCGGCT
This sequence comes from Vespertilio murinus, assembly GCA_963924515.1. Lineage (NCBI taxonomy): Eukaryota > Metazoa > Chordata > Mammalia > Chiroptera > Vespertilionidae > Vespertilio > Vespertilio murinus. The sequence continues at coordinate 3,541,241 of OZ004705.1, forward strand.
CTGCGGGCGCCGGGGCCGCTCGGGCGGGCGCGCGGGGGGCACCTCGCCGGGAGCGCAGGGCCGCGGAGACGCGCGGGGGGCACCTCGCCGGGAGCGCAGGGCCGCGGAGACGCGCGGGGGGCACCTCGCCGGGAGCGCAGGGCCGCGGAGACGCGCGGGGGGCACCTCGCCGGGAGCGGAGGGCCGCGGAGACGCGGAGGCGACATCCACAGACCTCAGGGGAGTCAGCGCGGGCGAGACGGATCTCTCCGGTCGGTCTCCTTTCTCCCGAAGGACAGAGCCCCCGCCGAGCCGCAGAGGAAACCGCCAAGGCATTGGAAAGAGAAGGAGCGCCCCCCACCAGGTGACAGCGGGGACCCCGGAGCCTCCCCGGGACCGTCGGGCGCCCGCCGAGCCGCGGTCCTTGGCTCTCCTCCTCCCTCCGGGGCCGGCGGAGCGCGTCTCCCGCGCCCCGATCCGCGCGCCCCAGCTCCGAGGCGCTGCTCCGAGCGCTCCCCGCGCGCCCCGCGCCCGCACCCCGCCCCGGGCGAGCCGGACGCCCTTGGGCCTCGCCCCCGGAACATGACCTAGAGGCGCCCGCACCCCCAGGTGGCCGCTGCGCCCCGAGCGCCACCATGAGCAGCGCGGCGGCCGGCGGGGAGGACCTGGCGGGACTGTCCCGGCGGATGCCCGACCTCCTGCGGGAGGCCAACGCGAGCGCCAACGCCACCGCGTCGCTGCGGCGCGGGGAGCTGCGGTGGGGGCCGGGGCCGGGGTCCCCCGAAGGCGAAGGCGGCGAAGGCGAAGGCGGGGGCCCGGGGCCGGCGGAGGCGGAGGCGGAGGCGCGGGTGCGCGCGCTGCTGAGCGCGGCGTACGGGGCGGTGTGCGCGCTGGGGCTGGCGGGCAACCTGCTGGCGCTCTGCCTGCTGCGCTCCCGGCGGCGCGGCGCGCGCGCCTCCGCCGTCCACCTCTTCCTCACCAACCTGGCGCTCACCGACCTGCAGTTCGTGCTCACGCTGCCCTTCTGGGCCGTGGAGAACGCGCTGGACTTCCGCTGGCCCTTCGGCGGCGCCATGTGCAAGATCGTGTCGCTGGCCACGTCGGTGAACATGTACGGCAGCGTCTTCTTCCTCACCTGCATGAGCGCCGCGCGCTACCGCTGCGTGGCCTCGGCGCTCCGGGGCCGCGGGGGCCGCGGGGGCCGCGGGGGCCGGGGCGGGGGCCGGGGCCGGGGCCGGGCCGGCTGCCCGGGGGCCCGGGCGCTGTGCGCGCTCGTCTGGGCCGCGGCCGTGCTGGCCTCGCTGCCCAACGCGCTGTTCGCCACCACGGTGCCCGTGCTGGGCGAGGAGCTGTGCCTGGTGCGCTTCCCGGGCCGCGGCCCCGGCGGCCCCGGCGGCGGCGGCCAGTTCTGGCTGGGCCTCTACCAGCTGCAGAAGGTGCTGCTGGGCTTCGTGCTGCCGCTGGGCGTCACCAGCCTGTGCTACCTGCTGCTGGTGCGCGCCCTGGCCGACCGCCGCGTGGCCGCCGCCCCCGGGGGCCCGGCCGCCGCCAGCGCCCGCCGGCGGGCCCGGGTCACCCGCTCGGTGAGCCTGCTGGTGCTCGCCTTCTTCCTGTGCTGGCTGCCCAACCAGGCGCTCACCGCCTGGGCCGCGCTGGTCAAGCTGGGCGCCGCGCCCTTCAGCCGCGCCTTCTTCCTGGGCCAGGCCTACGCCTTCCCGGCCAGCGTGTGCCTGGCGCACGCCAACAGCTGCCTCAACCCGCTGCTCTACTGCCTGGCGCGCCGCGACTGCCGCCGGGCGCTCAAGGGCCTGCTGGCCCGCCTGGCCGCCCCCGCGCGCCCCCGCGCCGCCTCCGCCGGGCCCGCGCCCCCGGACCCCGAGCACCCGGACCCCGAGCCCCCGGGCCCCGAGCCCCCGGACCCCGCGCCCCCCGGCCCCGCGCCCCGGCGGCCGCGCGCCGAGCCCGAGCCCCGCTTCTACCCGCCCGGCGCCGTGGACAGCGGGGGGCGCCCGGACCCGCTGCCCAGCAGCTCCCCCTGCTGACCGGGCGCAGGGGAGAGGGGAGAGGGGAAAAGGGAGAAGGGAGGGGAGGGGTGCCTGCTAAGAGGGGGAGGGGCTGGCTCAGAGTGTGTGGGGGTTCCAAACCAGGTGGAGAGGAATCTGGCCAGGTCAGCCTCTGGGGGGAAGGGGGACCGTCAGGCCAGCGACCTCCGCCCCTTCCCCAGGCACCTCTCCTGGCCTCATGTCACCAGCGCTGGGCAGTGTGGGGGCCCCGCAGCGGAGAAGGCATCAGGACTGTGGAGAGCTTGGGGCTCAAGCAAATGGAGCAGACAACGCAGCGCATGTATCCCAGCGACTTTTTGGGGAGCCCTTGAGAGGGTCCTCCAGGCGCATCCAGCCGGGGCGCCCACCCCCGCGCCTCTCCTCTGGCCTCGGCCAGGAGGCTGCTGTCCCCGGGGCGAAGGTCTGATCTGCCGGCTGTGCGGGCAGCCTGGAGTCTGGGGACAGGACACGTTTCCATTGGGAGAAAGCAGTGACAGTTGCCGCCCCAGGAGGAGAGCAGCGGAGAGGCCCCCCAGGAGCCTGTGGTGCCTCTGTCACCCCCTCCCCTCTGCTGGACCTCTGCCCTCCCACGGCTGGGGGCAAATCAGCTGTGTCCATGGGGCAGAGCCAGGGCTGGGGGTGGGGGCCGTGTGACTGTGGGCTGGATGGAGACCTCCTCAGGCTCCTGCCAGGGAGGAAAGGGGGGGCTCACCTGCCCCCTCAGTAACAGGGAGGTGAGTGTCCAGCCCCAGGAAGCCTGGGTTCCGGGTTCTCCTGAGGGCCCCTGGTGCTGGCGGCTCTGTGCCCCCGTCAGTGCCCTACAGGCGGGAGCAACTTGAAGAGGTCTCAGGAGAATGCTGCTGTGAGTGGGGACTTTGAATATTTAAGTGTGTGTGTGTGTGTGTGTGTGTGTGTGTGAGAGAGAGAGAGAGAGAGAGAGAGAGAGAGAGGTGGGGGGAGATGCTCTAGCTCCTTTCCTCACCCCAGCAGCCCACCCAGTGTCCATCCGGAAAGAGCTCCGTGTGTAATAAAGCCCATCCCCCGTGGTTGGCCACAGGTGACTGATTTTGACTTCTTGGGTCCGGGTAAGGTGGCTCTTGGCTGTGGACACCCTCCCAGCTGGCCAGCCATTCCTTTCAAAACCTTCCGGCACACCAGCGGCCCCGGGGCGGGAGGAGACGCACAGAGCCCAGGAGGCACGCCGTGTGCTCCCCTCGCAGAGGGCCGCCGGGCAGGCTCCAGAGAGGCCGCTTGTTGCTGCTGACACGGGTGCTGGTCACATGGGGTCCTCAGAGGCTCCCCCCCCCCCCAGGCTCCTCTGGGTCAGCCCCAGCCTTGCTTCCCTCGGTGGGGAATGTGCTGGGGAGCGGGAGGAAGGCAGGCTGGGAAGACAGAGTAGTTTGACGTGTGGCTCGCCCAGAAGAATGCCCGCACTTGGGAGTGGATGTGCCCACAGCACGCAGGGCCCGGATGGCGGCAGACGGGGGGGGGGGGGGGGAGCCGGGCTCGGAGGCCGAGGGGAGCAGCAGGCTCAGGGTGGGGAAGACAGCCCCCCCCTCTTCGGTGCACAAATCGTCGGGGACCTGGAGAAAATGCAGTACTTTGCCGGCCGCCTGAGTGCCCGGTGCTGGCGTCCTGCCGTGTCAGCAAGTGCAGCAGTGGGAGGGGTGCCCACTTTGGTATAAGCCCCCACCCCACCCACACACGGACTAGAAGTGGCCAGATCGCAGGGCGGTCCCAGATGCCCGCACCCAGCACTGCCCGCCGCAGGGGTGCCGAGCCAGGAGCGGCAGAGTGGCTCTTAGAAGGAACGGGAGGCAATTAGAGGAGGAGGCAATCAAGACCATTGCAGCCGCCACCTGGAAGCCGAGCCGCAGCGGCATTGGGAGGAGGAGGGTGAGCTGCGGGCTGCGGAGAGCTGGGAGGGGGGTATGAGGTCCCTGGGGAGCTGGGAGGGAGGTTTGAGGCCCCTGGGGAGGCTGGGAGGGAGGGGGAGGCCCCTGGGGAGGCCGGGAGGAAGGGGGAAGCTACCGCACAATGACTAGGGGGCCGCTCTCTGGCTATGCGTTGAGGCTGGTACTCGCCAGTACTGCCCTTGGACCGGGGTTTGATTACTAGGGGACTCTGCTCTCCCCTCCCCTCTGCCAGCACCCCCACCCCCCATCCCACCCCCCACCCCCTGGCAGTGAATCAGTGCAGCCACCTGGCGCTGGGTCCACCTGCACTCTAGATTACGCCCCAGCGCTGGACCTCAGAATCCCATGGAAATGGCCTGAGACCACCGACAGGGCCTTGGTGGGTCCACCCAGTCCGTCCCCCAGAGGGTGCCCACAGACTGAGGCCCCCACCCTGGGGGGGGTGAGGGGTGGCTGAGGGTGGCTGATTGCAGGTGTGGTATGGGGGTCGGGTGGGAAGGCTATGGATGCGCCGATGCCAGAGTGCACATCAGGGCTCTCAGGGGGCAGGCAGAGCTAGGGGTGCGAGGAGGAGGGGTGGGCTGTGGACTCAGGGCCTCCGTGCTCTGGGCCCTGCAGGGGTGCGAACCCCAAGCCTTCCATAGACCAGCCAGAGCACACTTCCCCTCCTCGGCACCACTACCCCAAAGGGGCCTGCCCACACCACTGAGCCACCCGCCCTCCCCCACAGCTGGGACCGGAAGCCACAGGGCAGATCCCAATGGCTGTTCTCACAGGCAGCCCCTTGCCTTTCTCCACATCCCGCCAGCACTCAGCTTTGGTAGGTTAGAAGCTCATCAGAGGCAATGACTACACTACCAGGCCCCGAGGTGAGGCAGGAAGAGGAACCACGGTGTGCTTCCACCTGTAGAGGCCATTGGGCCCGGCTCCGTGTGCCCCGCTCCGCACAGCTGGTCTCCATCTGCCCTGCTCAGCACAGCTGGTCTCCGTGTGCCCCGCTCAGCACAGCTGGAGCTGTGTGACTACACCCTGAGGATGGGAGGGCAGGTCAAGGCCTGCATTCTACCATGAACGCCTGTGGCAGTTAAAAGGTTGACCAGAAAGCCCAGGCCACCTTCAGCAGCAGTGACAATAGCTGTCACTCCTCCAGCCAGGCCAACCGCCTGCCTCCAGGCTCTGAGGGGAAAGAGCGGAACCTGAGGGCCTGGTTCAAAGCCCGGCTCGGCCACCCACCCACGAGCTGCGTAGCTGCAGGTGAGGTACATACTGCCGCCTCCCTGCCTCAGTTTCCCCCGCTGCGCACTGGAGGTCAGCCACACACCCACTCCCAGGCGGCTGTGGTAGCGCGGGCGGAGCATGCAGAGGGGCCGGAACAGGCTCCACGTGTCCCATGTTATTAATGGCCACAACTCCCCGAGGCTGGAATTATCACCCCCAACCTGCAGGTGAGCAAGTGCCTTGGGGCATCCAGTGGTTTGCTGGTGAGCAGCAAAGCCAGGACTCCATCCCAGCCCCAAAGCCCTGGTCTGGCCAGCAGCCCTTCCTGGCCTGGGGGCAGCGGGGAGGAGAGGGGCAGGGGGGCTGGAGGAGATGCCGAAGAAGAGGGAGGCTGCGTGCACCAGGCTTTCCCAGGCTCTCCAAGGATGGGGCAGGTGCAGACTAGAGCTATTCCGCTGCCCTCGCCGTGAGCTGCGCACGCAGACTTGCCCAGGGTGTCCTGAGTTAACATGAAGTCACGCGAGCGAGTGTCATGTGAATTAAATAGGAGTAGGTTAATGTCGTAAAATAAATCACCAGCAATGTTTTGAGTACTGGTGAATTTGTAAAAAACAAAACAAAACAAAACACACACACACACACATACACACAAAAACATGAGCCCCCAATCTGCAATACTCCCAACAATAAAAATAAATTCTTGCCCTAGCCGGTTTGGCTCAGTGGATAGAGCGTCGGCCTGCGAACTGAAAGGTCCCAGGTTGGATTCCGGCCAAGGGCACGTGGCATGCCTGAGTTGTGGGCTTGGTCCCCAGTGGGGGACTTGCAGGAGGCAGCCAATCCATGATTCTCCCTCATCATTGATGTTTCTCTCTCTCCCTCTTTCTTCCTCTCTGAAATCAATAAAAATATACTTAAAAATAAAAACAAAGTCTTTAAAACACACACACACACACACACACACACACACACACGCATAAATCCAGGAGTCGTGTGTAAATGCATCTGCTGCTCCGGTTTCCTCGGGACCTGAGCAGCCCCGTGGAAAGAGCCGGCTCTGCACCTGCCCTGAGACCCAGCGGCGGGCGCTTGGTGGCGCTCACTGTGGCACCAGCGGACGGAGAGGCGTCCCGTCTCCCGCCACAGACGCTGCCTGCAGCCTGGGCGGCTGTGCAGGGAGCTGGGGGGGGGGGGGGCGGGCACCTCCCCGCGGCCCCAGGCAGAGCACCCAGCCAGCAGCGGGCAGACCCGGAGCTGCGGGGCCGAAGGAGAGACCGACCGCCCGCGCCGGGGTGAGGGGGATGTCTCTTTATTGACTACTGCACGTAGCGCACGAAGAGGGCCACAAAGCAGCAGCCCAGCAGCGCCACCAGCGAGGCGGAGATCACCACCACGACCACGCTGCCGGCCATGTTGACCAGGAAGCCCAGGCCACCTCCGACCAGGATCTGGGCCAGCTGGACCATGCAGGTGAGGGTGGCGCAGTCCAGGCCCTGCCCGCGGCCGCCGCCGTCCGGGGCCCCCGCCCGGGCCTGCTGCTTCTGCAAGGGAAACACGGACACGTGTGACCGACACAGGACAGCGTGTGACCGACACAGGACAGCGTGTGACCAACACAGGACAGCGTGTGACCGACACAGGACAGCGTGTGACCGACACGGAACGCGCGGGCAGACTGGCACCAGGTGGTGAACGCTGCAGCCGGGTGGCAACCCCTCACCCGCCTGCCGGGCCAGGGGAAGCGGCGGCAGCACAGTGACCAGTAGCGTCCCCGCACAACCTCCCGGCCCGGTGCCTGGGTTTAGTGTCATGTCCACTTGCCACCGAATATTATCTTCCTGTTGATTTTTTATAAAAACCACCTAGAAAGTTTTTAAGAATTCTTTGTTCACCAGCTGTGCAAAGGCAGGTGGCTGACCACGTTTGGCAAGGAGACGGACATAGTTTGCCACGCCCTGGTTTAAGGTGGCCAAGGAGCTTCCCCGTCTTCTCCACATTCCACCATGAACGCCCGTGGCAGTTAAAGGGTTCACATGCCTAAAATCCTCTCTGCCGAAAAGTCAGTAAATACAGTGTAGTGAAAACAGTATGTTACCCCACTCTCTCTCTCATCAGTGCTACAAAGGCAAAACATGTTTAGGAGGATGTTGAATCACATATACAGAGGAGAAGCAAGATGAAAAAAGGAATTCAACCTTTCAGAATATGGCTGATTTGGTTAGTATATTGATACTTGATTAATATTTGATATTTGGTCTGAATTGTTGGATTATTTGCCATCTACTGGTTGTCCGTTATGTGCTAGATGTTGTGTAAGGTTTTTTCACACGTTACTTCCTTTCATACTCCACCACCTCCCAGATGTACATGTTGTCATGATCCCCATGGGAATAATAAGAATAATGCTATCATTTTTTGAGTCTTTGCAGTTGCTAGTTAAGCAGTATGCTAGGCAGATTATCTACACTATCTCGTTCCATTTAATATGTAACAACCCTATAAGGTGGGTACATTATTCCCATTTGATTGATGAGAAAACTGAGGCTCTGAGAGCTTGATAATTCCTGTACTATTAAAGTAAGATTAAAAAAAAAATCATTGTGCCCCCAAAATGCATATTATCCCTGGAATATAAAGGGAAAATAAGAAAACAGAGGCCTATTGCTTACTTTTCATGTAAAAATACTGGAAATATAAACAAAAGCCTGAGCGTGGTTACATGGAGGGCCCCGGGAGGCAGGAAAAGCGTGGAGGGAGGGGTGCCCTCTGTGTGCACCCCTGGGATTGTTGGACCCTGTGTCTGTGTCTCCTCTGTGACCTGCCTTTAAGTGATTGTTAACAAACCAGTGAACATCGTCCCGTGTCACCCAGCTGCCAGGAGGCGGAGGCAGGAGGTGACCCGGTTTCTCTGAGTGCAAAGCTCTGCGTTTCTGCCCTAGAGCCACGGACCGCTCCCCTCGGAGGGCCAGCACCTCATGGCAGCTGCCTCTTTAATAGACACCCCCCACCCCCACCCCCACCCCGGCACTGAACTTCGGGGACATGTTCGCCAGGGCGGGAGGGCAGCGGAACGCTGGTTTGAGAGGTTTAACCCAGTGCTCTCTGCCTGCCTTGCTCGCCGGGCCACACAAAGGAGGAGGCGGCCCCGTGGGCGCGCCTTCAGGGGCTGTGGCTCAGGCTGGGCTGGATCAAACTCCGCGTCACCTCTGGCTGTTACCTCGCGGCTCCAGCCAGGGAACTGTACGCCTACTTTCCCGGGAATCAAGTTGCTTTGTTGGTAAGAAGATGGGATCATCTTAGAGCAGAAATCCCCAACCTAGCGTTCC